>OZ059852.1:14610330-15222550 GCA_964057195.1 Orthosia cruda | reverse complement strand
TGTCTTATGTAGGTGGCAAGCGCGATAGCAAACAAGCGGAATTTTACAATAATGTCAAATAAGTTAGGTACCTAATAAGGTTTTGACCACATTACAAAATATCACTGAGCGATACAGAAGTGCTATAGTCTTAGCACAGCTGTCCAAAACCACGCGAAGCTTAGTAGTAAGCTTATCTTCTCTAACAATTCAGTGGTGCGGGATGATGTAAGATGGATGATCGCTAGTCTCGTTAGTCTCGGCGGTGGGCGCAGGTGAGGTGTTATCTATGTATTCGATAACGACTTCATCATATGCTTACTTCAATTTCGGAGATGCTTGCATCTTACGTTCTAAACAATAGAAGCGTTTTTTAGCGGAAGCGTAGGAGTCACCGAGCGAAAAAATATCCCCCTTTGAATGGAAGCGCGACAACATAACGACCATCACTATCTCGAATAGTCTTGCCATAAAAATCTCCTCAGCCACCTTATCATCAGGGCTTAGGATAGGCGGAACATTGACCTCTTCAACTTCCCAGAACCTGCGGATGGTAGACTCCAGCGGCGGCTCAACAGTGCAGCAGTGTGACACAGTTGAGTAGCTATCAAAATGTGCGGGTGCGGAACCAAGAATAACAAAACCTAGAACTGTTTCTAGGGCGTGCGATGCGGGAAACGATGAATGACCTTAAACTTTACGCGATAACTGGAGGTGCGGGAGAATCGATGCGCCGATCAACATATCGACGTCTCCAGGGACACCATAAGATTCATCTGTCAACGTAGGTCTTTAAATTTGGTCAATAAAGACGTGTCAACCGTGGCAGTAGGCAATTGTTCCGTAATTTTATCAACGACAAGCGAATCCATATCAAAAAATAATATCGGAATTAAAACGTGATGCAAATTTAATTTAATCGAACCATGAATGGTTGATTTTAAACCACCGAACCCTTAACTACTGAGTGGGCTGGCCGGTTATTAATACAAAACCCAAGGCGTTGACATCAATTTTGAGTTATAACGTCAAAGTCAACGTGAGAGGTCGCGAGAACAACAGTACTACACTAACTGCTTGCGGACGAACACAATGCGACGTCGCTCGCGGCGTTCTGCGAGCGGGCAACGTCGCGACTCGCGCACTGACTGCGGCTGCGGGTGCGCAGCGGCCGCCGAGTTCGAACTGACTCTCTGCGACGACGTGTCAACACTTGACAAACTAACTGTGCTCTCTGTGTACGGCATTATTATAACTTTTCTCCATGTGAAGTTAAGTGTGGTGCTTTGAAGGGCACTTACGACAACTTTGACTACTATTACAAGACGTAACCCGATGTTTGTCACTTAGGCAGTTAAAACACAAATTGTTATCGCGAACAAACTTATAACGTTCATAAGGTGTACATTTTAAGAAACCAGAACACTTGTACAATTGCGAATGTTGACTATTACACAAAGAGCAAATAGATTGTACAGGTGCAGGTGCGGTATTCTCTTAAGTATGTGTCGACCTTTGTGACTTCGAAGGCGCATCCGTCCGACAGTCAAACTTAGTAACTACTTTCTTCGTAACTTCATGGTTTGACGAAGTGCGTTGTAATATTTTAATATGATCGCTTACAAAACATTCTAAATCATTGAATTTTGGCAGTTTACTACTGCGATGGTTCATTTCAAATAAACGAACAGTTTCACTATCTAATTTCTTTAAACGCAAATACAAAAACAAACGGTCGCAGAGGTCATCGATCTTTACGTTCTTTACTGCGCGAACAGACGATGCAAAAGTATCTATAAAATTCTGCAAATTATGTTCATCACAAACTGTAATATTTTTCTATTCGAATAACTGATCTAAATATGCAGTTGCTTCTTATTTGGAATTTAAAGTTTCTAAATTTAATGAATAATTTCCGGCACTAAAAATAATGCCGGCACAAACAGCTTTAGCTTCACCAGTTAACTTTTCAACCAGATAGTATAATTTTTCATGATCTGTCAAAGAGACGTTCACATCTATAGTGTTTTCAAAACTATCTTAAACAGATTCCAATTGCGAATATCACCATTAAATTCAGGTATCTGAATGGGCAGTAATCTAGGCCGATCGCGAGTGTGACTAAGTGCATTATTACAAATAGATTGCACGTGATAGAATTTGAAGTATGTGTGACGTCATTAAATCGTTAATTTTCATTTTTCAATGGTTTGCTACATAATACATACCTGTCATATTTATTAAGCACCTACCGACAAATGTCTAAGTACCTACCTTAATTATTATTGTGGTGTCAACTACCTTCAAATGTAAAATAGTACCAACCTAAGTAAATATTGTTGTGTGTACAGGAAATAACTATAAACTTATATTTAAGCCACGTTTATAATATACCTATAAATGATTATGTAATTTGTAATGATCTTTGTGATGTATCCTGGATTTTATAATGCTATATTGGTATTATAAGTCCTTTGAAACAATTAGTACAATACTGTCTGTTAGTATCAATATTCTTTCGAATATTGATTAAGAATTACTATATAGGCGATATTAAATTCCTTAATTGTCTTGATACGTTTTAAAACATATTCACTTCATAGTAATTGATTATTGTTCACCTAATTTTGAGATTATTTGAAACAATATAGAAAATGGCGGGATACCACGCCATTTTCTCATATTGGACGTATTGAGACAAAGATAGACCCGATATTATAAAATATTGTGTAATTGATAAGCGGACTTACTTTTTGGTGAACTACAAGCCAGTACAGGCCAGATATTGTTATTTAGAAGTATACTACTTTATAATACTTGGTGTAAGATCGACTACACAAGACTAACGTAAGTTATTTGATATTAATATAACTTTATTATTTCTAATGGTTGTGTTGAAGCTGTATCTATATTGTATTATGGCCTTTATGCCTAATATGTTATATTGATTTAAGGGCTACTCTGTCCTTTGCCTTATCCTTGTTATTTTGAATCTATAATATTGTAAATACTTTGTGTTTGTAAAAGATATCGACAAATACTACGAAAAGCTTCCGTGGGGTTTGTTGCCCTTCTTCCCCACGAGAACTAGTCTAGCGAACGGGCAGTAAGCTAATGAGCCTTCTAAATATGAATTAATTGACAAGCCTTACTTAAATAAATACCTAGTCTTGTCTTTCTGTGCTTTTATTCATAAAACCCTTTCCTTACACACCACATACATTAGAACTCTGACACACAGTAAATAACCAATAACCATCTATACATTCAAAGCTTGCTATCTTGGTAGATACCAATACTTTTATATAGAATTCCATTCATGATTCTAACATCAGAAGTGGGATTCTGCTCTAGCTCACACAGATATTAATGAATTTCATTTTGTCATTTTCATAAACAATGTGTCAACGAGTCGCCGCCTCCACCCGCACCAAGACGATGACTTCGCGATGCCGCTCCAGACGACGGTACTGCGAGCTGCATATCTTGCGGATCTAGAAGCTGTACGACCATTGGAACTACGGTCCTTCTAGCTACCTTACAAACAGTGGGTCAGCAAGTCTGCAAATTATAGTCAGAGCGTCAGTCTGACTAGGTATGGACATCAAGCCAACAGCTACAGCACGAAGTAACTAAAGGTGGTGATACTTTGGTTTTTGTTTGTTTTACTGTTAAATTTCTGTGAATTTTGAATATCTTTGGTGTTATAAAAATATGTTTGAATATGCCGTAAAACAATAATTCCTAAGAAGGTTTTCAATTTAGGTATCAGAAAATTGGTAGTTATGACTTATTTATTTGAAATAAAATCCTAACATTTTGATCTCACCATGATTCAAGATATCAAAATGAGTTATTTAACAGTACATTCTTTTATGCTATTTCATTAATGATGTACTATGAGATTTTAAAGAATTTTGTCTAGAATTTTTATTAATATTTTGATAACCAGAGGGTATTTTTACTAAAGTGTACCCAACTCAATTTTCATACTTAAGAGGTACAAAGGATTTGCATAGAATCATTATTTTTAATGTATTTAGAATTTTAGTTTTATACAATAATCTCACGTTTACAAGAAAATATTATCTGCTCTTAGCTGTCTTTTGGGCAAAATTAAAATCGAATAGTAGTTACGGCAAAAGCTGTAGCAAAATTATATTAAAATATACAATCCAGTTCATATTTTCTGACGACATTTTGGTCGATCTGAAAATAAATTTAAGTAATTAGTTTAAGGGTTATTCGTGATCCAGATTTTGATATAAATAAATCATGATCTAATGGCATACAGACGTAGAATTATAATAATGTATTGGAAACTAAGCAAAAGTGCTACAACAAACTAGCACAGCTGGCTAATTAGTCGTCACCAACCTTAGTGTGGGTACCCACATAATTTATTTTGCTAGGAACAAAGGTTGATTGACAAGAACACCAGTGTGGGAATTTCTGGGGATGTGTTTGTTTGTGACTACGTTATAAGTAACTTCTTGTCTTTGAGTCTTGAAAAGAAATTGAGTAATTGCCGTGTAGAATAAAACTACTGAAAATAAAAGTATATCTATATATAAAAATGAATCTCTATTTCCCTTGGTCACGGCATAACGCGTGAACGGCTAGATCCATTTCGCTTAAACTCTTTTTGTTGTGTTTGTTATTGATAGGAGAAGGTTCTTATGAAAAAAAAATTGGAAAAAAAATGGTACCTTACCTACATAGGTAGGGTAGGGTGGGTAATGTGGGGTAGGTTGGGTAGAGTAGGTAGGGTTGGTAGGGTAGGGTAGGTAATGTGGGGTAGGTTGGGAAGAGTAGGTAGGGTTGGTAGGGTAGGGTAAGGTAGGGTAGTGTAGGTAGGGTAGTGTAGGTAGGGTAGTGTAGGTAGGGTAGTGTAGGTAGGGTAGTGTAGGTAGGGTAGTGTAGGTAGGGTAGTGTAGGTAGGGTAGGACAGGTAGGGTAGGTAGGGTAGTGTAGGTAGGGTAGTGTAGGTAGGGTAGGACAGGTAGGGTAGGTAGGGTAGATGAATGTTTGGGGTTTTTTATGGCAAAACAAAGTTTGCCGGGTCAGCTAGTTTAGAATAATAAAGACCGCTTTGGTATTATTTACCGAGTGGTTTGTTTGTAAAATGAGATGGCACGAGAGAGTCAGGGAAGAGGTATAATAATGTCAGGCCGTGCCATCATCAGCATGGTATAAAAGAAAAATATTTTTGCCTTTATTTGTACCCATTGAGATTATTTTGGTTTTATTTCTGGTAGATATTTAATTACGGTGATCCCAATATTTTATACAACGACTGATTTTAAGGAGAAAATTGCAATAGTAATGAATAGGAGTTAAAATTAAAAGTTGATAATTTGTTAACTTCAAAATCCGTAAAAAATATATTAACAGAAAATATGTACGTTCAATGCAATTTGCAAAGATATTGTCAGATTGACCGAGCGATGTATTGTGTTGGTTGGTGAAATAATATTGAATTGTTGATTTTCCATTTACTTTGACATTGGTACCACTAAGATACTTTATTAAAATATAAAAAAAGAACTTACCGCAATTCGGTAAATGGAATCGGCATGTTTATGCTACAATGATAGTTGTAACTTATCCGCTACTAGGCCTTATACTTGACGTCATGAAGTCTCACTGGTAGCGGGTGAAAGCGATTGGCGTGTCTATTTGTTTGGCTCAAATAGCCGCTATTAGGCATTTAATTTGGCGCCATGAAGTCTTACCGGTAGCGGGTGAAAGCGATTGGCGTGTCTATTTAAATGGCTCAAATATCCGCTACTAGGCCTTTAATTTGGCGCCATGAAGTCTCATCGGTAGCGGGTGAAAGCGATTGGCGTGTCTATTTATTTGGCTCAAATATTCGCTACTAAACACCGTTTAGTCTCACTGGTAGTGAGTGAAAGCGTCTGGCGCTGTTCCATTTATTTGGCTCAACCATTCGTTAATAAATCGTTAAATTGGTATACGACAAATCTCACCTGCAGATGGTGAATGTGATTCACATGTCAAAGTATCTGGTAAATCTTAGTATGACTGAAGGTGGTGACTACGATGTCAAGTAGCATTGTATGTTTATTTGAATGGAAATTGGTTGCCAGATTTTATTAACATTTAATTATCAATAAATGTGACAAAAGTAAAAATAATATGATTAGTAAGATTAGGGTATATATTAATTTTATAACACTTCTTCTATATTGATTCACTATAGCCACAAAATAAATTTGGAAGTGGCAATAAATTTTTGGTTTTCACTACTTTCCTGTATTAAATAAGTTATATTAAATTGTACATATGTACTTCGTGGACGAAGTATTTGTCAGTATGGCCGTGATAGAATTTGAAGTATGTGTGACGTCATTAAATCGTTAATTTTCATTTTTCAATGGTTTGCTACATAATACATACCTGTCATATTTATTAAGCACCTACCGACAAATGTCTAAGTACCTACCTTAATTATTATTGTGGTGTCAACTACCTTCAAATGTAAAATAGTACCAACCTAAGTAAATATTGTTGTGTGTACAGGAAATAACTATAAACTTATATTTAAGCCACGTTGATAATATACCTATAAATGATTATGTAATTTGTAATGATCTTTGTGATGTATCCTGGATTTTATAATGCTATATTGGTATTATAAGTCCTTTGAAACAATTAGTACAATACTGTCTGTTAGTATCAATATTAATAATAATAATTTATTTCTCCATAAAATTGTACAATTTGAACATTATAATTAAATTATTGAAACTATTAAATATATGCACAAGAATAAAGATGAGCAACTGCGCCTGAGCTAGGCCGAGCCTGTATTTCAGGACGCAGTTCACTTTCCAGACATTATGAACAATACAACAGTGGTTTAGTGTAACATATTATTCTTTCGAATATTGATTAAGAATTACTATATAGGCGATATTAAATTCCTTAATTGTCTTGATACGTTTTAAAACATATACACTTCATAGTAATTGATTATTGTTCACCTAATTTTGAGATTATTTGAAGCAATATAGAAAATGGCGGGATACCGCGCCATTTTCTCATATTGGACGTATTGAGACAAAGATAGACCCGATATTATAAAATATTGTGTAATTGATAAGCGGACTTACTTACTTACTTTTTGGTGAACTACAAGCCAGTACAGGCCAGATATTGTTATTTAGAAGTATACTACTTTATAATACTTGGTCTAAGATC
The DNA here is from genome assembly GCA_964057195.1 of Orthosia cruda. NCBI lineage: Eukaryota > Metazoa > Arthropoda > Insecta > Lepidoptera > Noctuidae > Orthosia > Orthosia cruda. The sequence goes on along the minus strand of OZ059852.1, from coordinate 15,215,347 downwards.
GACTACACAAGACTAACGTAAGTTATTTGATATTAATATAACTTTATTATTTCTAATGGTTGTGTTGAAGCTGTATCTATATTGTATTATGGCCTTTATGCCTAATATGTTGTATTGATTTAAGGGCTACTCTGTCCTTTGCCTTATCCTTGTTATTTTGAATCTATAATATTGTAAATACTTTGTGTTTGTAAAAGATATCGACAAATACTACGAAAAGCTTCCGTGGGGTTTGTTGCCCTTCTTCCCCACGAGAACTAGTCTAGCGAACGGGCAGTAAGCTAATGAGCCTTCTAAATATGAATTAATTGACAAGCCTTACTTAAATAAATACCTAGTCTTGTCTTTCTGTGCTTTTATTCATAAAACCCTTTCCTTACACACCACATACATTAGAACTCTGACACACAGTAAATAACCAATAACCATCTTGACATTCAAAGCTTGCTATCTTGGTAGATACCAATACTTTTATATAGAATTCCATTCATGATTCTAACACACGCGTGAAAATAGCATGTATCTTTTAGCATATCAAAGTTTCAATTGAACTTTGTTGTCCTTTGGAGGCTTTGTGAATAAATATTACACACTGTAAAAGAGGTAAACAAACAAAATGAAGTTATTTTAGCTAATAAGCGGTGAAGAACAGTGGCGCGAATAATATCTAATTAAAGTGGGTAGGCAGTCATAAACTTACTGTGCGTGAAATTAAGAACAGTAGGTACTTTTAAAACAATCCTAATTAACCCACTAGGTTGTGTCTCTGTTTCTGATATATCGACAAATACTTTACTTCCGAATGAATAACTAGCGAGCTATAGCTGCGTATGTAGGTATTATTTACGTACGTTGGCAACATATAAACAATTTGCGAAACTAATAACGAATTGCGTTAGGTATAAGACTGCGGTGCGTTTATAGTATATGACATAAATACTAATCTACAACAAATATGTAGGTAATTCAAATACCTAACTATCCGGTGAAAAATAGTGGCGCGATAGGGCTGGTGTTATGGACTGTACCTGCGATGCGGAACAATACGATTGACAAACGCTTGGCGATAGGTAACTCGAGTTGCGAGGGTGTGAGACAACAGAATAAAACCCGAAAATAATTAGGGGAAGCAAGCACAAACCTTTGCAGAACCACGTGTACGCTTCGTCGGTGCACCGAATCACTTCACCAGGGTTCAAGGGCAGCTGGGCTTCAAGTTACTGTCATCACACGTTAAACACAAACACAAACTGTACATTAAAAGTCTTATTACATGCGAAAAACCGCAGCAATTCCAAAGTTATCAATACTTTTCTACGGAGCTGGACGACGCAATATGCGTACGCGGTGCGGTTCAAAACGGAAACGATTTTGCAAAAATGGCGAGGCGAATCTTCTTATTCACTCGCGAGCTATGTGCGAGAAAAGCATGGGGTATAGGAAATGGCGGATGTCAATCAAATTTTGAACGTTTGGCGCAACCAAGTAGGATCCAGTATAAATTTTAAAATAACATAAGACGAATAAAATAAAATATACCCACATAAATACTTACTAATCCAATGTCATTGCGCAAGGCAATGATCCTAATTATTTCTCTTGAAGACCTCCAGAGAAGAGCTGTCACGTAGTGAGTATGGGAGAGAGTTCCAAAGACGTACTGCAATAGCAGAGAAAGAGCCATCATAGCGACTGGAAGTGAGTCGTGAAGGGCGAAAAAAAAGAGAAGTGGGAGTGTGACAGGGTTTACCCTTCTGGACAAGGTACTCAAAGTGTTCACGAAGGTATTAAGGAGAACCACTTCAACGAAATTCCGACACATGGTCGTATTTGCGGAGGCCAAAAATGAAGCGATACACAAGTTCTGCAGTCACTCGAGTTTATAAAGGAGTACTTCCGTTGCATCTAAAATCAGACATCCGCATAGTCTATGAGCGTTAGAAGAAGGGATTGCTTAAGAGTAACCTTAGTGTGAAAAGGTAAGAAATTTTGGAGACGTTTAAGGGACGCGAGGTGTGACGATTTCCAGCCTCCCGAACAAGCCGGTTTCGGAAAAGGTTTAAGCACCGTAGACCACATACATATGCTACGGCAGGTTATATAGAAGAACGAAGAATAAAACCTGCATCTTTGCTTAGCGTTTGTGCATTACGATAAAGCCTTCGATCCGATCGAGACTTGGGCTGTATTGTAGTCTCTCCAACGATGCTAAATCGACAACTGGTACATTGAGGTATTGAAGTGTTTGTACAAAAAACCGCCACCATGTCAGTCCGACTGCAGAATCAGATATCGGCACCTATCCTCAATACCTATCCTATATCGCATCTGACTCGGCTGGGCTGCGTTCGGGAAGTTGAACGGTATCTTCTCGTCCAACTTACCACAGTGTCTCAAGATGAAAGTCGATATCCAGTGTGTGTTGCCAGTGACCGAAACGTAGACGCTCACAATGGGCCTTATCCAAAGGCGTAAAGTCACCCAAAGGGTAATGGAGAGATAGCTCTCTCCTTGCTATCTTGGAGTTTCCTTGCGTGATCGAATAGAAATGAAGACACCCGCAAGAGAACCAGGGTTACCGATATAGCCTCAAGAATTTCCAAACTTAAGTGACAGTGGGTAGGACACATTTCTCGCAGAACGGATCGATGGGCCCAAAAAGGTCTGGAGTGGTGACTCCGTACTGGAAGACGTAGCATTGAAAGGCCTCCCTCTAGATGGAGCGATGACCTGCAGCCTAATTGCAAAACCTAAGGATTTTACCCTATCAATCGACCAATCACATATACGGAAATCCACAACGCGTCTTTCGTCTCGCACGTGGTTGCCCGATTGATGGAATTAAATCCTTTGCCTTGCCGAATTCACTTACGCAATTAAGCTGCTGGTCAAGGCTGTGAGAAGCCGGTGGTTGTTAAGCACACATGACCAATCAGTGTGGCGAGGCTTGGGGGAGGCCTATGTCCAGCAGTAGACGTCTTTCGGCTGAAATGATGATGATGACATAGTAAATGTTCAAATAACACATAATAAATGACTGTTCATATTCTCACCATTACAGTTTCGTCGCGGATATTCATCACAATTGCCTGAAATCGTTATCATATCAATATAATTCTAAAAACTTGACAGGACTATTATTCTTAGAAAAACAATCTTACCAGCTTGATAATACAGAGCGTATTTGTAAGCCATCGGCGGTCTGTGTCGTAAAAAGATGTGTGTGTTATAAAATTTATCCGAATCCTTGTAAATAAAACTTATCGGACTGGTCCACCGATGATCAGCTTGAACTAAAACAATAAGTATATTACAGTCGTACAATCATGAGAGAGCACACCTATGAGAAGGAGACCTGCGGATGTTAAGACAGGTCCAGGGATTGCTGAGAAAATGATTCAAATAAAGAACAACACGAGTGGAGCCAGTCTGCACAAGAGGCGCTAGAATCGACTGAGGGAACTCTGTCACCCGGTTTGGAACTATGAGCAAACGATTAAAAAAAGACCGTCCACTACTACGTAGAATATGTACTGTGAGGTGTACCACGTCAGCTGAGCGGCTCATTATAAATGATAAATGATAAATTATTTTATTTCTGTAAGTTGGTTTGTACAAACACTTTTACATGTCGAACATATTTTTAAAACTAGATGAGGTCGGCGTTTCCTATCTGACTACTCTGAGAAGAAAGGCCGAAACAAACTCAGAGGTCACAGTCTCTTTTAAAGTCCTGACAAAATCTTGATTAGATCATGTGAAGACCATGTAGACTGATGTCTGAAATGGTCTTTTGAGGAAAGAACCAGCCAGATTGAGTGGACCTGTCCAGTCAGTGCACGCATTTGTCAATAACCGAGCAGCTCAACTCAGAATTTAAGGAGCTCAACGATTCGACGAACAATACCAAAGAAAGGACATTCGGGTAGGCCGCATAAACTACTCAAACTGCCAGACCATGATTGAAAACTAAGATAAATTTAAATAAAAACAAAAAAAAATATATATCCACATAGTCTTCACATTCACAATAATTAAAATAAAATAATATAATACTTTAAAAAGTAAATATTCTTGTCATTGCAAGAAAACCAAAAAAAAAAAAAAAATTATAACAAAATGCATAGTGCAAAATATAATAAAAAAACAAAATTAATTGGAACAGCTCAATCCCAAGCCTTTTTGTCCTCAATGTAATCTTTTGTTGTATAAAACGCTTTCTGGCACAACTTACGTTTAATGAAAGACTTGAATTTATTAAGACTTAGATCTTGTACGTGGCTTGGAAGCTTATTATAAAAGCGTACACATTGACATCTAAACGAGCCACCTATTTTCTTGAGCCTTGTTGTAGGTACTACAAATTTGTGTTTGTTCCTAGTATTTATCAATCAATCAACAATCAATCAGTCTTTATTTGTAAACATAAGTAGGTTACAGCAGTGTGCAAGATGTTACAATAATACGAGTTTCTATATGTTTTGCCATGTGGCGTACAAATATACATTTATGTGAGGCTTTTGCCAATTAGGTAAGATAATTTATAATAACTCCGTAATCAATATCAATTATTTGTGTAATTTAATATGTCAAGTAATGTCATTAATTAATTATAAATGTGATTATGTCAGTAATAAATAGTTATAATGTCAAATAAGTTATTGTTAACGGAAAAGTTTAAAAGTGATATTGTCCACAGAATTTCAAAGTCATCATTATACATTTTTATGCATGGGGCATGCTATGGGTATACAAGTATTATTGCCAATTAGGTAAGAAAATTTATAATAACTCCGTAATCAATATCAATTATTTGTGTAATTTAATATGTCAAGTAATGTCATTAATTAATTATAAATGTGATTATGTCAGTAATAAATAGTTATAATGTCAAATAAGTTATTGTTAACGGAAAAGTTTAAAAGTGATATTGTCCACAGAATTTCAAAGTCATCATTATACATTTTTATGCATGGGGCATGCTATGGGTATACAAATATTATTATGTCAAGGAACTGTCATCAAAATAGTCACTGAGACTATAGTAACATTTCTGTGTTAATATATCACGTAATTTATGCTTGAAATTGACTACATTGAGACTTTTTATTGAGCAGGGCAACTTATTAAATATTCTCTGGGCCATACAGAAAAAGCTTTTACTCATTAAGGCCGTGCCTGCACAAGGTACTTCAAGCTCTAACTTATTTTTATCACGAAGTTTCCTGTAATGACTTTTAAAAGCTAATTCATATAGATTGTTGTTTGTTTTGACAAATACATTTACTTCGTATATATACAGAGAGTGCAAGGTGAGGATCTTGAGGCTTTTAAAAGGAGGTTGACAACTGTCAGTACTCTGCAAACCACACATAGCTCTGATGCATCTTTTTTGGGCTTTGAAAACATACTCTTTATTGACTGAATTGCCCCAATATATTATGCCATATCTCAGTGCGGATGCAACATAGCCATGGTAGGCCATTAAAAGAGATTCTAAGTTTACAATTTTAGCCAATTTAATAAATTTGCATATGCCCTGCAAATTTATTAACTTTTTTACAAATATCGTCCGTTTGCGGTTTCCAGGACAAGTTATTATCTATAATAACACCAAGGAATCTAGTCACAGTGGCTGACTCTATTCTGGTCCCCAAATAGTTAATGTCAACGTTTATATTAGGAATTCTTTGATAAAAAAGCATTATTTTAGTTTTTTCTAGATTTATGACTAGATTATTATTATTTAGCCAAGTAATTATTTTATTTAATGTCAAATTTATTTCTGCTTCGTATGCATTAGGATCGTCACATTTTATCACTACCGTGCTGTCGTCAGCAAATAGTACCATAGGATGCTTTATTTCCCTAGGTAGATCATTTATATGTTATATTATTATGTTATGTTATATGTTAAAAATAGTGGAGGTCCTAACACACTGCCTTGTGGGACTCCGTATTTAATTATGCTACTACTGGATCGGAATCTTCGTTCATTTCCAGTGCGTGGGCATATTCGTGTTATTTCTAAAATCTGCTTTCTATTGTGTAAGTAAGACTCAATAAGATTCAAAATATTTCCCCATATACCATACTTCTCCAATTTATTTAAGAGTATCTTATAGTCTACATAGTCAAAAGCCTTCGTAAGGTCCATATATATAGCACATACGTAATTTCTTTTATCAACATTCGATAGGATAGGGCGTATCAAATCATGGATAGCCATGTTAATTGTCCTGTTCTTACGAAATCCTTTCTGTTCATTAACTAAAATGTTTGATTTCTCTAGGTACGTATAAAGTGCTTCATATATGACCCTCTCAAATACTTTCGCAAATATAGGTATCAAAGCAATAGGTCTATAATTTTTCATGAGACATTTGTCTTGTTTTTTGTATAATGGAGTAACTATGGAGGTTTTGAGCTGATACGGGGAGATTCCTTTCTCAATACATAAATTGATTATGTAACTTAGATGTGGGGCTATGTATTGAGAGACTGCTTTTATAACTTTAGTGCATATTCCATCACTACCTACACTATTTGTATCTCTAAGAGACCTAATTTGATTAATAATGTCATTTGGTATAGTTGGTTCCATAAATAAAGAGTTCAAAGAGTTTGAATGAATGGGGATGTCTTGTGTTATGCTACTCGTATGATTTGAATTCGACACTTGGTTAATATAATATTCATTAAAGGAGTTTGCTATTTCTATAGGGTTCGTAATTATCTTTGTGTCAGTTTTTATTTCACTTATAGGTTCTTTAGGAAAGTAGGCTTTATTCTTGTTAATTACAGTCCATGCTGCTTTGGACTTATTTTGTGATGTTTTGATAAAATAATTATTTTGAGATTTATGTGTTAAAGATACGATTCTCTTAAGTCTATGTGAATATACTTTAAACGCATTTTTGTTCTTGAGAGTGGGCTTTGTTCTGTATTGCCACAGAAGCACACGTTTCCTTTTACTGCATTTTTTTATTCCCTTTGAGATCCACTTAGATTTTTTTGTTAGCGATTTTGTAATTGTTTCGTAAGGAAAACAGAGGTCGTAAAAGGATTGAAATAAATATATAAAACAGTCATAAGCCTTATTAGGGTCCAAAGTATTGTAAATGTCTGAAAATGAGAGGCTTTCTATACAATTTCTAAATTTATCCACGTATTCCTGGCAATAATTTCTTCGTTTAATGCGCCATGACTTAATAGCACAAGTTTTTTTTAACAGGGCATCTTAAAAGCTGTGTGGTGTGGTCCGACAGTCCAAATTCAATAATTTCCCCCCTGCATCCTCTAATATTGTGCGCGAAGTTATCCAAACATGTCCCACTACTTAATCTAGTGGGTTGAGAGAATTGCAATTGTAGATTATAACCTAAGAGAATATACTCAAAGTCTAGGGTCTGTTTGTTTCTTTTTAATGTGTTTATATTGAAGTCCCCACAGATGATAATCTTTTTATTACGTGTAATGCATACTAAATGAAGAATATTCTCCAATTTGTCATAAAAAGTATTTAGGTCAGAATTAGGAACCCTATACATACACACAACAATAATACCATGCTCGGTCAATTCAATTGCGCAACATTCAATCAAATTTTTTACACAATAATTGCTTAAATTTACCTCTTTACATTGATGTCCTATTTTTGTTAATATACATGCACCCCCTCTTTTACATTCTCTTGAGAAACTTATAGCTAGGTTATAGTTAGGTATATTTAATAATTCTTCTTGCTCAGGCGTCATAAAATGTTCCGTAATACACACAACATCCACAGTTTTTCTCTTACTTTGCAGCTCTTCCAAACAGATATTGAGGATATCACCTTTGTTTAAAAGTCCGGCAATATTTTAGTGTAGGATATATATGTTTTGTAGACGAAAAAAGTTTGAATGTTCCTTGTCGCTTGCGTTTTGCTCGCTATTGTCGTAAACACTTTCTTGTATCTTACTATTATTCTGCACGTTTATTTGACCAAACAGATGTAAATCGACCAGTATGTTACTCATAATATTGTCATATATATTTTTCATTCCATATTTATTGATTTTGCCTGTATAGTAAGAAAACATCTCATGTGTTAAGTAAAGGTTGCTGTCGAAGATGTATGCGTACTCATAACTTTGTACGTCTAGATAAAGGAGGTTTCTAAATATGTCAATTTTGAAGTTGTATATCGGTGCTCCTGTTATATATGTAGGGAGACAGATAACTATGTTGGTGTGTGTGACTTTTCGGAGAGATTCGTGTAATATCTTTATTACATTTATATAGTTGCTCTCCTCTTTTATGTCTTTTTCTCCAATGAAAAGCAAGCAATAGTCGTTTAAGGTGAAGTCTTTTAATTTTTGTTCGATGTTACTTACGACTCGTTTTGTGGTGCTGTTGGGCGTTATGTAGTGACAGTAGTCGAAGTTATCGGAGAATACTTCTTCAATTGTTGACGAGGATCCTTTTATTGTGTTACAACTCAGAATACACATTTTGTTCTTTTGTTTAGGCTTCAATACTATGTTTGAAATCTGCTCTTTACAAGTAGAAACTCCTTTTACTTTATTTGGCATCTGGGTATGGTTATTAGTAGTTTGTGTTTCCTTATCATGTTTGTTGCGTTGCGTAGATACCTCATTTACTTTATTTGGCGTCTGTGTACAGCTATTAGTTTGTGTCCCTTTATTATGTTTGCTGCGTTGTGATTCGCTTTCCAGATTTAAAGAATTTGGTGTATTTACATGGCGCTGTGTTTTATTTTTGCGTATCGGTGTTACACTTTTTTTCTCAGGCGTCGAGCATATTTTCTTGTATGTATTAACAGTTTTTATCATATTTTGCAAATCGGATTTGAGACGATAGTTTTCACTATTTAGATTTATGGATATCACTGTATGTTATGGATATCACTGTATTTTTTAAACAATTTTATATTTTTATGGGTATACAAAAGATTTTCATAAATATACTGAGAAGGCACAGTCATTACATTAATCTCCTTAAATTTCTCTCTGAGAGAGTGTCTCGGGCTTAATTTATAAATTGATCGAACAGCTCTTTTCTGCAAAACAAAGATAGTCTGGATGTCGGCGGCATTTCCCCACAACAGAATACCGTAAGACATTACATTATGAAAATAGCTAAAGTAAACTAAACGGGCTGTCTCTATGTCAGTTAAATTACGAATTTTTCTAACAGCATATGCTGCGGAGCTTAGCTTCTTTGACAATTTATCTATATGTGGGCCCCACTGAAGCTTAGCATCCAAAGTTAAGCCTAAGAATACTGTGCTATTTTCAGGATTCAATTCTTCGCCCTTTATCAACACATCGGTTTTCACCTGCCTAACGTGAGGTAGGGTAAACTTAATGCATTTGGTTTTTTTTTCATTAAGAAGTAAATTATTAACATTGAACCAGTGAACTACTTTTGAGATCGCGCTATTTACATCGTCAGTAACCAGCTGCTGACGTTTAAGTTTAAACAAAAGTGAAGTATCATCCGCAAACAACACTATATCATGGTTATCCTTTATGAGGTAAGGCAAGTCATTAATATAAATAAGAAACAAGAAAGGACCAAGAATCGAGCCCTGTGGGACTCCCATTGTTACCATAGATCCAGGAGATCTTTTTCCATTAACGTCAACGGTCTGAATCCTATTACTCAAATATGAAGTAAGAAGATCCAGAGCGCTGTTCCGGATCCCGTAGTGGCGGAGTTTCCTGATTAGCGTTTCATGAAAAACACAATCAAATGCTTTGGACAAATCACAAAAGATTCCCAAGGCATCGCACTTATCTTCCCATGCATTATAAAATATGTCCTAAAAGCTCAACACCGGCATCAGTAGTTGAACGACCCCTTATAAAACCGAACTGTTTGCTATGTAATAATTTATGTTTATTAAAAAATCTTTGCAATTGCTCTAAAATTAATTTCTCAAATATTTTGCTAAACGTAGGTAGTACTGAAATAGGTCTATAATTTGTAGGGTCTGATGTACTACCTGATTTAAACAAAGGTATTATTTTACTATTTTTCATAAGGTCAGGAAACTCCCCACAGTCGATACAATTATTAAAGATAATAGCTAAACTAGGTGCGACAATGTCAATAATAGTCTTAGCAACTTCTACAGAATGACCCCACAGATCTGCAGTCTTTTTAACATTTAAAGTGTGAAAGGTTTTAATTATGTCTTTACAAGTAATATGTTCAAAACGAAATTCCGAATTGCAAACATTAACATTTTCTTTTAGCAAAGACTCAGCAACAGAAGGTGATGAGTTTAAGTATTTAGTAGTTGAAATGGGAATATCTGAAAAGAAATTTTCAAAGGCCACTGCGACTTGTGAGTCTGATTTTATGATGTTGCCATTAATAGACAGGCCGTAGTCAATATTTCGGTTACCAGATCTTCCCGTTTCACTATTAATAATATTCCAAGTCGTTTTAATAACATTACTACTGTTTTTAATCTTCGAGCTCAAATAACGCGACTTGGCCAAACAACAAACTTTTTTAAATAATTTTGAATAATTTCTAACATATAAATTAAATTCAGCAGTGTTTACATAAGTCCTTTCACTGTACAGCTCATAAAGCCGTGTTCTACTTTTATGAATACCAATGGTAGCCCAATCACTGAATGATGCGTTACTATTAACGGAGATAGTCTTTGGAACAAAGGTCGAATTAAATTGTTTACAGTATATACTAAAAAAATCATCATATAGATGATTAGGATCAGCATCAATTGACAAAATTGGTAATTTATTAATGAGTTTAACTTTAAAAGCTGCCAAGCGACTTGCAGTTTTGGGGTTAACAGTGATATCCTTTTTAGCCACTTTGTTGTTTTGGTTTGGTATAGTAATCCTCTGCCCGCAATGATCAGAATCTAGTAAATTTATAATTTCTTTGTGGACTGGTATAACATTAGTATAAATATTATCTAAGCATGTAGCACCAGTTGGGGTTATTCTTGTGGGCTCCAAAAATAGGTTTACAAGATTGTAGGACTGAAACAGACTTATTATTTTACTACAAGAACCTGAGTTTTCTAATAAATTAACATTAAAATCACCACAAGTGATAATGGATTTATTCGAGTTACAAATCTTGTGTAACACTTCATCCATTACCGTTTCAAAGCAGTCATACAATCCTGAAGGCGGTCTGTATACGCTTAATACAATAAACTGCTCCAATTCTATACAAGCTATTTCAACTGTCCGCTCAACAGATAGGCTCACAATATCCTTACGGTCTTTAAATTTAAGCTGGTTACTTACTAAAATCAATGAGCCACCATGTATAGCATTAACTCTGCTGAATGAACTACCAACCTGGTGATTATTAAAATTGAACAATAACTGGTGGCTTTTAAGCCAATGTTCTGTTATACAAAGAATATCAATACTGTTAAAGTTCATAAATAATTCTACTTCTAAATCTTTGTTCATAAATCCTTGAATATTTTGAGGCACCAGGTTAATACTATTTACCGAATTTAAACTTTTATTTGATTTTATTTTGCAATTTTTATCCTGTATAATTTTGCAAGAGGTTGTCCCTATTGTCCTAATTTCTAATTTAAATTATTATCAATATCAATTTCTGATACCAAATCATTGGCTGAATTAAATAACACTCCTTGGCATTGCTCAATAGAAGCAAGTTGTTTAGCCAAATTCTTGGCTGTAATAGAAAAATAATATGATAGCGACACAGCTATCTGTCTTTTATAATACTTTGAAAGAAAGTACCTATCCATGAAAAATTTATCTTATGTCAAATAAAAGTGATTACCAACATAATTGTTAGTGTCAATTAAATGGAATAAATTACTACTATATGTTAAATTATGTAATGTCCTATTCAATTCATATCTAAGATTGTTTTCTTCCTGTGGCAAACTTTGGCTGTAAGGGAAAGTGAACATCACAATTTTGTTTAAACTAAGGTTGCACAAAGTTCTATAATGTTGGAGTAATTCTCCTTTGTTCACATTACCCCTATTACCAATAAATATTAATAATGTGGTATCCTGGTTAAAATTGCATTTTATAACTTTTTTCATTATGTATTTCATTTGTTTACCATTCACGCGTCCGAGCGTCAGGTTGTACCAGTGGACGATCCCATCTACATGTTAGTACTTAGCCAAGTTAAACCCCCCGCAAACTACATACTTTTTATCAGCTGATAGTTTGGTACAGTATGAGGGAGTATGCAAGTGCACACACACATTACAACGATATTTTTTGCTTCAATCTTTTTTATAGGCATACTATCGGCAGACTGCTAAATCACTTGCTTATTATTTAGTCGGCCGACAGTTCAGATCACTCCAAACTTATAACCGTAAAGGCAATAATAACACTTCTTGACAATATTGTTTTGACACTCATTGTTGGTACTCTCTCCATTCTCTTCAAAAGGAACTAAGAAATCCTTAGAGATCAGTCGTTCGACTGTTGTCTAGTGTGCCCATTCACCACAAACCCGATTGTTCAATAGGCCCATTGTGCTAACAACCCGATGCCACAGTTTACGGGCGCTCTAAGTGCGCATGCGTGACTTAACCGTGAGCTGCTGTGCTGCAGCGCCACCGTCGCCTACGGAGGAGCTAAGTGAGCTCCGTGATTGATGTACAGTCGGTAATAGCTATTACCTGACACACCCTAAAAACGAACTAATTTGAACCCTCTGTCTGTAACATTAAGGATTATTTAATGTTTATGAGATTTTTCAGACTACCGCTACTCGATGAACAAATAGAATAATAATAATCTTAATTCAAACTTGAAATATGGTAAAATATACTAATTGGTCTTATACATAAAGTGGGTACAACAATGTTAGGTGCCTGTACTAGGTAATCCTGTATATTAATACAGATACGCAAATTTGATCTTTAAAACGTTAGCATTGGGATATTTATAACTATTTGTTATGGGATTTATAATGGGTGCTGTAAGACTTAAATTATATCAGTGTATTGTAATATAATTAGTTTCTTTGCTACTAATAGCTTGTTTTAATTATTATATTCAAGTAGATCTGGTCTCGTGGTTCGTGTATAAAGCTGAGTGAGACGAACAAGATGCAAGCTCAAATCCTGCGTCGAGGATATATTGTTTTGCTTTCAATTTAGAATCTGTTCAATAAGTATTTCTTATATTATGGTAAATAACTATAGACGGAGAATCACACACACACATTCTTCAAAAAAATAAAACTAATACCCGGCCACTGAACGCTCTAAAAAGTATGAAATAAGAAAATATTCCCGTAAATTTACCATGGTCGTATGCTATTTTTACCCGACTGCCGAAGGAGGGTAATGTGTTTATCAGTCTATGTATGTAAGTATGTATGTATGTAAATTACGAAGGCTGTAGCCGGAGGATTATGAAATATTGCTGTGGTCAATTCTTATCTTGCTGGGGCTGATTCTATTTCATTCTATTCTTGAATTTCAGCATAATTTCCTGAAGGTGTGGCGTCATCTGATTCTTGATTTTTCTGAAGTCGTTTCAATCGATATCGTCGGTACATCAGTGCGATAGTAAGTTCACTTGCACCGGATAGTATTAGGTAGATTGGAATCGTGGTATGGTAGAGAGCTGTATCAGTTATCTCATCAAGTTTAACTGGAGTCTGTAGCATGATGTTCGTGTTTATGTAGTGCAGATTTTCTAGATCGGCAGAGTTTAGTATGATTGGTGCCTCGCTTGAGGTTTCTAAGTCTTCAATGACTGTAGACAATTGCATAATTTCCAGAGCGAATCCCTTGATGTGATTGTTAGAGTTCGCTATTGTAAATTCGGGTGTTTTAATATGACAATTGTGCGGAATAATAGCCAAATCGTTTCCTTCAAGGATTTTATATTTTTCTTGTCTGCAGGATATCTTCACTTTGGTTGGATGTGGGAAACTGATGGTGTAGTGTTTCTCGTCGAGTTGTTCCACAGCTTCTCTCTTCAATGTGACTGAGGACAGCTTGCAATAAGGGAGAAGTTCTTGCTTGGAGATCAGATGCTGGATACAATCCGGATCATTTTGGGTCTTGTACTTTGATTTTGCTTCGAAGAGGTACAGAGAATTTACATTCGGGCATTCAGCCTCCATGTACATAGAATCTTGTCCGGAAATCGCAATAAAAGGTAAGGAAGGTAAATGGATTTTGTTGTTTTTGTTAGGGACAATGGAGAGTTTGTAAAGGCTATAGATTGGAGGGAAGGCAATCGGCACCTTAAATACTATAACTATCTGATTATCTATATAAAAGTATCCTAGCCTAATTACGTCATAATAGTCCCTTAACTCTAATTCGAGGATTTCATCTTTTGGGTATAAAATCCTTAATTAATTTAACATATTCCTAATTTCAGCTATACTAATTGCCATGTGGGGTGTGCTTAACGTACGTATTAAGGCTAAAGTGTACTCTAGTTTATGGAGTTCTTCGGACAAATTGTCTATGCTATCGCTTAGAATAAGTGATATGGGTGTGGGAACAACACTTCCTATCGAAGTGTTGAGCCATATGGGCGTAGTGGATAAAATCAAAATCTACTAATCTAATCTACTAATCTGCTGTACTATTGATTATCCGATTTAAAACATTACCCATTCTCTCCTGGTTTTTTGTTATATTAGTTAATAAGTTGGCATTATATGAAATCCAAGTTTTAGATAGACTAACATGCTGATTAAGTTGAGACTGCATCTTGTACTCATTTTCCTGAAGGACTTTTGTACGGTTCACGTACAGGCAAATTGCTTACGCCGCGACCTACTTTTAACTACTCGTTTTTATTTACTTTATTATTATATTTAGTTAGTTGACCAATAGCTGCCGTAGCGCTATAATCGCGGATTAGCATCCAACCTAACTTTCGTGTAACTTTTACGAATAAACTTTACTGTGGTGTAATCTGTGGTTTTCGTCAACTCACATCAAACAACTCAACTGTAAGTAACCGGCTACCTCTGAGCCGTACATAAAACTGGTCCTTCGAGCCGGATATAACAGGTGCGTATTCTCTCTGTTAACGTTAGCGAATCTGTCTAGCTGGAGTCCCAGAAGAGCGGATCGCGTTAGTGGGGCGCTAACGCACTTGATATCCAAAACTTGCGGAAACTTCGCAACTTTGGTGAACTAGTACCTGCGGTGATACAACTCTACTCCACCAACGGTCAAGCCAATAACTAATAACCATGGTTCAGAGCGTAACGGAACTGATAAGCCATCAAGAAACAACCTTCAGAGACTTGAAGCTTATTTGCACCAACTACAAGAAGGACAGTCCCACCAGGAAGAACTTGGCGTACCTGGAGGAGCGTCTTTCTCGGCTGAACAATAACTGGGAGAAGTTTGTTCACAACCATCATCTACTGGAAGAGTCTGGAGCAACAGACCTTCAATACTTCAACGACGACATTTTCAACTGTACGAAGAAGATGTATGAAGAAGTGCTGCAAGACATGTTGAAACGTAAATCGGAATTGCCGTCTGCACCTGCTGGTAAGACGGAACAACCACCTGCTACGCCTAAGCAAGGTAAGGGACAATCGAAATTTACTTTCGACGATATCCAATTCCACGTACCTCCTCGGGAAGCAAGCGAGTCGGCGGAAAAGCAACAAGTTCTTTTGCGTCAACAATACTGCAACTTTAGAGCGTTTGAACGCACTGTGGAAAAGGTAAACATAGCATTGGCAGTACCGATGGAAAAATGGGAATTAGAAGACAACTTAAGCACCCTGAAAACTAAATGGGAGCAAATCGAAAAGGCAAATTGGGAACTAGAGTTCCTACTACAAGATGAGGACTCAATTTATCAACAGAAATACAATACAGCAGAAAACTTCTATGATGACCTGAAAAGGAAACTACAACACAACATCTGGAACAATGCACATTATGAGAAATCTACGCCAAAAATTCAAATACCCGATTTCCATGGCAACTATAACCAGTGGTTGACTTTTAGAGACCTCTACCTCGAAAGTGTACACAACAATCCGACACTTTCGAAGGCTCAAAAAATGCAACACTTGAAAACAAAACTGAAGGGTGAAGCAGAGAAACTGGTTCAGCATCTTGGCATCAGTGCTGAAAACTATGCATCTTGCTGGGACATGCTGACCCACCGCTACGATAACAAACGGCTGTTATTTACATCATACATGAATACACTCCTGAATCAACCTAGTATTCAGCAACCAACCGCAGCAAGCATACGGAAGCTTCATGACGTCATGATGGAGTGCTTGAACGGGCTCAAAAACATCGGGCTAGACATCACCAACTGGGATCCGATCGTGGTCCACCTATTGATTCAAAAACTAGATAGCGTTACGTATAACGAATATATAAAGGAGATCAAACATCCCAGGGAATTTCCCGAACTGGAAGAGTTCGCCGAGTTTTTAGAATCAAAGTTCATGTCACTGGAAGCTCTGCAGGGAAGTAGCCAAAAATTCTCGTCATCAAACAAACCATGGAAATCGGAAAAGCAGCCTCATAAGGGATCAGAAAACCGAAATTACAACTACAAGAATAAAACGCAGGGGTCATCGTACTTTAACAAGTCACAAAACTCACCAAAAACCTTCTTCACGACAGCAAAAACATGCCCAATATGCAAAACTAATCACGTATTGATGAATTGCGAAAAATTCTTGGCTATGGACACAAACAAACGGAATGACGCAATTCGCAACTTGCATATTTGTAAAAACTGCCTATTCAACCACGGAGAAAAACAATGCAAATCACGAAAGACGTGTAAATTGTGTCATAAGGCACACCATACACTTATGCATGAAGATGTAACTGAACTATCTAGCAAAAAACAAGCAACAAGGGAGGAAAACCCATCGTCGACCCTTTCGACTTCCTATGGGGTCAACAACATAACGAACGAACAAAGGGAAGTGTTGTTGACAACTGTACTTCTGAAAGTCAAAACAATTGATGGAAACTTCATCAACTTGAGAGGCCTACTAGACCAAGGCTCTCAAGTGAGCCTAATAACGGAAAACGCGGCACAACGCCTCCGATTACAGCGACGTAAAGTGAGCGCTGTTGTATCGGGTGTCGGAACCCTTAGCGGCAACTGCAAAGGGGCAATGAACTTAGAATGCCAGTCAATACATTCAGACTACAGACTAAACTTTGAAGCATTAATTATGAAAAAACTCATAAGCAACTTACCTACCGCATCGTTCCCAATCAGCAACTGGGACTATTTAGAAAACTTAAAACTAGCGGATCCACAGTTCAATCTGTCGGGCCCGATCGATCTACTCTTGGGCGCGGACATCTACTCAGAACTTATCCTAAACGGCGTCATCAGGAGTGAGAAATACCCCGTAGCTCAACAAACGAAAGTAGGCTGGATTCTATGCGGGAATGTAAAGACATTCAACTGCTTGGTGACACTAAACGATTTCGAAAACATGGCAAGATTTTGGGAAACCGAGGAAATTCCAGACAAGTCATCATCAACTAGTGAGGAACAACACTGTGAAGATTATTACAACGCAACTACCACAAGATTGGCAAACGGACAATATGTGGTACAAATGCCTATGAAGCCTAACTACGAATCAAACTTAAACAATGCAAGGTCACAAGCATTAGCACAGTTCCTTCAACTGGAAAGGAAAATGCTAAAAAACAAAGAACTCAGTTACGAGTACACGCGTTTTATGAACGAATACATCGCTATGGGACACATGAAACCAGTCACAGAAGAAAGTAGGGGCCGAGTTTACCTACCTCACCACGGCGTGATGAGAGCTGAGTCCACTACAACAAAACTAAGAGTAGTGTTCAACGCCTCGTACAAGACAAAAGGAGACAGCAGCAGTCTCAATGATCACATGTACTGCGGTCCGAACTTACAAAAGGACATACTGACACTACTAATTAATTGGAGAACGTACAGATACGTCTTTACGGCGGATGTAGAAAAACTTTATCGGTTCATCTGGCTAAACGAAAATCAACAACATCTGCAAACTATAATCTGGAGATCTTCCCCTAAGGAACCTCTACAAGATTGGCAGTTGGGCACAGTAACTTACGGAACAAAAAGTGCACCTTATCTGGCAATGCGCACTCTACATAAACTCGCAGAAGATGAAAAAGATACCTATCCGGAAGCTGGAAACGTCCTGAAAAACTACTTCTACATGGACGATTTGGTTTACGGACAGGATACTGTCGACGCATCGAAGACACTGGTCACACAGCTAATTGAGTTGCTGAAAAAAGGAGGATTTAACTTGAGAAAATGGAAAACTAACGAACCGAGTATCTTGGAAGACTTGCGAGATGATCAAAAGAGCCGCAATACGAACATCGACTTTAGCCCAGAACAAACAACTAATTTAAAAATGTTGGGCATGAGGTGGAATCAAGACAACGATAGCTTCACATACCAATGGGATCTACCAATCAAGAAAATACTGACAAAACGCGTGCTACTGAGCGAAATAAGCAAGCTATACGACCCACTTGGATTACTATCGCCACTTACAATAAAAACCAAACTTCTGTTCCAAAAAATCTGGATAAGCAAGACCAACTGGGATGAACGCTTAACCGACGACCTCGCTACAGAATGGGAAACAATTAGAAAAGATATCCCGTTGCTAAACAAACTTTCCATACCACGATGGTTACAATGTCAAGAAAACAATCTAGAGATACACGGGTTTTGCGACGCAAGCGAAAAAGCTTACGCGTGCGTCATTTATAGCCGAGTGAAAACTGAAGCCGGCGAATACAAGACTACACTAATTACTGCAAAAACAAAGGTTGCACCAATCAGCAACAGGATAACTGTACCTAGAATGGAACTTTGCGGGGCCGTTTTACTAGCCAAACTGCTAGAAAAGGTTCGGAACACCCTCAGCACTAAAAATCTACATTTAAGGTGCTGGAGCGACTCCAAGGTCGTTTTAGCCTGGCTGCAGGGCGATATAAACCGATGGGAGAAATATGTAGCTAACAGAGTAAAACAAATAAACAGCATTATCTCAGCAAACTGCTGGAACTATGTGAAGTCAGAAGAAAATCCTGCTGACTGTGCAACTCGAGGGCTTACACCTTTTCAACTCCTAGATTTTAAACTTTGGTGGAATGGACCACATTGGTTAAAAACAAACATGCCAAAAATTCATCAGGACAATCACCTGACCTACACAACAAACACTGAGTTGCAGGAAATAAACTGCTGCGCAGTCACATACAAGCATTGTGAAATAATTGATACATTACTTAATAAAAACAGTAATTATAAACGCGTAATACGAGTGCTTGGATGGATTGTACGAATAAGCAATATTCGTAAGCAAAAACGCACACTAAACTCAACCAATAAGTTAACCGACTGCGGTAACAAAAAGGAGGTTATGTGTTTGTCACCACAAGACATTATGGGAGCAACAGAATTGCTCATCAAAAATGTTCAAAATGAAAACTATGGCGACGAAATTGAATGTTTAAAGAAAAATCGACCAATATCAACAAAAAGCAGCTTGCTGAAGTTAACCCCAATCCTTGACGACCGTGGAATACTGCGCGTGAAGGGCCGACTAGGCTACTCAACTTTATCTCCCGAAGCTAAACATCCTATTATTCTTCCGGCTACAGGAAGATTAACGGAGCTTATTATTCAAGAGGCTCATCGCAACACTCTCCACGGAGGCGCCCGACTCACTTTGGCCCATTTACGTCAAACATTATGGGTCATTGGAGGTAGCAGAACAGTCAAGAAGGAGCTACGACAATGCGTCCGATGTCATCGTTTCAAACCAAACCGAAACGTACAACTGATGGCAGACTTGCCAAAGGAGCGTGTAACTCCATCAAGACCATTCACAAACACAGGCGTAGACTATACTGGGCATGTTGATGTGAAAATCAACAAAGGAAGAGGCGTTAAAACTTGCAAGGCTTACATAGCAATCTTCATATGCATTGTGACCAAAGCTGTGCATTTGGAATTGGTGTCGGACCTGACTACGCAAACGTTCCTCGCCGCATTCAAAAGGATGTGTGCCCGCAGGGGTACACCCAGACACGTATTCTCCGACAACGGAACGAATTTTGTGGGCGCAGCAAAACTACTTCAACAGGAATTTGAAAAACACAATACGTTTAAGAATTCAGAATTCTTCGATGAGATGAGCCACTTACAAATTGAGTGGCATTTCAATGCACCACTTTGGCCAACAGCTGGAGGCCTGTGGGAGGCTGCTGTCAAAGCCATGAAATATCACCTACATCGAGTACTGGGGGAACAGAAGCTTACTTTCGAACAATTTACTACTTTACTAAATCAAATTGAAGCCTGTCTTAACTCTCGTCCGCTGTGCCCATTAACAGAGGATGTCGAAGACCTGGAATATCTAACTCCCGGCCACTTCCTCATTGGTGGCCCCCTACTGTCACTACCACAAGAAGAACAAGATTTTGCTGAGCACGATCTAAGAAACAGATGGAGGCTTGTTGAACAAATGAACGTACACATCTGGAAGCGCTGGTCGAACGAATATCTACATCAACTGCAAACCCGAAGCAAGTGGCAGCAACCAAAAGAAAACCTGAAACTAGGAACCCTAGTATTAGTCAAAGATGAGCACTTACCTCCTGGCCGCTGGGCTATAGGAAGAGTCCAGGAACTACATCCAGGCGCTGATGGTCGAGTACGGGTTGTTACCTTAAAAACAAGGAAAGGGTCACTTAAGCGACCAATAACGAAGCTAGCACCATTACCACTTAAACCCGAAGAACCTAGGGTAAACGAAGAGGAAGAGCAAAGGAGACCTACTCCGGAAACTACAAAACGGGGAGGCACAGCAAAAAATAAGAACAATTGGCTATCACTAGTTCTCCTAGCCATGCTAGCAATGACGGGGCTTGCACAATCAGCGCCAACGAATAACTTGAACTTGAAGGTTACACCTATATCAAGCAATCATCCGATTTACTTCGATGAAGCTGGGCAAATGAAACTAATACATGACGAATGGACCCTATTGGTTTACTACAACTTAACCTCATACTGGCAAGCAACTGGTCAGATCAATGATTATGTGAACCAAATAGATAAACTATGCCAAAGAATATCACATGAGTACTCGCCTTGCGAAACAATTGTCGGCCACCTACGTCATGAACTGAGTCACCTAGCCGACTACAACTCTATGCTGCTCACTCAACACTCAAGACCAAAACGAGGTTACTTTGATGGAGTTGGGAAATTAGCAAGAACTCTTTTCGGAGTGCTCGACGCAGACTTTGCCGAAAAGTACGAAAGAGACATACAGAATCTACAATCAAATGATGACTACCTACTACAACTTATGAAAAACCAAACATTAATTGTAGAGGCTGAAAACAACGTTATAAAAAAGAACACTGCCTTTATGGATGAACAATTCAAAACATTGCGCATCTACATGAACCAAACTTGCAGCGAAATCACAAAAATAGTGAACAAGGCGCAAATGCTATTCACAATGAATGACATAAATTCCGCTGCCGTGACGTCAACTCTGATTATAAGTGATCTAAACCGAATATTGGAAATGCTGATAAACACTCTCGCCAACATTTACAGAGGGCATTTAGATACCCATCTATTTCCTGCTAATCAACTGATCGAACAGCTAAACATAATATCCGGAAGGTTGCCACAGGGATTATCGTTACCTGTAAAGGGCACTCAAAGGGATTTGAAAAATATCTATGACCTGATCCATGTGAAGGCTCGAATAACAAACAACTACATGCTATTTGAAATACACATCCCCTTGCTGAGCGATGAAGACTACAAGATATATCGAGTCATACCAATACCGTTCCTTAGACAAGGACATTTAAAACTCGTACAACCAAGTTCAAGCTTCATCGCAATCAACTTTGTAAAAAACTCTTACATAACAATGGAAGACCAAGACATGCGCCAATGTACTTCATACGGAGAAGACGAATTCACTTGTGTCTCACGTAATCCAGTCTACAACATGCACGATAAAGACGCCCCATGTGAGGCCCAAGTCTTCAACCAACAAGAGTCTTTATCATGCGTCCTCAATGATGTAACATGCAAAGAAACCTGGACAAAGCTTCACAAATCGAATATGTGGCTATTTACATTGTGCGGGAAACAGCTGATGCGCGTCATATGTAACGATCAAGTTACGCCAGCGGTCATTGACGGGACTGGAGTGATTTCCTTGAAATCAAAGTGCTTACTACAGAAAAAGGACGCCACAATATTTACACACAATCAGCTGGGAAGTACTTTTAACATGGAACCAGAGATAGAAATACCAACTATTAATTCGACTATTAACCACATCTTTGACCTCGGCTGGCAGAATGCAAAATTAAATATAACTGAACAAGAAACGCCAACTGCAGTAGAAATAAGAAAAGTAGACCAGCAGTTGGAATTCCAGAAAAGCAGAGAAATATTACCGAAGGCGTCTCACATGTCAAGTCACGACATTTATCTCTACTCGGTTACTTCTTTGATGTTGGGAGGAATCGCTGCGCTTGCCCTCTATATTATTATTAAACGATGTTTGAAAACGAAAACAAAGGAAGACGTCAAAACACTCTCTGCCGAAAGAGGAGTGACACCTAGAGGAAGGGATAACTTTGGAAGGGACATCGAGCTACAAGAAATGCATTCGACAGCAGCGGAGCCCGTTTACAGCGAAGCAAGACAGCCGATGAAAGCATTTCACTTTGACTAAATTGAGTGTTATAACCTATACCTATATTTTTACATCTTTTACCAGGACACATTAACTATTGTTTACTATTTAACTTTAAATAACTACTTTTCACTTTAATTATATTATTATTTGCTTTGTAATGGATGCTCATCCCACTTTTCCCTCGGGAGCATGTACGGTTCACGTACAGGCAAATTGCTTACGCCGCGACCTACTTTTCACTACTCGTTTTTATTTACTTTATTATTATATTTAGTTAGTTGACCAATAGCTGCCGTAGCGCTATAATCGCGGATTAGCATCCAACCTAACTTTCGTGTAACTTTTACGAATAAACTTTACTGTGGTGTAATCTGTGGTTTTCGTCAACTCACATCAAACAACTCAACTGTAAGTAACCGGCTACCTCTGAGCCGTACAACTTTTATAGCGTTATTATATTTAATTTCATCAGTTTGGTCAAGATTACCGGATATGCTCCTAATAACAGAACCGAGACCATCGACGAGTCCTCTTTTACGACGACTATGTTCAAATGACTCTAGCTGTATAGATATTTTAGTTAATTTCGATGTAAGGTAGTTCATGTGCGGTTCAAATAATAGAGACGTCTTATTATTTAGTTTATGTCTAACATCAGTCAATTGTGTACTAACTGAATATATCTGGTATTGTATACCGTCGAGATTAACATAGTTAAGAAAGGAATGATAATGGGAAATGATACGCGTCGTTCCTAGATTAAACGGAAGTATTCCAGGGCCGTTTCCTAAAGGATCAATCATTACTTCTTGTCCTTGCGTCATTTGCAGGAGTAGCAGCAGTAACATCCTGTAACAATGTGGGATCTTTAGGGCTTCTCTTTAGACGAGATTTTGCAACAGGGCCTCGTTTGTTTTTGGTATATATGTGTATGGGAAGATCGGCCATGACTATGTCTTTAGTGAAGCGTGGGGCTAACTTTTGTCTGCTAGCTAGAGGATTGCGGACGAATACTTGTTGCAGGGTTATATTCCTTTTCAGGTTCGCGATATTTATTCCTTCTTTCAGTTAATTCAGTCCTACGGTGGAGGGATGTTTCATTTATTATTTCAAAGACTTGGGTTTATCGTTTTTTATGGTCTTGTAAGTAATTTTGCAGTAGATGCTCAGATAGGTTTAGATCCAAGGAATTGGGGGGATCAAAGTGTCCTGTGATTAGATCTATAGGCCTACATTTGGTGAAATTATGTATTGAGCTGTTATAACCTAAAACTGCATAGGGCATGAGATTTACGGCGGGTTCATTATGCTTTCCCAATTTCAGGATTCTGAGGTGTTCGAGAATGGTAGAATGGAAGCGTTCTACTATTCCATTATCGTTAGGGGTATGTGCAAGGATTTTATGATGTTGTATCTTATGGAGACGGAAAAATTCTGAAAATAATGCATTAGTGAACTCAGGTCCTTGATCCGTGACTACAGTATAGGGAACGCCATGATGGGTGCAAAACGTTAAAAGAGCTTGAACGACACTTAACGCAGTACCATCTCTAAGATGATATGCTTGCGCATATTTCGAGAAAGCGTCTAACTAAAAGCGTCACTAAAGTGAGAAATTTCTCATTTTGTGCTGTGAAAAGCTCTAAATGTAAAATTTTAAAATTTGGTTGGGGGAGGAACTATGGAGAATTTTTGTTTAATAGGGTTGCGATCGTACTTTGCTTGGCCACAGATACTACATTCATTAATATACTTTGATATACTTTCTTTCATTTTGGGCCAATAATAACGATGTGATAAGGCAAGGAAACATTCAGTTATACCGCGGTGGTTGGTTTTTCCTTCATGGTAATTACGAATGATTTCCTGTTGGTCCAGGTAATTTTTGACGTTCTCTACTTCTTTTTTTGTTAAGACCATATCCAAGGCAGAGCTTTTGAATTTATCCTGGATGATCGGGATTATATTGTACATGGCTAGATGGGGATGGATGAGAATTCCCGTTCTTACTTTGGGATTCACATATTCTTTAACAGCATTAATTACGTCCTGTTCAAGATTAGACTCTGATAGTTGTATGGTGGTTTTAGTGTGGGTTTCGAAAGGTTTGGACACCGTTGGGCGTTTTTTAATATCTCCTACGACTACAAAGGATATTTGGCGGTGGAATTTATTTAGAGGTTCATCAGAAATCGGTACTTCTAATATAGGGTTCTCAGCACTGGTGTGAGCTGTTGCAGTTGTAGAACCAACCACTGAAGGAGATTTTTCGGACGTGTTGACTGCTATAGAGTTCGCATCCTCATTATTGATTTCGATGCGGGACAAAGCGTCTGCGTTAGTATTCAGTTTACCTTGCTTATAGATAGTAGTCAAGTTATACTCGCTTAGCTTTAGTCTCCAGTGGGTTAAACGAGAATTGGGTTCCTTTAGATTCATAACCCATTGTAAGGGCTTGTGATCCGTAACGATTTTAAACTTCCTACCAAATAAGTAAGGGCGGAAGTATTTGGTTGCCCATACAACTGCCAGCAATTCTTTTTCAATTGTACTGTAGTTAATTTCACTAGTGTTTAATGTGCGGGATACGTATGCAATGGGCTTGTCAGTACCTATCTGACCTTGTGAGAGAACGGCACCAATGGCCAGGTTAGATGCATCAGTTGTTAGTATAAAATCCTTGTTAAAGTCTGGAAATTGTAAGATCGGATCGTTGATTAAGAGGGTTTGCATTTCTCAAAACAACTGATATAATTTGGATCGGTTATGGTAATTTTTGAACCTTTTTTTAGACATTGTGTCATAGGTTTTGCTATACGAGCGAAGTCTGGAATGAACTTTCTATAATACCCTAACAGACCTAGGAAACGTTTAATTTCAGTAGCCGTTTTGGGCAGTGGGAATTTCTAGATGGCTATAATCTTATCCGGGTTAGGTTTAATGCCGTCTCTGCTAATTATGTGTCCCAAATATGCTGTCTCTAACTTTAAAAATTCCGATGTGTTCATTTGAATTTTGAAATTAGATTCTCTGAGTCTCTGAAACACCTTTTTCAGATTTATCATGTGTTCCTGAAGGGATACTGAAAAAACGACAATATCGTCTAAATACACTAAACACGCAACATTTTGAAGGTCCCGTAAGATATTGTCCATCACCCGGAAGGTTGAAGGAGAATTTTTTAAACCCATCGGCATGCGGAGAAATTCATAATGTCCATACTCGACTGTAAACGCGGTTTTATGGATGTCATCCGGGTTTATTTCAACCTGGTAAAAACCTCTCGCGAGGTCCAGGGTGGTGAAATACTGGCCGTTACCTAACTTGCTAGGACGTCCGAAATGTTGGGTATAGGATAGCGGTCGTCTATGGTTTTTTCGTTTAGTTTCCTGAAATCTATAACCAAACGCCTTTTGGTTTTTCCACTGGCGTCGGCTTTCTTGGGAACTACCCAGATGGGGGAATTCCACGCGGACTGTGAGGGACGTATGATGTTTTGTTCTAGCATTTTAGAGATTTGATCCTGAACTTCTTGCTTAAGTATGAATGAGTATCGGTAACTTCTTGTATAGATTGGTACATCATCCGTTGTTCAGATGGAATGTTTTACCTGGTTAGTGAAAGACAATGATTCGCCATCAATATAAAATACGTTGGCCTACCGAGAGCAAAGAGCTTCTAAGTTAGCTTTTTCTTCAGGGTTCAAATGGTCTGTACGTAGACGGGACAAAACTTCGGTTACGCGATCGGACTGATGATCGGTGCGCATACACTGCACATTGAATACTTCCGCACCGACAGGGCGATCCATAGAAAAGACTACATCATGACGTGAAGGATTAGTTACCTCTATTATACCCCTGTTATTTTTTACAATTGTAACGCAATCATTTATTAAACTGTTTGAAATACACTGTTCGGGAATTAAAACGTCACCGTCCTTAGAATTTATTGGAACTTTTACTAGTTTAGATGAATTAGCCGGTACTATATCTTCGTATAGGTTACTATTGCGCGAGTCGTTCATCAATAAAGGATTACTAGAGTTACGAGTGACCAGCAGTGTTTTTCAGGTCGATGTTAGATTCTAGTTTTTCTAACAAGTCATAGCCAATCAAACCATCAAAAAAATTATGAAACGCATAAACGAAAAGAGTTATATCACCTGGTTCATTAAATTCCTGGAAACAAGGTAAGGAATAATCACTTCTAGTGGTAGCGTGAATATTCGTTACCTCGAAAGGATCATAATTACACGGTTTAAGGGATAAGAACTTTTGAACTACTGCGGGGCTAACAAAAGACATATTTGCACCTGTGTCAATTAATAATTTAAGCGGAGGGTCTGAAATTTGTATATACGGCAATTGCCTTTGCGTCTGTAAATTAATCTCTATTTTGACCTTTCTGATTTGGGGACCTTCTGAAAATCCTCCTTTTCAGCAGGGAAAATCGGGCCTTTTACTTCCTCTACAATAACATATGAATCTGTAGGCTGTGGGTCCTCATGCAAGTATTCATTCGGGTACACGTAATCGGTATACTCGTAATATTTCTGGGGGTAGTAATCACCGTTTACAAAATAATCGCTATAATACTGGTCATACTGCAACTGGTCGCTAAAATCATTGTAGTTAAATTCCCTTGTTCTAAAATAATTTGTGGGCGGTGGATTTCCAGCCTTAGTCCAATCGTGGGATGCGCGTGGCACGAATGGTTTAGCCACATAGTGACTTACACCACTCATGGGTTGCGGAGTGTTACTAGTAGCTGGCCTGGGACCTGCACTAGGCATTCTAAAAACTTCACCCTGGGGTGTATAATTAGGTGGCGGTGTACTAAACATCTGCTGCGTACGTGTGGGCCCGCGATATTGAGGAGGTTGATTTCTCCAAATCGGAATAGGTTGCTGCCCTTGAGGCATAGACGGTCGCGAGGGTCCTGGCATATTGGAAGGCCTAAAGGGTGGCATATTAAAAGAGCGAGGTGTAGGTGGTGCGGCGTGATTCGGTAGCATGAGGCCATAAAAAAATTTTGGACTGACCTGGTGCTGAGGCTGCGACCTCCTGTCAGGAGCATGGTAGTTACGCTGCTGCAGGTATAACGTATTCATCTTTTCATGCACGAACTCTAAAGCTTTTTCAATCGTATCAGGCCGCATGCACCGAATGCGAGAACCCAACGGGTCTCGTAGACTACGTAGGTACGATTGTAATGTGAGTTTCTTGTACAAAGTACGTTTCGATTCAATGGTACTCGCTATCGTTTCATGCAGGCTGATATAAGTCATAATAGTACTAAAGAGATTTTGCCACTGTTTATAAAATTCCTGCGGGGTTGCTGAACCTTGGGTTAAAAGCGCTAAGTCATTGTACAAGGATGTCTCATCGCATTGATCGGCGAAATCTATACATATAATAAATCTGTAGAAAAGTCATTTTTGTACATTGAAGAAATTGAAACAAAAAATAGCCAGCGTGTGAAAAGATAAGTAACAGAACCCATTTCCATCATTTTTGAAATTTTTGTCTGTTTGTCTGTTTGTCTGTTTGTCTGTTTGTTTGTGCGCACATCACGTAAAATCTACGAATTCAATGCTGACAATGTTTATATACAAAAATTATACGCAACTTGAGGTTTAACTTAGTTTTTGTTTCATCGAAATCGGTTCACTCTATCAAAAGATATGATTAATTTAGTGAGTTCAAGAAGTAAAATATTACGTTACGCAATTAAGTATAGTACTTGCAACGACATCTTAAGACTAAAAATAGTTCATAGTAGTTGAAATCTAAATCCGATAGATGGCGTTGTGCAAATGACGTCATTTTCTGAATCGCGGTGTTAAGATTTTCCGCGCGAGGATGACGTCCACCGTGTTTACTAGGCAAATTGGGTTTCGTTAGGTGTCTTAAAAGTTCTTGCGTGTGTCGTAAAAGTTCTTTGGTTGCTTGGTTTATCGATTTTCTAAATTGGTCGAAAAAAAAGTATTTGCTTATCTTATTGGTTTCGTTTGGTCAACTTTGGTCATTGGTTTGAAGTACGAAGTTAAGATTGTATTTGATTTACTTCGTAGTTTGAATCCAATAGTGCCAATCGTTATACAGTAAGTTAGTGTTGCCAATTCGTTGAGTCACGACCACGAACAGACGATACGTTGTCACACTAGACTGTTCGACGCACCGTTCTTTTAAGTTTGTAGGCTATTCAGTCATAAGTGTTGTTAGTTTTGTTTATTGCTTTAATTTTCCTTGAAAATGCCTCAAAGAAAAAAAACTAACCTTTCGCTGCGTAGCCGAAATGCGAAAAGGATGAGACTTTGTAGGTCTCAGGAATCGGAAGAAGATCGTGAAGCACGGTTATCTGCTAACCGAGAGCACATCGCTCTTTCACGTGAATCGGAAACGTTCACCGAAAGGGAGTCACGTTTAAGTTCACAAAGAACACGGACCGCGACTTTGCGGTCTCAAGAGAGTATCCAGGAACGCGAAGACCGGCTGTCTGCTGATCGGGAGCGCCACTCTCTCTCACGTGAGTCAGAGACATTCACAGAAAGGGAGTCGCGCTTAAGTTCGCAAAGAACTCGGACCGCGACTTTGCGTTCTCAAGAGAATATCCAGGAACGCGAAGTTCGGCTGTCTGCTGATCGGGAGCGCCACTCTCTCTCACGTGAGTCAGAGACATTCACAGAAAGGGAGTCGCGCTTAAGTTCGCAAAGAACTCGGACCGCGACTTTGCGTTCTCAAGAGAATATCCAGGAACGCGAAGTTCGGCTGTCTGCTGATCGGGAGCGCCAGTCTCTCTCACGCGAGTCAGAGACTTTCACAGAAAGGGAGTCGCGCTTAAGTTCGCAAAGAACTCGGACCGCGACTTTGCGTTCTCAAGAGAGTATCGAGGAACGCCAAGCACGTCTGTCATCTGACCGAGAGCGACACGCTCTCTCGCGCGAGTCTGAATCTCTCTCCCAAAGAGAAGAACGATTAGAAATAGCTAGACATAACTATGTAGGTGTACAAAGAAACAATGAAAGTTATCTTGCATCTGAAAGGGAAAGAATAGATGAACTAAGACGAGCAGAAACAGCAGAACAACGTCAATCTCGCCTAGAAATAGAACGAGCTCGATACCATATGAATAGAGAAACAAATAGCGGAGCTGATGAGTCCATGGAAAATGACGATGCAAATATTTTATTACCTTGGGACAATAGGGAAAAATCAGGGTTCACATATTCGTCTAGAATTAATTATGCTGGCTTTACTTTCGTGGGTGACATGAGAGAAATTTGTAATTTTTGTCATGCTTTGAAATGGAGGAAAGAGACAGATGGAATGTGCTGCTCAAATGGAAAAATTGTTCTTCCAAATTTCCAAGATCCACCACACTTACTTATAAGTCTCCTGAATGGCGATCATCCCCAGTCGAACCGTTTTTTGGATAATATTCGTTTATATAACAGTGCTTTCCAAATGACTTCCTTTGGGGCAAAACAAATAACGGAAGGACCGTTCATGCCAACCTTCAAAGTACAAGGTCAAGTTTATCACCTTATTGGATCTTTGCTGCCAGAAAATGAACCCAAATTTCTCCAAATTTATTTTGTATCCGATTACACGCAACAGCTCAATGTTAGAAATCACAATTTTCCCCAGCTCAATGCTGAGCTTTTGGGTCAACTTCAAGAATTGCTGCATCGCGTTAACCAGTACGTTCGTGAATTCAAAGCTGCATTGGAGTCAATTCCACAAGGCAGCAATGATTTCAAAATTGTTATAAGTGCCGATAGACGTCCTGTGGGTGAACACCGTGGAAGACACAATGCACCCGTCGCAGATGAAGTTGCAGTTGTTTTAGTCGACCAGGAGTGTGAGAGACGTGATATCGTGTTGCGTACACGCGACGATCGCCTTCAACGCATTTTGGAAACCCACCGAGCTTACGACGCCCTGCAATATCCACTAATCTATTGTCATGGTGAAGATGGGTACAATTTTGGGCTGTACCAAGTGAACCCTACTACGAGAGTCACTAATTATCAAAAAAAAATATCTGCTCAACAATACTATTCCTACCTTTTACAAATAAGGCAAAACAGTTTCGTATATTTGCAACGATTTCGTGGTTTGTTCAGCCAATTTATTGTGGACATGTACGCAAAAATAGAAACTGAACGTTTAGTGTATATTCGCACTAACCAGCGACGGTTACGCGCTGAAGAATACGTGCACTTGCGGGACGCCATGCAATCAGATAATAACGTCGAAAACTTGGGTCGATTGGTTATTTTGCCATCCAGTTTCACAGGCGGTCCGCGGTATATGCACGAACGAACGCAAGATGCTTTTTGTTACGTCCGTAAATACGGCCGGCCGGACCTTTTTATAACATTTACAACAAATCCAAAGTGGACGGAGATTTGCCAGGCACTTCTCACAGGACAGGCGTCATACGACAGACATGACATTATTGCTAGGATTTTTCATTTAAAACTCAAAGTCTTGATTAATCTACTTACAAAGGAGAAAGTTTTCGGTTCAACTCTTTGTTTTATGTATAGCGTCGAGTGGCAAAAGCGTGGTTTACCCCACGCGCACATTCTTCTGTGGCTGGAAGAAAAAATTCGTCCCGATGCTATAGACAGTGTCATAAGTGCAGAATTTCCGGACTATAATGCAGATCCGATTTTGCATGACATAGTAAAAACACATATGGTTCACGGGCCATGTGGCCTCTTAAACAGGGAATCACCGTGCATGAAAGATGGTCAATGCTCAAAAAAATACCCCAGAGCACTGAAAGAACTAACTATGGCTGGGGAAAATGGGTATCCGCAATACCGGCGAAGATCACCGTCACAAGGTGGTTTCACAGCTACTGTCAGATTCCGTGGACAAGAAATAATTCTAAATAATAGTTGGGTGGTACCGTATTCTCCAGTTTTGTCAAACGCTTTTCAAGCACACATTAATGTTGAAATTTGTAATAGCGTCGAATCTATAAAATATATATGTAAATATGTTAATAAAGGTAGTGATCAAGCCATGATAGCACTAAGAAATAACAACCAATTTGATGAAGTGACAAGGTATCAATCTGGCCGATACATAAGCTCTTCGGAGGCAGTTTGGCGCATTTTGAGTTTCCCTATTCATGAAAGGTATCCGCCAGTCATCCATCTTGACGTGCACCTGGAAGGCGGGCAGCGAGTTTACTTTCAGCCAGAAAATGTGGCAGAAAGAATGAACAACCCAAGACAAACCACCTTGCTCGCATTCTTTCGCCTTTGCGAAAGAGACAATTTCGCTAAGTCTCTGTTGTACAATGAAGTGCCACATTATTATACTTATAACAAGCAGCAAGGTGTTTTTAATCGCAGGAGACGTGGAACTGCTGTAGAAGGCGAGTCCGGCATTTTTAAAGAACACGTGATTGGAAGAGTATACACGGTGCACCCAAATAATGCAGAGTGTTATTATTTACGCCTTCTTCTTCACACAGTGCGAGGACCTACTTCTTTTGCTGAGCTCCGCAAAGTGGACGATATAGAATATCCCACATTTCAAGCTGCTTGCCGCGCACGGCATTTATTAGATGGCGATCAGCATTGGGATGATGCTTTAGCCGAAGCATGCGTCAGTGATAGTCCACATCGTTTGCGCCATTTATTTGCCATTTTGTTGACATTTTGTGGCCTATCGGACGCTGGGCAGTTGTGGCAAAAATATAAAGACGCGTTTGCCGAAGATTTTTTGAGACAGCAAAATATAAATAGTGAAACTTCTGACCAAGTACGTGAAAGCTGCCATAATAGGGCTTTGCTGGCTATACAAGATATAGTTACAAGTATAGGAGGGAACCCCCTCAGTCAATACGGCTTGCCGACACCGACAGTTGGTGGGGAACGAATTAATAGGGAGTATACATCTGAAATAAATTACAACCCCGAAGAGTTAGCAGAAATATTGCGAAATGGCTGTTCAAATTTGACGTCAGAACAACGTCAAATCTTTGATAGAGTATGCTGTAGTGTAGAACATTCATTAGGAGAAATGCTGTTTTTAGATGCACCTGGTGGAACAGGTAAAACTTTCCTCACTAAAGTTATCTTGGCTCAAATAAGGAGCCAAAACAAAATTGCCCTTGCCGTCGCTTCCTCAGGAATAGCTGCCACTTTATTACCAGGAGGAAAAACTGCACATACAACATTTAAAATACCAATCGACTTGGACCGCACAGAAAACCCTGTTTGCAACGTGTCTCGCAATAGTGATAAAGCAAGGGTTTTACGCGATTGCGCCCTTATCGTTTGGGACGAGTGTACGATGGCAAATCGTAAAGCTGTGGAAGCTGTAGATAGAACGTTGCGAGATATAAGACAAAATGACCGACCGATGGGAGGCTTAACGGTGCTATTCTGTGGAGACTTCAGGCAGACACTCCCTATAATACCCAGAGGAACGAGGGCCGATGAAATAGGTGCCTGTTTAAAGAGCTCTATTTTATGGCGTAGTGTCATATTAACTAATTTGAGCTTTAATATGCGAGCATATTTGGGAGGTGACGCAAACGCGCAGGTTTTCTCAAATTTACTACTTCAAATTGGTAACGGCACATACCCGACTCAAGAAGGAGGTAAAGTAACTTTAGTCGAAAGCCTGTGTTCTTCTGTTGCCTCACAGCAGGAACTCATTTCCTCTGTATACGGAGATCCATCAGAGATCTCGAACCATGACGCTGCTTGGCTATGCCAACGAGCTATTTTGGCACCTCGCAACGACCAAGCAGCAGCAATAAATTCTCAAATATTGGTACATGTTTCTGGAGAAAGTAGGGAATATTTATCTATTAACACGGTTTTAGAAGAAGGAGATGCCACCCACTATCCAGTAGAGTTTTTAGACTCTCTAAATACACCAGGTCTTCCAGCACACAAAATTTATTTAAAAGTCGGAGTACCAATCATTCTACTCAGAAATTTAAGCCCACCAAAACTATGCAATGGAACTCGGTTGAGAGTAACAAATCTCCAACGAAATGTCATCGAAGCCGAAATCTTAACAGGTTGCGGCTCCGGTGATGTTGTTTTCATTCCCAGGATACCCATTATCCCCAATAATTTTCCGTTTACTTTCAAACGTGTGCAATTTCCTGTAAGCCTCTGTTACGCTATGACTATTAATAAAGCCCAAGGCCAGACGTTATCCGTTGCGGGTGTAGACCTTACTTTTGATTGTTTTTCACACGGCCAACTCTATGTTTCTCTATCACGTGTTAGCAACCCAAACAACCTTTTTGTATATGCTCCGGGTAATTCCACCGCTAACATAGTATATAGAGAAGCATTAACGTAATCAACTATACCAAAGTCAGGACTCTTATCTAAATCATCAAAAAGGTGATATACTCTTATCTAAACGACGTTGTTTTGCTCTCGACAACCACGCGAACGAAGTCGCGGGCACAGCTAGTTATTAACTAAAGCACTCCTGATTCCCTCCCAGGTATCCGGGATACCATTGGAATTAATCGTACGCGATGCGGGT
This sequence comes from Orthosia cruda, assembly GCA_964057195.1. Lineage (NCBI taxonomy): Eukaryota > Metazoa > Arthropoda > Insecta > Lepidoptera > Noctuidae > Orthosia > Orthosia cruda. The sequence goes on along the minus strand of OZ059852.1, from coordinate 15,181,040 downwards.
CCCACTATCTTATTTAAAATTCCGTTTAATAATGCCAAATTAGTTAACTGAAATTCCGGTCCATTTTTCACAAGCTGTTATACTAACTGATCGCATAACTTTATAAATCTAGTTAGTACGTTCGAGTTTCCGTCGAATTCAGGAACCAAGCGTAGGGCCTTGTAAACTTGATCCACTGAGTCAGCCATACTCGATATCTCTAAACTACTACTATCCGAGGGTTCCGCCTCTAGATTTCTATTAGCGTCTAAAATACAAATTCTACGATTACTATCTAACCTAGGGGACCAGGATTGCCGTGGATGGAAAATCTTGGATCGATTAAAGGGTAACAGTTAAGGATAAAAAGGAAGCGACTCTAGAGCGATTCTAAAGTACTTACTTGTAATTGTTTTGTACCTTTTCTGTATCGATGTCTGAATACTCCTCTGGTCTGCAGCTCTTGTAGGTTCTGGATACTCGTACCATGCCCGACGGCCACCCGGGGACTCGCGATCCTATCAATTTAATCTCGCGAACCGGCCCGCGAGTATCCTACCGACTTCGCCAATTACGAAGGCTGTAGCCGGAGGATTTATAAAAATACAACATTTATTCAACTTAAATTTAATTAATAAAAATTACAATTATATAAATGGCTTAGAAATAGTCGACAGTTGACCGATGCCGTGCCAAAAGTGACGAACCCACGAGGGCCTCGATGTCCGGTGTCGGGCTGCATCACGTTGTGCTGAGTCGGCGCCTCGTGTCCGCGGCTGTTGCGATGTGCGGCAATGAGGTAGTCGCTTGTCAGCGGTTTGGGTGCTGTGCGAGTGCGTAACATGTATGTATGTTTGTTCCTATGTGGCGTTTCAGAGACCAAACGCGTTGGCCGATTTTGATGATTCTTAAGTCAATCGATTCGTCTTAACCCTGCGAGTGTCACTGGCTACATACAAATTGTAAAAGAAAAATATGGCGGATTTTGGGCGCCATTTTGTGGGGGAGAAAAATTTATCCAAACCTATCGTATGGGGTATCGAAATAAAGGGATTTAAGAGGTGATTTCAAAAATATATATTACTTATATGTTTAAAAGTATCTAATTAAAAACAAATAACTAAAAAGTTGTAAATAAAAAAAGCTAATTAAAAATATCAAAAAACCCGACTGCTTAAAAAGCGAACTAAAAAGACGTAAACAAGAAGAAAATCATGCTGTGCAATCAGAGGATACATCTGGTGTTGGTCAGCCAGCTCGCTAATATGTATCCTCCGACTGCACAGCATGATTTTCTTCTTGTTTACGTCTTTTTAGTTCGCTTTTTAAGCAGTCGGGTTTTTTGCAGAATGTATTGTTTTGTTACGGTAGGTGGCATAAGACCACCCGGGCGATGTCTATAGACACCGCCAATGCTTTCAACACCCTGCCTTGGAGTTGTATCAGGGAGGCACTCCGGTATCACTGGATGCCACCCTACCTCTGTCGCGTGGTCGAGGCTTATTTGACGGACCGGTCACAAGGGAGAGTGGAACCGGCGAGAGATGTCGTGCGGTGTCTCACAGGGATCGGTCGTGGGGCCTTATCTGTGGGACATCGGGTAAGTCTGGGTGCTGCGCGCCGACCTCCCTAGCGGTGTCCCTCACGCCCCAGCCACCGCAGGAGGCATCGGGCGTCGCAAGACGATTCCCGGCCACCGTAGGCGCAGGCTTGCGGACGACGAGCAGCGAGTAGCTCGCCGTCCGATAAGGACCAGGCCTGAGTTGACGGCGCATTGTGTTCCACGCGCGCCTCAAAGAGATGTCAGCAAAACTGACGGGCTCCGCTAGGGCCGATGCCTGTCTGGGTCGCGGATAAATTCGAAAAAGAGTTACCGTGGGCCCTGGCTCAAGCAACTGAAGGAACACGGGTGGGTTTTAGTCAGTAAAAGTCTGACACGCTCTCCCGCTTCACCCAGAGCGTGAGAAGTTACTCGAAGATTTCCCAATAAAAAAAATGTGGCATACTACCACGGTAAATTTACGGGATTATTTTCATATTTCATACTTTTTAGAGCGTAATTTTTCAGTAGTCGGGTTTCAGTTTTATTGAACTTATTTTTTTTAAAGTTTTTTGGTACTTGGGCAAACTCTGCAAATCAAATCAAATCATTTATTGGTTTGCAAACATGGGTAATTAGTATATAGATGTTTTATTATATAGTATAGTCCTCCATGCTCTACCGTCACATGGGCATGCAAAACATATTATTTAATTTATACAAATTAAAATATTCAATTATCATTTAAAGTATCAATGAGAATCAAATTAATGTCAATCGTTTGAATTGCAGTAAAATGTCACACTATTACATTAATGTCATCAAGGCTACAATTGATCTTATGCATCGTTTTTGCATCCTACATACTAGCGCCCTATCAGTAGACTGCCCCGAAAAAATAATACCATCCCGCAAAACAGAGGCAACTAGTCCGTGGTATGCCGTTTCGGTATACTATTGACTTTCTTTGAAAGTTGGAAGAGGGCGTATGCTGATTTACTCAGTTTTTTACATACTTCTTCAACATGAGGTTTCCGTGTCAGTTTGTTGTCGATCACTATACCTAAGAATTTAGCTTTATTTGCTTCATCAATGTCAGAGCCTTGGTAGGTAATAATAAAGTTCGGGTTTTCACAGCGTTGTTTAAAGTGCATAACTTTTGTCTTACTTAGATTTATTATTAAATTATTATTATGTAGCCCATTTATAATGTCACTTAAACAAGTATTAATGTCATTCCAATAGTTATTTCTATTTGTACACTTTACTATAGCTGTATAGCTGTCCACTAGGTGGACTGATGACCTGGTTAAGGTTGCGGGAAGGCGCTGGATGCGAGCCGCACGGGATTGGTCAATGTGGCGACGCCTGGGGGAGGCCTATGTCCAGCAGTGGACGTCTTTCGGCTGAAATGACTATAGCTGTACTACATCTGCAAAGAGAACCATTTTGTTTGGTGTTACTTTTGTGAGATCGTTAATATATATTAAAAAAGTGGCGGCCCTAGTACGCTACCTTGTGGGACAACATATCTTACGTATCTCGGTTTTGATACATAAATCGTTTCTAATTTAGTCTTTGGACATATACTAGCAATTTCTGTACATTGAAACCTATTAGTTAAGTACGATTCTATTAGCTGTAGGACGTTTCCCCTTACACCAAAACTTTGTAATTTTTGCGGCAGAATCTTATGGTCCACAAAATCAAAGGCCTTTGTCATGTCAGCATAAATTGCACAGACAGGATTTCTCTCACTAACATTAACATTCATTCATTTCTCTCATCTACAGATGACATGACATTAGCTAATAGATCAAATAGTGCCTTATTAATCGTGGTATAATTACGAAAGCCCTTTTGTTCATTACAAAATAATTCATTCTTTTCGAAATAGGCATATAAAGAATAACAAAAACATTTTCGTTTTTTTTTTAAATATTTAAATTTTTGCAATTGGTCTGTAATTTTTTAAATCGGTTTTGTCATCTCTTTTATATAAAGGTTTTATTAGAACCTTTTTAAGATTGTTTGGAAATGTGTCATCAGCAATACATAGCTTAATTATATGAGCTAATGGTGGTGCTATTACTTCTTTGGTAAATTTTATTACTTTTGTAGAAACGCCATTATATCCAACAGTACTTGTGCTTTTTAGGTTACCAATGATTTTATTAGGTCGTCAATGGTTACAGGTTGCATGAAAATTTAATTCAATGTCTGATTATTCAAATTAATATATTTATCTTGATTTAATTTTTTACGTTATCTTCAATTGTATTAATAAAATAATTGTTAAATTCGTTTGCAATGTCCATTGGCTTGTGTAAACGTCAAATCATCTCTTTTTACGCACATAATAGGCTCTTGTGGTAACACATCTTATTTGCCAGGTAGCTTTTGATTTATTTTGGGCAGTATTTATGAAGTGATTATTTTGAACTTTTTAGGTTAGTTTTATAATTTTCCTGTAAAGTTTAGTGTAATTTTTAAAAACTAATTTATTTTGTGAGTCAGGATTTAATCTATGGGCCCAGAGTTTGAGGCCCTTTGCTTCTTACTGCATATTTTCGTCCATGAGATATCCATTTCGTTTTAATGTTTGTTTTTATAGTTATCACTTTTTCCGGAAAACATAATTTATTAAAAGAGAAAAATCTTACATAAAATTGACAAAAGCTACGTTCGCATCTGTGGCATCATGTACTTTCATAAGAGATAGACAGCTTAGATGCTCTTTAATAGTAATTATATTTTTCAAACATAAGTCCGCCTTTTTAGTTTTCAATATTTTAATTTTCAAGTTTTGCTTATAGGCACTTTAAGTATCTGAGCTGTATGATCTGAAAGGACTACAACTTTAGCTATGCAATCTTTCCGGTAGCTGTGTGAAAATTGTCAATACAGGTATGACTACTTATTCTAGGGGGCGTATAAAGCAAGAAAATATTCCAATGTAGTTCTGTTTCTTTTCAAATCTTCAATTTTAAAATCTCCACACAAGACGATTTTTATTTGAGGATAAACTATAAAAAAATAAAATTACATTTTTCATAGAAAACTTCGTAATGTTTAGGAATCCTATATAAACAAATAATGATAATTTTGTAAGCTATTATCTTTACAGTGCAGCATTCAAAGATGCCCGAGACTGAACTGCCCTTTATCTCTCTCAACTGAAGACCTACTCTAACGAGAATGCATGTTCTTCCTCTCTTTGCATTTCTAGAAAAGAAAGCCGTTGGACAAAAATTTGTGATGTGTAATAAATCCTCATAACCCGTTTGTATAAAATGTTCTGTAACACAAATAACGTCTATAATAGTTCCCCTTTCGAATAATTCTACTAGTTTTATAGTGAGTGAGTCAGATTTATTCATTAGTCCTGATATGTTCTGATGTAGGATGTTAAGGTAATTAAAGAAAAAACTGAGAATATATCTGTTGCGAAACGGTGGACAGGTCGTTTTTGGTTTGATTTTGAGGGTGACAGTCAACCTCTGGGCGCGTAGCATTTCGGTTGCTATGGCTAAAAATTAATTCTTTCAAATCTGATACAACAATCTCCAAACCATAGCTATTCAAATTTTCATGTATTTTACTGTACGTATCATAGTCATAAGGTAGATTAAGATTGAGTCCAGCAAATACGCATAAATTTCATGTATTTATATCCAAACAAAGAAGGTTATTAAAATTTTATATGCGGCTGTTAAACAATATGTTAGCATTTGTCATGTATTTATAAGTTGGTAAACAGATTATAAAGTTTGTATGTTTAAATTTTTGCAATTTTTCTCTAATAAATATAACAAGTTCGATATAATTAAGTGTTGTCCGTAAATCTTCTTCGCCAATATAAATAACACAATAGTCTGAGTGCGTAAAGTTTAGCACTTTCCTTTCAATTTAGTCAAGAATTTGGCGTAATCCACATTTTGGTTTAAGATAATGACAAATTTCATAATTACATAAATGAGTTCTTTCAGCAATGGTATATAATCTATTCGAAGTTTCACTGCTTATTAGGCATATTTTGTATTTTGTGGACATTTGTCCTACAGCTGTTGTGCCTTATGTGTATTGAGTTGTGTTTGATGGGATGACATTGATGACTTTGCTTCCAGTTTTATTTATTTATTTATTTTGGGAAAACAAACAGTTACACAAAAAAATACAAACACAAAAAATATTAAAATAAATAAAGTAACATATGTGTAGCCCACGACGTTATCCACATCTTAATTAAATAATTTAAACATTTCCCACGACTGAGGCTGAGAGCAACAAAAATAAACAAAGTTAAAAGATCAAAATTCCAAAACAAATAAAAAGCATTTAACAATACAAAGATAAAATCCAAAAAATACTTAATCAAAATACAAAGAAAATTATAATTCAGCAAATAATTAAAATTCATAAAGCAAGCACTTAATTAAAAATGTAAAAAGAATTAAATTCCTAAATTTCAAAAATAACTAAAATGTCAAAAGTAATTAAAATTCGCAAATATCAAAAGTATTTAAAATCTAAAAAAAATAATCAAAAAAAAAAATAGAAGATAAAAATTAAAAATTATCTAAAATATTTAAAATACAAACAACAAAACTCTTAAATTATAAAAACAAAATATAATAAATTTAATTAAATTAGATAAAACTACAGTTCTTGTTTTACTTTTTTAAGCCACTAATTAAATTGATCAAGGAGATCCTGAACTTATTCGATGACAATGTAAATATGTCCAAGTCTACAAAAACGTTATTGAATTTTTTTGCCATACGTCGAAGAGGCGCGCGGATACCAGCGTTGGTGCGGCAGGAGGAGACTGCGAATAGCGGACGTGCAATGAGAGTCCTCGGAACAACGTAGCTTAACTTATTGGCAAGATCTATGCAGTCATAAATGCCATTACATAAGTCATAGAGAAACATAGTTTCTAGGAAAAGGCGTTTAGATTCTAAGCTTAACAAATCAATATTCCTGTGGGGTAAATTGGGCGAACTCAAGTCGTGACGGCACCGATATTTTAGGGCTTTTAGGAATTTGTGCTGTACTCTTTCCAAGCTGTCGATGTATTTCTTATAAAGTGGATTCCAAACAAGTACAGCGTATTCGAGTTGTGACCTAATTAACGACTTATACAAATGCATGTAGGTATCTATGCGCTTAAAGTCACTGGAAGCTCTCATGACGAAGCCATACATACGGAAAGCGTTACTAATTATTTTATGAATATGCTGATCAAGATGCAGTTTAGAGTCCAGTAGTATTCCCAGGTCTTTTACTGACATAACTTTTTGCAATATAGTGTTATCTAATGTGTAACTACTATTAATAAAGTTTATTTTCTTCGTAAATGTAATAGACACACACTTAGATGAGCTCAACTGGATTTTGTTTTCTACACAGTAACTAGAAAATCGGTAAAGATCCTCTTGTAGTAGCACAATATCTGTATGGTCACGAATTGGTCTGTAGATTTTAAGGTCATCTGCATATAGCAAAAATTTTGAGTGAATGAAGCAAGACTCGATGTCATTAATAAAAATAAGAAGCCCCAAAATAGAGCCCTGTGGCACACCAGAAGTAACGCCGTTTGAATTGGATCGATAGCCTTTAACTACAACTCTTTGCGACCTGTTTGAGACATATGATGCAAACCAGCGAAGCAGATCCCCACGAATGCCATTATACGCAAGCTTTCTGAGAAGCAGCTCATGATCCACCTTATCAAAAGCCTTACGAAAATCTGTGTACACCGCATCTACTTGTACCTTTCCATCCATATTATTAAACAAGTAATCTGTAAACGTTATTAGATTTGTAGCAGTAGATCTTTTTTGAACAAATCCATGTTGTTGTGTGAGAATAATGTTATGAATGGTTGGATAAATTGCTTTGTGTACAAGTCTCTCGAAAACCTTAGACAAGGCAGACAGGATAGATATGGGGCGATAGTTTTCAACATCGTGTTTAGAACCTGCTTTATGTACTGGGGTTATAAAGGCCTGTTTCCAAACTTCAGGAAATGTACCTTCAGTAATGCATTTATTATAAATATGGCTTAGAGGAATGTACAAACTATCAGCAGCTCTTCTAATAAAGTAAGGTGGTAACCTATCGGGGCCGGGGCCCTTAGTAACATCCACTTCAAAGCGTGCAGTACTTGGTCAGGACTGAAAGTGATACTGTCAATAACAACGCATTTGTCTGAACATATTTCGGGGGGCGACCAATCACTGTCATTAAAAGTGGTAGCTTCATAGACCGACTGAAAAAAGTCAGAGAACATATCACAAATAGAATTCGGGTCACTGGAAATAATATTTTTGTAAAATACCGTGGCCGGTATACCACCATTGGATTTGCGATTAGCCACATAAATAACTCCACAAATTTTTGAAATTCTTCCTTATATTATCCTCGACAACATTTATATATCGATTATAACACTGTTTACACTCGATATGGAAACTCTGCCTAAGAAAAAGAGAACTGCTCGTAATCAAATAGGTTATTATACTTTTTCCATTTAATCCATGCCTTATTTTTACTCTTAAATATTCGTATTAGTTTTCTGGAAAACCAGACTGGGAATCTTGATGACTTAGAATGGCTTGTTGGAGTATAGGTTTTTATTGTACCTAAAATGTTATTGTAAAAAGTGCTGACACACTGCTCCACTGAGAGCCCATTAAAAGTCTGTTTCCAGTCAATTTTACACAAGTCGCGATTGATCTGCTCATAGTCTGCTTTATAATAATTATATTTTAATCTTTTCGCTTGCAACAGATATTTATTATTTTTAGACATGTGGGTAATTGTCGTATAAAATGGAGGATGATGATCATCTATTGGAAGTAATGTGCATGTCGGTATGGATACGATGCAGTTTGTGTTGCTTATTAGCAGATCCAAGATGCGACCTTTTTGGTTTAGGATATGGTTAAACTGAGCGGCATTGAGTAATGACATGAAGTTTTTCGACATTTGTTCGCTCAGTGAGTTATTACCATTGCATTGTAGGGCTGTAGCGTCTCCGTCATTACTTGGAAGCTAATTTATATTCGGCAAATTTTAATCGCCAAACATATAAAATAAATGTATGTTTAATCTATCCAATATATCATGCAAATGGTTATAGTGTGACAGGTATGTTTCGTCGGTGGTTTTCGGGGGAATATATACAGCGCATATGACACATTTACTGTCAATGTTACTACCCGGAAGTTGTATAAGAACCTGTTCAATGTGAGATGTAGCTGGCGGATCAAGCGGTATGAGGGTGGATCGTATCTTTTAGCACCGCCACGAGAACTCCGCCACCTTCCTTTTTGTTGGTCGCATTACGGTCCCGATCACATCTATAAACTATGTAGCGGTTGTCTACAAACTCACCATCGAGAATCTGAGGAGTGAGCCATGTTTCTTTCAAGATTATAATATCATAACAATTTGATAGTATATTCATATACAGGATATTGAGTTTAGTCCAAATACCCCTACAATTCTGATAATAAATAGTCAGTTCATCCATTGGTAGGGTTGGTTTTACTTTTATTAGTAGGTGAAGTTTGTTTTTTTTTCTATTATGTGAGTTGTCTGTGTTTATTTTTGATCTTTTTTTGTTTTTGGGCGACATTATTGGTGTCTTTGCTTTATTTTTTGCTGGACTGTTTACAATTTTTTTGTAAAGATCATTTTCTTATTAAATTCTTCATTTGTTGCCTTTAAGGTATTGTTTTCTATAGATAATAATTCAATTTCTTTATGTGCGCTGTTTAATTATGATGTTAGGTTGGCGATCTCATCTTTTAATGCTTTTATTTGAGAGACATCTTCGTCTTCGGATATATTAGGCAGACTACTCGTCGTACGGTTCAAAGTTTGTGAAATAATATCGCTTTTATCAATATTTGGCTCTGAAATTCGTCTTTATGTTTAATACGAAACTCAAAAATAATTACATGCGGTGAGGTTTGAACTCGAGTCACCGCGTTTCTTGGCGCCGGTAGGCCAGACGTTATATTTTTAATCAGATAAATTTGGTAATCGTATTGTGACCGTAGGACATGGGTGATAATTACTACTTGACGTCAGTTATTGGTTCTTGAGTCTGAATTAAGATGGCGCTGTCGTCACACTGTAGTACAGTTTCAAATAAAAAACTAATCTTTTCATGTGGAATTTAGGTAATCACTAAGTCTGTGTACATGATAGTTATGTCCGTACTATTGAATCAGCAAGTCGTGTAATATTATAGTACGTACAAATAACTTACGAACATCCAGTTCCATAAACATAAAGGTCACTGATTGGTTAAACTAATATCACAATATTTTTTGTTATTAGTGCACTATAACCATCGCTAACACTATCACATTTAGTTTATATGTTTAGTTCTACTTTAATATGTATTATACAGTCCGTTAATTAACTTAAATATTTATTTTAATAGGAGCAGAATTCAAAGTAATTTTTTCGTGACCACTACCCTCCTTTATTTTTAGCACGCAGTTGTAAGAACAACTTTGAGAAGGAGGTTAACAAAAGAATACAGCTGGGCTGGGCGGTGTTTGAAAACCTTCGTCGAGTCTTTTCGTCACGTCTTCCACAGAGCCTGAAGACCAAAGTGCGACCTACGGATCCGGGTCCGAGACGCGAGCTATGGAAAGCCATAGCTTGCGTCTCGGACCCGGCTATGATCTGAGTCTCTCTAAGAGATCGAATCCGAAACGGGGTGATCCAACAGAGATCCAAAGTTGTCGACATAGCTCACAGAATAAGCGAGGTGAAGTGGCAGCAGGCCGGCTATATAAACCATAAAACCGATGACCGTTGGGGTAGTCGTGTTCTTTACTGGAGACCGCGAACTGGTAAACGTAAGGTGGGACGCCCATAGGCAAGGTGGAGTGACGATCTTCGCAGGGTGACTGGTAGCAGCTGGATAAGAGTTGCCGAAAATCAAAGCAAATGGCGTGTAATTGGAGAGATCTATTTGGACTGCTATAGGCTGATGATTATGATGATTTAATATTATTAATATTATTTTGAATTCAGAAAAAAATATTGAATACTGTAAACATTCAACATTCTTGTCCTCATGTCCCTGTTGTTAGCATTTTAGTGTAATTAAATACTATTTGTACTTATTTAGTCAGATTAGTTATTTATATAATAAGATAGTGTATTGACTCAACGGTCAATACACCAACGGATGTGTGTGTTCATGTTATTTTGAATTTTGTGGTGAATATACCGCCAAATGTCTGCGCGCGGTTAATTTAAATAGGTGTATTGAATGAATGGTCAATAAACCAACGGATGTGAGTTTTTGGCGGGAAAGATGGCGCATGGACTTAACGGTCAATGCGCCAAAGGGGATTGCTTTTTGGAGACTCGTCGAGTAAGGTTCATTATCTACAGTGTACATTTCAAGCGAATAATAGTATTTATCCTGAAGATCCTGTATTCTCATTTCTGGCCCGTTAAAAGGTCAGCAAGTGGAATTCCAACTGAAAATTGTAAAGGTTTTCGGTGAAAACTTTACGCCCACTAAGAAGCCACTTCATCAACATGCGAAGTCATCGTTCGCGAAAACGCAACAGAGGCTCTAAGGACTCTAGCCCTGAGTCAGAGTCATCTCCAGAGAGTCGGCGTAGTCGTAGATCTCGGCGCAAGCATTCCCGGCGCAAGAGATCGCGGCAAAAAGAGAGCACGAGGCGTCGTTCCCGAACTCCGGAACTACCTGAAGACCAGCAGCAGGCAGCGGCAGAGCTACTACGTGCTGGGACCAGCAGTCAGCGTAGCGAGAGTCGGCGTGGCGAGAGTCTGCGTGGCGAGAGGCTGCGCGGCGAGAGTCGGCGTGGCGAGAGTCAACATGGCGAGGATCAACCAAGTGCACCAGCTGCTCCCGTCGCATCACCATTGCCAAGTAACCATTTGCTTTTAGATACTAATTTTATAGATGTATTTAAGGAATTAGTTAAATCTACCCGCGCGGATGCAAATATCGAACGTTATCCGACTTTAAATGTTATACCTTAATTTGACCCAACCAAGCGAAACCAGAGTATCGATGTTTGGATTACCAAAGTTAAGGAATGTGCAACTATTTATAATTGGACGGAACGGCAAATAATTCACTACGCGTTACCGAAATTATCTGGGTTGGCTCAAAAGTGGTACAAAGGCTTACCGAGTTTGTTATTTACATGGGCAGAGTGGCAACAAAAATTGCGTTTAGCATTTCCCTGTGATGATAACTATGGGCAATTACTGTCAGAAATGCTTGCATGTAAAGCACGTTTTGGGGATAATTTAGAAGAATATTATTATGAAAAGATGGTTCTAATAAATAGATGTAACATTACCCGAAAAAAACGCCATTGATTGTTTATTATTCGGTATTGATGACAGATCGGTTAGAACTAGTGCTGAGGCCGTTCAATTTAGTGAGCCAGATAAATTGTTGGTTTATCTTCGTAACATAAGAACCGTTAAAAGAAATGATAAAATTAAATTGAACGTGACTTTGCCTGTGGGCCCTTCTGACAGCAAACGATCGAATACAGGCAAAGATAATAGGAACAGTAGGGATATGTTAGTTAAGTGTTATAATTGTGGAGAGAAAGGTCACCTATACACTAGCTGTAAACACCCAATTAAAAGATGCAAAAACATTAGTTTTAAAGTAGGGCATTTGATTACCGATTGTCCCACTAAACAAGAGTCCGAAAGTAATAAGACTGTTTTAAATATTTCAAAAGAACAGGACAATGAAACGAAATATTTTAAGGATGCAATAGTTAATGGACAGACCTTGAAGTGTTTCGTTGATTTTGGTAGTCAAATTACTATGCTTAGAGAATCTGATGCTAAAATATTGAATATGACGTTGTGTTACGGTAGTTTACCAATTTTAAGAGGGTTTGGAAATTCTTTGGTTCACTGTATAGGAAAATGCGACGTTGAAATTGAAATAGATTTGGTTAAAGCACGCGTGGAAGTACTGATAGTCCCGGATCAGTTTTTGAAAGTATCATTACTGGTTGGCCAAACATTTACGGAACAAAACCATGTTGTGGTTTATAAAACAAAAGAAGAATTAATTAATAAACAAAGAACGATAAATGACTCCCGATGCATAGAACTTTTTGTTTGTGAGACAGTTACTATAGCAGGTCGCACCGATGTAGCCGTATACTCGAACCCATCATATGATGGTGAGGTTTTGATCGAACCTGGCCTATGCTCTCAGCCTCAAAAGATGTATGACATCGTACCTTGCATTTTAGAATTAGTTAGTGGTAAGGGCACTCTTCAGTTGAACGGTTTAATAGAAACTGCATTTGTTTTAAATAAAGACACCCTTTTGTCTCGAGCTCTTAGTTTAATTCAAATTAATTTTCATACCATCAATAAAGTTGACAAAATATCACGAAAGTGACTCTTCTATTAGGGTTATTGACATTGAAATGTTATCTGTTAGCGATCAAATTATTCAAAGCGATCTAATCCAGTTAGCTTGTCTTTTAAATGAATTCAGAGACTGTTTTGCGTTTACTACTAAAGAGTTAGGGTGTATTTCAAACATTCAGATGGATATAAAATTGAGTGGTACTACACCGGTGGTTTATAGACCGTATCGCATGCCTTTTGCGGAACGAAAAGTAGTTCGCGATATAGTACAGGAACTTGAGGATTCTGACATAGTTAGACCATCGACTTCAAACTATGCATCCTCTGTTCTTCTTGTGAAAAAAAAGTCGGGCGAGTATAGACTATGCATCGATTATAGGGCTCTTAATAAAAAAACCATTAAGGAGCATTATCCTATCCCTAGAATTGACGATCAACTAGATAATTTGTCCGGTTACAAATACTATACAACTTTAGACCTTATGTCAGGTTATTACCAGTTATGTATGTCCGAGGCCTCAAAACACCTGACAGCTTTCACGACACCTGACGGGCATTATGAGTTTAACAGATTGCCTTTCGGATTTGTCAACGCACCGTCAAATTTTCAAAGGGCAATTAATAATATACTTGGGAATGCGCGATTTAAAGAGGCATTTGCATATATGGATGACGTAATAGTACCGGTCAAAACAATAGAGGAGGGCTTCCAGAAGTTAAAATCGACACTTGAATTGTTTCGTACTGCTGGCATTACGCTAAAGTTGTCAAAGTGAAATTTGTAAAGGAATCTACCGGCTATCTTGGGTTTGAAGTATGTTCCGATGACATTAGGCCGGGACAAGCTAAAATAAACGCCGTAGAGGTTTTTCCGCGCCCTACGGACCAACATAGAGTAAGACAGTTCAAAGGACTTTGTAGTTTCTTTCGCCGCTTTATAAAGGGATTCTCATCAATAGCCCGGCCACTTACTCAACTTTTAAAAGTAATTTCTGGTTTGCCAAGATATGACGGTTTATTAAAAAGTATGTCGATTCTTGTCTGCAATGTGCCCACTCAAAAATACCAGCTGGTAGAAAGGCGGGTGAACTTCACCCTATACCAAAAATTGATTGCCCCTTTCATACCTTACATATAGACCATTTCGGTCCCTTTGTGCGAAGCAAAAAGAAAAACGCGTACCTGCTTTTAATTGTTGATGCATTCACAAAATATACCATATTAGCCCCAGTTAGAAATACAAAGTCGATAAATTCTATATCTACTCTAAAAAACTATTTTCACACTTTTGGCGTTCCCACACGAATCATTTCGGACAGAGGTAGTTCTTTTACATCCAAGCGTTTTGAAGAGTATCTAAGTACATTAGGTATTAAACACGTGTTAAATGCGGTAGCGACGCCACGTGCTAACGGGCAAGTGGAACGCTACAATCGCACGGTCCTATGTGCCCTAACTGCTGTTAATTATAACAAACCAGAGCATTTATGGGATGAATGCGTCTCGCAAATACAATGGGGCCTAAACAATACCCTAAATAAAGGCATAGGAAAGACACCGGCTCAAGCGTTATTCGGTATCGATTTAGTTGGCACGCCTTATTCTTTGTTAAATTTAAATATAAGTAATGATTCTATGGAAGTCGGAAATAACGTAGAAAGTATAAGAGAAGAAATACTCGTATCACAACACATAGAGAATAATCAAAAACGGTTTGACAAAGGTAGAAAGAAAGTTACGTTCAAAATCGGTGATTTAGTTAGGGTTGAAAGAGAAATCCTATCTACTGGGCAAAGTAGAAAATTAGTCCCTAAACTTCGTGGCCCTTAGCGCGTAGAGGTATTTAAAAATGACGTGTATAAAATAGAGGATACCCCACTGTCCCGTAAGAGAAATAGAAACTTCACTGGGGTGTTTTCCGTTGATAAAATTCATCCATGGTTAGTCTTTAATAGGAATAATGATGACAGTGATAGTGGCTCCATTTCGGAAAATGATGAAGATGCAGGATATTGCTCTTTTAATTGGGTGATGGTAGAAAAACACAAAATAATTTAGATACTAGTAAGATCTTAACTATGGTATTGCTCAAATTAAAATATATATTAATATATACGGTTGAGTCGAATAGAATGATTAATAATAATAATAAAGATTTTATTAATTCATTACAATGAAACATTTGTGCATTATCAATATCTATCATTTCAACTAAACAGCGAATAATAAAAACAAAAATATAACATTAATCATTCTAATTACATAACATGAAAAATTGGATGTTATCGTAAATAAGTATTATTACAATCAATAAAAATTACAAGAATAATTTTGTATTTTAAAATAGAGAATAAGTAATAAGAATAATATTATAGTTATGGAAAACTGTGCAGTAAATTGCTCTTTGCTAATTGATATTTGTTATGAATATAAAAAGGTGCATAACCCCTTCAATGGAGCATGCCAGAATTTTAGTGCTTTTAAAACAGATTACTCTCAACTAGGGTATTGGTGGCGTGCCGTGGACATGAAGGGGCCACAGCATGCTTGAATTGTGGTGTACATGTTGAGGCCACCGTAGTTCCTTCAATACCTATAGTATTGTGGGCGTGTTGTGGACATGAAGGGGCCACAGCATGCTCGAATTGCGGGGGATGAGTTGAGGTCACAGTAGTTCTTTCAATGCTGGTTATTCAGATGTACTTATATCAGAATCATAATAATAGACGAATAGATAACGCTCTCAACTAGGGTTTTGTTGGCGTATTGTGGACATGAAGGGGCCACAACATGCTTGAATTGCGGTGGATAAGTAGAGGCCACCGTAGTTCCTTCAACGCCTATGGCATTGTTGACGTGTTGTGGACATAAAGGGGCCAGAGCATGCTTGAATTGCGGTGGATAAGTTGAGGTCACCGTAGTTCCTTCAATGCTGGTTGTGCAGATGTAATTATATTAGAATAATAAATAAATGAATTACACTCTCAACTAGGGTATTCGCGTATTTGCGTCTTTGGTATTTGCGTCCACAACACGCCACTGTTGTGGACGCGAAGGGGCCAGAGCATGATTAAATTGCGGTGGTTAATTTGCGGCCACCGTAGTTCCTTCAATGCCCACGGTATTTTTGGTGTGTTGTGGACATTAAGGGGCCAGAGCATGCTCGAATTGCGATGGATAATTTGAGGCCACCGTAGTTTCCTCAATGCCTATAGTATTGTTGGCGTGCTGTGGACGTGAAGGGGCCACAGCATGTTCGAATTGCGGTGGATAATTTGAGGCCACTGTAGTTCCTGCAATGCTTGTTGTGCGTGTGAAATCATATCAGTATTTAATAATATAAAATACAACGCAAATTACAAAATGTGTTTTCAATGAATCATTGTGATCATAATAATGTGTAAATACTTAAGTTTTACATTTAGTACATAATATTTAGTTTTACATACTTTGTAAAATGTCTTAAAATTTTTAATTATGCTGGCCACAGCATGCTCGAATTGCAGTGGCTAATTTGCGGCCACCGTAGTTCCTTCAATGCCCACGGTATTGTTGGTGTGTTGTGGACATTAAGGGGCCAGAGCATGCTCGAATTGGGATGGATAATTTGAGGCCACCGTAGTTTTCTCAATGCCTATAGTTTTGTTGGCGTGCTGTGGACGTGAAGGGGCCACAGCATGTTCGAATTGCGGTGGATAAGTTGAGGCCACTGTAGTTCCTGCAATGCTTGTTGTGCGTGTGTAATCATATCAGTATTTAATAATATAAAATACAACGCAAATTACAAAATGTATTTTCAATGAATCATTGTGATCATAATAATGTGTAAACACTTAAGTTTACATTTAGTAGATAATATTTAGTTTTACATACTTTGTAAAATGTCTTAAAATTTTTAATTATATATTAGTTATTTTTAGATACTTTAATAAGTAATAAAATTAGATTTGGTTTTGTAGAATTCATTGTCTTTCCACGGGACGTGTAAGTGTCAGGAAAGGCCGACTGTTAGCATTTTAGTGTAATTAAATACTATTTGTACTTATTTAGTCAGATTAGTTATTTATATAAAAAGATAGTGTATTGACTAAACGGTCAATACACCAACGGATGTGTGTGTTCATGTTATTTTGAATTTTGTGGTGAATATACCGCCAAATGTCTGCGCGCGGTTAATTTAAAATGGTGTATTGAATGAATGGTCAATACACCAACGGAGTTTTTGGCGGGAAAGATGGCGCATGGACTTAACGGTCAATTCGCCAAAGGGGATTGCTTTTTGGAGACTCGTCGAGTAAGGTTCATTATCTACAGTGTACATTTCAAGCGAATAATAGTATTTATCCTGAAGATCCTGTATTCTCATTTCTGGCCCGTTAAAACTGTGATCATCGGAAAACCTAAAACTAAGCATTCGTATGCATTCCACATCCTTCTTCGACAAATCTTTCACGGTTCAAGCAGCTCGTTTGTGGAATGCATTACCTATTGAGGTAAGGCGTGCGCAAACATTACCTTCATTTAAAAATAGTAAAGGAGCACTTCCTTTCTCTGTAACTATTCTTCTCCTTTCTCTGTTCTATATTTGATATTTATTAGTATATTATTTTATATTTTTTTGTTCCGTATGGTGTCGGAGTTCCGTATGGTGTCGGACGTAAAGAATCTCACCATCCCATATCTTCCCATGGGTGTCGTAAAAGGCGACTAAGTGATACACCAGAGAATGGGCAGTAGCGTTCTCTGTGCACTTTAACAACAAACTGCGATCGCCAACCCGCCTGCCAAGCGTGGCGATTAAGGCAAACCCCCCCAAACCAAAATGAAAAGCACAAAGAAAAACGGCCCCGAGTGCCCGGCAGCCCGTCTACCCTCGAATACGGTAGCGGTCGAGGCGATGGCGTGGCAAGGGGTGCGAAGAATCCCCGGAGTGGACCCGGCTACCCTAATAAACACCGACGACTGGACCTGGCAACGTATAACACGCGAACACTCCGGACCGACGAGAAGATAGCCGAACTCGAGGAAGAATTGAACAGGTTGCGGTGGAGTATTATAGGGTTATCTGAAGTCCGAAGAGAGGGGGAGGACTCGATAATCCTCAAATCCGGTAACCTGCTCTATTTCCGAGAGGGTGACCGGCAGTCCCAGGGTGGTGTCGGGTTTATCGTCTACGAGTCCCTTTTGAACAACGTGGTGAAGATCGAGAAATAATCTCGAGATATTCGCTGAAGGTTATACAGGTCTACGCCCCGACCTTGGCACACCCCGACGACGAGGTAGAGACCATGTATGAGGATATTTCTAGAGCCATGCACCGTTGTCATGGGGGACTTCAACGCGAAACTGGGCAAACGAGACGTGGATGAGCTGCAAGTGGGCCAATTTGGAGTTGGACATCGGAACCACCGGGGTCACCTACTGGCCAGCTTTATGGAGAAGGAGGGCCTCTATATGATGAACTTCTTCTTCAGAAAGCGTGAGCACAGGAAGTGGACCTGGCAAAGCCCCGATGGTGCAACTAAAAACGAGATCGACTTCATCATGTCAACCAAGAAGCAAATGTTCAATGATGTCTCTGTGATCAATTCGATGAAAACCGGGAGCGATCACCGCATGGTGAGAGGCACATTGAACATTAATATCAAGCTTGAAAGGTCTCGATTGATGAAGTCTACGCTCCGTCCAGCACAGATCCAGATCCAAAACCCCGAGAGCTTTCAGCTCGAACTTCAGAATCGTTTCGTTTGCCTAGGGAGCTCCGTGGACGAATACAGCGATGGGTTCGTGGAAGCTGTCCATACGGTTGGGTCTAAGTTTTTCAAGACCCGCCGTACAGATATAAACAAAAAGCTCTCTGATCCTACTCTCAAGCTCATGAAGGAGAGGCGTGAGATGATCCTGCAGTCTTCAGACGATGCATTGAAGTACCGGCAGCTCAATAGACGGATCTCAAAGTCCTTGAAAAGCGATCGCCGCCGCTTTAATACCGAGCGTATTAAAGACGCGATTGAGCGGAATAAGGGTTCCAAGGTCTTTGCAAGAGATCTGACTATTGGGTAGAGCCAGCTCACGAAACTGAAGACCGACGATGGCAGAATCGTATCCGCCAAACCGGAGCTATTGAGAGAGATCGAGAGATTCTATGGGCAGTTGTACACGTCAACCAGTAAACCCGTCACGAATCTAGCAAAAGACCTTAGAGCTAGATTGACCCGGCACTATACCGAAGACATTCCGGACGTCAGCCTGTACGAGATTAGGATGGCTCTTAAACAGCTTAAAAACAACAAGGCGCCGGGTGAAGACGGAATTACAGCCGAACTCCTGAAGGCGGGTGGAAAACCGGTCCTTAAGGCCCTTCAGAAGCTGTTTGATTCCGTCATACTCGAGGGCAAAATGCCACAGGCATGGTGGAGGGGTGTGGTGGTACTCTTCTTCAAGAAGGGCGACAATGCCCTACTAAAGAACTATAGGCCCATCTCACTTCTTAGCCATGTCTACAAGCTGTTTTCAAGAGTCATCACGATTCGTCTCGCGCGCAGGTTTGACGATTTCCAGCCTCCTGAACAAGCCGGTTTCCGTAAAGGCTCTAACACCGTAGACCACATACATACGCTGCGGCAGGTTATACAGAAGACCGAAGAGTACAACCTGCTTCTCTGCTTAGCGTTTGTGGACTACGAGAAAGCCTTTGATTCGATCGAGACTTGGGCTGTGCTGCAGTCTCTCCAACGGTGCCAAATTGACTACCGGTACATCGAGGTGTTGAAGTGTTTGTATAAAAACGCCACCATGTCAGTTCTTCTTCAGGATCAGACCTCGGAACCTGTCTTTCTGCAGCGAGGTGTGAGGCAGGGAGATGTCATATCTCCGAAACTGTTCACCGCTGCACTGGAGGATGTCTTCAAGGTTCTGTACTGGAGAGGGCTAGGCATCAACGTTAATGGCGAGTACATCACTCACCTTCGGTTTGCCGACGATATAGTGGTCATGGCTGAGACTATGGAGGACCTCAATACAATGCTCGATGACCTCAGTAGAGCCTCCGAAAGAGTGGGTCTGAGGATGAACATGGACAAAACCAAGGTGATGTTGAATGCCCATGTCACACCCACTAGTGGTGGGCGTTGCGACGACGAACCGTTTCTAAAGACCGTTTTTTGTTCTGCGACGGTGCAACCGTTTTACGTCCTGAGATAAAGCAGTCTTCGTTGCACAAACCTGTCTTCGAATAACTTCGTGCGATTTTTTATTTTACGCCTCAGAAAATACAGTCGAGATTCGAAAGCGTACTGATTCAACTACGACACACGTCGGTCGTCGCAGACGTCGCGTCGTCCTTTATCGTTCCACGTTCGTTCACAAAATAGTCCTTGCGACGGTGAAACAGTTTTTAAGTCAGTCTTCGTTGCACAAACCAGTCTTCGAATAAATTGGTGCGATTTTGTATTTTATGGCTAAGAAAATACAGTCGAAAGTGAATTGATTCAACTACACAAAAACGTCGTCGACTCGTCGCGAATGTCGCGTATTTGTTCCACGTTCGTTCCGTCCTCCAAGTTTCGTTCTCCAAGACGTCTTCAAACCAGTTGCGACGAAGACCGTTTTCTGCAACCGTTTTCGTCGTCGGGAAAACGGTTGCGTTTCGTCCGTCAAAAATACGACAACGACCCACCACTAACACCCACTCCTATTAGGGTCGGAGACTCTACACTCTAAGTTGTGGATGACTATGTCTACCTGGGACAAACGATCCAGTTGGGTAGGGCCAACTTCGAGAAAGAGGTCAACCGTCGAATCCGACTCGGCTGGGCAGCGTTCGGGAAGTTGCGCGGTATCTTCACGTCCAACTTACCACAGTGTCTCAAGACGAAAGTCTATGACCAGTGTGTGTTGCCAGTTATGACCTATGGCTCTGAGACGTGGTCGCTCACAGTGGGCCTCATCAGAAAGCTTACAGTCACCCAAAGGGCAATGAAGAGGGCTATGCTCGGATTTTCCTTACGTGATCGAATCAGAAATGTAGAGATCCGCAAGAGAACCAGGGTTACCGACATAGCCCGAAGAATTGCCAAACTTAAGTGGCAATGGACAGCCCTATGTCTATCTCCTCTCGTTCAGTTCATCCAAAGGTTGTCTGTAAGAGATGCCCTGTGCGATAAGACCGCCCATTGTACACTTATCTTTATAAATGTTTTGTCCTGTAATTATTTAAGTGGTGTACAATACTTTATTTGTAACACTACAAGCACACGACGCCATACCGCGCGCGTACCTGTGTGCGTGCTCTCTCTCACCGTGCCCCACTATCGCGCCCGCCGCCGCCGCCGGCTGCGTTCTGACCGTATATAAGGGCCTGCACGCCGGTCATTCGGTCTTGTCCGTTCTTCTCCACGTAGGCTTTTCCGAACGGATGGTAGAATCACCAACTGGGGTAGCCCTTAGTGCTGTCGCTTTAGGTTTAGAAACTTTAAGCCTGGCCGGAGGCTACATAGCTTAGTCTCCACAGGTTAGTCCGGTTAAGCAGAGGACGGCTACTTTGGCCGAACTGCGAGACGCCAGGCATTAAAAAAAAAAAAAAAAAAAAAAAAAAGGCAGTTCGGCTCGCACGGACACGCTTCCTTCGGAACGGTTTCGGGCAGTTGAGCGCACTCTGGCTTGCACGATCGGCTTCCATCGCGGAACCGATATCGGGCGGTCAACCCAAGTACATCTGCCGTCGTAGTACTTCTTAATATTATTAGTATAGTTTGTTTAAGATATTACTTTGGAAAGTTTGTAAAGTGAATAATAAATATCCCTTTGCTTTTACATTGGTTCGCGAGTGGTTTTATTAGAACAACCCTTATAAGTGGCGCGCAACGTGGAGGCCGAAGATACAAAATATCTAAGGCCGCGACCCACTCGCAGACCAGTTTGATTAGGAAGCAGTTCACCAGAAAAAATGGCTATCAACATGTCAGACAGCCAGTTCAAGGAACTCATCCTTGCAATCACCACCGGCGCTCGTGGGAGGAGTACTTTTGCACAATGTCCAGCAAAATTTGGAGGATCAAAGGCGGAAGTTGAAGCTTTCTTAGCAGCAGTGACAGTGTTCAAGGAAGTTGAAAAAATAACTGATGCGAACGCTCTTGAAGGCCTGCCTTTGGTTCTGATCGGTGACGCAGCGATTTGGTGGCAAGGCATTAAAAGCAGTGTGAAAACATGGGATCTTTTTAAGGAACGCTTGCGCCATACCTTCGCACCAAAAAAAATAGATTACATAATCTACCAAGGAATAGTTGGTGTTAAACAAGATAACCAGACCCCTACCGAGATTTTCATTGCCAAGAAGCGGGCGCTTCTTGCTGAGATGTCAGAGCCACATACAGTGCAACAAGAAATCAGCCTCATTTTTGGCCAGATTAAGTTCGCCGTGAGGGAGAAGATTTGTAGGGACTCTATTAAAAATTTTGATGAGCTACTAAAAAAGGCAAGGGATATTGAAAGAACACTAGTGGAGAAAAGTAATCAAAAGGAGGAATCAGAGTATTTACACAATAAAGATACAACAAAACAACATAAAACGAATAAAAATCAAAATAAGATACGCTGTGGTTACTGTCGTCTTCCCGGTCACACAGCGGAGATATGTAGAAAGAAGGCAAGAGAGGACACAGATAAAAATAATGTTGTTGCTGTTAAGTCTGAAACGACCTCGAGCAATCAAAAGCCGAAGTTTGCTTGTTATGGGTGTGGTGAACCAGGTGGAGAAGCGCCATGGCTTCTTTAAAATTAATATAGTAATTTACATAATATTCATATTTTTATCAGATTGTGTTTATTTAATTTACATCCATAAATACGTATCCAACAAGAAAACTTTAGTACTGTGCAACGCTCACTTATCATTGGATTCGTTCAAGAGTTGTTACCATCGAGCTCAGAGATGGCGTTAGCAGTCGCGTTTTGATGAAGTTATCTGCGACTTGATTGGTCGCGAATGTCTCGACTTCGCTCTGTGATCTGTGGTGCTGTCTGTGAATTAGAGATACGAGTCGAGTCTGGTTCTATTTGAACGACGAGAACTTTTTTGCTGTGAAAAATGGACAAATCCTATAACCCTATGTACAAGAGACATTATAAACTGTTCTATTGCTCTTATTGATAGCGCGGCCGTGCCTTGTGAGTTTAATTTAGTGGACATTGCTGGTGGTTGTGAACTTTCTCTGCTACGCGTCATTTGGACTGTTCGCCGGCGATTTCACACAACTCCTGAGTCCTGCTCATCCTCGTGGTCTTCTCTCGAGGAGTATTGGGAGCGACACTGGTTCGATGACAAGGTGAGTGAGCGCATTTAATACTGCACGATGGAAATACTGATGTTTCTTGTTGGATACATATAGGTTCACAGATAAGGGTAGCCATTTTATAGGCATTTTCAAAAATTAGTTTTTTAGTACGCAAGTACAAAAAAGGTGTTAGCTATTTACACGCCACACCATATTATGGTCCTTCGAGCCGGATTGTTCCAGCTAAGCAATGTAGTGTAATGCATAATCTTAGTAGGTACTCAACAGTTTATGTTAAATTGGAGTAGGTACATAAGTTGTTAGTACTTACATACAATAAATCTCATTTACATACAATAAATCTTAGATAGAAAACGATCTTAGATTTACTTAATAAAACAATACGCAATAATTGTAACCGGCACATAATTCTTAGTGCCTATTTGTGTTACTTATACTCGTAATTCTTACTGTTACATACAAGTAGGTAGTACATATTATTTAGTACATTTTCTACTTTGTACCTAAAAGTAACACGTAATAAATTAATAATTGTAGGTAGTTGGTACATAATTGTTAGTGCCTATCTACGTTACTTATAATTCTTACTGTTTATTTCATATACCTGCAAGTAGGTAGTACATATTATTTAGTACATTTTCTCCTTTGTACCTTTATACTTACCTTACGGGTTTTGTGGTTGTTTTGTAATTACTTACCTACTCGATTGGTTTGTGTTTGTGTATCTGATAATTATAAAGATAAGTACCTGCGTGCGATCGCAGATACACTTGTGCTTTGTAGCGTACCTAGGTATAATAATGGCCTATGTGTAGTAGTAATAAGTCTTTATAAGTGCATCATTTGTGTATTTGTGATCGTGATATTGCATTAGTACAAGTAGGTATTTACCTACTCGATATTTACGAATAGATATTTACCTAGTATTCGGTAGGTAACGATTATTTGTTAAAATGGCGTTAAACCAGAGCTTTCAAAGTACCTCAGTATCTGAATCGAAGTTGAAAATATTGATTTGTAAAAAGGAGGCTATCTTTAACAGGCTGAATAATGTTTACGGTTTGTCTAAGAATATTTCGAACTTTGAGTCAAGATCGAATGAGAATTTTATGGCGGAATCGGAGATGATAGATGAGTATCGTGTGAAATTCGAACTCTTAATTGACGAAATTAACGAGATAAATTTAACTATCGACACAGATGCGAAACCGAGTTACAATGACTTGGTCAGTTTCGATGATTTGTACAGTCAAGTAAAACGTGTAAGAAATAAGATATTAAGTACTACTACTGAAACATACACCGATTCAGCCACGAAATACTCAAAAGCTTCAAGCGGAATAAAATTACCGCCGATCGAGCTGCCTAGTTTTGACGGTAGAATCGAGAGCTGGCCCATATTTTATGAATCATTCAAGTCGAACATTCACGATAACGATCAGCTGTCGGACTCGCAACGTGTGCAATATTTAGTTGGTAAGCTCACACATAATGCGCAGAAGGTCCTCGCGGGTATTGTACCTACGGGTGATACGTACCACGTCATATGGGACAGTTTGGTTAAAAAATATCAGGACAAACGCGCATTAGGTACGCATTACTTAAATAACATTTTTGACTTAAAACATTGTCAGAACACGGCTGATAGTCTCGACTCTTTTATAGAGAAATATTCTGCGTCTATTTCGGCATTGAAACAATTAAACATGCCCGATTTGTCCGATTTTATATTGATGCATTGTGCACTAAAAAAGATGGACGTTCAGATTACGCAGGCATTTGAACTGTCGATTAAGGATAAGGAAATTCCGTCTTATAAAGATTTGATAACATTTGTTCAGACTCAAGTAAAAATATTAGAAAGATCGCATGCGAATAATTCGAGTTCTTTGTCGAATCCGCGCGCTAAGTTCAATACGAACAAACAAACGTCATCGGTCGCCGTACGCGCAAATGCTTTCGTTACGAGTAATGAGTTATCTACAAATGAAACTCACTCTTGTGTTCTGTGCAATAAGGCCGATCACTTGCAACTTGCCGAATGTTTATCTTTTAAGGGGATGGAATCGCCTAAGGTACGGTTTGATTATATTAAATCGAAACAAGGCTGCGTCAATTGCCTAAGTGTTTCTCACACTGTGTCGGCCTGTACGGCTCCCGCTAATTGCGAAAAATGTAAGAATAAGTGGCATCATACTTATTTACATTTCGATAAAAATTATAATAATAACCAAAAGTCGAATATGAAATCGACCAAGACGCATATTCAAACATCTCAAGTAATGTCTACCGATTCTTGTGTCTCTGCGACATGCGTCGCCTGTGCGCCCGCTCATGTCCCGGCTATTTCCGCGGTCCCGCCCGCGCTCGGCTCGTGCGATGGCGCGTCCGCTGCAAACGTGCCACAGCGTAGCGAATTCAGTAGCACAGATTCGTTAATGTCACAGAAACCTTCCCTATGTTTGAATGCGAATTCCAAGGCTGATGCTAGTACCATACTTTTAGCTACTGCACAGGTCTACGCAAAAGTAAATAATAGTAATAATAATAAAAAAACTTTTTGCAAAAAAATACTACCGACTTCCAAATACAAAACTACAAAGTGAAAAATAACTTTATTTTTTGAAGGCGGTGTCCATAAAGTAAAATTGGTACCTACGAAAGACACCGACTTCAAAAAATAAAGTTATTTTTCACTTTGTAGTTTTGTATTTGGAAGTCGGTAGTATTTTTTTGCAAAAAGTTTTTTTTCTACTTTATTCATGGACAAAGTAACTATTTCATGAAAAGGTTCAACAACAATACCATTACACAATATTTCTACGTTTTAAGTAAATTAAAATAAACACTAGTGATTAAATAAGTTTCTAAAGAACTTTAAGCAAAAGCCTACTATAGAACTTTTATGTTTCAGGTGAGTTGAGTCATACTCCAAACCATGTTTTATAAACTTAAATTAAATTCTGAATGAAATAAAAGTATCCATACCTAGTAAAATTCGTGAACATAAATTCATTTCTGCATTGAATAGAAACATTCAAGATAACCTATCACTAAACCAAACACAAAAAAAAACCTATAAAAGTGTCAATCCATACAGTTTATGTCGCGAAAATTTCAAGAACTAGGGAAACCTGAGCAGATAACCTGACGCCATCACACACACACAGGCTGAAGGAACTCAACTCGTTGGCGCACGAAATGACGTCGAAATTGCTTTCTTAAATGCAAATGAAAGTAAACAGGAAAATAGACGAATAAATAATTTAGTCAGCGAGTCGCAACTCTTCGCTGCGCGGCCGGAGCGGTGGCGAGAGTGGGCTATGTTATGACATGTAGCGACGAGGTTATGAAAGGTGGCTTTGTTTTACGTTTTATAAAAGAAATACAGTGCACAAACTCATCTATCACTATCATAAAATTGTTAGCATTTAATTTGGATCGGTAAATCTTATTATTTCCCTTTAAAAAAAGTAAAGTCATTTTAGTTGTAGCTTTAAAATCTTCAGTTTAGTTTCGTATAAAACATAGAACTACCGATATACACCAAAGTTATACAGGATGTACATAAGCAGAAGCAGACTTTAGAATATGATCGCAACTTTTCGGCACCCTGTTTAAATGCTCTCTGTAGAACGAAACCGCAACATTCGTAGGGAGCTACCCGCTACGCTGTTGCCTACGCCGTAGCACACCGCTACGCCGTAGGCACGCTTTCGCTCAAATTCGACACCATTGCCGTCCCCGGAATTATGCAAAAGCTGCGAAATGTTTCATGAGGCTCCAAGAAAAAGTTCAGGCCAACGTGTTACCTTATTCAGGCCTTTCAATGTTTTATTTTCATCGGCCGAACAAAATACGTGCGGACGACTCACTCCCCTCTCCCGATGAGTTGCACTTCCTCAGTCATTAATAAAACGTCTTTGGTGAGATCAAGTTGACTTGTTTGCACCTTGCAAAGTTGGCTGTTCGCTGAGTTGACTTTAGTTAGCGAGGCTAGGCTATGAATAATTGTAGCGAGTGGTCACGGTTTCCGCACAAAGTATATGAAGCTAAAAAAAACCGGCATGTTATATAAATTGCCTTTATTTGTTTGAGAAGGACGCCAATCTGTCATACAACTCAACACAGTACGCCTTTACGCTTTTCAATTATCCTTCGCTACAACAAAAATGCGACAACGTTTTAATCTCCATTTTTCTTGAGCCATTTGGTGGTGCCCGCGGCGAAACGAGATCTGTCACATACAATAGCGGGCAGTCGACGAGCCGCGTGCCCCGGCGGCCCGCCGGGCACCGACGTTCGGCCCGCCACCGTGCGCGCCCGGCCCGGGGCCGCGCACTCCGTCGCAGATCTGTCATAAGATTATTTGGGAAGCGACGTGGGCCGTTTACCGACCGCCGGCGATACATTGAATCCGTCGGTTCGTACTTCCTTTTGATAACCCTTTCAGCCCCCGTAAGCCGCTGTATTAGAGGATCACAACAAGTCTTAATAAAGAGGATGCCGGTGATTGGAAGCGGTTTATTTCCGGTTAACTGGTTGAGCGTTTGACCGTGACATTGGCGGATAAAAAAGGTATTTGCGAGTTCACCGATAATCGAGTTGATCTAATAGGTACCGAGTGGTTCAGAGGTTCACAGTTATAATTACTTTGTTTGTCATTCAGTTTCTCGGATTTATTGAACAGTTAACAGGAAGATATTAGCATAAAAACCTTGGTACACAAACATTATATCGTTATTATTATACTCTAACGTTTGATATAAAATGTGACCTGAAATCCCTGGATAAAAATAAATCACTTCAGTTTTTTCCTGTTTTCTTTTGTAATATCTTCAGGAAAACTCTTACCGGAATAAGTTTATTCGGTTTGCCGGATAATCGGCATGCTTTGTTTCAAATACCTCCTACGGTAAAGCGTTTTGCAACTTGATCTCTGCTAATTACTTAGGTATCAGAGTAAGCCCTCAATTATCAGGCCAAGTAAACGCAGCTCTAAACATTCTGGTAAAGTCTGGAGACGTTAAGATTTCCGTGCAGATGTGTGGTGGCATGTGTACAACGTATCGATTTTATCGGAACCCCGGCGCGGCACGTGCCTCGCTGGCGCAGCGCCAGCAGGCAGCGCCACGCGACGACATGCTGCTTACCGCTACTGCTGGGGCTGCTATTAAACGCTATCAGTGACGTCAGAGATAATGACAGTACATGCACCGCTCCAGAGCAGCTCACAGCGAAAGCACGCATTGTACTTTGCTTTGTTTAAAAATCCAGGTGATATTGTCCGCTGTTTGCGACGGTCACGCTTCGCACGATTGCGTGACTGACAAACTAGTTATACCCGTAGATAACGTGGCAAACTTCATCGTGCACATCTTACAGAAGTGGGGCTCAACTACATCAATAGCAACGAACATTTTAGAGAATGGTCTCTTTGAAACGTCGGTACATTCTTATATCAAGCTTCTAGAAACGGCTTTCAGCAGCACATCCTTCATTAAGCAGTGTAACAACAAACTTGACGCATGCAACTGATCGCGTTTTATCATTACATCCATACACTACACTATCACATCGTCCAACTATGCGTTTGAGCTACATGTCTGTGTATATGCGACGCTTCCATTCCATCTCAATCCAAAGTCCTCGAAGAGCCACTAACTGTGGAGCATGTACAGCCGAACTGACGCTAACTCGCCCACAGCCTCATGTTATTGAATTAATACACTCTACTAGCTGTGTGTAGGGTTGAGGAGTGCAAGCAAATCTAATCATCTGACAAGATTGAATATTGTAATCCGCTTCCACGGCAAGTATGTAATATGATAGTGTATACTTCTTTTTTTTTCATATGGATCGATAGTATCCTGGAAGACTGTGTAGTTTGACTACCAAAAAAGATCTATTTAATTAGATTTTTACAAGCTTTTATTTTTACTTTTCTACTTTCTCTTTGCCCAGTGTCTGTAATCATTTGATATTTATTTGATTTAAAAATTAAATTTCACCTATTGCCCAGCACCCAGTGTCCGATTGAGCTGAAATTTTGCACACACCTTTGGTTCTGGTGAAAATCCATTTATTTAATATGAAAATGTGTTAATAATTCACGTAGTCGGGCACAGGCTCTTGGAAATGGTATAATTTCCAAAACAAAAAAATATCATAAGATGTCTCTGGAACTAAAGAAACATGAATGATGTGTCAACGGCATATTTCTGTAATAACAACTTTTTACTATCATGAAAATGTCCTTTCCCACAAACGTATCTTGTAAAAACCCCGCTGTATCATCGAGGGATCCATCAGACCTCCCTAATAAAAAAACTTTTTGCAAAAAAATACTACCGACTTCCAAATACAAACTACAAAGTGAAAAATAACTTAATTTTTTGAAGTCGGTGTCTTTCGTAGGTACCATTTTTTTGCGTTATGGACACCGACTTCAAAAAATTAAGTTATTTTTCACTTTGTAGTTTGTATTTGGAAGTCGGTAGTATTTTTTTGCAAAAAGTTTTTTTATTTTTCACTTTTTAGTTGTACGTACCTAATAGGCAAGTTAGTAAGGGAACTATTTCGCCAGAATAGATTTCATGAAACTTGAACATAACCGGTGAAATGAGAGGTCTGCTTACCCCTTAAGAGCGAATTGGCGTGATGTTATGTTATGAAATGTTATAAACAACAAACAGACATGCGATTGCAGCAATCCCCAGAGATTTGCCGTTATTTATTGAAGAGTTCTGTTGTATATCTCCGAAGTTCTTCATCAGATCTTCACCAAATTAAAATGGGACCAATTTCGGAACATACTTTTTCAAACAAAAAAAGAATTTTCAAAATCGGTCCACAATTGACGGAGTAATCGGTGAACATACACAAAAAAAAAAAAAAAAAAAAAAAAAAAAAAAAAAACAAACTTGAAGTCGAACATAGAACCTCCTCCTTTTTGGGAAGTCGGTTAAAAAGATAGTTCGTTGCTTGATTGATAATGGTTCGCAAAATCACCTGATAACGTTGGAATGTTGCAAGAAACTGAACATACCCGTTGTTCCTTTGAATAATTCTGTAATCAGAGGAATTGGCCTATCTTCTCGACCTATACACGGATATGTGGATTTCGAGATTGAGTCTAGAGTTAGCTCACATGATAAATATAAATTACATGCATTAGTCGTTGACTGCATAACCGACCAGTTGCCCTCACATATAATTGAAAAATGTGACATGGCATACTTATGTAACTTATCGATGGCTGACCTAACCTGGAATATTCCTGGCAATGTAGAGATTGTGATTGGAGCACAATTGTTCCCACATATTTATCTCGGTCATAAAATAAATTCCGGGTCTCAAGCGCCACCTGCTTTGTTGACTTCATTCGGATACGTGCTGATGGGTGACTTTCCCAGTAGTGCTACAGTCCCATATTCTCGAGGCGAGTCTTCGTTTTCTGCATTCGCTTTAAATGAGTTGGACTCTTCATTACAGAGGTTTTGGGAGTTAGAGGAGATTCCGTCGAAGGGTTTTTTGAGTCCAGAGGAAACTGAATGTGAAAATTCGTTCACTGCGTCTGTGTCACGTGACAATGAATGCCGTTATTCGGTCGCATTACCCTTTTGCGCAGCTCCCGATAATTTAGGTAACTCCCGAAATGCTGCTCATCGTCGATTTGTCTTACTGGAGAAGAAGTTCGCGAAAGTACCTGGACTGCGAGACAACTATAATACTGTTATAAATGAGTATATTGATAAAGGTTATCTTTCTGAAGTTTCCGATTCGTATATCAGTAGTGATGGATATTACATTCCTCACCACGCGGTTTTTAAAAAGGATAAGCCCCACCCACGTATTGTTCTAGACGCTAGTGCAAAGACGCATACCGGTTTGTCCCTTAATGATGTACTGCATGCTGGACCCAACTTGCAAGCTGATTTATTCCTGTTGTTATTGGAATTTAGATTGTTTCCTATCGCAATGACGGCAGATGTGCAGCAGATGTATTTACAGGCAGGTGTTCCTGAGGACCATCGTAAATATCTGAGGATATTATTTCGATTTAGCGAGACTGAGGAGATACGAACATTTCAGTTCAACCGTGTTCCGTTCGGGCTGAAATGCAGCCCATATTTGGCAATGAAAACTATTCACCGGCTAGCCTCAGACATGGCCACCGAGTTTCCGGAAGCTGCTTCTGTAGCAAGATCTAAATTTTATATGGATGATCTTGTGTATTCTGTGGAAGATATTCAGTCAGCTGTTCGTTTAGCTGCAGAACTCATAGCGTTGTTCAAGTCCAGTTGCATGGATTTAATAAAATGGACAAGTAATTCATCGACTCTGTTGGATAATCTCCCAAACTCGCATCGTAGCTCCATCAATTTTGATGATAGTGATAATACTTGTTCGAAGGCAAAGGTTTTGGGTCTGTCTTGGGATCCAGTTGAGGATAGATTCTCTTTGACAACAACAGATATACAAGAAAAATGCACAAAGAGAAATATATTGTCAGTTATAGCTCGCTTGTTTGATGTTTTAGGCTTAGCAGCACCAGTAATATTATATGCTAAGCTGCTCATCAAGGAGTTATGGCTTGCCAAGATTGGATGGGATGATACTCCACCCGAAAACATTATTCGGCGTTTCTCTGTTCTCATGCAGGAATTCTCACTGCTATCTACGCTGAAGATTCCTCGTCATGTGGGTGTGCTTAGCTCCGGAGACGTAGTTGTCGTAGGTTTCTGTGACGCGAGCTTGAATGGCTACGGCTGTGTTATATATTTACACGTGACTGATTCCTCTGGAAACATATCAGTCCGATTACTGTGTGCCAAGTCTAAAGTTTCCCCTACAAAAATAACGACGTTGGCCCGTTTGGAGTTGTGTGCAGCGGTCTTGATGTCCAAATTGATCAAGATTGTACTTGACACTTACCATGCGCGCATTCAGATAGCAGGTGTGTATGCCTTTTCGGACTCCACTATAGCTCTTTCATGGATTTGCTCTTCCCCACATCGTTGGTCCATTTTTGTGGGGAATAGAGTCGCGCAGTGTCAGGAAAATCTAGCTCCTCATAACTTCTATCATGTCACAGGTGCAGAAAATCCAAGCGATTGCCTTTCGCGCGGTCTACTGCCGTCCCAATTGGTCTCCTAAAGTCTTTGGTGGAATGGCCCTCAATGGCTTCAATGTCCTCCCAGTCGATGGCCGATTCGTAAATTTACACCCTCTGATATTGGAGAATTACCGGAGCATAAAACAAATGTAATGACTACCATTGTACAGGTAGAGCAGTCGTCATTATATGAGCTGTCTCAAAATGTGTCTTCTTGGGACAAACTGTTAAGAATTACAGTGTATGTCCTCCGTTTTATTAAGAAAATTAATAAACCATTCAATGTGGTCGAAAATTTGTCGGTTGCCGAGATTGCTATAATTCAAACCATTCAAAAAATACATTTTTCAGACGACATCAAATTAATTAAGAAAGGCAATCAACCTTCAAAGAAATTGCGAAACCTCTCAGTTTTTATCGACACTGAAGGAACTTTACGTATAGGAGGACGTCTTTCACGGTCAGACTTGCCGTTTGAGGTTAAGCACCCTGTGCTTTTCCCTAAACATGAACATGTCGTGGATTTGATCATCAGACATTTTCACGAATTATACTGTCATGCCGGTCCTGGGCTTCTGATGTCCATTGTGCGACAGAAATTCTGGATATTGGATGCCAGAACAGTTATTAGAGCACGAGTGCGTAAGTGTAATGCTTGTTTCCGTGTTAATCCCTCTCAAATGACGCCAAAAATGGCAGATTTGCCTCCTTGTCGTATAACGGAAGCCAAGGCATTCGTGCACACGGGCGTTGATTACGCTGGCCCACTACGAATTCTTCTTTCACGTCGACGTGGACAACATGCTCAGAAGGCATACATATGTTTATTTGTGTGTCTTGTTACCAAAGCAGTTCATATTGAACTTGTCACTGAACTTTCAAGCGACTGCTTTTTAGCCGCTTTCAAACGCTTTATTGCACGTCGTGGGCCTGTGTCCTGCATGTATTCAGACAACGGTACCAATTTTGTCGGTGCACGTGCACAATTAGATGAGATGTATAATTTGTTAATCAACTCACAACATAATGCGACTTTAAAGCGAGAACTCGAAAAACATCGCATCGAGTGGAAAATGATCCCACCCCGTGCGCCGCATTTTGGTGCAATATGGGAAACAAATGTAAAAAGTTTAAAGACCCACCTTTATAGGGTAATAGGCAACCAACTGCTGACTTACGAAGAATTACAAACTGTGCTAGTGCAGATAGAGTGCGTAATGAACTCAAGACCTTTAGGTGTAATCAGTTCAGACCCACATCCTAAGATTCTGACACCGGCACATTTCTTAATGTCCACTCCTCTGACATATTTACCAGCTTCAGATTTATCTGACTCGCGCATCAATCTCGTAAAGCGTAAACATTTATTGGATAATATAGTGGCCTCCTATTGGAAGAGATGGCGTACTGAGTATTTGCACACTTTGCAAGTCAGACAAAAGTGGCAAAACAATGATTGTCCCATTCAACTGGGAACCATCGTATTGATTGGACAAGATGATGCTCCTCCATTATCGTGGCCTCTGGGAGTTATTACTGAAATCTTCCCTGGGATTGATGGTATTGTTCGGGTGGCAACTGTCAAGACTAGGCATAGCTCCTTTAAACGTCCAGTCGTCAAACTATATCCGTTACCCAATCAATAACCTAACCATATAATGTTAAATATATGTAAATACACATTATTATAATGTTAAATAAACCAATAATACGATGATTTGAGATCTTTTAGATTGTAAAGTAACTGTTAAAATAAAGTAAGTCCATGTTCTTATAGTTCCGTGACTGAAGTAGGATCATATTATCTGGAATATAAATATTGTTTAATATAATATATAGTATAGAAAAGACTTCTTTACTCAACATTGTTTAACTGTGTGACTGTTCTGCTCGTGTTGGAAAGTCTTGCGACCTTCCAAGGAGGGGTGCATGGAGAAGCGCCATGGCTTCTTTAAAATTAATATAGTAATTTACATAATATTCATATTTTTATCAGATTGTGTTTATTTAATTTACATCCATAAATACGTATCCAACAAGAAAACTTTAGTACTGTGCAACGCTCACTTATCATTGGATTCGTTCAAGAGTTGTAACCATCGAGCTCAGAGATGGCGTTAGCAGTCGCGTTTTGATGAAGTTATCTGCGACTTGATTGGTCGCGAATGTCTCGACTTCGCTCTGTGATCTGTGGTGCTGTCTGTGAATTAGAGATACGAGTCGAGTCTGGTTCTATTTGAACGACGAGAACTTTTTTGCTGTGAAAAATGGACAAATCCTATAACCCTATGTACAAGAGACATTATAAACTGTTCTATTGCTCTTATTGATAGCGCGGCCGTGCCTTGTGAGTTTAATTTAGTGGACATTGCTGGTGGTTGTGAACTTTCTCTGCTACGCGTCATTTGGACTGTTCGCCGGCGATTTCACACAACTCCTGAGTCCTGCTCATCCTCGTGGTCTTCTCTCGAGGAGAATTGGGAGCGACACTGGTTCGATGACAAGGTGAGTGAGCGCATTTAATACTGCACGATGGAAATACTGATGTTTCTTGTTGGATACATATAGGTTCACAGATAAGGGTAGCCATTTTATAGGCATTTTCGAAAATTAGTTTTTTAGTACGCAAGTACAAAAAAGGTGTTGGCTATTTACACGCCACACCACCAGGAGTAATACGCAGTCGCTGTCCGAAGTGTAGAAACAGGCAGTTTACAACATCAGTTGATTTCTGTTTCTGCTCCGCTAACATGACTGCTGATGTTCGACCACGTCCCACAGTACCCATTACCATACAGGGTATGAAGGGAATAGCATACATCGACACGTGCGCTAAATCCAGTGTTGCCTCCTACCAGCTTTACAAACGCTTAGAACAGAACGGTTTAAGTTTTGAGAGGGAGATCATGTACATAACCCTCGCCGATGGAGTACCAAAGAAGCAGGACGACCTTACAGTCAGGACGAATGTCAATATCTATGGCCGAGACATAACCACGTCCTTCGTGATCTTTCCTGACGCCCGAGAAGATGCTATGTTGGCCCTAGATCTACCCCAACGAACCTGTCATTTTGTTGATGAACCACACAAGAGTTACGAACTAAATCCAGAGGGTCTGGATGAATAAAAGGATATAGCGGGTGTTTTATCCAGTGTGTGCTTGCCAGTAATGGAATCGCCAATGATAAACACACCCAGCCCTGCACTATCGCCTGTTGGTATGACCACATTTATTCCGCAACTGCATCAGGAACCGTCTATACAAATGATGACGCCTCCACATTCTCCTCAGAGAAGTGGCTTGATTGTACCTGGAGCAATAGAGCAAGCCTTGGAACGACCTTATGGACCATTGATACCCATAGGATTCTCGACTCCACCCAAGAGACCACGAACAGTTTATTCGATGGATACTCGCCGATTATTGATGCCCTGTACGAAGATGCGCGTAGGAACATCAATAACGCTGACATCGAGCTGTCACCAGAGTCTACTGATTTATTCCCCGGAACTGAGATCTCTTCTGTTTCCGTGCGCAGCTATGAGTGCCTGCTCACGGAGGAAGAATCCAAGCGCTTACAATAGTTCCTTGAGGAAAATGAAGCGATATTCGTGTCCAATGGCAAGCCAACAACGGAGACTGAACACACCATTGATACGGGATCACACAAGCCTATATCTGTTCCACCATACAGACTATCGCCAGTTAAGCTGCAAACCCTGAAGGTAGAAATACAAAAGATGTGTGAGCAAGGAGTTATTGTGCCGTGTTCCTCACCATGGTCGGCCCCAGTCGTACTAGTTCCGAAAAAGGACGGCAGTACACGAGTCTGTGTTGATTACCGCCAGTTGAACGCGATCACGACTGCAGATGTGTATCCACTGCCACGTATCGACGATCTCCTACACAGGGCTAAGCCTACGCGTTACATGAGCACCATAGACCTCCGCGCCGGCTACTGGCAGATCCATGTTAAAGATGAAGATCAAGTAAAGACAGCCTTCATCACACCTTTCTGTATGTATACATTTTTGAGAATGCCATTTGGTCTACGAAATGCGCCTGCTACTTTTCAGCGCCTTATGGAAAGATTTCAGATCTCCCTCAGTCACATTAAGCTCCTTATATATTTAGATGACCTAATAGTCATGTCTGCCAGTCTAGATGAACATTTTAGAGACCTACAAGACGTCTTCAATCGCTTAAATGAGTACAATCTCACAGCAAACAGGGATAAATGTGTTTTTTTCTGCTCTAAGGTCAAATATCTAGGACATTATATAACACCTGATGGTCTGCAAGTGGACCCAGACAAAGTCGCTTCCATAATGGATATGGCTCCGCCAACAAACTTAAAGCATTTGATATCATTCCTGCAGATGTGTTCATGGTATAGGCGATTTATTCCTAATTTTGCAAAGATCACCGAACCACTCTCTCGTTTGATGAAGAAGAATTCATTTTGGATCTGGAACGATGAACAGAAAACAGCATTTGATGAGCTGCGGAAACTTTTAGTTACGGTGCCGGTGTTGGTCCAGGCAGACCACACCAAACCTTTTACAATTAAGTCAGATGCAAGTAACTACGCGATCGGTGCTGTTTTGGTGCAGGGGGAGGGAGAAAATGATGTATGCTAGCCGCCTTCTCACTCCAGCCGAAAGAAATTATTCAACCACTGAACGAGAAGCACTAGCTGTAATCTGGGCATTGAACAAATTTCGTGGTTTCATCGAGGGTACGAATTTCACTGTACTGACCGATCATCAAGCCCTGAAGTGGCTTATGTCATTGAAGTCCCCAACCGGACGACTAGCACGATGGGCCCTGCAACTGCAACCCTATAATCTAACGATTAAATACATCAACGGAAGAACGAACGTTGTCGCCGACACATTGTCACGTCCTAATTGCAATCCTACCATTGAAAAAGACTGTGGAGTATGCAGTATGGTAATTGATATGCCAAGGAAGACATCAAAAGAAATAAGAGAGGAACAATTAAAAGACAAAGACATAGAGAAAATAATTAACGAATTAGAAGGAAACCAATATGAAAACGGAAAATATTGGAGTACAAAAGGATACCTTATGAATCAAGGACTACTCTACAGATATAAATCTGAGAATGACAATGAAAATGCTCAACTAGTTGTACCTAAACAAGAGCAGGAAAATGTTATCAGTGTGTATCACGATGAAGCTTCCGCCGGTCATTATGGAGTGGAGAAAACTATTGAACGCATTGCTAAGCGATACTTTTGGAAGGGGATGAGAACCCAAATAGAAAGTTATATCCGGAACTGTATCCAATGTCAGCGATACAAACCGAGCAATCTCAAACCAGCAGGCTTACTCCAAACTACGGCTCTTAACCAAAGATTTGAAGTCGTATCCTTCGATCTGTTCGGATCTTTACCGAAAACGGCAAAAGATGAGACATGGATCTTCATCGTGGAAGACCTGGCTAGTAGATGGGTTGAGTTATTCGCATTGAAGCAAGCTACCGCAGAGGAATGTGCTAGAGTATTGATGGATGAGATCATTCTACGGTATGGCACACCAAGACGGTTCATTAGCGATAACGGGTCTCAATTTGTTAGCAACGTGATGCAGCAATTGACATATTGTCTGGACATCGAACACGGTTTTACTCCCGTTTATCATCCTGAAACTAACCCCGTCGAAAGGCGCAACCGAGATTTAAAAACACAGTTGGCAATACTAGTAGGAGATAACCATAACAGATGGTCAGAACATCTGCCAAGCATACGTTTTGCCATGAACACTGCTGTTTGTTCATCTACTGGGTACACGCCAGCCTACTTAACTTTTGGCCGAGACCTTCGCACGATAGACGACATCAATCATGATCTGCGACACATAGTGCAAAATGAAAATTTTGTTCCCGAGATAACACCTAAGTTATTGATGATTGCCTCTACATTGAAAAGAGCCCATGAAATACAGGAGATGAAAGAGGAGAAGCGAAAAGAATACGCTGATAAGAGACGTCAACCATGTCCTATCTATCAGCCTGGCGATCAAGTTATGGTTGATGTTCATGCCTTAAGCAAATCGTCACAAGGTTTCAGTGCTAAACTAGCACCTCGCCGAGATGGCCCATACCTCATCAAAGACATTCATGGACCATCTTCTTTTCAGATTGCTGATCCCGCCACCCCAAAGCGGTCTGCGGGGTTGTATCATTCCTCAGCCCTGCGACCCTACCAAGGGTTGGCATCAGCCGCCTTACCCGAGCCGGTCTTACCTCTACGCCGGCGAGGTCGCCCGCGGAAGAACAAGCCAGCTCCACCAGAAGCCCTGGCAACACCTGCCAAGCCTCGACGCCGTGGAAGACCGCCAAAGAAGCAGTCGCCTACTTAGGTCCTGTCTACCTCACCGGGACGTCATCGGAGACAGAGGGGGAGACTGTAACACTACAAGCACACGACGCCATACCGCGCGCGTACCTGTGTGCGTGCTCTCTCTCACCGTGCCCCACTATCGCGCCCGCCGCCGCCGCCGGCTGCGTTCTGACCGTATATAAGGGCCTGCACGCCGGTCATTCGGCAGTCATACTCCCACTTATTCGCCCTGACCCTTCCCCCCGTTGAAGACCCTGATGACCCACTACCTCCCGTCACCCCAGACAAAGTAGTGGAGGTTATCAAAAGGCTTCACCCCAACAAAGCCCCAGGCATAGATGGCATTACCAATAAGGTGCTGAAACTCCTCCCTGCCCAAATAATATTGCTAATGACGGCCATTTTCAACGCTGCATTAAGCAAAAATATCTTCCCCCAAGCTTGGAAACAGGCTACTGTAATAGGCATCCCTAAACCGGGTAAACCGAAATCGGAGCCTACCAGTTATCGTCCCATTAGTCTGGTGAATTCTCTCGGGAAGGTCTATGAGCGACTTATTTATAAGCGGCTCAAAGACTTTGTCGAGCGAAAGAGCCTTATCCCCAACGAGCAATTCGGCTTTCGCGCTGAACACTCTTGTATTCAACAAGTTCACCGTTTCGTTGAACACACTAGTGCTGGCTTCCAGCAGGGTATGTTAACCGGTGCCTTGTTCTTCGACATAGCGAAAGCGTTCGACAAAGTCTGGCACAATGGCTTAATTTATAAGCTATATAATCTTGGCGTGCCAGATCGTCTCGTGCTCATCATACGAGACTGGTTGTCGAACAGAACTTTCCGCTATCGTGTCGTGGGATAACTCTCCTCCCCTCACCCCATACGAGCCGGAGTCCCTCAAGGCTGCGTACTATCCCCCCTAGCTTTCACGCTGTACACCAGCGATATTCCAAAAACCAAAGGGGGCCAGTTGGCACTATTCGCTGACGACACGGCCCTCTATTGCAAAGGCTCAGTAACCAATGCCATAGCATTAAAACTCCAGAGAGCCGCCAACACTCTAGCCAAGTGGTTCCGCCTCTGGAGAATAGAAGTCAATCTCGACAAGAGCCAGGCTGTCTTATTCTCGAGGCCTGATCGAAAGTACAACTATAGATTCAAAGACCCCCTTCCCCCTAAACCCATCACAATGTACGGTAAGCCAATCCCTTGGGAGAAGCAAGCCAAGTACCTAGGTGTAACCCTCGATAACCACCTCACTTTCGCCAAGCACATTAAGGCGGCGCGCTCGCGAGCCGCCTTCGCTATGGGCAGACTTCATGGGATGGTGAACGCAAGTAGCAGCTTGTCACCTAGGTGCAAGCTGCGCATTTACACTGCGGTCATCCGTCCCATCATGACCTATGCCTGTGCCGTATTCGCACACGCAAAACCCCATTATATACATAAACTTCAGGTTATACAAAACCGATATCTCCGTAAGATCACGGGAGCCCCCTGGTACGCTCGCGACCAGGAACTCCATGTCGATCTGAGAATCCCTACTATCCAACAATTCATTAAACGCATTACCAAGCGTTTCTTTGACTCTGCTGTCGATCATAGCAACCCTCTAATTCAAGCGGTCTCCCGCTATGAACCCTCCAAAATCTCCAAAGTTCGCCGACCAAGGCTTGTCTTCTCTATCCCCGATGACGCCACTACCCTGCTCCAAGAGAGCAATAAAAAGACCAGCACAATTCGCAGACACAGACCGCCCTCGTTCCGCCGCCGAGGCCCGCCGCGACGTCCCCGACGGATACGCAAGCCAGCCCGCGAGCTGAGCCTTAGTTAAATTATAGTTAGATAATTGGAGTTTCTTATTCGTTCTTCTCCACGTAGGCTTTTCCGAACGAATGGTAGAATCAGTTTTAATAAGATCCAGCCATAGTGTTGTCCCCCCAGCGACGGCCTGAGCCGAGGTCCGACCCCACCTGGGGTAGCCCTTAGCGCAGTCACTTAGGTTTAGTAATTTGTGCCTGGCTGGAGGCTATATGCTTTCAGGATGTTGTTGAGACTGCCCCGTTACTGTAGCGCGTCGGAGATGTTTGCGCAAGCCCGTACAGACGGTTTCTACGCTGTTATACGTAAAAAAACAGCGTCGCTACTGAGGAGAGTGAGGGACAGTCGGAACGGCATCCTGAAAACTGTAGCTGAGAGCTTCGGCTCTCCGATTGTGCAGCAGTTTGTGCGGCGGTTGATTGTTACTAACACTAGGTAATAAGATTTTCTATGTTACTAACACTAGGTAATAAGTTTTTCTATGTTACTAAATTCTATTCTATATATGGCTTAGTCTCCACAGGCTAGCCTGGTTAAGCAGTGGACGGTCACTTTGACCGAACTGTGAGACGTCACGTAGAAAAAAAAAAAAAAAAAAAAAAAAGGTCATTCGGCAGTTCGGCTCGCACGGACACGCTTCCTTCGGAACGGTTTCGGGCAGTTGAGCGCACTCTGGCTTGCACGGTCGGCTTCCATCGCGGAACCGATATCGGGCGGTCAACCCAAGTACATCTGCCGTCGTAGTACTTAGTATAGTTTGTTTAAGATATTACTTTGGAAAGTTTGTAAAGTGAATAATAAATATCCCTTTGCTGTTACATGGGTTCGCGAGTGGTTTTATTAGAACAACCCTTATAGTATATAATAAATAATAAACACAAAGCAAAAAGAAGTGCAAGGTTAGTTTTGAACTCGCAACCATGTTGACTTGACATAAGTTCTGATGCAGCCACTAGTGACCAAACCAAACTAGTAGACCAAATCGACTTAACAAATATTGTTGAAATTAACAAATCCATCAAAGGAGGGTAGACGAACACTGCCGACGACAACATCGGCTCCGTATTTTATTATTGTTAAAAAATGTTTTATTTGTATTTATCGTGCAAAAAACTAATGCAACAGTAAAAGTGTTTTCCAATATCGCTGTGAACGTGTTCGCAAAGGATTCTGAACGTGAACACCAAAACGATAACCAGTAATAGCTTGTCGAAATCAGTGACAAATCAATTGCTACTGTGACTAACGCGAACAGTAATCAAAAGTGTGTCAATAAAACATTATCTATCACCAAGTTACTTTCTGCAATAATATTAAACCTAGGCAAATTAAAATGTTCTAGTGACGGTTATTATCTTAGTAAAAAAAAAAAGATATTTATCTTTGTCAGTCCACCGTCATTCGAATAAAAGTGCAAAGTTATAAAATCTATAATAACAAGTGACCAATTTGAACCACCACTGTCAATAACCAGTTGGCCTAGTGGATAAGAACGTTGCTTTTATAACGCTACTTCGGTGGATGCAAGTGCAAATCCCAGTTCGGCGCAGGACTTTTAGAAAGTTACTTTAAAATATAATATATATTACATTCTATGGATTCATTTCAAAACAAACAACAAACATAACATTTCGGACGAAACACCGCACCCAATCAATGACGGATATTTCGAAAGCAGCGGACAACACTTTGGAGAATAGTAGTAGTTCCACCAACCTGACGATAGATGGCAGCTCTAATAGTCTTCCAACGTATCTATCAGCGAAAGTGACTCACAGATACATGAGCAGTAAGATAGACAAACTAAAGCTAGAACTAATTTCAGCTCATGATGAGAATCATAGCCTGTCGCTAGAAAACATAGAATTAAAAAAAAATAGTTATAAATTTAACACTATAGTCAGAATTTTAATTCGATTCCAGATTTGACATTAGCTACTGTCATTTTGTGAAATAATGATACCACATATAATAGTGTAGTGATGAACACAAAAATCGATAAACAATCGAAAAACAAAATGAGCTGGAAAAAAGCTGCCATTCAAGATTGGCTTTTAAATAAAAATATTCATTACGAACCAGATATGGTTAAAGCTACGCTTTTAGAACTGATTCCACATAACGAGTCTTTTAATAAGTACGCTGTAGACGAAATGGCAGCACAACATGGGATCACGGTTTTAAGACTGCCCCCTTACCATTGCGAGCTAAACCCTATCGAATTGATATGGGCGCAGGTAAAGGGGCATGTAGCTCAAAATAATAAAACTTTCAAATTGACAGACGTGAGAAATTTATTTCACGAAGGCATTCAAAAAATTACGGCTACCGAATGGTCTAAATGCTTATCCCATGTTGTCAAAGAAGAGGAAAACATGAGTAGGCTAGATATGTTAATTGACAATATCACAGACACATTTATAATAAATGTTACAGAAAGTGACAGCGATAGCGATAGCGATGACGGCGACAATATATAAAATAAATTATTACATTATTACTTATACATCTATCTGTTTTATTTGTCATGTTCCTTCATGATCACATTTTCTTATTTATTTCACACACAATTATAAAAGAAAAGTCTCAGATCGTTAATTAATCGTCAAAACTAAATTATCGGTTCAGAAATATTTAATTTCCTGGTATACTTAGTTTACGAGAGTAAAATTATAAACGAGAAGAATCGATCCGGAAATATTCCATTTCCATATCGAATAATTTTGCAACGTCACTATTTAGTACTTGTCATAACGTTGCAACACTGAAATTGTCAAATCTGGAATCGAATTAAAATTCCGAGTATAAGCATAAGTTGGTCAAAAAAGCGACTAAAAAGGTAACAAGCGAGACTATGACACCTAGCAAAAAGAAAACCATGATTTTGAAACACAGCAAAATCGCAAAAGGAACAAGCTGTATTTCATACAACATGCACAAAAACACTACATTCAAATACAACTCCAAAAATTAATCTAAAGTTAAATGAAATACGGAAGACTATAGGAACCATAAATAAAACACAGACTGAGAAACACCATCTGCAACAATATAAACAATACAAAATGTGCATTTTGAGTACCAATAGACAAAACAAGGTCCTCTCCATATTAGAAGAAACTGTTGAGAAACAATACAACTTTTGCTACTATTTAACAACAAACGGAGCTACAGGTGATTTTCTGAAAGGGATTGATTCAAAACCTAAGGATTATACGATGAATGATTTCTGTGTTGTTTTAATTGGTGAATAAGACTTTAAAATCAGTAAAAAATACTTACGTAACATCCTTAGTAAAATAACTCATACGAACATTATTTTTTTACCTACATAGAAATATAACATGAATTCGAACATGTATAATTGGCGA
Source organism: Orthosia cruda (assembly GCA_964057195.1). NCBI lineage: Eukaryota > Metazoa > Arthropoda > Insecta > Lepidoptera > Noctuidae > Orthosia > Orthosia cruda. The sequence continues at coordinate 15,137,125 of OZ059852.1, read as the reverse complement.
ATCATGAATTTCAACAAGTCACTATGTCAAGATATCTGGACATACAAATATGCCTGGGTGTTAGATTCAAATGCAGTAATAGACTATGACTATAATACATTCTTCAGGCTGTCAGGTCAAATAAACAATTTTGGATTCCGTTCCATCTTTGCTAGTCTTCTAGCCTTAATTAATAACATACAGTGCTTCCACGCTAAGTCTGTAAATAAGAACCTCATAACGTTAACATCTCACGATCCAACACACATATTAGAAATCAAAAACCAATTTTACATTATGCATCAAAACTAAATAAGGCCTAAGAGAATGCTATGAAACAATAAAAAGAATATTGAGGTTCATTTGTAAGAAAAAGTATGAGCATATTATAATGGCGCGAGACTTTAATATAGACGTAATGAAAAAGAATAGCGTTGCATTATAATTCGAGTGTCCGTTGCTAAATTTTAATCATAAATTAGCGTTACATCAAACCATTAGACTTCAAAACCATACATGCAAAGACAATTTCGCACATAATTTTAAAGCTAACTTTAAAACTGACGTTAATGAATTTGCTCCACCAGATCACACAGCGCAAATTATGAATCGCCCGGTAAAAAAAAACCTGTATTTTATAATATTGGCGCGTAAAACGACGGTATTTGAGTCTGGAGAATATGGTTAAGTTGATTTTTTGAAACAATTGACTTTTTCAGAAATTTATTAAACAAATGATTCAAATATCGCGTTTGACATTCTTATTGACATAATTAAAAAAAAAATATGACCGCTGTTTCCTATATAAGCATTTTACAAAAAAAAACAAAATGAAAAGACAATTGCTCTGGCATTTCAGATTAAAAGCAAATATATCAAATAAGAAAAAGTAAATTAACTACACAAAAAGGTTTAAAAAGGTAATGATATTGACTCGACGTGCTCAAAACAATTACTTGGCGGCCAGGAAGCCGAAGCTGCGGTAGTGAGCGTGAAACTCATCTGCGATGATAAGCTCGCGTGGTACCGCCGGAGCCTTGCAGCACCGGAGCTGTTACAGAAACCATGCCTGTTGCATGCTTGCTTGCATGCTGCATGTATGGTGTATACTTGTTTGCATGCCTGCTTCATGCATGGTGTATGCTTGCTTGCATGTTTTTACAGGGAAATATAAACCACATTGTGCACAATCAACTGTGCTTTATGCTTTTAGACTAAATAGATTATATGTATTTTAAGTGGTATATGAATCGATTTTATATTCTATGTATGTTATGCTTATAAAAAATAGTTACTTTAAAATTATATCAATCGTTTATTATATTATCTGATCATTATATCAAATAAAATTATAGATTCAGTTGTTATATCTTGTAAATATTAGAGATTTTGTAATTATATCATATATTATTTACCCGCTAAAAACAATTACGCAATTAAAACTTCTACAAATAAATCCAAAACGACATGGAACAAAATAAATAAATCGAATCCTTTTTTACTTAAAGAATCCATTAGCCGTATAAATGTAAATGGCAAAATAATAGATGATCCTCTTGAAATCGCCAATGCAAAAACAATTTCTTCATAGAAAAAATACAACCATTTCATGGCTCGGGAAATAACGTAACCGCAAATGTGATAAAACGGAAAGACTCAATCTTGATTGCGCCCAGTATACCTACAGACATAATAAATATTGTGAAAAAATGGTCTGAAATCTACAAATAGTACAGGTTACGACGGTATTTCTACTAAGGTGGTAAAGTATGTTTCTGAAACAATTTGTACACATCTAAGCCACCTTATAAATCTATCTACATATTTAGGTGTTTATCCGGATGCCCTAAAAGTATCTGTAGTAAAACGACTATTTAAGAAACACAGTAGAGAGCACATGGCTAACTACAAACCAATTGCCTTAATCCCAATAATTAACTAAAATTTTTAAAAATATTTTTATAAAGAATTTTATTCATATTTTGAAAACAAACATATATTTGGTAACGAGCAAAAGGGGTTTAGGCAATATAGGTCCACAAATGTGCCAATTTACGAGTTTTTACATACCGTCATGAATAATATGGACAATAGAATCCCGGTATGCGCTATTTATTGCGATATGACGCAAGCTTTTGACTACGTTGATCATAGCGTACTATTGCAGAAACTGGAAGCCTCTGGCATAAGAGGAAACATACTGAACCTTATTGAATCGTACCTGACTTATAGAAAACAATACACAGAAATAACTACAATTAATATTAAGACGAAGAGAGAAGAAATTTAAAGGTCAAACGAACGCACACCTATGTACGGTGTTCCCCAAGGTAGCATAATGGGAGCTTTGCTTTTTATTATTTACATTCATGACCTGCCTAGTGCAATTGACCACCCCATGACACTCTTTGCCGACTACAGTACAATGACTATAGCATGCAATAATAATGACATATATAAAAATGATATAAATCAATCTTTGACATCAATAATATCATGGTTAGATAGAAACAACCTTAATATAAATTTTGATATGACAACCGTTATGCATTTTAGGCAACGAGTCCAGGCAGTAAATGACATTAAAACTATGCACAATGACACATTATATAATAAAGTAGACAACACATATTTTTTTAAGAATATGATAGACGCAAAGTTGGATTGGAAGGTACACGTCGAATACTTAAGTAAAAGGCTGAGCTCTTTTGCATATGCCTTATACAAACAAGTTTGAACTTAGAACTTAACACAGAGGCATTGGTAACTGCATATCATGGGCTAGTTGCATAGTTGCTACGCTATAGGATCATATTTTGGGGAAACTCGACTGACAAAGAAATAGCGTTTAAGGCTCAAAAAAGATGTATTCGAGCTATGTTCAATTTGAGTACCGTAGACAACTGTAAGCCATATTTTATAAAATACAAATTATTAACCCTACCTTCACTTTACATTTTCGAATTAGTAACATTTGTAAAAGTAAATCCGGAACTATTCCCACGACTAGCTGACAATCTCCCCCGTAATAGACATGACAATAGCCAACTTTGCTCTTTGACATTAAGGCTGTTTTTGATGTGTGCAACATCAAAAACAGACTTAATGTCAAAGAGTGACTTTTGAATGGCGCCTAAAATGTACAATAAAATACCGCAATCATATAAAGCTTTGCCAGCAAATCTATTTAAAAAACACCGGCCAAGTGCGAGTCGGACTCGCACACTGAAGGTTCCGTACAAACCTCAGCTTAAAGGTATTATAGACCTGAGTATTTGATATGAATTTCAATTTAATACCTCTACGCGTTCATGAGGAAAGGGGTAGTATGTTTAATATTATTAAAAATATTTTTATTATACGATGTAACTAAAAATTTACCGTTTTCGCAATTATGCCTATATTTGTGCTACAAGACGTTGTTTTGTACCAAATTTCAAGATTCTGAGTTCACGGGAAGTACCCTGTAGGTTTTGATTCCCTTGCGAGTGTCGAAAATTTGCGACGTCGCGCGTCGTTTGATTACGTTGGCTTAGAAGTTTGATTTTTCACAACTTCAAGGGAAATTAGACCTGAGTATTTGATATAAATAGCTTGATACCTCCACGCATTCCTGAGAAAAAGGGTCTTGACAGACAGACAGACGGACGGACAACAAAGTGATCCTATAAGGGTTCCGTTTTTTTTCTTTCGAGGTATGGAACCCTTAACAGATGCGAGATTTATTAACAGACAAATCTTATTACCATATACTTGACTTCTTGAATGATAATATAATAATGTGACATTATTTTCTTTTACATATTTTTTTCTTTTATATCATCTAATTATTAATTTGGGATGGCATTAAAACTAATTTATGTTTTTGTTTAGTTTGTACCTGACAGCATTTTTCTTATATTTCATTAATATTTATGTCATTTTATGATTTTACTGTACTTTGTTGACATCACTTGATTTGATTTTTTGATCTTTATTGTGCAAGACATTTTATGATTTTATTGTACTTTTTTGACATTTTTATTATTCATCTTAATTTTATAAGACATTTTATGATTTTATTGTATTTTCTTTGACATTATTTTATTTCACTAACCACAATTCTCTATGACATTTTATGATTTGATCATACCTCTCTGACATATTTTTTAATTTTATTTGATTTTTATGATATTTTTATGACTTAATAAAGATGACGATCTATTTTTATTTTTTTTGGTTTTTCTGACATCAACTTAATATCAATTTATTGATTTTTGTTTAAAATTTATGCTTAAAATGTTCTTTATATTGATTTAATTAAATTAAATAATTTTGTAAAATTTATATTTGTTCGCCTCGACAGGCAAATCATGTATGTGCTACAAATTAATACAACATTTTGCATGCATAAGGCATGTAAACACATGTTATGGCAAATAAATTATCTTTATCTTTATCATGGTGACAAAAAATATTGAAACGCTTACCTAACCTAACATTACGTGTTAAAGATCTAACTGGAAAACCTGTATTCTAAAACGTTTGCCTCCCTTATACATATCGTTCTAGTTCGATAAGCTCATAGGTGTCGAATAACACTTATCTACTGCTAATTGCAGAACTAACGGCAGGGTGGTTCAGATAGCAGGTACAACCGACTGCACAACCTGCACACTGAGACAAGCTGGCCTGCGTCAGACGGCGCCGGATATCAATCAAAACTTACCTTGATCAAGCCCCTTCACTGCTAGGATCACGAGGACGAACCCTCGTACACTGACCATATTATTACTTGTAATAATTACTCTATTAAATAATCTATGTTCAACAACTTAGCAAGTTGAGGCGTGATCTTTGAATGCGTTTGGGTAGTTCTGTGGAAAGAGAAAAAACTCCATATACATTCTAAACGACATACAAGGCAGAGTCCTGTAAGGCTATACTGTATAGCTGATCGCCACGTCGCTACATGGCCACACTCTGACCTTAAGCTGGACTAGCATAGTGCGGAGTTTGAATGCAATAAGGGGCTAGCTTATTCTGGTTGTTAAGTAATCACTGACTTGCAGCTAGCCGTAATTCATCAAGTTAGAAAGAAATTCAGTTTTTGTTACGTTTTTTGCAAGTTGATGTTTAATAGTAGTCTCGAGCATTCCTAACATGGTATGGGCTCTGCCTACTTCATAATACCAAAATAATATCAACGGTCATGCGTATGACAATAACCGAGCAAGAGCGAGTCAACTTTTTTCAGTTTTATTTTCTTTTATCAGTTTAAGACACATTAAACCTTTTGAAGCTACAGAACTGAGCAGACCAGTATCAAGCACTTGAAGACAAAGTTAGCATAGTCATTTCTACTTGATAGCGAACTAGAACACAGGCTGGCCAGAGCCAACGCCGCCTATTGCTCTTGCGAGTCCATAGAACAGTATAGTATACATAGTAAATATACAGTATATCTATCGCAACCATCTGGTTAAATTAGCCAGCTAATTGGACGCCCAGGCCGTTCATAGGCGTCCAACTAACTGATTAATTTAACTAGATGGCTGCGACCCTTTATTCCCATCTGTCGCCTTCGAGCTTGCCAATGGAGTTGTGGATGGCACTAACTAGTGGCGTTTGCTACCCCGGTGGTCAATGGCACTTATTTAGTGTGAGCAAGAGGAGATTATTAAAAGAACGCAGAAAAAAATTACATGAAATTGTTGCGAACGCAAAGAAAAAACTTTGATGTGTAGTGATTTAAAATTCTACCAAAATTCTTCAACGAAAAATAGTCAAAATAACCTTTAAAACTATACATCCTGTTTTACGGTCATGAGAATCGACCACCCGACTATACATAAGAAGGGGCAGATGACACTTAATAAGTGCCATTAAACACCGGGGTGGCAAACGCCACTAGTTAGTGCCAGCCACCACCCCGGTAGCAAGCTCGAAGGGGCAGATGGGAATAAACCGCTGCGACATAATATCCATAGGTAGTCTACGTATATTTAGTAAAAAATGCAAATGGAAAAATGACCATCAAGTAAGTACCTATCTTTATAACGAGACAGTTCCCTTCTCAGGTGTGGTCCAGACAGATTTGACCAAGTGACATTCTGTCAGCGGAAAAACTCCAAACAGTTCGGACTATCGACAATCTTTATCTCTGATAGAATCGCACCTTGTCTAGAGCGTCAGGTCCAGATAAGGTAAAATAATTGCAGAGACGAGAACTACTGTGTCGTTCGGCTTGGTGATGAATCTATTTAAAACCAATATCTCTTATATATTTTGAAATCGCGAATATTATTGAAATAAAAGAAACATACATAGGTACATAGTTTTCCTGTAAACGGTGACTCCTAGTACCACACAATAGTTCACTTTTAACAACGACAACTTTATTAACACTCAAAAATAATAATAGCCAGACATTTTGATAGTTCTGGAAACCACTTCAACAGGAAACAAAATCTTATTAACTTTGTGATTAGAAAATACATTCGCTCATAACAAGCAAGTTTGACGACGGCGGTGTTGGTAGTGTGTTAATTTTAGTTATTAATAATAGGACGCATTTTCCTCTTTGTAAATCAGGCTTGTGGTCGCGGATAATGACAGGCGCACATACACCAATACACGATAGCCCCTAAATGTGTTAGTAAATACTGACGCGAGAGGTACTCGCGCCGAAAGATAGGTAACAGCCGGGTCGGTGTCACGGTAATGATCATTACAGTGTCGGTGTAGAGATGAACATTCATGTAACTCGTCCAAACATTGGTACGAATACCTTTAAAATATTTTTTGACAGAATGAATGATTCTGACAGAAATTCATAATTAATATAGTATTAATTACTAACTAATGAGCATACCTCATTAGTTAGAAATTACTTCAATCACATGATATTAAGCTCCCGCCAGTAAAAGTTAGGGTGACTTTGCGGCGTAATTTTTCCGACGAATTTGAATGTTGTCACTTAGTAATTAAAATCATCATTCGGCGCTCGCCGTGCTTTACGAAATGATATGGTCATTTCGTAAAGCACGGCGAGCGCCTGGCCGCCGCGCAGCAGCCTCAAGAAAGCTTTCGCGTCGTCTAAATTGCGGCTTGACAGACTCATTTAAATTATTATCTATTATTGCGTCAAATGGACCCCTATTGTTGTCACTCACATGTCCAACTGTCTGTCTGTTCGTCTATCTGTCCGTCGTCTGTCACACAAGTTTTATAGCCAAACGGTTGGAGCTACAAAGTGAGTCTTCAAATTTTCACAGTATTAAGTATCTTGTTGACCCAAACCTATAGAAATTGTCAAGAAATATTTTGGAATATTAAGGGGGCTAAAGCTAAAAGAGATGCGAAACAAAAAAATTGATCTATTCCATCAAGATAAAACTTTTTTGTTTTTAAAAATATTGGCAATCAAAGGAATAAGGAACATTTTTACGTCCCATTGACCTAGGACATTGAAATTAGGTGATAATGTTTATTATTACGTATATTTTACTAACCAATACCAATATATTGATAAATCTGATTTATTCTTTGAAATTCCCTCATTCTTACAATTAAAACCAACTTGATTTTGCGGTTTGGTACGGAACCTTAAATGCAAAGTCCGACACGTACTTGGCTGATTTTTATAAAAATCTCCTCATTATATTATAATATATTGTATTGTTATTGTTCTGTCACCTGCAAACGTTATCTTCGGATGTTTTATTGTCGTTGTGCTCATGCCAGGGTCCTAGTATACTTCCTTGTGGAACTCCGTAGATAATGTTAGGCTCCTCAGATAAAGAGATTTATTTTATTTCAACTAGGCCACCAAGCGGAACTTTTGAACGTTACATTCAAATTTACAAGGAATAAAAATTTATTCTACCGTGCATTCGGAAAGTAGCATGATAAGGAGAAGAACGCACAAGAAACTCCATACTACTCTTTTTTTTAATAATAGATTTTTTACAATATTTAGTATGTGAGGACTATGCTACACACTAGACTACTTACAGGTATAAAGTATTAAAAGTACTCACACATGTACTGTGCAGTTATATAATAGGTACTAGAAAAACATTAACATCCGAAGCAGTTAAGTTATGACCAATCCCAACTGACGGCGCCCGTTCACGAACATGATGCATGAATCGGCACCACCCAGCTCAACCATCATGAAGGGAACCGAATGATCCAATACAAGTGCCACCATCAGAGAGTCATTTTTGAGAGAGCGTAACACACTCAACTGCCAGGGCACACACAAGTCAACGAACGACACAAAGGTACAGCAAATGGTAGATATAGTTGGGTACATAGAACTCACATACGTGCTGTGCAGTTATATAATACTAAAAGAAATTGAGTTTATATAATACAAATATATTCATACAGTCTTCAGCAGGTCCTACAATACTTCAAAACAATATTGTTCTGCATATCACTTGTTTATGCGCCCTAGTGGTTGTGGAGCAGGACTAGCATTGAGCCAAGCATCTTTATCATTTATTTTTATTTCTTATCTTAAACTGCTTGCTACGTTAACTGTTTCCTGTCGGTTATTTGTGTCAGTGGAAAGTTAAGGACCTACTACTTAAGGGCACAATAATATGTTTTTCGTACCACTTGCTCAAAAAAGTGACATTGTATGCCACAAAAAGCGAACATAACAATAGTCATTTTTAATCTGTTAAAAACAGCGAAAGAAAATTGTACTGAATTTCATTTTAGAGCGCATTGATAAATAAGTAACACAAAGTAAAGTGACTCCTCAGGTTCGAAACCTTGACCATCTCGTAAGTCGCGGCCGCAGTGACTGCCAGCGCGGCCGGTACTGTTAGTACCTACTTATATTTTATCAGAAATATGTTTTGATTTGGTCATGTTAAATGTTTTCCTGGTGCGCATGAGGAAAACCACAAAATGTAATTTAGCTGACTGAATCAGTAGTACCCTATGGGACGCATTTAATAATGCAACATGTTTCGATAATTGGCCATATTTGGTCGTGGCATATTTATTTTCGCCGTGTTAATGTAATGGGTTGGTGTTATAACTACCGTGATATCAGGAAGTTTTGTTCGAAACAATATAGGGTATTTTCATTTTAAAAAACGTATATTGCCTGGTATTACTTAAAATGTATTATTTTATATTTGACAAATGACTTTTCGAATCGTCTCACGCGCAGGTTTTACGATTTCCAGCCCCCCCGAAGAAGCCGGATTCCGAAAAGGCTTTAGCGCTGTAGACCACATACATACGCTGCCGCAGCTTATACAGAAGACCGAAGAGTATAACCTGCCTCTCTGTTTAGCGTTTGTGGACTACGAGAAAGCCTTTGATTCTATCGAGACTTGGGCTGTACTGCAGTCTCTCCAACGGTGCCAGATCGACTAAACGTACATTGAGGTATTGAAGTGTTTGTACAAAAACACCACTATGTCAGTCCGTCTTCAGGATCAGATCTCGAAACCAATCTTTCTCCAGCGCGGCGTGAGACAGGGAGAAGTCATTTCTACGAAACTGTTCACTGCTGCGCTGGAGGATATCTTCAAGGTTCTGGACTGGAGGGGGCTGGGCATCAACGTTAATGGCGAGTACATCAATCATCTTCGGTTTGCCGATACCATAGTGGTCATGGCTGAGACCATGGAGAGCCTCAGTAAAATGCTCGATGACCTCAGTAGAGCTTCCGAAAGAGTGGGTCTTAAAATATATAATAATAATAATAATAAATCTTTATTCAGAAATTAGAAAAGGTAAAAACACAGTTCCAATCTTAGATATCTAATGTAGGTATAATAATGTAAGATGCCTGTACTAGGTAATCCTGTATCACAGGCTGTAGGAGCTCTAAAAATATGATTATCCTAGGTCAAAGAATTTAAACAATATTTAACATAAGAAGTCTAAAAATAGTGGCAAGATTGTATAATTTTGAAATTAATTTTAATTTACTTAAAACTATAAACAAATAACTAAATTATTAGGTCATATTTACTTAATATCTTATTTACCTATATCGCAAAAAAGTGCACTTTGATTACACATATTATAATGATTGGGAAATAATTGGTAAGCAGAATTGTAAAGTAAACATTGTAAAATTAAACAGTGACACTTAATGTTTGCAGCTAATGACTAATGTGCTTAGCCAGCAACATATTGATGATTAGTAGGCCATTGCAGTTTCAGCAGCAAACGCTCAACGCGTGTGACCTTGAGTATGACGTACTAGACGCCCTCATAGTCGATAGAGTTGATGTGCCTGTATTCCGCTATTTTCCTAGCAGGGCACTCAGGGTCTCCCGTTTTATGGTTGTTGGGCTTTTTAAAGCGCGAACAAGTTGCACATTTTGATGTGTCCGCTTTCTTCGTGCAATCGGACACCGAGTGTCCAACTTCACCGCAGTGAGCGCACACAGCGTTGACCTCTCTGCATGTTTTGGCTGCATGACCATATAATTGGCACTTGTAGCAGTGAAGTCCCTAACAGGGCAGGACGTCCAATTTATAAACAGCCTTGATCTCGAAATTAGGGCTTTACGTAGATTGGCTGGAGTTTCGATAATGTAATTACAGCTCGACGCATCTTTCTTCCCAGATTTGTGGCTTAATTTAACAGAGGCCAAGAAGGACTCCATGGACATATCTGGCATCTTATCGGGTATGTTCTGTTCGTAAATACACCTGAAGACTTCAGTTTCAGACAGGGAAGACGGCACTCCTACAATCACGATCCGTGGTTTGCGCTTGTTGGGCTCATCGGCGGTTAGTCCAGATGTAGAAAGCTGGACGGCGTTCTTGATTTTTTCAGCGTCATGCTTGGTCTCTGTGCTAATAATGACACCTCCATTTTTGGTCTTGCGGACACCTCGTACATGCAGCTTCATTTGATCAGGTCGTATGATTTTTGTTACCATGTCTTTAGTTTCGTCACTGGACTTGAGTTTGTCACTAGGATAAATGACCACAGAGCTTAAATTGTTCGGTCGAACGAAATCATTTGATCCCTTTTTCACCATGTCGGCAAAAGAAACATTGCCCGCAGTACCAGAGTCCTTAATCGTCTGCTTGAGATCCGAGATGTGTTCCATCAAATTGCGCTTTTCTTTTAGGGCATCTATCATATCGTGTGCTAAGATTGCTTTCTGCTTCAGGGATTGGTATAGGACTGCCATCTGTGAGGTGCCAGATCTTATTTTACGACACAAGTTAGAAATTTTCAGTTTCTGCTCCGAGTTCAGTTTACCATCAGAGGCAATAGAGCAAACCTCATTTAAGTGCTGCTCAATGGTTGACATCCATCTTTGTATGTCGGGCGTGGATGCGACTTCAATCGAGAAATCTGATTGGGCTGGGATTTGCGTCGTCATCTTCGCTGGCGAGGTGGGGACTTGAACTCGGCCGCTTGGATTACAGGGACTGTTATCCATTTTATTTGATAGTCACTTCACTGTTTCTAAGTCTTCATTATGTCTACAAAACTACACAGTCGGCAAAAATGTATACAATAAAGAAGGTCACTATTATAATTGTTTTAATTAAATATTGCTTACGAGCACGTCTGTATTCTACGATCGAGCGCGAATCTCAAAATGAACATGGACAAAACCAAGGTCATGGTGAATGCCCATGTTGGACCCACTCCTATCAAGGTCGGAGACTCTACACTCGAAGTTGTAGACGGTTATGTCTACCTGGGACAAACACTGGACCGTTGGGTAGGTCAAATTCCGAGAAAGAGGTCAACCGTCGAATACGACTCGGCTGGGCGGCGTTCGGGAAATTGCGTGGTATCTTCTCGTCCAATTTACCGCAGTGTCTCAAGACAAAAGTCTATGACCAGTGTGTGTTGCCAGTGATCACCTATGGGACCGAGACGTGGTCGCTCACAATGGGCCTTATCAGAAAGCTCAAAGTCACCCAAAAGGCAATGGAGAGGGCTATGCTCGGAATTTCCTTGCGTGATCACGTCAGAAATGATGATATCGGCAGGAGAACCAAAGGTACCGACATAGCCCGAAGAATTGCCAAACTTAAGTGGCAGTGGGCAGGGCACATTGCTCGCAGAACGGATGGCCGATGGGGCCGAAAAGTTCTGGAATGGCGACCGTGAACCGGAAGACGATACGTTGGAAGGCCTCCCACTAGGTGGCCTGATGACCTGGTTAAGGTTGCGGGAAGGCGCTGGATGCGAGACGCACGGGATCGGTCAATGTGGCGACGCCTGGGGGAGGCCTATGTCCAGCAGTGGACGTCTTTCGGCTGAAATGATGATGATGATGATGAAATGACTTTTCAGACGTGATTACGCATATTTAGTTACTTCTAAAAAAACTATTGTTTGTACATTTGCGAAAAAAAACGACCAACTGCGAGTCGAACGAAGGACCAAAATTAACTTTGTGTTCGAAAACTGTTGTCCCTATACATCAATATAGGTAGTCAAGTATTTGGTAGCGGTATGATTTTAAAATAAAAGAATACGAATACATGTGAGCAGACAGAAGCATATGCTCTGATGTAATAAAAAACAACGGCAAACTAAGGCCGGGTTTTTCAACGCTAAATTATCGCAAAATTAATGTGACAAATTGTCAAGAACGCGATATCTGCTGTGAATGATTGAATTCATTTTCAACAGCCAATCACAGCGTATAACCGGAGATTATTCTTCGATTACGTTAACAGCCCAATAATCGAGTGTTGGGCAACCGGGGTGTGCACGCCATCATGTGCACCCGCCTTTAATACAAAAAACCGGACTGCGTGCGACGACGTCCGCGGCAACCACTATCTGCGGGGGAGCGGGGCGCGGGGTGCCATCGACGCAAGCGACGGAGCCGCGCAACACGCCGACACTTCGCTACAAATATCGAGCAAGCGACGACGCACGACGCCTGAATGTACGCATCTCTGAAATCTATATGTAAAAGTAAACCCTTGTAAATGCAAGAAATATAAACTACTAGCTTTTGCCCGCGGCTGCGCCCGCGTGGAATTTGGTCTGCCACATAAAGTTTTGTGAAAAACCATTTTTTTTTTAATCTGAGTTCTACTCGTATCCGGAATTTCAGATGTCTAACTTCAAAAGTGATGGATTCCGACGCGTCATTGCTTGGATCACGTCACCCCTGCCCCCACTCCCCCACTTTACCAGACGCGCGTATTTATGTCGCTCGAGCTCTATTCAAATCAATCTTATCGTGATAACTTTTAAACTATGCGTTCAAATTTCATAGTGTAGACAAAGTTTATCTACATTAAATTTTTAAAGCGACAAATGTGTCGATTTTCATAAGAGTTTGATAAATATTCCAAAATGTGCATTGTAAAAATGTATCCAATTTAATTGTATTTTAGGTTCAATATTTTGGTCATATGGCTTCCACATAAAAGGTAGATATATGCTGTCGCGGACTTTTATTCAGAACTATTTATGACAAACAATCCTATGGTACATTATATTTGTGTATCTCCAACGGTTTAAGGCAGCGCACGCGAAGATAGCTCTCAGAGAGCAGAATTTTTGCCGACTTACTTGATATTTATCGTTATATTATGACTAAATTACAATAAAACATTAAAAATTGTAGCCTATGTGTTATTCTGATATATAACCTACGAGTATATTTCTGTAAAGTTTCATCCAAATTCATTTAGTAGTTTTTGCGTGAAAGAGTAACAAACATTCATACATACATACATCCATCCATCCATTCTCACAAACTTATAATATTAGTAGGATTATAGGAAATAGGATACGATAGGACTAGTAGGATAGGATAGGATTGATTCAAAGAAGAAGGAGTTAATTTCAATCCCCTTCACGGGGATAATTCTATCAGTTACGTGGTTCAACTAACTGCTACTTAAAATGCTAAATTAACAGAAATAACATGGATCCTAACGAGGATTCTGATGATTTCACCGACAGTTTAACAATTTATTTTAAATCTAAAAACAAAAAAGATCATGAATCCTAAAGGCAGAATTACATATGTAATTACCGTACATAAACTAACATATACTCTGTCAACCGCACTATAATTTTGACCGTATTTCACTTTGCTCATTTTCACTACTTGAGCTAATTATTTCAGCTCATCTTCAACATGACGCATAAATCGGCACCACCCAGCTCAACCATCATGAAGGGAACCGAATGATCCAACAACACATGCGCCACCATCAGAGAGACATTTGAGATATCATGACACACTCAACTGCCAGGGCACTCACAAGTCAACGAACGACACAAAGGTACAGCAAATGGTAGATATACGGTTGGGTACATAGTACCTTACATCCGTGCTGTACAGTTATATAATATTAAAAGAAATTGAGTTTATATAATACAAATATAATAATATAGTCTTCAGCAGGTCCTACAATAGTTCAAAACAATATTGTTCTGCATATCACTTGTTTTTGCGCCCTAGTGGTTGTGGAGCAGGACTAGCATTGAGCCAAGCATTTTTATCAGTAATGTAATCCCCCAACTTATAATATGCCCGCCTGCATAGTGTGCGTTTGATACATGTTTTAAATTTCATCTAATTCAGTTCTAGAATTTAATTAATATATACTAATATAATTTAGAAAGAAATGTTATTGTAACATTTTGTACAGTACCCCATGAAAGATGAGGCTACTTTAGCCAGGCTGAAACCTGGTTGAACTAATTGGTAAATCGTTTAAGTATATTACAAACTAGCTGACCCCCGCGGCTTCGCTCCCGTCAACTGGGTATCTATCTACCTACCCTACAAACAAACAAACTATTCAGCTTTATAATATTAGTATAGATGTTGATAAAACTCCTTCACAAATGATAGAAATATGCTGTCGTGGGCTTTTTTTTAGAAATTTTAATGAGGAACAATTCCATGATACATGATATTTTCGTAACTTAAACCGTTTACGCGCACGCAACGGAAGCTCTTAAAAGGGAATATTTTTTCCCGTTATTGCCACATTTTTCATTTATGCTCCGCTCGTATTAGTTGTAGCGTGATGTTATATAGCCTATAACCTTCCTCAATAAATGGACTATTCAACACGAAACGAATTTTTCAATTCTAACCAGTGGTTCCTAAAATTAGCGAGTTCAAACAAACAAACAAACTCTTCAGCTTTATAATATTACATAAGTATAGATAATAAAGGAACTAAAATTGAGCCCTGGCATACTATATATTTTACGTTTAACCCCGATGAATTCACACCGTTTATTTGAACTAATTGCTGTCTTTCATTCAAATAAGATTTAACCAAACTTAACGCTGATTGACCTAGCCCGTAATGCTCAAGTTTCAGAAGTAATGTTTCATGATTAACGCCTTCGACAGGTCGCAGAAGATACCTATGGCATCTTGTGCCTATTCCCACGCATTAAATATGTGTTTTAATAGGATGACATCAGTGTCTGTTGTACTTCGTCCTCTGGTGAAACCATACTGTTTATCATGCAAGATGTAATTCGTATTAAAATGAATGAGCATTTGATTTAGCATTATCTTTTCAAATATCTTGCTGAAAACCGGCAACACGGATACTGGTCTATAATTATTTGTGTCTACAGTAAAGACACATGCCTTACCTGGCATGGGTCGACTTGCGACTGCCTTGTGTTTAACTGCATTTGTGCGGACACACTCGGCACCAAACCATGGACGGTCATCGCTGAACACCGTTACGTCAGATAACGGTTTGTAATACTCCATCCCCTGACACATCACATCCGTCACTGCGTCAGCGCATGATGATAGGTCAGAGAAGCAAGTGGGCCGCCAAGGATAGTATGCCAAGAAAGATCGTATACCATCCCAATCTGCTGACTTGTACCGCCAAACCCGACGGGTGCCTCTTGGGCTGGGATCGGGTGGGGAGTAAATGGATGCAGACTTCTCCAGACACAGTGGTCGGAACTACACAAAGGTGATGACATCGACACTGAGTAACGATCTGGAACAGTTGTCAGCAAAGGTCTAAGCAATTAATTGGCTGTATGTGAATAAACATCCGGCACCCTCGTAGCCCCTTGGACCAGCTAGGTGAGATTTGGCGCTATCGAAAGAATTCGCATCTCTCTTCCAGCATGGTCAGTGCACTGGTATGGGAAGAGCCACCCCTGGTGGGCATTAAAGTCCCCCAGTAACACTAATTGGGAGGAGGGGTACCGTAGCTGAGCCACATCAGCTGCCTCACTCAGGTGCTGTGTGAGACTGGTTCTCTCCAGATCACCGCTATGCGATCGATAGACACAGGCATAGATAATCTTATCGAGACCTGTGTCCACCAGGGCCCATAACACTGAGTGATTTGAGTCTTCAAGGTCACGGAGAAGCCCATTGGAGATGTCGTCCCGGGCGTACATGCATACACCAGCGCATGGCTTGAACATGTTCTCCAGGGTAAACCCGGGGTAAGATAGGTACGCGACGTCTGACGGGCATCCAATCTGCGTCTCCGTAAGGAACAAAATGTTATGTTCATAGTTTATGGTAGAGTAGGTATTACTACGAGAAATAATAAATGCTTAATAACTTGTACTTATTTTTAAAATCGTTATTAGAGATACATTTTCCACGCATATAATGGCAGCGGAATTGACATAGAGTCCCCGGATGTGAACATAGACAATCACGATAGATTAGTGCAGTCCGTTATGGCACAGATTATATGAGATTAAATTGTCTGTGTCTAACAGTCTCTCCCACGTTATTAGTTCCTTTCCCATGCTAAAGATGCAATCGATCAGGCTTCCTTTTAATTCTCCGTGACCGACGAAACTCCATCACAGGTGGTTCACTTGTACTTAAAGATTGTCTTGGTACTGTCAGTTGCACAGGTTCTGGTTCCTGCTGTACTGGAATCGGCTCATTTTCCTTCATGGGACTGTTAGGCTTTCTCATCTGGCTTTCTACAGGAGATGTATCCTTTGTCTCTAGATGACTAGGTTCCGGCGTTTCCTTTCTTTCAGGTTGTATCACTGTAGCCAGGGTCTCTTGCAGGTGTCTAGGATTGAAGTATCAGGTAATTAATAATGTTCATTATTGCATGGGGTTTCTGTGATTTGGTCTACATGTCTTTGATGTATCCTTCCATCTACCTTTACTTCAAAATGTAATTCTCCCCTTCTGTTGATTATGTTTCCGAATTTCCATTTATTGTCATACATTCTAATCTGTACTCTGTATCCCCTCTTAAATTCTGTATGTACTTTTAGAAGATCATTCTTGCAATCTATTTCTGTATTCCTTTTCACTAAATCAATTCTTGTTCTATACAACCTCTTAAACATCATCTCCTTAAACCAGTAGCACTATTTGGTGTTTTCCTATAAGTCATCAGGAATTTTTGAAGTTTATCCTGCAGTGATCTTACTCATTAATCATTGCCTTGAGTTTATTTTTAAATGTCTGAACATATCTTTCTGCTTGTCCGTTTGTGGTTGGATGAAACGGTGCAGTGAATTTTGCTTGAATTCCATTCTCTTTCAAAAATCGTAATATTTCTTCTGACCGAAACTGTGGTCTATTATCTGACACTTGAGTTATTGGCAGGCCAAATGTAGTGTATAAATTTTGTAGTGTGTTTTTTATTGTTGATGTAGATGTCATAGACATTGTTGGTATGACTTCTAGCCACTTGGTGTAAGCGTCTACAACAATAAGGAAATAATGGTTCATAAATGGACCAGCGTAATCTATGTGAATTCGGCTCCATGGTACTACTACTGGTACTTTCACAGGATTTTTCTGCATCAGGCAACACATTTTGCATTATTTTACCATCTGTTCTATATCTGAATATACTTCCACCATACATAGCTTCTTGCCAAAGCTTTCATTTTCACAATCCCTGTATGCGCTGTATGAAGTTCCTCTAAGATTTTGGGTTGTAATTCTTGTCTGCGTGAACCTGGCAGATCATTTTCCAGCAGAGCATAAAATAATGTGAGTTCTAGTCGCATGCAGCATAGTTCTAGAGTTCTTGATACTTTTTGGAAATAGGTCTGGCCTTTTTTCCGGAAAAAAGTCACATGAAAATATGATTTGCTAACTTCCGGTAGCAGATCATTTATTACAAAACCAAAATTGTATAATTGATGTAGGTGCACATAGATGAGTTCTATAGTTCCTGATACATTTTAGGAATAGTTCTGCAGAACCACAAAAAAAAAATAACAAATAAATTAAACTCATAACAGAAATAAACCAATATGTTTTTTAAAACTGGGTTATTTGTATAAAACGAAAATTGCCGTTTCTTCTTTAGGCCAAAATAATTAGTTTAGAGATCGACTTAATAGAAATCAATAAAATAGAAAAAAAACGTACTCTAAAGCGCCAGTAGCTTTGTTATAACCGTGCAAAAGCAAAAACCAAGAAAATATTCAGTGTTCGATACAAAAAATCAAAACATAAAATCTAACTGTAAACAGGCCGAGAACTCATCCTTACCTTATACACCTACATCAAGACTAGATGCAAAAATGAAACTGAAACCCAAAACCCTCACTCAGGTATCAGCAGAGCATGGTTGAAGACTGAGATAAGCGAAATTTTTCAGTGTTCGTTATAAAAATCCAAACAAAAACTATCAGAGGTTCTGAGGGCCGGGAACTCCTCGGTTTCTAATACAACTATATATGCACTTTATAAAACTATTGTACAATAAGCCAGAACTTTTACTCAAGTATCAGCAGAGCATGGTTGAAGATTGAGAATAAAAAAAAACAGTAATCATTATAAAAAAAACACCAAAAATGTCCAGAGATACAGAGGGCCGGAAACTCTTCGTTTTATAATACCCCTATATCAAGACTAGACGTTGCAATGCTTCATAAAGCTAGCACTTCAATTCAAGTATCAGCAGAGCATTGTTGAAGATGGAGATTACTAAAAAAAAAAATTCAGTGTTCATTACAAAAATCCAAAAAAAAAATATCAGAAGTCCTGAGGGATGGAAACTCCTCGGTTTCTACTTCAACTTTTTTTTTACTTTATAAACGTATGCTTTTAAAAGCGAGAACTCTCACTAAAGTATCAGCAGAGCATGGTTGAAGATTGAGATTAATTAAAAAATGAAATTTTTCAGTGTTCGTCATAAATATCCAAAACAAAAAATTGAGGTACTGAGGGCCGGAAACTCTTCGGTTTCCTCTACATATAAATATTATGTTCTTTATAAACGTATGCTATGAAAAGCCTGAACTCTCACTCAAGTATCAGCAGAGCATGGTTCAAAACTGAGAGTAAAAAAAAACCAGTAGTCATTATAAAAAAAAACACCAAAAATGTCCAGTGATACAGAGGGCCGAAAACTCGTCGTTTTCTAATACCCCTATATCAAGACTAGACGTTGCAATGCTTCATAAAGCTAGCACTTCAATTCAAGTATCAGCAGAGCATGGTTGAAGATGGAGATGAATAAAAAAATAGAATTTTTTCAGTGTTCATTATAAAAAAATCACCAAAACTGTCCAGAGGTACAAAGAGCCAGGCACACCTCGGTTTTACTACAAATATATATGATATTTATAAAAGTATGCATCAGAAAGCCAGAACTCTCACTCAAGTAACAGCAGAGCATGGTTGAAGATTTAGATTAATCAAAAAATTTAATTTTTCAGTGTTCGTCATAAATATCCAAAACAAAAAATTGAGGTACTGAGGACCGGAAACTCTTCGGTTTCTACTACAACTAACTAGTATTTTCTTTATAAACGTATGCTTTGAAAAGCCTGAACTCTCACTCAAGTATCAGCAGAGCATGGTAGAAGATTGAGATTAATAAAAATCAAGAAATTTTTCCGTGATCATTATAAAAAATAATATATCAGAGGTACTGAGTGCCAGGAACTCATCGTTTGCTACTACAATTATATATGTACTTTAAAAAAGGATGCTACATAAAGCCAGAACTCTCACTCAAGTGTCAACAGAGCATATCATCAGATCATATTTTCGGGAAAAAGGCCGGAACTATTTCCAAGCATTTATCAAGCATTGATGAGAAACTAGAAGGACTTATAAGTGAAACCAAGAAATTGAAAATAGAAAATGAGCAATTAAAAGAAAAGGTTAATAAACTTGAACATCTTAAGGGGCTGAGGACGAACAGTTGACAATCGACATCTGAGGTTCCAAGCCACGCCCACTGTCATCTATAGTTTAGGGGCAAACTTAAATTGGAGCGAAAAGTATTTGAAAATTAAATACACAAGGCCGACCACAGAGGCCCATATCATAAACGGACTCTTCCGATGGTTTTTGACAAAAATATAACCGCGCAAGTTCTTATTTCAAACTGGCTAGCATCTGACATCAGATCGTTCACTGTTATTTTGCCTATGAATGCAACCTTATTGCTATGAAAATAAAGATCACTAAAATAGGTAATCTGGCTAGTGTCATACGAGTCTTTGCCGTGCAAATTGAATAAATATTATAATTATGTCTGATTATATGCGACTGCCACATATAAGAACACAGTACGTTACATTTTTTTATATTGTTTTAATAGCTAGATAATTTTATATAAATTATTTTAATGAGTTTTACTATACTGAAATGGACTGTGCAATATTAAACTGGTCACTATTTGAATTGAGATTTGGTGCTTTCAGTAATCAATTTTATCATTATTTACAATAAGAAAGTCACATCAAATTGTAAAGACACCTTAAATAATTTAAGGTAAATATCCAAAAGTTACTAGGTTTGGAATTGTCTTTTTTAGGCATGTTTAAAATATGCAATGGAATGTATGACGCTATTAATATCATTTGTACAATTAGTAGGTTCTTATTCCTTGTTTAGTATTCTCTTGAAATCTTAATATATCATTTAGTTACTAATACAAGATGACTTTCCGCTCTCCTGGAATATAATAATTACAAAGCATTTACTGGGTTTTGATATACATCAGCCCTCTGTGGTGGGGTCACGTGGTGCCGCTTTTCTGTATATTAGAGTTAAAAAACAAATAGACAGAGCGCAAAAAACACGGTCATGTAAACTTTATCTATCTATATAAATAAAAAAAAACCGGCCAAGTGCGAGTTGCACTCGCGCACAAAGGTTCCGTACCATTATCGCAAAAAACGGAAAAGAACACATATGTTGTAAGGCAGCCCCTCTTAAATATTGATTTTGTTCTGTTTTTAGTATTTGTTGTTATAGCGGCAACAGAAATACACCATCTGTAAAAAATTTAATTGCCTTGCTATCACGGTTCATGAGATACAGCCTCGTGACAGACGGACAGACAGGGAGATAGACGGAACCCTAAAAATGCTGTATGTGATTGTAAGCGTGTCACTAGAGAACGGCTGAAACTATTTGTTGCTATTGTTTGTTATATATCAATCAATCATTTATTTGCTATAAGTATTGGTACAGTGTAGGTGTTTAAAGATAATATAGAAATAAATAAAATGTTTATATGCGCCAGGCACAACGCATGCCATAAAAAAAACCGGCTAAGTGCGAGTCGGACTCGCGCACGAAGGGTTCCGTACTTGTTAAATTGTGGTTTACGATTTATGACGTATTTAAAAAAAATTACTTACTTGATCTCGTTCAAACCAATTTTCGGTGGAAGTTTACATGGTAATGTACATCATATATTTTTTTTAGTTTTATCATTCTCTTATTTTAGAAGTGTCAGGGGGGGGACACATTTTACCACTTTGGAAGTGTCTCTCACGCAAACTATTCAGTTTAGAAAAAAATATATTAGAAACCTCAATATCATTTTTGAAGACCTATCCATAGATAGCCCACACGTACAGAAAGGATGAAAAAAAAATGAGATTCAGTTTTTTTTCTATTTTTGTTTGAAAATCTTAATGCAGTTCACAGAATATACCTACTTACCAAGTTTCAACAGCATAGTTCTTATAGTTTCGGAAAAAAGTGGCTTTGACATACTGACGGACAGACAGACAGACATGACGAATCCATAATGGTTCCGTTTTTTGCCTTTTGGCTAGGGAACCCTAAAAAGGAAAACATAAATACTAAAAACAGTGTATGCCTCACAACCACATATATGTTACTGTAAAAGCCGAACTGTTGTTTCATTAAAAAAAAAACTATGATGAAACTTATTATTTATCGGTAAAACAGATTTACTAAGTCTTACCGGTAAAAATCTGAAATCATCATCATCATCTACCTGCCCTTGTCCCATGTTACTTGGGGTCGGTGCAACACGTTTTCTTCTTCCATATCGTCCTGTCCCGCACCACGCTATAATTGACTCTATCACTCCTCACACAGTCCATCTATCTTTTCTTTGGCCGTCCCCTCCCTCTTCATCCATCCCCAATTAAATTCGTAAGAGTACACCTAAGTCATTCCAGACATTCTTTTCCCGCACCGTCTAGAACCAGCCCTCACGGTACGCGTCCAAATCATCTCGACAGCTATTTCTGGACCGGCCTCAACGGTGCGTTCCATCTTCAAGATTGTGGAGGCTTGCCCAGCGCTCAATTTGCATGCTACTAACGTGAGCCGTAATGGCATTGGCCCATTTGAGCCGAACAGCCTTTTTCCCACGTCTATTACGCCCCTTTTTACATCCAGAATGCTGCGTAAATCTCTGGCAATCCCCAAGTGTAAGTCTTTGAGTTTACTCTCCAGGGCGATCGGTGGATTTTTTGTTAATAAATAAGAATTGTCAGTGCCGATTTGGCAAAATGATAAGATCAATTAATAATTAGCTTAACAATATTAATAGACCATCAAACTATTATTGTAGCCCGTTATTGCAATTGGGATAGTTAATTGCGAGAAATACAGGACTGATCAATGTGGTGATTCTTGGTGAGCTTTATGTCCACATGTGGACGATTTTTGGTTGAAACGACAAAAAATTTCAAATTCGTGAGAAATAGATTATCATTTCTCACGAATTTGACATTTTTTGGTCAGTTCTAGGTGCCGTATGTTAGAAAGAAACAAAGATTGAAACAAATGGATACAAAGAATTTTATTAGTTCTGTCATTTCGAGACTGCCAGCGTGGTTGGTACGACCATTCCATGTTCTGTGTTTTTTGCTTCTATTGTTTTCACATGAACGAAGAAGGTTAAAATAGTATTCGACCTTACCTATATTTTAAATATTGTTTAATTCAAATTGAGATAACATTTGTTGTATTTTCAAAGAGGTTCAAATACTTTTTAGTTATGGACTTAGTAAGTAAACTAAACGACGTGAGTCGTTTATAATACAACAAAAATATAGATGCCAGTGACGGCGGGAGTGGCAAAAATAAAAATAATACAGACTTTGACAATATTACTTGTGATTTCGTTAGTTCCAATTAAAGCCACCAGGCTACATGATCTGGCTGCATTATACCTGATATTTTTTTGACAGATTGAATTGACGAGAAATAAATTGAATATTATTTTTGCTTTTTGCGGAAAAAAGCGACATACGTCCACCTAGCAACGCCGCAAAGCGGTCACTGCACAGACTACTTAGAGATACTACGTATCAGACTGCCAACTCTAGAACAAAAATTCTCATCATTCTGTTTTGATGATACATGACGTTTCTTTTTTTTTTATTTACATTGACAATGGCGAAGGAATAAAACGGATACAGCCTGAGACGCCGTGCTTATTAACCGACTTCAAAAAAGGAGGAGGTTCTCAATTTATTTCTATTATTGCTACTGCTGCCCCAAAGTGGGGCAAACTTATTAATTTTCTGGAATTGATTTTGCGGATAAGTAATTAAAACAAAGAATTATTTATTAAATGATATATTTTTTAATTTTTCAAATGCTTTTTTTTGCATCGCAGGCAAATTACGGAAAATTACCCTTCGAATATGCCCTTTAAATTATATTAATCATATTGCACCAATTCATTATTGTAAACCTCACAACTAAGGAAATGAAATGATTTAGGACAATTGTCTTGTGTACAGTACAAAAATCAAATGAATACTTGGAAACAATAACATCATTTACATTTGATGCTACTTTGTTTTTATGGGCATCGTGTTCCAAGTAAGCATTTCTTTCAGTTATTACTGTACCAAAACACCGCACTGCACCTTCAGTTTAGGCTTTTTTGCTGCCGTATATTCCCGGTAGTTTATCCAATCGTGGATACTACTTTCATTACTCGTTAGGCTAGTTTTACAAGAATTACATTTAAATTTATCAAAAAATTTGCGTAATACCCATACAGCAGTGTAGGCTCGCGAGTGGACATTCAATCGTTCTCGGAGAGCCTGCTCCACAATCATTTCAATATTTTGACCTGTACTTGAATGACCTGGCTCGACATTTACTTTGAATTCTTCAGTAAACAATGACTGTAAATTTATTACTTGGTCTGCCAGGTCATTCTCACAATTAAATGTTTGGTTGTGGAACTTTATGATTCTGGTTATCAATAATTAATTGAAGGTGCAATTGAAGCTGTGGCAGCTTGGGTCATTATTATGGTAATTATATGCCCTTACTTGACCAAAAAAGTTTTCTATAGGATCAGAATTAAATTATCTGGGTCTGATTATTTTTATATTATTGATTTTAAATATCTGCCTCATGTAACTTTTTAGTGTTATAATAAAATTTACTAGAGGGCACAGATTTTTCCTTTCCATTGGAATCAACATAACATATTTTTCCAATTTACTAACTGCCTCTTTCCAAAGCTGGTGGTGGTGATTTTTCTACCACTGCTGTTCTCAGGATTTTTCCTTTACTTCTTTTTGATAAGGTTGCAGCTCCATTGACACTATCAAATATTTGGTCAAAAAATAAAACTGTCTCTGCTGTATTTTGTAATGTGCTATTGACAGGTCTTCCATCTGCATAATGAGCTGAAAAAAAAAAGATGTTATGTTTAATATTATAAACCAAACCGCCCACTCCACCCTGCCCCCAGATTTAGGCTCTAGAGTTATATGAAAACAATGTATGTATAATGGAATGATTTCTCTTAATAAGATCTACTGACTAGATGTATGAACCTGAGTGAAGCAATATAAAGGTCTAGCCATACATATCAGGGCCGTGCCGGGGACGTGGACAGACCGTGCCCCATCAGAGGCTCAAAAAACAATTAGTGCATATATTTTATATCGTTCACACATGTCTGTGCAAGGGCCAGTGGAGCTTCAATGTCTGGGCCCAGCTCTGCCATGTCCAGGGCACAGCCCTGATATGTGTGGATAGACCTTACGTATGTAAAGATCGTAGCAGGTGATGCTTTGTAGTTTCTGCGTGCCCACATGGGAAAAAGGCGTGAATTTATGTATATATGTAGTTCTATTAAAACTAAAGTAACGCCATATGTCTACCTTCTACCACGCAGGCACCTATACTTAATAAATCTAGGCAAAACATTTATTTTCATATAATGTTAGGTACTTACAAAATTTTGCTGTATATGACAAGGCTGCAGATACAGTTTTGCTGAAGACCTTTACACAATAGTTACCTGAAAAATAAAAGGCATTAATAAAATCTGTGTTAATATAATCTGGCTGTCATTATAGCAGAATATAAATAGCTAGCTAAATAAAATAAATTTGAAACCAACCTTCATTTTTTTAATCTTTTCAGGAATGACTTGCTGGTCATTCAATTTATACAGAAGTCTGGCTTCTGCGTGATGGCAATCCGTTTCATACACATCTACTATATCTTGCCATTCATTTTCATATTTGTGTTCAAAAAGTTGTTTCTCAGTCCCTCTATAAGGCGTCACACCTTCCTTGGTCATATACAATACTCAGATTGACTCCGCTTATTGTGACTGTTCCATCTGAAATTATTAAACAATTTGAACCAAATTATAATTTCAAAGTGCCATCAAGTTTTACAGTATTCATGTAAATATGGTTAAAAACATTGGTTCTTGTAAATCTTTGCGACGCAAGTTCCTTAAGGCCTCAGTCTCGAATTCCGCGGGCAGCGGGGCGGCGGCGGCAGCGGAGCGGGAGCGGCAGGATCTTATGCGTATCGTCAAATGGACCGGGTCTCGAAAACAGCGGCGCGGGGGCTGGCAACCCGCGCCGCCGCCGCTGCCGCTCCGCCGCCCGCAAAATTCGAGACCGAGGCCTAAACAACATGCCCACCGCTGAGCCAGTTGATTATTACCAGCAATTTTACCCTTAGTGATGAACATTCGCAAATGTTGGTCAGTCTTAGGGGCGGAGTTCAAATGTTTCTGAATATATGGATCACTAGGATGGAAAAGTTAACTGAATAAAACTAACCTGGTCCTTGATTTGCAAGTAATTGGTCACGTGTTGTATATGCTTTCAGGCTTCATATAGCAGAAGCAGAATGAAAAGCAGCTCCGTGGTCACAAATTTATGCAATTGGTTTCAGCATGCTTCAGTCACATATTTCAAAATATTATGATCAACAAAGTACCTGTAATGTCACGTTAAAATTCAAATGGTACATAACAAAAACAAATGGCGGAGGCGGCCTACCGGCGCTTGTGACAGCCAATCACAGCCAAGCAGAAACGTCATGCATCATCAAAACAAAATGGCGCTACGACGAGTGTTTCGTTAAATGAAGATTATCAGCCGTGGGTCACTGTCGAATTGCACTGGATGGAAAGAGAAGCACGATGTAATTTGTATAGAATTTTTTACAAAACATAATAATATGAATTACTTAAAAATAATGAATGAAACTTCAATATATAAGACAATGAAGTTTTGCGTCCTTTTATGATACGTTATTGTTGTTAATTGTACAAATGTACGCTGGTCAGTATTACCGGAAAAATCTTTTGAAGATCACGGTAAGAGGTTACTTTGCCATTCAATTGTATCGAGGTTTTTGTGCGTAAACGTGTTTCGGCCACAACAAAGTTTTCGGAAATATGATCAAGATTAACATATCTCTTTTCTGCTGCCACATCTTCAATAGATTTGGCTAAAAAATGTTTAAAAGAAAGCCTATTTTGAGTATTCAGCCCCTTAACCGTAAAAACAATATAATTGTATTTGGGCTTGAGGAGACGGAAGAAAGCAACATGGAGCTACTAAATAATATTACAAAAACATTGCAGCAGAACTCTGAAGAATTATCGGTTTATAAAAGCGACATCAACGCTGCATATCGATTGGGAAAAAAAGATGATAATAGCAAAAATCCAAGACCTGTTAAAATATCATTCCCCAACTATTGGAAAAACCAACAAATTATGAAAAACAAAAAACAATACGAGAAGATCTACATAACTGAAGACTATCCAAAGGAGGTAGTTGTTAAAAGAAAAAATCTCCAACAAAAAATGGAAGAAGAAAGGAAAAAAGGCAACTTTGCTATTATCAAATATGATCAACTGATAATAAAACCTTTAGCCTTTAGGTGTGGAGCTTGTAGCAAAGATCGACAATCTAGAGCAGAATGCTCGATATTGTAACATTGAGATATGCAATGTCCCAGAAAGGCGAAATGAAAACCTTCCATCATTGATGCAAAATATCGGGTCCGTAATAAAATGTAATATTCAGCAGAGTGAAATAATTTCAATTCACCGCGTTCCACACGCAATCCAGCAAAGTAACAGGCCCAAAAATATAGTTGTGAAATTGGCATCACGTATATTGCGTGACAATGTCCTTAGTTCCCATCGATTAAGTAAGGGACTTGCCACTGACCAACTTGGCATATCAGGATCTTCCCTGCCAATATATTTGCACGAGCACCTTACCTTGAAGAACAAGCATTTATTTCGTGAGTGTCGAGAGGCTGCCAAAAAGCACAATTATAAGTTTCTATGGGTTAAGCACGGAACCATTCTTGTTCGTGAAAAGGAAGGGGCAAGGGCTTTCGCTATCAGAACCTCACAAGACGTCGCTAAAATCAAGCCTGGCATCTCATCGCCGATTGACAACAGGGGCGCTGCACGAGTCGCTTGATGTTTTGCTTGATTGTTTTGGATTTGCACGGCTTTCGGAATTTGCAAGTGTCTTGCTCATTGATTTCCTATGTACGTATAATTATTTGTATATGCTGAGAGTATATTGTTCAAAGGTTGAATTTATTTATATTTTTGTAAAATACTGTTTTGCCTGCGTGAAGGTGATGGCTAATTTTGTAGGCAGGTTTATGCAAACATTTGCTATGAGTTTTTTGTTAGGCGGCAACATGTTTTTTGTTTTTATGGTACTTATTTTAGTCAAAGATTGTGTGTACTGGCTGGCGTATTGTTTGTTGTTATATTCGGTCTATTTTATTGAGTTATGCTTGTTTCCTGTACTTATTTCGTTCCATTTTGTTGCTCTGTTGGGCGTAAATATTGCGATTACGTTTATAACGGCTAATGCATGGGTGACTCCTATTTCCCGTAGTGTCCAACACGAAAATGTATGATAAATTATTAATATATTATCAAAACTGCAGGGGAATCCGCACTAAATTGCATATTCTTTATATGAATATCTTAGCTAACTGTTACGAGATAATAGTTTTGACTGAGACCTGGTTGACGCCAGAGGTATATAACAAGGAGTTCATTGATGAGCGTTATGAGGTATATCGATGTGACCGTGACCGCGTGGCTACTAATAAGAAGGATGGAGGTGGTGTTCTCGTTGCGATTTTGAAAGGTTTGCATTCGGTCGGAGTGACTTTGCGTTCATCTATGAACAGAAACATAGAACAGATTCTTGTTCAGTTGCCTAGCTCATCCAGAGGTAAGTTCCAAGTCATTGCGGCAGTGTATATACCACCTAGAACGCCTGAGTGTGTATACACTGAATATTTTGACCTTTTGCAGGCGCTTATTGAGGACAGCAATATTGAAAAATTCTATTTGTTGGGGGATTTCAATTTGCCAGAGGTCAATTGGGTTTCTTGCACAGACAATTGCTATCAATCTGCTCAGATCTGTACAGGTAATTCACCCGTGTGTAGTCACCTGAATGCTTTTATGTCCTGTCTAAGTGCTCATCAATATAACACCATAAAAAATCCACACATCTAGTAAATTATCTTTGGATCCGTGTTCGCTCGTACGGCGAGCGGGTCGCCTGATGACTTGTTTACGCATAAGATTTGCACTTACCCACTTTTTTTTTAAAAAAAAAAAATACTTTCTGTACCTACGCTTGATAATGTTTTTATGTTAAAAATGTTTTCTCAGTAAGTGAATTATTGTTAATTCTTTATGAGGAAAATAAAGTTCTTAAACCACTAAAAAATCTGAGCGGGTCATTGTTAGACTTAGTCATAAGTAACGATTATTGCACCATTTCCGCACCTACAGATTACTTATTACAGCTTGATAACCACCATCCCCCATTCTGTGTATTCATCTCGCTGCGTTTGACCCAGAGATCTATGGCACGTAAGACAATAAAAAAATATAATTATATTAAGGCAAATTATGACATAATTAATGACGACTTAAAGGAAATAAATTGGAGGGAAGCCTTAAGTTACCAATCCGTTGACTCATCTCTTGATACGTTTTATAGCATAATTTTTGGTATTATTAAAAAACACATACCCTTGACTGACTGCAGATCTTTTAAGTTTCCTGTGTGGTTCTCAAAGCCTCTTATACATATTTATAAAAATAAGGCTAAGGCCTGGATTAGATGGAAAATGTATCGCAATATCTCAGACTACGAGCAGTTCTCACTGTACCGTTCTCGATTCCAGGATGGATGCAAAATGTGTTACAAAAAGTATATGAATTCTGTTGAGAACGGCATTCGGCATAATGTTAAGCATTTTTGGACTTTTATCTCTAATAGAAAGAAATCTGCAGGCATTCCGTCCACAATGAAATTTAACAACCAGGCAACTAATAAACCGGAAAACATTTGTGATCTTTTTTCCGACTATTTTAATTCGGTATATGAGCCATCGACTTCGGCTAATATTCCATCTGCGTTCGACGATTGCTCTGAGAACTGCACTCTGTTAAATAACATACAGTTTACTGCTGATGAAGTACTTAGTGCGCTCAAGGCATTGGATCCTTCTAAAGGGCCGGGGTCAGATGGTCTACCGGTATTTTTCATTAAACAAACAGCTGATAATATCTGTATACCGTTACAAATCATATTTAACCTGTCTATTTCCCAGGGATGCTTTCCTAAAGCGTGGAAACTGGCAAACATAACCCCTGTTTACAAGTCGGGACCTAGGGATGATGTTGAGAATTATCGTCCTATATCCATACTGTCAGCTTTGTCAAAGGTTTTTGAGAGACTAGTTCATAATAAAATATATCCTTTGTTGCACAATAATATAATCCACCAACAACACGGATTCGTCAAAAACAGGTCAACTACAACTAACCTGGTTACTTTTGTGGACTACCTATTTAACAACATGGACTCACGTGTTCAAGTGGACGCTATATATACTGATTTTCGGAAAGCCTTTGACAAGGTTGACCATCAGCTGCTATTAAACAAGATTGCATTTAATGGTATTCGTGGCGATCTTTTGAGATGGTTCTCTTCTTACGTATCGAATAGGACTCAGAGAGTGGTGGCAAACGGTTTCGTTTCCGGTACTCTAAGTGTTACGTCCGGTGTGCCTCAGGGTTCCATTTTGGGGTCACTTATGTTTATAATTTTTATTAATGACATCAATAAGTGTTTTCTAAATTCGAAATTATTACTATACGCAGACGATCTCAAAATTTTTAGGCCAGTCAGAAATCTTCGCGATTGTCTTCTCTTACAAGAGGATCTAGATAGGTTCACTACGTATTGTTCAAACAATAAACTCCAACTTAGTCTATCCAAATGTTGCTGCATCAGTTTTACAAAAAATAAAAATATTGTGAAATATCCTTACGCGTTAAGCAGCATATTCTTAAAAAGAGAAACACTGGTTCGTGACCTTGGAGTTCTGTTGGATGACAATCTTCACCTTGACGCTCATATTGGTAAAATTATTAATAATGCTTTCCGTATGTACGGTTTTGTCATGAGATCAGCCAGGGAATTCGTACGCCCATATACATATTTATACCTTTTTAAAACGTTAATCAGGTCTCAGTTAGAGTATGCTGTTGCGGTGTGGAGTCCGTTCTACAGCAAATATTCGGATGCAATTGAAAGGGTTCAAAGAAGGTTTCTGAAAGCCATGCATTACCGTTGTTTTCGCACGTATGCATCCTATAGCGATCTTCTGAACAGGTACAGGCTACAAAATCTTAAAGCCAGACGTATTTTTTTGGAGACAATGTTCTTATTTAACCTATGCAATAATAAATTTGATTGTATTGACATTGTTAATAAGATAAATTATGTAGTACCTAGAACAACCGTTAGTCGTGGGGTGCGCGTACGACCCCTTTTTGCCGTATTTTCTAGTCGTACGAATGCAGGTTTGCGAGCACCTTTACGTCGACTTGCAGATCAATATAATATATTTTTTGTCAATATTGATATCTTCGCTGTTTCCGCAGGACAATTTAGATGCCTTGCTTGTGAGACAATTAATTCTGTTGACATTTGACAGTTGTAATTGTAGGTTTTCCGTTTGTTGCTTTTTTAATCATTCATAATAATAATATTGATAGGGACTTAATAATAATAATTTAATTAATGTTTT
Source organism: Orthosia cruda (assembly GCA_964057195.1). Classification (NCBI taxonomy): domain Eukaryota; kingdom Metazoa; phylum Arthropoda; class Insecta; order Lepidoptera; family Noctuidae; genus Orthosia; species Orthosia cruda. The sequence continues at coordinate 15,105,569 of OZ059852.1, read as the reverse complement.
TTTTTTTTTTATTGTTTGACATTTTTCTGACATATTGAGTTTTTATTTAATTTTGTAATTCTACATTTTTGTTATTTTTTGTATACCTAATAATTTAGTAATAATATTGACATAATAATAATTGTTTTGTTTTGTATTTTTATATAACTTGTTACTTTTCTTTCTTTTTATGCATGCCGTATTTACTTTACTTGAAAATAATGTACTTTTTGATTTACTTATGATATGAATTGTTAGCGCACGTCGTATTAGTTTTGTAAGATTCATAAATATTCTGTGGAAAACGTCGTTGGTTGTACATTTGTCACACTGTTTTGTTATTTTTTTTTTGTTTATACTGTAATGTGTAACCGTTTGTTTTTCCTAATAAATAAAATAAAATAAACCTGGAGGAAAAAGCAAAAAGAGAAAACGAGATCTGCTCACAACACCTGAGGCGAATGCACAGCCACGGAAACAACATCTACCGAACTCTTTTAAAGTAGGCAGAAAGAATGCATTTGACCTAATGAGAACAAGAAGCAACTCCATTAGCAACATACCAACAACCTCCGAAACGCAATAGGACTTAGGTGCCAGCCGAAACAGAAACAGAATAACATACATAAATGAACCACCAAAAACAATCCCCAACCCGGCTGGTCACCGTGGGGTATTACACCAAAACCATCCAGGGCGAAAAATAAATAATAATAACGACAACACAACCAACAATGACACAAGAATAATTAACAAAAACCTGAACAAGGCAAGCAAAGATGATTTACAACAGAAAAATAACAAAACTGAAAGAAAAAATGGTAATGTAATATATATCTCAACCCTGAACACTACAACACTGCGAACTGAAGATAAACTTTCAGAGCTAGAGGAAGCACTAAGCTCATTGAAATGGGATATAATCGGATTGAGCGAAATAAGACGTATTGGGGAAGAAATTAGGGAATACCAAAATTATGTATTCTACTATAAAGGAGAAAAGAAAGGAATCTATGGTGTGGGATTTATGGTAAAGAAATACCTTAAACAACAAATCCTAGAATTCACAGGCAAATCAGATAGAATAGCAGTGCTAAACATTAAAATCCCTGGTTTTAATGACCCATGGTCGATCATACAAATATATGCTCCAACTGAACAGGCCTCGGAAGAGGAAAAGGAAGAATTCTACTCCCTTCTATCTGCCACTATGGACAATACCTACAAGTATAAGATAGTGATGGGAGATTTCAACAGCCAAATAGGATTGCGTCAAATGGGTGAAGAACGTATGTTGGGGCAATACACCAAAGGAAAGAGAAACTGCAATGGTCAATGTCTTATAGACTTTGCTCAATTATACAACCTACGAATAATGAACTCCCTGTATAGGAAAAAGTCATCTAGGAAATGGACTTGGATCTCACCAGACGGGAAATACAGAAATGAAATAGATTTTATATTATCTAACATTCCCTTCCACTTTAAGGATGTAGAAGTTATAAATAAGTTAAACTTCAGCACAAACCACAGAATGGTGAGAGGAACTATCACAACTCATAATAAGAAAACTAGGCATATCAAGAGAAACGAACCCATACGAATAATCCCGTTACTTTCAGAAGAGTCACAAAGCGCAAGTCCGATCCTGCATGGAGTATTGCAGCCACCTTTGGGATGGCTCAGCAAAGTATCAGCTTGCCGCGCTTGACTCGGTGGAACGCAGAGCTAAGAGGCTCATCGGCGACATTGAACTGGTGGATACCAAGCTTCACAGCTTGGCTCATCGCCGCAAGGTTGCCTGCTTGTCGGTCTTCTACAGACTATATTTCGGTGAGTGTGCTCAAGAACTCCACGACCTCATCCCACCAGCCCCCTTCTACCATCGGACATCTAGACGCACTGCAAGTTACCATCCTTACCTTGTTGCCATTCCACCAATTCGCACCAAGCGCTTCCAAACATCCTTCATAATGCGCACAGCGAATGAATGGAACTCTCTACCTGCATCTGTGTTTCCGAACGCATTCAACCCGAATCTCTTCAAAGTTAGAGTAAACAGGCTCCTTCTGGGTAAGCTCACTCCATCGTCGACTCTGTCTCTGTCACCTATGACTTAGACTAGAGTCAAGAGCAAACCCATATCAAATAAAAAAAAATAAAAATAAAAAGTCACTACGTGGATTAAGCACGAAACTCCCTAAAATGGGAAGGCTTCAGTCGACCCAACAGAAATACGATGAATTAGAAAACTATTTAAAGGAAATACATAATGAAGTTGGTCTGAAAGAAATAAAGAAAGATAAAATAGGTGATGATGCTAGAAAATTAATTGACGAGAGGAAAAATCTGCTAAATGATAGAATAAAAAACAGAAAACATATAGAAGAAATAAGTAAGAAAATCAATCAGAGTATCAGGAAACATAAAAAACTAAAACGTATGAACATAATAAAGAATGAAATAGAAAGAACGGGCGGGATCAAAAAAGCACTGAAACAACTCAAGGACCACTCCACTTGGATGCCGGAAATAAAAACAAAAACAGACAAGGAATAGACAAAACCACGTCACATAGGATAGAAATAAGAAGAGAGGCAACAAATTTCTACAGGATATTATACAGCAATCCAAGAAACCCAACTGAGCCACCATTCCTCGACCATTCAGTAGATGGTAGTGTTCCAGAATTTATACAAAGTGAAGTAAGGAAGGCAATAAACACACAGAAAAGTTATAAAGCACCAGGAGACGACAAAATAACCAACGAACTATTAAAAGAGCTTGTCGATGTTATCCTGCAGACACTAACACAATTATTCAATGAAATACTAAACAACGAATATATACCAATTCAATGGACTAAATCTACTATAGTTCTCATACACAAAAAAGGAGACAAAAACAAAATAGATAACTATCGACCAATAAGTATGATGTCCAACCTCTATAAGATATTCTCCAAGATAATACTGGGAAGGATAACGAAACCCCTGGATGAACAGCAGCCAATAGAGCAAGCCGGTTTCAGAAGCGATTTCTCCACAGTCGATCACATACATGTAGTGAAACAGGTCATCAAAAAGTATAACGAATACGGAAAGTCCTACTACATCTTGTTCGTAGACTATAATAAAGCCTTCGACTCCCTATATCACAGCTCCATATACAATGCACTCGAGAAACAAGGAGTTCACGCCAAGTATATAAACATCATCAGGCGAATATACCAAAGAAGCACGGCCAGAATACAGCTAGAAACCGTAGGAGACAAATTTAAAATTGAAAAGGGAGTGCGACAAGGTGATCCGCTATCGCCCAAACTATTCGCTGCAGTCTTGGAGGACGTCTTCAGGGAATTAAAATGGGATAACCTCGGACTAAACATCAACGGCAAAATGCTTAACCATCTCAGATTTGCTGACGACATTGTAATATTTGCAGAGGAACCACAAATGTTACAAGCAATGCTAAAACAACTATCCAATGCTAGTGCCGAGGTGGGTCTCACGATCAACTTCTCCAAAACAAAAGCAATTACCAACAGCACCCGATAATCGGTGCGGTACCCTCAGTGCGCGAGTCCGACTCGCACTTGGCCGGATTTTTTTAGAGAAGATTACTTATGTCAGGTAGTGTACTATTGTATTAAAAGTTTTTATTTATAAATAGTCTACTGTGTCTTTAATAAGTGAGGTACGTAAACATAGATATCTAAGTTTGTATTTCTGTCCGTATTCTCTCTCTGATTACAATAGCAATAGAAGAACAAGAGGTCGAATATGTAGAAGAGTACATATACCTGGGACACCTAATAGCGCCTCAACACCTAATGCCCAAAGAAATACAAAGAAGGGTAAACAACACCTGGTCCCACTACTGGTCCCTCAAAGAAGTAGTGAAGAGCAAGTCCATACCAATAAGGGAAAAGAAAAAGGTCTATGACAGTTGCATTCTGCCAGTACTCACATATGGATGCCAAACATGGTCCTTAACAAAATCAAGCATACAGAAACTAAAAGTCTGCCAGTGCCAACAAGGAATGGAGAGGAGCATGCTTGGCATCCGCATCAAAGACAAGTTTCGACTTGTGGACATACGAAAGCAAACCGGGGTGGCGGACGTAACGTAACCAATAGAGTCAAGAGACTGAAGTGGAGATGGACGGGCCACACAATGCGAAATAGGTTAGATAAGTGGACGAGAAGCGTAATTGAGTGGTACCCACGCGACGGGAAAAGGCGCAGAGGCAGGCAACACAAGAGGTGGGAGGACGATCTCCCACAGGGGTGGAGGAGATCGTCCTCCCACCGTAAAAAGTGGCATGACCTGGAGGCGGCCTATGTCAAAGGACAACCTGACTAAAAAACAGTCTAAATTAAGTTAGCTAGTGGTTAGTTAAGGATAAATTTAAAATGAACTGTAAATGTCAGTGAATAAAGGCTATTTTTATTTTATTTATTTTATACCCGGCGACGAAGTGTATAGCTATGTATGTTAGCTTTTACAGGTACCGGCAGACATGGCTATACATTCGCCGCCGGGTACCCGGCATCGGTTACCCGGCAACCGGGGCGTGTGAAAAGGCACTTAGATTGATTACGTTGTTGACTTATGTACAGAGCTTCAAGAAAGTCAATTTGAAGAATCAAGACAATTTAAAATGCATAAGCGCACGAGGCTAGCTTGAAAATTTAAAAGCATTGCCTCGGATAGGTTTTTTATTAGCACAAAAGATTTTAAGATTTTCTTTTACCATTCATTCCGTCATGAAGTCGACTGTAGCATAAAAGTACTAAGAATGTAAGAGCCAGCGAAGAGAGGTCGAAAATTTTAGCACCTCGCGTCGGATAGGTTATTTTTTTTACATTTATCTAATTGAATATTTCCTGACTCTACTTCAATATTTGTATTCATAGGATGTACTGTGTCGACTAATGAAGGAATCTTGATAAACCAATTTTCTTGCATCCTGCCTCGGATAGGTAGTTTAAGTTTTGACAGACAAGAAGACGGGACAGCAGGCTAGAAGAGCATAGTAGTACTTGTCTCAAAAAAATATGCTAGGCTGATGGGGCTGGATCACTGTGTTCCGCCATCGCTCTCTTGGCGTAAGGGTAAAAACGCTAATGCGCGACACCGACTGAGACTGACTGAGGTCTGTAAATTAATTGAATTAGTTCTAAGCGGCGCACTAGATTTGTAAATTTCGAAATGTTATTCTTGTGATGTGATGTTTGCATAGGCAAACTTGGAGCCCCATTGATCAAGTCTGGTTAGCCTGTGCGGAAATCAGGCCCTGCTAATGTATAATCCTATACAGAAGCGACAACACTTACGGGCTTCCACTATGTGTCGACTGTTCACAGCGCTCGTTAATCACTTTCCGACATTCAAGTGTATTCTAGCTTATTACTTTCTGTACCTATTTGCGGCCACAAAAAAAAGGTCAACTAGGTATCAGAAATAGTCAGTGTAGGTAAATCATAATCATTCTTAGATGAAGTTACTTTTACAAGAAAAAATAATTATAGAGAGTGAGGATGGCCAGCCCGAGAAAGAGATGGCGAGACGACGACCTAGACGCCCTAAGCAAGGGCTGGTTTGCGGGGGCTCAGGACAAGAATACTTGGAAGAATTTGGAGTAAGCCTTTGCCCAGCAGAGGGATAATCAAAATCAAATCAAATCAAACTTTTTTATTTCACATAGGCCTACATGGGCACTCATAAAACTTAATATCGATGATGATTTCGTTTTGAGTTTAGGTATTTTATTTTACAATCAGATTATTTATCGCATTGGGGGTCCTGTAATGGTAAATGTAATAAAGATGAAACAAATAACATAAATAAAAAAATCAAGTATATATATATTCTTCAGTATATGTGAATGATAGTAACCATCCATTGACAAATGCGTGCACTGACTGGACAGGTCCCCTCAATCTGGCTGGTACTTTCCTCAAAAGACCATTTCAGACACCAGTCTACATGGTCTTCACAATATCTAACCAAGATTTTGTCTGGACTTTAAAAGAGACTGTGACCTCTGAGTTTATTTCGGTCTTTCTTCTCAGAGTAGTCTGATAAGAAACGCCGACCTCATCTAGTATTAAACCCACCCAACCCATTCTGAATGAACAAGGAAGTCAAGATAATAAAGGTAAGAAAAATACCATTGAAACTCTTTTGCCACCACCTATTGTAGTAGACGGTATCCAGGACTACCAGAAATTCTTTGATTTTCTATCTGAGAGCCAACCTGCTGACGAGTTCAGCATCAAAAAGATTAATGCATTTACTATCAAAGTGAATGCCAAAAACGATGATTCGTACAGAGCAATTACAAAGGCCTTCTCACTGAACAATTGTCTTTGGCACTCGTATGAGAACAAACAAGAGATACCAGTTAGAGTTATGACAAAACAATTGCATTTCACATGCATTCCGGAGAGAATTGTTGAAGACTTGCGTGGCAAAGGCTACAAAATTCTAGAAGCAGTCAACAAATTGAGTTGGAAAGCCAAAGAGTCACTCAATATGTTCATGCTAACATTCTCAAACGATGAAGAAACTAGCAAAATTTATAACATCAAAACTGTATTGGGATGTAATGTGGAAGTACAACCGGTAAAACCCACAAAACTGGTACCTCAGTGCAAACGATGCCAGGCTTACGGCCATACGCAAAAGTACTGCTCCAAAGAGCCGAGGTGCGTAAAGTGCACAGGCAAACATCTAACGAAGGATTGCAGTAAATCAAAAGAGGAGAAGCCAAAGTGCGTCTACTGTGGAGCACCACATCCAGCTAACTACAGGGGACGTATCGTAGCCAAAGAAATCCAGCAGGTTGGAAACAAAAAATAGAAAGGCAATAATACTGCACCTCAAGAAAATTCACGTACTGGAAGAGTCGAAGTCCCCACTCAGTACAAACGAAGTCAAAGCACAATGCAAACTACGACAAAAAACGTATCTTATGCCCAACTAGCTTCAAAAGACATAGCCAAGGCGCCTTTGGTTGATATGAACAGTGACAAAAAGATGTATGAAATCTTAAAGTTAATGTCAACATTCGACGAGAGATTGAAAAAAATGAAAACAGCAACAATGCTGAAGTATCTAAGGCACAAAAATGAATACTACACTAAAAATTATGGCGTGGAACTCAAATGGGTTACAAAAACATCAGAACGAGTTACAAGTAATAATAGACATAGAAAAGATTGATGTGTGCCTCATATCAGAAAGTCACTTCACAAAGCAATCTCACATTAAGTTTAAAAGGTACAAAGTATATCATGCAATCCACCCAGACAATTCTGCAAGAGGTGGTAGTGTCATCATTGTAAAAGAAAACCTACAGCATTATGAAGAGTTCAAATATGAAGAGAAGGACATCCAAGCAGTGGCGATTTGTCTACAAACCAAAAAGTATCCTGTAACAGTATCTGCCATCTACTGTCCACCACGGTATATGATAAGAAAGACCAATAAATGAACTTTCTAAATCACTTTAAAAGTCGATTTACATTAGGAGGTGGCTTCAATGCTTGAAATACGTATTGGAGCTCCAGACTAACAGCTACTAAAGGCAAAGAACAACTAAGTGCCATACAAGACCTGAAATGTGATATCATATCAACTGGAAAGCCTACCTATTGTCCAACAGATCAAAATAAAATACCGGACTTAATAGATGTTTTTATAACCAAGGATCTATCAACTAGTTATATAAAATCGGAACAAAGCTATGACATGAATTCAGATCACTCTGCAATTTATCTTGAAATTAGCGAAACCATTTTTATAAAGAAAACAGGCCCACTCTTGTTAGATCTGTCTTGGGAGATCTTCAATTACAGATTGAATGATCAGATAGACCTTAAAGTGCCATTAAAAACATAGAAAAGTTCATAAAACCAAAAATCAAAAAATCAAAATACATTTATTTGCATAAATAAGGTACAGAAAGTTGGTAAAAAGTACAAAATTGTTCTCTTATTCTGCCTTTAATTTCGGCGTGCAAATATAAAATAGAGTGACACATTTTATTAAAAATTGTTATTGATCATAATCATGCAGTCACTAAACAGATAAGCCCATTAAAATCGTATTATTGAATTAAATAAATGTTAATATAATATGACAAAAATTATAAAGGTAATCACAAGTGTCAATATTAATAATGTCAATAATGGGAGAGATTCACCACACAATAATAATAAACAAACACAAAATAATAACAATAACAATTTAAAAAATAATAATAATAAAGATAATAATCATAAATGTCAATAATGGGTGAAATTCGCCATAAAATAATAAACCAATAACAAAATAATAACAATCATAATTTAAAAATTACCGAGCAACTCACAAAAAAAAAAAAAAAAACTTACAATTTATAATCCAAAAACTCATGCACACTATAAAAGCACACTTGCACACTTTTCAATTAGAAACCTCGTCAAATTATTTTTAAATCTAGAAAATGGTAACGTTTTTATGGAGTTTGGTATTTTGTTATATAGTTTTATGCACATAATGTAGCTATTGTTACTTGTTAATGTGAAATTCGTCCTCGGTTGAAGTAGCTTATTAGTATACATAGATCGAGGGGCATAGTAGTTCGTCGCCTGCTCAAAAAGTCTCTTATGTTTGAAAACAAATATACAAGATTCTAATATATAAATACATGGAAGAGTTAGTATTTTATATTTCCTAAAGAATGGACGACATGACATTATTTGCTTCAAAAAAAAAAATCATTTTTTTTTATTTCACATAGGCCTACATGGGCACTTATAAAACGTCGACAAAATTTGCACGGTTCGGGTTGGTCGTTTCCTATGGAGAAGAACGGGCAAGAAACTCCATGGTTACTCTTTTAAAAATGGTTTGGTTTTACAATATTTCCATGTTACAGCATTAGTACTTAGATATGGGGGGACAACGTAGGCTCGGATTATGACAATAAGTCGTAAGAAACTAAAAAAAAAAGAAAAAGATTATATAAAAAAGTTAACAAATGTTAACTAGCATCTAGAAGGCCTACAATGTTCACACATTCACAAAACAATCGGTAAAAGAATTTATACAAAGGTAAAAATAAGTATAACAAGACTAAATTTAACATGTTGCACAAATTTTGTTATCAGTGCTGTAAATATTCTTAGCAAAGGGCTTTAAAGATCATTGAAAACCATTGTAAAAAGTCTAATCAAAAGAAGGAAAGAAAAAATGAGATTGAGAATAGTTAGAGACATCCACATATTTGTGCCGTTTACAAGTTACCAGGGAAGCTGCATGCGCAGAAGGAGCTAAGGCCAAATGTTTTTATCTTCAACGTAGTCCTTGATTTTATAATATGCTTTTTTAACAAGGATACGTTTGATGTAGTTTTTGAACCTTCCATCGGTCAGTTCTATAACTGACTTTGGCAACTTGTTATAAAAGCGTATACTGTTTATAAGAAAAGACTTGCTAGTTTTCGTTAATCTGAATTTGGGTATTACAATTTCGTGCTTACTGCGTGTATTTAAATTATGGAAGTCGCTTCTAGTTTTGAAAAGCCCCCGATTTTTACGGACGTACAAAATACATTCCAAAATATAAAGTGAAGGTAGAGTCAGTATATCGATCTCTTTAAATTTTTCTCTGAGAGACTCGCGAGGACCCATTTTATAGATTGCGCGGATTGCCCTCTTTTGTAGGATGAAAATTGAGTCAACTTCTGCTGCTGATCCCCACAGCAGAATGCCATAAGACATAATACTGTGGAAATAAGCATAGTATACTAACCTAGCTGTAGCTACATCGGTTAGCTGCCTTATTTTACTTACTGCATATGCAGCTGAACTTAACCTACCCGAAAGAGTTTTAATGTGCGCGCCCCACTGCAATTTTGAATCGATAGTAATCCCTAAGAAAACAGTTTCCGTTATAACTTCAAGATTTTTGCCGTCAAGATTTAAGTTTAGGTCATGTTGTGGTACATTTGGTAAAGAGAACTTTAGACATTTTGTTTTTTTCGGATTCAGTAAAAGATTGTAAGCTGCGAAACATCTTGAGAGAACAAATAGACTTTCGTTGACATTTAAGACATCCTTATCTTGCCTATCTATTTTAAAAATTAGCGAAGTATCATCAGCAAATAGAATTATATCCGATAATTTGGCCATCATAAAAGGGAGATCATTAATGTAAACAAGAAAAAGGAAAGGGCCGAGAATTTAATCTTGGGGCACGCCCATCTTGACTAGAAACCCGGAGGACGTCACCCCATTAACATTTACTTTTTGCTGTCTGTTTGATAAATAGGAAAGCACGAGATCAGCAGATTTTCCACGAATTCCGTAGTGGTGTAATTTACAGATCAGTGTGTTGTGGTCGACGCAGTCGAAAGCTTTTGAGAGATCACAGAAAATGCCAATGGCATCCTGGGACCTCTCCCAAGCCTCCAAGATGTGGCTGATGAGTTTTACTCCCGCGTCCGTTGTCGACCTACCTTTCGTGAAACCAAATTGAATTTATAATAATATACCCGATAGCATAAAAAATTTGCCCCTAATAAAGTTTAAGAAAAGTCTCCACTCACTATTAATTGAAAAATGTTATTATACTGTAGAAGATTTTATAAATGATAATTTTTTATATTTCACACCATTTGCTATGATTCTTAAATATTTTTTAAGAAATCTGTTTCGCTTTTTTCGTTAGATTTTATTGTAGATTTTATTAAGATATTGAAATATATTTAAAATAGTATTTTTTTTTTACTTTTCTTGTATTTAATTTTTGTTTTATATTTTCTTTTATTTTCAACAATATTTGTACGCCTACTGTCACGTTCCTTTTTTATTTAGAAGGCGGGATAAAAAAGAAACGATAATGTTTAAAAGTAACAACAATATATTTAAAAGATATAAACAAAATAACGAGAGGGTAGGAGGTAAGGCCGGTCAAAGGTCGGACCACGTAGGAGGCCGTCAATACCGCACTCTCCTGCTTGGTGCCAGTCGGTGACGTCGGTGATGTCTTCTGTCGGAGACAGGCTGGCAGGTGGTCCAATGGTGCTAGATGCCGGTCCAAGGGTGCCGTCCAGTCAGCCAGCTACGCCAATCTTTAACTGCATAGAAGTTCCTGGAATCCCGTCCAAAAATGGCATTAGCTCCTTAACTCGCCATGCCTCAATCACAAGCCATCACCTTACAGAAAGAGATTGGCATCTACTAGAAGGCTAGTTTAGGTTCGGTAGGCAGTAAGAAGAAAATACTAGGTATTAAGGACTAATTACTAATGATAGTAAGCACTGATAAAAAGAAAGTAGAATAAGGCCAAGGAATTGGTGTCAGCGATAGTGTACATCATCAGATATTATTTTTACAGATGTAGGTATCTTTAAGACATCATTTAAAAAGTAACCGTTATAAACGGCCCGGATAAAGGAAGCTTACAACGACAATAGCTCATTTTAAACAAGTAGTCTTCCCTTCAAACTTAAGCACAGAAAGCAGCGGCGGCTATACACATATTTAACCAGATAAATAAAATAAAACAATGTATCAAATTGTACAACTTACCCAGTACGGGAAAAACACTAAGCACTTACTAATTACTTTTACTGAGTATATTTATATTTAGGTGAGGTTACTAGGTGGTAACTAGTTACTTATTAAAATTATAAAATTACGAGGGAGCAGAGGTAGGTACCGTTTAGAAAGGTTAGTACGGTGGTTCCTCGATAGCCGATTGAGTGTCACTGGCGGCGGTGGCCGCGTAATGAATGCCCTCGCGCTTCGTGTGGCAGGTGAAAGGAAGGGATTTTGCAATATATATAAAACCGCGCGCCAAAAGAAGTTGCGGTGTCCGTTTGTTCATAATTTAATATTATTTGCATCTTTGATAATTTGTTAGAGGGGTTATTTAACAGCTATAGATATTTATAAATCTTGTAGGTAAGTAAATCGTGACAGTACCCCCCTTCCGAGACAAGGATTTTACCTAAATAAAATCCTTAACTACTTATCATAATTACGATTTCAAATCTTTGATATGCCATGCTCCTAAGTCGCGACCAGACATATCCTCTAATATATACACTAAAGGTGAGCGCTTGTCCTTTATTCGGCATTTTTGAAACTTCGGAGCGAGCTTTTTACTGAAATACGCATCCTTATCACTTTGAAAGTAACACTTTTTCCAAACGATGTCTCCCACTTTAAACTCGGCATCCTTACGCCGCAAATTATAACGCTGCGTATTTTTTAAATGACTACGCCATAAAGCAGTCTGCACATCATCAAAGATTTTTTGGAGGTGTCCCAAATTAGCAGCGTATTTATCACGGGGTGAAAAAATTAAATCCTTAGGTACAGTATTCTCCAAATAATGAGAGCCACAAGTTACGAGTTCCCTGCCATGTACTAAAAATGCGGGTGTAAAACCAGTAGTTTCGTTGACTGAGTTATTCATCGCGAACTGGATCTTTGGTAAATTGAGGTCCCATGTTCTGTGATCCTCTTCGACAAAGGCAGAAATTGCTGTAACAACAGTCTTATTATACCTTTCCACTGTGTTAATTTGTGGCGTGTACTTCGGCGTAAAATGAACGCATGGGACCTTGTATTTAGAAAAAAGTCTGTCCAATTCGCGACTTATGAATTGGCATCCGTTGTCAAGTATGACTGTTTGCGGAATGCCATGTACAAGGAAAACGTTATCTTCCAAATTTTTAGAAACCAAGTCTGCAGTAGATCGACGAAGGGGAAATAAAAGGCAATATTTAGAGAAACAACATGTTACTACAAATATATAAGAATGTTGTTTCCTACTGTTTGGCAAAGGTCCCACTAAATCTATAGACAGTACTTGGAATGGTCTAGAACAGTCCTTAGGTCTATCCATTTTCCCTAAGGTGCCATGTGTCGGTAGTTTGTATGCCAAACAAGTTTCACAATTGGCAATGAAGTTAATAACGTCTCGACGCATACCCGGCCAATAATAACGAAGTGCAAGTCTTTTATACGTCTTGAACACGCCGAAGTGACCAGATAACGGCTCATCATGGTTTTTAGATATAACTTCATTACGGGTCTCGCATGGAATTACCGTTTTCCACTCGAATTCAGATAGAAGTGCATTACTACTTTTCATATATCTGTATAATGTGTTGTCCTCTACGCGATAATTTGGGAAACTACTTGGGTTTTCAAGACAACCCTTATAAAATTTTAAATACCATTCATCCTTTGTGCTAGATGTGGGAGATGAATCTGACGTAATTTGCGCCAATGGTATCGTTCTAGATAATGTATCCGGTATTATATGATCTTTTCCCCGTCTATGCTTTATAGTAAAGTTGAATGAAGAAAGTCTCACACCCCATCTAGCGAGACGACCTGTTGGGTTTGAAAGAGACAGGAACCACTTCAGTGCAGCATGATCTGTATATACAATAATGGTTTGACCATTCTCTACATAACAACGCCAGTGCTCAAGAGCTACGAGCACTGCCAATGCCTCTCTTTCGGTGACACTGTAGTTTCTCTCAGGGCCAGTAAGTGATCTGCTCATATATGCTATAGGGTGCTCCTCACCATTTATCTGTTGAGCAAGCATAGCACCTACGCCATAGTTGCTAGCGTCTGTATGAACTTCAAAGGGTAAACTGAAATTAGGACAAGCTAACACCGGAGCATTGACAAGACAACCCTTCAACTGCTGGAAGGCAGCGTCAGCTTCCGAAGACCAAAGAAAAGGCGGTGCGTTTCTTTTAGTGGATGTTAGCTTGTTTAGAGGTCCAGCTATTGTACTAAAATTTTGTATAAACCTCCTATACCAAGAAGCTGTTCCAAGGAATCTTTTGACTTCTTTCTTAGTGGTAGGCGTGGGATAGTTTACTATTGACTCAGTTTTCGCTGGGTCAGTACGCAAACCATGAGAATCCACGACATAACCGAGGTAACAAAGTTCATGTCTAAAGAATTTGCTCTTTTCTAAGTTAATTGTTAAGCTTGCATCTTTTAATTTTTTTAGGACCCTAGTGAGGAGTTGCACATGCTCTGAGAAAGTTTCACTAATGATGATGATGTCATCAAGATAAGCAAAGACTTTTAATTCAAACTCTGGGCCAAACAATGCATCAACTAGGCGCTGTTGAGTTGCAGGTGCATTAGTCAGCCCAAATGCCGTTACCTTGAACCTAAATGTGCCTCTGCCAGGAACGTAAAAGGCTGTCTTGTCTCTATCCTGTTCATTTATAGGTATTTGCCAAAATGCTTTAGATAGGTCAATGCTAGACAGAAACTTGGCATCTCTTAGGTTATCTAAGATTTCTGAGACATATGGCAGGCTATACGCATCCTTTCGCGTGACGGAGTTTAGCTTTCGGCTATCGAGACAGAACCGAGCTTTGCCGTCTTTTTTACCTACCACTAGTACTGGAGAAGACCAGGGACTCTCACATGGTTCGACTACATCAAGCGATAACATTTCGTCTAACTGTTCAGTGATTATTCTTTGTTTTTCTGGTGAAAGTCGGTAACAACGCTGTTTAATAGGTATAGCGTCACCAGTATTGATCCTGTGCTCAATAAGAGAAGTTCTGCCTAGTCCTTTGTGTTCAAAGGAAATATCTGTGAATTGACTAATTAATTCATCAGCTATAGTTTTCTGTGTTTCTGACAGTAAGTTGTATGAATTTAGATAGTTATTAGTTAATAATGAAGAACTTTCCAATGATGTACTATCATTAGTAAACATTAGCACGTCTGCTAAGTGTTTTGAACATATTTTAAAGTTACGCCAGAAATCTATTCCTAATATTAAAGTAGAATCTATTTCGGGAATTACATGAGCAGTGATAGAACCCTGCACATTCTCAAAAGTGATTGGTAACTGAATATACCCAATCGAGGTAATGTTTTGGCCGCCTGCGGCAGTAACTGTGATTATGTTATCGGTATTGAGAACAAGTTCCGATTCCATTAAGGGTATATGCGAATTATTACCAAGGATACTCACAACAGAACCGGAGTCTAGCAATCCATACATATGTGTATCTTTCTTTGCATTTATACCAATCCTTACATAAGGACGTGGGTCATTACGTGGCTTAGTATTAAAAATCGAAGCAACCTTATAGGAGCTGAAAATTTTTTTTACTGTCAATATCCATTTATTCCAATCCGAGTTGTCGAATCGTTTGACTGTGTGGTTACTTCGATTTTCGTAAATTAGTTTTTTGACTTTACTGATTGGTTTGGGTTACACTTTGGACACTCAGGTATGCGGACATCTTTCATTCCACACCTAAAACAGAATATAGTACGCTCAGCGGTACATTCCTTCATAGAATGAGTATCTACACGACAGCGATGACAATATTGTTTGTTTTGAGAACCTATAGCGTACATTTTATTTGAATTTTCATTTTCCGTATTGTCGATTTTTGCACTAGTGTAGTTTGTATTTCTAGTATTGTTTTTGACGTCCTTTGAGTATTGGTATGCAAATTCTGGGGCCAACGAATTATAATTAGCGTTTGGAGGCTCCTTAAAATAATCGCATCGAACCTTTACACGTTCAAAGTTTCGACAAAGTGTACGTAAATGATTTACAGAGGTAATGTCCGGGCAAGTAGCTAGTATATTTGCGTAACACGGTCTTATGTTGTGCAAGATTATGTCGAGTTTATCTGTTTCACTCATAGGTGAGCTAAGGCGCGAAAACATACCCTCCATAATTGCTAGATAAATAGTTATGTTTTCGGCATTGCCTTGTGACCGATTTCGAATTTCCGACAGCATGCGGTAATCGTAATCCACAACATCAAAGTCGTCTTTAAGTAACACTAACAATTCATCCCAAGAGTTAACATGTGATCTGACACTACGAAACCAATGTAGTGCGTCTCCAGTAAAAATCTCTGGTGCCGCATTCATAATTTTAGTATCACTGACTTCTTTAGCCATTCGAAATTCATTCAAACGCTGAATAAAAGCACGCACGCACGTTTTCCCGTCATATTTTAATTTAGAGATATCAGAAGATATGCCACGGTCACAAGTGACAGAGATTTTAGTTAGTCCCTCTGCCAAACTGTCTACTTTAGAAGCCGGAACGCTTTCGACTGCAGGACAAGATAATTTTATTATTTCTGAAAATTGAGATGATAAAATATTATATGTTGTTTGCAAATTATTTAACAATTTATTTTGATCCGGAGTTAGTGGAGTAACAATTCGCTGTAATCTAAAATGTAAATGGTTAAATAAATTTTGTGTTCTATCCACCAAAGATTTTTGAGTATCAGACTTAAGTGACGTAATGTTATTTTTAATTTTTTCTAAGGTTTCAGAAAATCCATTATAATCTTCCACAAAGTCTAAACAAGATTCATAAATATCTTCAGATGGATATTTTTGAGTTAACCTAGTGATTTGGCGACGAAGTTCCGTAACATTATCCATTGGTACCTCACCTCGAATTGTAACCTCATATTGTAGTTCTGATTTTTGTAATAGTAAAAATTTTATCGGGAAAGCCATTTTACTAGACGCTGGGTATGTTGTACAATAAAATAATACAAAAGTACACGCTTATGTCTACCAGGTGAAGCAAAAACATTCAAAATCAACTTAAATACAGGTAGGTAGGTACAACAAAAGAAAAAAACTATAAAAATACTTGATCATATAACCAATAAAGCAGACGAGAAGCTAGGACAATTACTTGATTATATAACAATAAAACAGACAAAAAACTAGGACAATTACTTGATTATACAATAAAAACAAACAAGAAGCTAGGACAATCACCAACACCAACCACTACCACACCAAAGAATGCCTAATAGCTACAAGCCAAATACGATAGACCGACCCTTGACCTTTAAAAAAAAAACCACGTTTTTGGGCGCCACTGTCGCGTTCCTTTTTTATTTAGAAGGCGGGATAAAAAAGAAACGATAATGTTTAAAAGTAACAACAATATATTTAAAAGATATAAACAAAATAACGAGAGGGTAGGAGGTAAGGCCGGTCAAAGGTCGGACCACGTAGGAGGCCGTCAATACCGCACTCTCCTGCTTGGTGCCAGTCGGTGACGTCGGTGATGTCTTCTGTCGGAGACAGGCTGGCAGGTGGTCCAATGGTGCTAGATGCCGGTCCAAGGGTGCCGTCCAGTCAGCCAGCTACGCCAATCTTTAACTGCATAGAAGTTCCTGGAATCCCGTCCAAAAATGGCATTAGCTCCTTAACTCGCCATGCCTCAATCACAAGCCATCACCTTACAGAAAGAGATTGGCATCTACTAAAAGGCTAGTTTAGGTTCGGTAGGCAGTAAGAAGAAAATACTAGGTATTAAGGACTAATTACTAATGATAGTAAGCACTGATAAAAAGAAAGTAGAATAAGGCCAAGGAATTGGTGTCAGCGATAGTGTACATCATCAGATATTATTTTTACAGATGTAGGTATCTTTAAGACATCATTTAAAAAGTAACCGTTATAAACGGCCCGGATAAAGGAAGCTTACAACGACAATAGCTCATTTTAAACAAGTAGTCTTCCCTTCAAACTTAAGCACAGAAAGCAGCGGCGGCTATACACATATTTAACCAGATAAATAAAATAAAACAATGTATCAAATTGTACAACTTACCCAGTACGGGAAAAACACTAAGCACTTACTAATTACTTTTACTGAGTATATTTATATTTAGGTGAGGTTACTAGGTGGTAACTAGTTACTTATTAAAATTATAAAATTACGAGGGAGCAGAGGTAGGTACCGTTTAGAAAGGTTAGTACGGTGGTTCCTCGATAGCCGATTGAGTGTCACTGGCGGCGGTGGCCGCGTAATGAATGCCCTCGCGCTTCGTGTGGCAGGTGAAAGGAAGGGATTTTGCAATATATATAAAACCGCGCGCCAAAAGAAGTTGCGGTGTCCGTTTGTTCATAATTTAATATTATTTGCATCTTTGATAATTTGTTAGAGGGGTTATTTAACAGCTTTAGATATTTATAAATCTTGTAGGTAAGTAAATCGTGACACTACACGGCAAAACATAGCGGACATTATAATTAACCTAAGATCTTTATGTAAATACCTATGTTTCTCAAATAAATATTCTGATTCTGATTCTGATTCAAACTGTTGACTATGCAGTATCCCATTTGAATTGAAGTGAGACAACATCTGTTCCAGCATGATTTTTTCAAAGATTTTACTCAATGCTGGCAGCACGGATATAGGTCTATAATTAGAAGGATCACTCTTACAGACTGATTTGAAAATTGGTACTACTTTACTGTGTTTCATTAAGTCAGGAAAAGTGCCGCTGTCCAAACATTGATTGAATATGCCTGTTAGGACAGGAGCAATTGAGTCAATAATATCTCCAAGAACCCTAACGGATATCCCCCACAAATCTTCAGTATTTTTTATATTGAGACTTTGGAACGCATTTTTAATTGAATCAATACATATTGGTTTAAATTTAAAGATTGGTATGTCTTTAGTAAAGTTTTCTTTAAGAAGAGCTTCAGCTAATTTAGAAGAGGAAGGAAGAGACTTCGTAACCTCTAACGGAATGTTGGTAAAGAAATTTTCTAATGTCTCAGCGACATCTTGCCTATCAGAAATGGTTCGATTAGTTATTTTCAAAGACAACTCATTCTGATCACGTTGTTGTATCTTTCCAGTTTCTTTTTTAATTAATTGCCACACAGTTTTTATTTTATTATTAGAAAAACCAATTTTGTTAATTATTATTTGAGATTTTGCTTGAGCGCAGACTCTTTTGAATATTTTGGAATAGTTTCTAACATAAGTGTGAAAAACTTGATCGGAAGTCAAAGATTTTTCGTAATATAAATTATATAAGACATCTCGGCTTTTTCTTATGCCCACAGTGGCCCATTCACTAAATTTCGATTTGGAATTGTTGACTTTAACTGTTTTTACAGGACACGTTTTATTGAATTCTTGACAAACTGTTGAAAACAACGTGCCGTAATTTATGTTGGGGTCGTTTGAATCAAAACTGGCGTTACAAAGGTTGCTTAAAACATTATTATTAAAAGAGATTAATTTATTTTTAGTAAGTGGTCTTAATCGAATTGATTTAGCTAGGTTAATTTTTTTATCTGACTCAAAAGATACTAGTTGACCAGTATGGTCTGACTTAACGCCACTAATTAAAAACGAATCTTTTACTTTACAATTAGTGAATACATTATCTATGCAAGAAGCTGAAGTTGCTGTTATTCTTGTTGGTTCATTAAATAAATATTTTAGGTTAAATGATTTAAATAATGAAATGAGCTTACATTTTTCAGGCGAGTTGACTAACAGATCTATATTTAAGTCACCACAAACAAAAACTAATTTATTATCTCTGAAAAGTTTACTTAATAATTCTTCCATTGTTATCAAAAACAATGACAAGTTTGATGCTGGTGGTCTGTAAACGCACAAGACAGTATGCCCCTCGACCTCTGCACATGCTACCTCACACAAGCGATCAACTGAGTAAGCAGTGATATCCTTCCTTTCCTTATATTTTAAATGACTATTACAAAGTATCAGGGTACCACCACCCACTGTGGATCTGTTGTACGCGCTGGCAACTGAGAAATTATTTACAATAAACAACATCCTATCTGGTTCAATCCAAATATAGCTCTTAGACACTTTTTTTGCATTAAAATGCATAATGCATATCCAGCAAGCAGCGTGGGAAAATACACCTGACTTCAACAAGAGGACGAAGGAAATGTAGGTAGTTATCTTGCTTCCGCGGCAACGGAATGACACGAAGTAGGTACCTACTTCATGTCATTTTATTATTCACTATATGAATCAGGCCTTAGGGGGGAGGGTTATCCTTTTTTACCCGGCTGCAAGGAAAGGGTTATGTTTTTCGCGCGTATCTTGTATGTAAGTATGTGTGTAATATGCTTTATTACCTCGTATCTTTCAAACCACATGACGGATTTTTATAATTAAGACATCGTTAGATAGGTCTTGGCCACCCAAATATTCTTAGATAAGTGCCATTAAAAAAAATGGCGGATTATGGGCTCCATATTGTAGAGGTTGCAATTTTTTATCTTCGTAACCCGTCGAGTGGGGTATCAAAATTAAGGGCTTTTAGTGGTGATAACAAAAATACATACCACGTATATGTTTAAAACAATTTATAAAAAAAGAAACTTAAAAGTTGTAAATAAAAAAAGCTAATTTAAAAATCAAAAAGGAAGCGAACTCAAAAGCTGTAAACAAGTAAAAATCGTGCTGTGCCGTCGGAGGATCAGGCATTTCGCGAATATGTATCCTCCGACTGTACAGCTAGTTATTTTCTTGTTTACAGCTTTTTAATTCGCTTTTTAAGCAGTCGGGTGTTTGATTTTTAAATTAGCTTTTTTATTTTAGGTTGGTACTTAGATATATAAAGAACAAGATGTTTTTACAAAAATGATTACTTTTAATACTTTAGTTAGGTACGCAGCATGGCAGTACCTACCCTACCCCTCACCCCAGCTGTCACATGAAATTGCTAGCGCGTAGTGGCTCACGAAGTGTTTCGAGCCGTTATTAAGTTTGAATCAAACTGTACCTACTATGCGACACGTAAACTCGGACGGCAAGCGGCACACGCGTCACGTTATCTCTTATTTAAGTACCCGTGCGATTTGAGTAGGCCCTAGCGCGATACGAGTCCTGTTCCAGCGAGGTATCTAGTTAATTCGACGTGTAAACAAGCTTCACAAAAAAGTGATTTTAAATAATAGACCAAAACTTTAATTTTTGAAATTACGCCTATAATAAATAATATCTTTTAAATTACGCCTATAATAAATAATAACTATCCTACAAAATGAATCTTACGATGGATATATAGTTTAGGACAAATTGTGAAACACGCCATCTATTGCAAAGAACTCAAAACAAAACGAAAAGTCGATGGCTACTTTCAACTAATTTAACATACAAAGTCTTCACTTATCTTTTTAGTTCAAAAAACCTGATTAATGAGTGTAAATGGATAAATTAACATTAAAGAAGCAAGTTTTGATTTTTACTAAACTTATTTCAGCCTGAATCTGCTGTTAAACATTTTTAATTGATTGTTACTTTCACATTCGTTACCTATGCTGCCATCTATGATCTTTTTTTAATACTAATTATAATTTGTATGAGTTGATACCCCATGACAAAGGTAAAAAAGAAAAAATATATATATTTATAAAGACTAAATTTAACATGTGGCACAAATGTTGGTAACAGTGCTGTAACTATTTTTAGCAAAGGACTATAAAGATGATTGAGAATCATTGTAAAAAGTCTAATTAAAAGACGAAAAACAAAAAAAAAGAGAAAAATGAGATTGAGAATAGTTAGAGACATTCGCATATTTGTGCCGTTTATGAGTTACCAGGGAAGCCGCATGCGCAGAAGGAGTTAAAGCCAAAAATTTTATCTTCAACGTAGTCCTTGTTTTTATAGTATGCTTTTTTAATGAGGGCACGTTTGATGTGATTTTTGTACTTTCCATAGGTCAGTTCTATATCTGACTTTGGCAACTTGTTATAAAAGCGTATACTGTTTATAAGAAACGAATAAAATTAATTGATCAATTTCGAACGAATGCCATAATTTACACGTGCGAACCTGGCTTAACACCCAAATAGCAAGATAAGGCCGCTTAGCATTAATAATTTTGAATGAAAATGACAGCAACGTCGAGAGCACACTGGCAACATAGAAAGAAATCTATGTCATGTAGCTTTGACGTTGAATAAAAAAATCATTGAATGAAATAAATCAATCGCCAATCGGCCACTTATATTTTACCGCGAACTTAAGTTAATTCGAAAAAAATATGGACTGGCAGACGTTAGAATAGAATTTTTATAATTATTGATGTTCATACAAAGGACATTACAAACAAATAAAAGGTGTAAAGTGGTTAAGTGACCGTTTATTTTTGATTCGGTATCTCTTAATTCAGACGCCCGTGGAAGTTTCGAAGTTTCTTTTGAAAAAGTTAAAATGTATTAATTATTTTAATTTTACTCAGTTTGATATTATGAAAATAGAAGTAAGACCGTGCATTATAACATTTATGACCGCTTGTAAGTATTTTAAGGGGTTCACCGTACGTAACTATTGACTTCAAGTTCACAAAATGTAAGTACCTACATAAAATACCGAACTTTAAACATGCATAATTTTGCTTACTGTAGTTTTCAATAATTTCATAACATTACATTGGAAATTTGTATTAAGTAGCTAAACATCTTATTGTGTCTAGGATGAGTACATAATTAATGTGTTTCTTTAAAAAACAATACCTAGAAACCATTTTACAGCGATGTTCTTTTGTTTTTCTATTACGTTGTGTTTGTAGACGTGCGAGTGGTTTAGAACAGAAAACAAAACACAATCTTTGGTCAGTGGGTCGTAAGTTCAGAAAAACCATAAACACAAAACCTTGTTTACAACAGGTAAAATTTTAAAAACCCCCGAGTCCCCGACAGCCTGAGTCCTGACATATTTTTATTCCATGCCACAAAAATTTATGTAATAGACGCGTTTCGATGGACAATCTATTGAACACGTATCTAATTGTGACACAATATCTTGGGAAAACACCACAATTCAAACAGTAAAACGCCCATAACTTTTGAACGGCTGAACCGATTTTCATCAAACATAGCTAAGAACACTTGATAAAGTCACCTTGCAAACAAAAAGAAAACAATATCGGTTCATCCGTTTCGGAGCTATGATGCCACAAACAGATTCACAAAGACAAATAACACATGCAGAAATACTAGGTAAAAAATACTTATTTACCAATATGGAAATGTGTCCAAAAGACTGGCTATATTGCACATTGTGTGTCAATGCTTATTCTCTGGCCATACAATTGTTTGGTTAGCTCTTCAGGCCTACTTGCACCACTCTGGGTTATCTTAGAAAATCCTGAGTTAGTGATTAATGCTATAAGGTTTATCAACATCATCAATTCAGTCAAAAGATGTCCACTGCTGGACATAGGCCTCCCCCAGGCTTCGCCACATTGACTGATCATGTGCATCTCACATCCAGCCTATATCTGCAACCTTAACCAGGTCATCGGCCCACCTAGTGGGAGGCGATAAATTTGCCAATTGTATATTATTGTAAGTTTTTCGTTTTAGAATCAAATTCTGAGTTAAGTTTTTGGCGCAAGTGGGTCTTAGTTGAATAAATCACACTAATATTAAAAAGGCGAAAGTTTGTGAGTGTGTTTGTTACTTCTTCACGCCAGAACGGCTGAACGGGTCTGGATGAAATTTGACACAGAGGTAGATTATAGTCAAAAATAGCACATAGGATACTTTTCTCCCAGGAATATGTTTCCTCTGGATGATTTTCGACTTTCTCGTGGGCGAAGCCACTGGCAGAAGCTAAGTTTAGTAAATAAAAATCAATTGCTGCACATATGAAAGATCATCACTGAGAATCACTTTATATATTATGCTGATTTTTTTAGTTCTGCTCATAACTCATAAGTTAAGTTTTTAAGAAAAGTTTTTTTAGAAAATCTCTGGAAATGAAATAGCTGCCACCTATGCAAAGCCAGGGTGGATCGCTAGACTTAGATGGTTTTAAGTTTTGAACCTTATTATACTACATGATAAAGTTCTAATTCCATCGCACACAATTTGTTTTGGAGCTTTTTTTTATTTACTAGCTTACCATCGGGTCTTCGCTCCCGTCAACTGGCTACCTACCTACCCTGGCTACCATGGCTACCCTGGCTACCCTGCCCCAAACCTGGCTACCGTGGCTGCCCTGGCTACTCTGGCTACCCTGGCTGCCCTGGCTACTCTGGCTACCCTGGCTGCCCTGGCTACTCTGGCTACCCTGGCTACCCTGGCCACCCTGGCCACCCTGGCTACCCTGGCCTCCCTGGCTACTCTGGCTACCCTGGCTACTTTGCCCCTACCCTGCCTGCCCTGGCTACCCTGGCTACTATGGCTACCACGGCTATCCTGGTTACTCTGGCTACCCTGGCTACTCTGGCCACCCTGGCTACCCTGGCTTCCCTGGCTACTCTGGCTACCTTGCCCCTACCCTGCCTATCATGGCTACCCTGGCTACCCTGGCTTCCCTGGCTACTCTGGCTACCCCGGCTACCTTACCCCTACCCTGCCTACCCTGGCTACCATGGCTATCCTGGCTACCATGGCTACACTGCCTACCCTGGCTACCATGGCTACCCTGGTTACCCTGCCCAAACCTGGCTACTCTGGCTTCACTGGCTACCCTGGCCACCTTGGCTACTCTGGCTACCGTGGCTACCTTGCCCCTACCCTGCCTACCCTGGCTACCATGGCTACCCTGGCTACTCTGGCTACCCTGGCCACCCTGGCTACCCTGGCTTCCCTGGCTACTCTGGCTACCCTGGCTACCCTGCCTACCCTGCCCCTATCCTGCCTACCCTGGCTACCCTGCATACCCTGGCTACCCTGCCCAAAACCTGCCTAACCTGGCTACCATGGATACCCTGCCGAAAACCTGGCTTCCCTGGCTACCCTGCTCAAAACCTGCCACCCTGGCTACCATGGCTACCCTGCCCAAAACCTGCCTACCGTGGCTACCCTGGCCACCCTGGCTACCTTGGCTACCCTGCCTAACCTACCTACCCTGGCTACCCTGCCTACCTACCTACAAATTTTATCTATCATCAATAGTTTCCTCAGCGCACGCAAAATAATGTATTAAAGCAATTTTTATAAGGATCTCTAATTATTTTGGAAATATATTATATCCTATGACACTCAGGAATAATGTAGCTTTCCACTGGTGAAAGAATTTTCAAAATCGGTTCCGTAGATCCAGAGATTACCCCTTACAACGTCACAAACTCACAAACTTTACCTCTTTATAATATTAGTATAGACTAGCTGACCCGGCAAACTTTGTTTAGCCATAAAAACCTCTGCCCTACCTACGCTACCCTACCTACGCTACCCTACCTCCATAACCTACCTACCCTAAACTATCTACCCTAACCTACCTACCCTAACCTACCTACCCTAACCTACCTACCCTAACCTACCTACCCTACCTTACCTACACTACACTACCTACCCTACCCTTCCTCCTACCCTACCTACCCTACCCTACCTACCCTACTCTACCTACCCTACCCTACCTACCCTACCCTACCTACTCTACCCTGCCTACCCTACCCTACCTACCCTACCCTACCTACCCGACCCTAACAACCCTACATACCCTACCCTACCCTATCCTACCTACCTACCCTATCCTACCTACCTACACTATCCTACCTACCTACCCTACCCTGCCCACTAGTGGTGGTTAATATAACGTAAAGCAACTTAAAGCAGCATGCTTATTATAAATAGCATAAAGCAAACGCTATCGTGGAACACACTTGGCGCTATGCGCTATTTGCTTAATTCAGTATAACGCAGTATCGCGCGCAACGCAATAACGTAAGTAAAGCAAAAGTTTGGGGCGCCGGGCGGGCGCGGCGGCCAGTCGTTGCATGCTAGCGATTGTTATCGGTCGCGCGCGTAATTTTAGATCCCGCGCGGCTCACGTAATATACCTACGCTATTTTGCTTCGTGCTTTTTATCATAAACAGTAATAAAACACACTTAATATTGAGTATTGACTAAGTATAATATTGTGTAAGTAAGGACGATTTATTGAGAGATAGTGTTGTTGTTTAATCTTTTGTTTTTGTGTGTGTATAGCAGGCGAAAATGTCTAAAAGAAATAGTGATTTTACAATATGGAATATAAATTAGTGAAGTAGAACTGAAAGTATGAAGGAAAGTTCATTGTTTATTTTTACTGCTCCATTTTATCGTAATAAATTCATAAAAGCGATGTAATATTTTAAGCATGCTGTCTGTCCAACGAGTCCAACGCTAGGGTAGGAGATGCGAGTTAACAGTCACCGCGCTTGCTTTATTCGTATCCGCCCCGCGCCCGCGCGTTAATAAAAAGCGCGTTATAATAAAGCGTGTAAAAAAACTTTCTTAAAATATAAAGCATTAAGCAAGTTATTGTCATATAGCTACTTTGAACACTACTGCTGCCTACCCTACCTATGTAGGTACGGTTATTTTTTCCATTTTCTTTTTTCATAAGAACCTTCTTCTAACAATAACAAACACAGCAAAAAAAGAATAAGCGAAATCGGTCCAGCCGTACACGCCTGATGCCGTGACCAAGGGAAATAGGGATTGATTTTTATTTATATAGATTATCTATCTTGGTTAAGTAATCAGTATTTATTATAATTTTGTATAGTAGGTAAAGCCGCTGAAAAGAGGTAGTTACATCATATGAGTATGAATGTTTATTGTGAGTTACACAACTCAATTGGAGCGATGAAGACGTGGAATTTTTAGTATACTTCATTGTATACTAGGTGATCTTTTAAGGTATATTTCCCTCCTTTATAGTTTCCCCGCAGTTGGGTAAATATGTGGAAAATGGAACCTACGAATTCAAAATCAGTACATAACTTAACACCACATTTATATTCCATGTAGGTTTAGGCAGAGGTATAAATAGTACACCAGGTTGTTATAAAGACAGACACCGGGCTGTTACTGAGATTCAAGATTCAAATAGCATTGTTGTCCTAGGAATCTAACCTCTCATGCTCAAAAGTAGTGCTTGAGACCACCAGACCAATGAGTTACCATTGCAATCACATCATCAGCCTTTTAATGTTCCCACTGCTGGAACACAGGCCTCCTCTGATAGAAGGAGTGGGCTATAACCCACCACGCGGGCCCAGTGCGGATTGGTAGATGTCACATTTCCTTGAATTTTTGGTTCTAGGACATGCCGGTTTCCTCACGATGTTTTGCTTCACCGTTTTGAGAGCAGTGGTGATGAAATAAATTACACAAAGTAAAGCACCTGCTCGGTTTCGAACCCACGTCCTACAACTCGTAAGTCGGGACCGTAACCACTGGGCCACCACTGCTCTCCATTGCAATAAAAAATCATAATTGAAACAAAGGTAAAAATTTTACATTATAGTTAAATATTTTAATATTTAATAAATAAATTTTAAATAAATAATATTTATTAAAGTATAATATTACAATGACAGAGTGAAAATTTTGTGAGTTTGTGTATATGTGAATGGTAATCTCTGGAACCAATGCCATTTTTTAGGGTTCCCTACCCAAACGGCAAAAACGGGACCCTATTACAAAGACTTCGCGGTCCGTCTGTCTGTATGTCTGTCAGCAGGCTGTATCTCATGAACCGTGATAGCTAGACAGTTGAAATTTTCACAGATGATGTATTTCTGTTGCCGCTATAACAATAAATACCTACTAAAAACAGAATAAAATAAATATTTAAGTAGGGCCCATTGGATACAACAAACGTGATTTTTTGCCGTTTTTAGGGTTCCGTACCCAAAGGGTAAAAACGGGTCCCTATTACTGAGACTCCGCGTTCCGTCTGTCTGTCTGTCACCAAGCTGTATCTCATGAACCGTGATAGCTAGACAGTTGGATGTATTTCTGTTGCCGCTATAACAACAAATACTAAATCAGAATAAAATAAATATTTAAATGGGGCTCCCATACAACAAACGTGATTTTGGAGCCGTTTTTTGCGATAATGTTACGGAACCATTCGTGCGTGAGTCCGACTCGCACTTGGCCGGTATTTTTTATTTATTCTTCCTTTAAAAGTTGATAGACTAAGACATAGGCTACACAGGAAACAAGAAGAATTGTATGTTTGCTTGTTTATGTGGTTGTAAAATTTAATCTCTGGAAGTAGGTACTCATTCGGTTACAAAAATTCTGAAACATTACTGCTGAATGTCATCTCAATCATAACTAATAATATAAAAAGGTTTTATTGTATGTTTGTTTGTGTCCTGTAGAGTTGGTCACGAGAGTAAAGTAAAGGGAATTAGTACATTATTGCAAAGGCCGGGAAATAGGCAATTGCAGGTCGAGTACGAAGTAGTAGGTCGAGGATTTGATCAACGTTGCTGGAGCGTTGTAATGTTCTAAATTCAAAAAACGCTCCTGCTATGGATTTGATTTTCTTTGTTCGGAAATCCGATACTTTGCGTGTTCTTTTTTTCGAAAATAATGACAATATTTCCATGCATGTTTGAGAAAATACTTTTCTGGTTTTACTGTAGGTACCTATATGCAGGCATTTTTATCAAAAACCAGCCTAGGAAGAATCGGGTTCGCGCACCAAGGGTGCCATTAATACCTACTACCAAAATGATTATTAATATCTTCCGAAATATGCTCAAAGATATTTTATTGTTATTTGTGTTATCTATAACTACTTAATATCAAAAATATATTATTTAAAAAAATCATAAAAAAGTGGTAATTGTTGGGTTAAACCTAAGGCATTCAGAGGTTTTCAGGGCGGTCGGCAGACCGGCTATGCTATTTGATAGGTTAATATTATGATGCGTTATCAAAATAGCTGTTCCTCGACGTGCCATTATTGACTGTGTAGCTCCTTGTAGGTAAAACACAGCGTGATGATCATCGTTACTAGTCAGCATGTCGTTGTTGTGGCATTTTATCTCTTCTTTATAATAAACGCGCGGTAAAATGCCGAAAAAAAGACGGAACTAGGAAATAGTGCTGTATTGCTTATCCATAACAAAAACGTTACCTTACACCTTTATGGAATATTCTTGCAGAGTTTAAACAGATTCCTTTCAGCAATCTTTGCGTAAAGCATCATTATCATCTACAACCCGACTCGCCCACCGCTGGGCACAGGCCTCTCTTTTCCTGTGCCGATCTCCACGCTCCTGTGGCAAACTTAACCATACATACATACAGATGAGCATACAAAATATAAAAGAATAGATTTTAGGCATGTGAATCGTTCGCATACCTCGCAAAATTACTCTTTGTTGAAAATATTCAATGTACAGTTTCGGCTGCTTTACGATATTAATGAATGAATAGATTGAACATTTAAACATATCAGACTAACACAAGCTTGCATAGTACTAAAGATGTTGTGTTTTAGCATGTCATTAAGAGACAACCGTCATCGACCCACCTACTTGCTTCATAATTCCAAGAACGTAAATAAATACATCTTATTGTCTTGAATTGTTATACCTACTTGATCCTCAACAGTTTTATACTCAAGCAAAACGATATGTACATTCAACGGCCATAATTACAGTAGCATCTTACTTTTCGTATTCACCTGCACGGGTCAGAGCATTTCACGGTGTGTGATGTTTCAATGAAAACTTGTAACACATCACATCATACTGTATTACTATGATTTGCTGGCATGTGGTCAAGAGTAGATACTCAATTCGATTTATCGGCGTCCGCACCGAGCCGATTCAAAACTAATGTTTGAATTTGTTACCGGAATCGTAGGAGTGGGCCACTCAGTAGCGTGTACATGGGTGGTGAAAGTACGATTCGCGGTAACCCGACTTTTTTTTAACGTTATTAATTACGATTTGAACTTAATGCGTCATAATAAAAATTAAATCGGGTAACAAACAATGACTATAGTTTAAGAAGATGATGCAACATATTAATTGGTATGTCATAAAAAGGAAAGTTTTCGAAGGATCATTTATTAATAGTATATTTTATACATAACAATTATGAAATAAAGAAAAAGAAATGAATTGGTACTGTTTGTTATTAATGACAATATTTAATATATAAGTCTTAGATATATTATTTTGGCTTAATTTCTCGTTTTCTCGAGAAAAAGCGGATTGAAACCCAACCTCAATCTTACGATCGAAAACTAACTTATGAAATAGTATTAAGACCAGCACGTCGCCCGTATCAAAATAAATTTGATTTTTAAATCCCACCTAAAGGGTAAAAACGGGTTCCTATTACTAAGACTCCGCGTTCCGTCTGACTGTCCGTCTGTCACCAGGCTGTATCTCATGAACCGTGATAGCTAGACAGTTGAAATTTTCACAGATAATGTATTTATGTTGCCGCTGTTACAACAAATAGGTACTAAATACAGAATAAAATAAATATTTAAGTGGGGCTCCCATACAACAAACGTGTTCTTTTTCCGTTTTTGCGATAACGGTACGGTTTTTTTGTAAATCCAAGGGGGATGGATTCTTTTATTTTACCAAAGTAGACAAAAAAACTCATTCTAATCAAACTTAGTTGAACGATGTATATGTAGAATCCAGATCGTAGAATTAATCACATCATGATGAGGGCGATGTGGCCGACCATTTCATGAAATGGTTGTGTTTCATGATATGGCCAGTTGAAACGGACCATATCGTTTAAACGTCAACGTTTGATGATTATTTCAATCCACGTTTGGCCAAATCTTTAGGTTTCCAAACTCCATGAATTTTTACGTTGCACTCTTTTTTGATCGACTCGTAAAATTCAAGTAGTTTTGTTTCGTAACGACATTTAACTTCAATTGGCCCTTTGTTTGCGCTTATGTTACATTCTTCACTTCTGACCGCAATGGTACCTGACTACCTGTGTATAGATTACATACTGAAATATCAGTCAAATTAAATGTATTTAACTAATAATGTACAGTCCCTTGCCTTGGACATAATTGCGGCATGAAAACATTTTTTGTGTTCAATTTACCAAATTAATCTTAATGATAAAAACATCCCGTGCGGTGCGATGATCAGTGTGGTTATGAAACTGAAATATCTCGTTCAGCGATGATCGGTGTAGTAACGTGACTGAAATATCTCGTGAGTGCGGTGAAGAGTGGCAATTTTCAGTAAAATTTCGTGCGGTGCGATGATCAGTGTGGTTATGAAACTGAAATATCTCGTTCAGCGATGATCGGTGTAGTAACGTGACTGAAAAATCTCGTGGGTGCGGTGAAGAGCGGCACTTTTCAGTAAAATCCCGTGCGGTGCGATGATCAGTGTGGTTATGAAACTGAAATATCTCGTTCAGCGATGATCGGTGTAGTAACATGACTGAAAAATGTCGTGAGTGTGGTGATGAACGGCACTTTTCAGTGCGGTGCGATGATCAGTGTGGTTATGAAACTGAAACATCTCGTTTAACGATGATCGGTGTAGTAACGTGACTGAAAAATCTCGTGAGTTGCGGTGATGAACGGCACTTTCCAGTGCGGTGCGATGATCAGTGTAGTTATGCAACTGAAAAATTTCGAACAACGATGATCAGTGTAGTAACGTGACTGAAAAATCTCGTGTGTATGGGTGATAAGTGCCACTTTTCAGTAGTTATATAGCAATAACAATGTGCTGTCCATCAAACTGGAAAATGCCTCTCTTTTTAATATTATTATATTCGTATAATATTCATCCCACAATTATATGGGACTGATCATAATGTACAGAAACATTTCTGAATGTAGTTGTTTAGCTTTAGCTTGGCAATTATTGCAGTCAATCTCTATAGGAATCGGAACAATAAACTTTGTACCATCACGGTCACAAGTGCAGTAGCAATCTCATAAAGCACAGCAAACCAGTCTGTCTTACGACCTTTTATAAACACTTCTCGCTTACACACGCGTATGTTTTAATATTACTCTTTTATTGTGGAACTGGTGAATGGTAGTGTGGTAATCAAGAACATACACAAAAAAAAAACATAATTACATAGCCGAACTAGCCGAGAACGTAGAACCTTCGCCTTTTTGGAAAGTCTGTTTTTTTTTTTTTTTTTTTTCTCTTTATTTTTAGTTAGGGACTTTTATACATATGTATATGTCAGTCCCATCGGACCTTATAACGTAAAACGTAACAACACAAACTTAATTAACTTATTTGCAGAACCAGAGTTAGGGGTCGACAAAATATGATGAAACATACCAACATCGTACATATTTGTCTCGAGCTCTCTTAGTAAAATCTCTCTCGCAGACTGAAATCTGACACATTCCGTCAATAGGTGTATAACATCTTCTAGTGTGCCACACTCCTCACAATTCGGGGAATTACTTTTTTTGATTAAAAAACTAAAGTTATTGAGCGGCATGTGTCCAGATCTCAGTCTGTGAGCTGTTACTATGAGTTTTCTACTAAGCCTAGTGTTACAAAACCATGGTACATGAGGAGGCTCCGAAACTATAGACCTATACCAAATTCCCTTTTCCTTAGACCTTTTATCGAAGTATTCTTTCCAAACTTCATAGCATTTATTTTTATATTTTGGCAATAATTCTATAAAATTAGTTTCAATATATTTTTCTATTCCCTCAACTATACCCAACTTTGCTAAACGGTCAGCCTCCTCATTACCTTTTATGCCTATATGTGATGGAACCCATTGCAATTTCAGATCTTTACCTCTTTTAGATAAAATGCATATTTTAGAAATAATTTCATAAGCTATCGGTGCACCTCTGCACCCAGAGGCGCATCGAGCTATATGTTGTAGTGCACTTTTGCTATCTACACAAATTAATATATATTATATTTAATGATGATGAGTCATGGATATCCTCCAACTCCCAAAACTTGGCTATCTCTTCAAGGTTATTGATGGCGACATGACAATTGAATTTTTTGACATTTCCTGATAAGATCCAACCCATTTTGGTTTGTTGAGCTATCGGAGCCTGAGCTGGACCCTTTATAAGGCCGCTTAATATGATTTCTGAATATACACTGGCATCCAGAAGAAGATCAATAGGTCTAGATACATTATACTCCGGGTCTGCTAACTGAAGATGTTTCAAGTGTGACCAGGCCTGTTTGCTAAATGATGAGTTAGGTAGACTGTTTATAACCTTGGACACAACTAACGCCTGAGTTTGCAAGGTGTAATCTCCGTAGATAGACTTACAATCTAGGGTTACAATGCCTTTGCTCTGTTTAGAGACCGGCCCTACCCCTGAAATGGAGGCATGATATTGCCGCCGTTGTAAACCTAACATTTGTGTCGCATTTTCCGAAATCAGTGAAATTTGAGACCCCTGATCAAGAAGCGCCCTTAACGTAACGTATGTACCATTATTTGATAAAACTGTGAGCAGCAACGTAGTTAGCAGGATTTCTTCATTGTCAGCAGCGACGTGGTTAACGTTATGTTGTGTCGAGGAAGGCTGCTCGGTTGAGCTCAAGGTTGCGGTGGTTTGGTGTTGTGGTACACAAACGTCGTGTAGTAGGGTGTTGTGGCTAGCGTTACACCTTTTACAACGTTTGGAACTAGTGCAATCATTGTCTGGATGATAGTTGAGGCAATTTTTACAATATTGACTCTTTGTCACCCAGGTCAAACGATCCTCTGGAGTCATTTTCATGAATTTCCTACAGGTAAATATGAAGTGACGCGTATTACAAATCGGACAGTTAGGTCCTTGAGTAGCGGCCGCTTGATATTGTTTCTTATAGTGGTTCCCCTGGTTAACAGGTTTGGTATTCTGCAAACTTGACTCCCGTTTAACAGCAGGCTTCGCTGTTTCTCTCTCTCTACGGTGTAAGGGTTCCAAAGCAATAAATTTGTTTTCGAGGAACGTCATAAATTCTGACAAGGATGGTAGTTCTCGTGGTGTTGTACGCGCCCCCTTATAATCACAGTACGTCTCCTGGTCCAGTTTCTTACTGAGAAGATGCACTAACAACGGATCCCATGTGTTTGTGTCCACACCAAGGTTGTGTATAGCGTGGATACACTCCGTGGTGGTGTCATATAGCCGCTTCAGTTCATAAGCGGTTTGCTTGGAAATAGAAGGCTGATTTAAAAATATCTCTATTTGATAAGTAAAGAGAACTTGAGCATTATTATATCTGTGAGTTAGGATTTCCCAAGCTGTATCGTAATTTTCTGCCGAAATATGAAGATGCTGGATAAGGCGTTCAGCTTCTCCTTTGAGCTTCCCTTTCAAGTGTTGCATCTTCTGAGCCTTGGTAATGGTGCTGTTTTCGTGAATAGCTTCTGTAAACAGGTCACAAAACGTTGGCCACTGCGTGTATTTCCCCGTAAAAGTAGGAATTTCGAGCTTCGGCGTAGCTTGCTGTACATGTACCATGGACGATATTTTCTTATTAAGTGAACGTTTGATGTCTTTGTAATTACGCTCCAACATGCTAAATTCATCTTCGTACAATACGTCACCGCCTTGAAGTAAATGATCGATACGCAGATGCAACGAGTCAATAGTGTTCCACTTGGTTTGTATAGCCCTAAGCTCGTCTTCAAGTTCCCATTTTTCCGATATTTCGTTCACGCTGATGCTCTTCACCAACCTGTTGAAGGCCCTAAAGTTGGTTCTTTGTTGAGCCAACAGTTCATTGGCTTCCGTGTTTGCTTGGCTTCCTTTCTCATCAGAGCCAAACGCAGTAAGCAGGTTACGGGTAGACTGGTAGAGAATCTTACCCTGATGAAATATGTCTGAGGAGAAGTATTGTGGTTCCTTGTCTGGAAACTCGGAGAGCTTCAGGTGATTTTGTTCGAATTCTCCCCAGAGGTTATCCAACGACTCAATTCTTTTTTGGATATAATCCGGAATTTTTCTCGATAATGGATCCTTACCGAAATTGACCTTTATCCTATTAAGTCCTTCTAATATTTCCGACTGACGAGCGCTTGACACTGCCATGACGATTAAACAAAAGGAACAATCTTACTTGGTCACCGATGAGATGTAATACCAACAGCGATCTGCAGATGCTGGCACTCGGATGAAGGCACTCAGAGTCTCACTGATGTCTTCTATGAACGATTCACTACGCGTTCACTGAATGGACTTATAATTGAACTTTACGGAACTGTCGCGAAATTAACAACGAATATTATCAAGTCTGGGGTTCTGAATCCGAACCACCCGCGCACCTTGATATATATACCCGACGGACTGTTACTACGCGTGATATCAGATCCGGCTCGAAGGACCAAAAAAATGTACGACGTTAGTCTGCACACTTATGGTAAAAAGATAGAAACCGGGGATGATAATAAAACCGCCCGTGTTGAGTGTAGAAAAATCACTGATTTATTTTACTTAGTAACAACTATATAAAATGGTCGCGCGTGTGCAAACGCAGCAAAACCTACTTAATTGTACTAATGTGCGGGTTCACCGTACAATATTTCTGTTCATATTAATGGTTAAAATATAGGAAAGTGCTTCTGAAATTGCATAAAGCTCCAAAGACATAACTGACACATAATTACTTATTTTATAGCAAGTGTTTGTATTATCCGATTTCAAAGGATCATAGTAAGCAGCGCCACTACCATTAGCGCTCTTAGACCCATCAGTATAGATTTTAATATAATAATCATGATATTTATTCGATAATTCTCCCAATGTTTCTGCTTTTATTGAGTTTGGATCATATGTTTTCTTAGGTTCTTTGATTGATTCCAAATTAATCTTTATTATATCTTGAATGTTAATCCTAGTAACCCATGTATCCAAAGAAAACATGTCTAGAATCGGAGATGACCTTATACATTCCTCCCTAACCTCCATAATCACACTAACAAGTAATGGAAGCTTTTTACCTACCCAATATCTGATGTGTCTATTAGCGCTAAGATCTAATAGCAGTTTTATTACTACATTATCGGATATTGAATACGACTTTAAGCAATACTTGAATGCTAGCCATCTTCTCCTAACGTGCAGTGGAGGAACACAGAGCTCGCACTCCATGACGTGTATTGGTGTAGTTCTTATAAAACCCCCTACTACTCTTAAAGCCTGGTTTTGGATTTTTTCTAACTTATAAATATTTGTTTTAGCACTACTATCATATAAAAAGCTCCCGTAGTCTAATCTACTTCTAACTAGAGCTATATAGAGCCTACGAAGATGAGTTTGATGAATGCCCCATGAAGGACTCGTAAGAATTTTAAGTAAATTGAGAAGTCTCTGAATTTTTTCGACTATTTCGTTAATATGTTTACCCCAGCGTAAAGTCTTGTCTAGCCAAACTCCCAAATATTTATAATAACATACGTTGGCAAGCTCAATATTGTTTATTAAAAGCTGTATTTGCTGTTTTCTAAATCCCCTACTAAAAACGCAATATTTTGATTTATTTATAGATAATTCTAACCCTAACTCGTCCAACAAAACCGTAAAAATATTTAAAGCATTTTGAATTTTGTTCTGTCCCTCTAAGATATCCTTACAACTGAAATATAATACGAAATCATCAGCGTACTGGCATGAATACACTTCAACAATATCCTGACAAGCTTTAGAAGTGGCTATATTAAAAAGTAACGGTGAGATGGGATCACCTTGGGCTAAACCTTTTCGTGCGTATCTGACCATATCGATTGCGGGCTCATCGGCAACTTTAAGGTGACGTTCGCTAAGAAAGTTCCATAAATATTGGCAAATATTTTTACCAACACCCAAATTATCAAGAACCCGCAATAATTTATCTATTAATATATTATTATATGCACTATTGATATCAAGAAAACAAGCTATAGTTGGGAAATTCTTGGAAAAGCCTATCTGAATTTGAGTCACTAACCGCGTAAGACAATCAAGGCTGGATTGTCCTCTCCTGAAACCGACAGTATTTGGCGACAAAATCTGATTCTTCTCTACAAACCATTCGAGTCTTTTGGTTATCATAGCATGAAAAATTTTGCATGTACACGACATCAACGAAATAGGTCTTGGTTTGCTGTTAGCATTTGCGCCAGCACCCGACTTCGGTATGGGGATAACTCTAATCTGACGCCACTGCGATGGAAAATTACCTGAGCTTAACATAATATTATAGATTTTAAGTAAATATAACTTGCCAATAAGTGGTAGATGTAATATCATAGAATAGGTAATTTTGTCCTCTCCTGGAGCAGTATCTTTTTTCTTTAAACAGTTATTCAATTCCGGCATCGTAAACTCAGACTCGAGTAACACATTTGTAGATGTAAAGATAGGTTTAGGTGAAGCGACATAATCGGGTGTAAGATCACATAACATTTCTCTCTTTAGCTCCTGAGAACATTGAATCTTAGTTTTCTTGTATCCTTTCACCCATCGCAATCGTTGCCACATGTCTGAAGCTGAAACTTTATAATCAATGCTTTCACAAAAATTTTTATAGTCATTAGATCTCGCTTTTTGAATAGCCTGTTTAGCCTTCAACGTTTTTTCCTCAAGTGATGCAAGGTTCGTTGGTGTTGGATTGCCTCTAAATTTTTTGAGTGCCAGTCGGCGCTCAGCAACCAGTTTAGATATATCCTGACTCCAATACCCTTTCGGTTTAAACCTATTATTTGGCTTATTACAAAATTTAATTATAGGAATATTCTCATCTGCTGATCTATTTATTTGAGTAGTGAAATAATCATACAAATCCTGGACTTCACCATCTGCATTAGACAAAGAAAAGCAATCAAGAAGACCATTTCTGTAACCAGTCCAGTCGGCTAATTTGTAATTACGTTTTTTATGGAAGTAAACATCCTCGCAGTAATTTAATTTAAATTTAATAAATAAGTGATCACTACCTAAGTTTTCGTTCATAACATTCCAGTCAAAGTTAATAGCGATGTCTACAGATGCAAATGTAATATCAGGAGAAGAGGATTGCAAAATGTTATTTACTAATTTAATCCTAGTTGGCTGTCCAGTATTCAGAGACGTAAAACCAAACTCTAATGCTGACTCAAAAATTTGTTTTCCTCTTCTGTCATTTTTATACGACCAGTTTGTATGGTGAGCGTTAAAATCTCCTGCTATTAAACAATTCTTTGGAAACAAAGAAAATATCCTATCCCAGTCGGCTTGTGTAGTCTGAACGGAACTAGGGCAATAAATTAAAATAATATATTTAACAAAGCTACAATTATTAAGTTTAATACACAATATTTCGATGCCCGGATTAGCTGGACTTATCTGCAACTCCTCTAAATTTATTGAATTATGAACTACGACAGCAATCCCACCATACGAATCTTCTCTATCTCTTCTTAATATATTGTATTGATTAATGTTTACATAAACGTCTTCCCCCAGCCAAGTTTCGCTAATTAATGCTACATGTATTTTTTCTTGCAACAGTAAACATTTAAATTCCTCTAATTTGGGTTTCAAGCTCTGTGCATTCCACTGCGTTATATTTAAATTAATATGTTTACGTGAACAAGCCATTTTTAAATATAGAAATTATTTTATTATAAACATCCCCTTCCTTAAGTAACCTCCAAATTAACTGAAAACATTGTTCGAATATAAAATTACATACCAATTTAAGTTTGACATCAAAACTACAGTCCGACAAACACACTTCTTTTAACTTATGCAATAATCTTTTAAGGTCTAAAATAGGTGTTGTGGTCTCTTCCTTGTTTTCCATTCTTTCCTGTTGAAGATTTGGATCCTCTTCATAATTATCAAATGCGAAATTACGACTTTGAACAGTCTTTTTTTTCTTTTTTGTTTGCTTCCTTTCAGGCTTACCCAGAATTATTGAATCTACCGACTCTTCCATACTTTGATCTCCTCTGTCTTCGCTATTAATATTTTGTTCATTTCTTACCTGAATTTGTTTCTCTGGCCGCAATTTTGTTACTAAAATATCTCGATATGAAGTCTTGTTATTATTGCAATAGTTTGATTTATCATGAGTAATTTCCTTTTCAATTTGATGTTCGACTGCTGTTTTTCTCCCCTCCAAATATGTAGACAGGGCTCTTCGGTATGTAATATTCTTCGCACACATTATTTCTCGTATTTCCTTTTCTTTTATAAACACGGGACATAACTTTTCCAATGCCATGTGTGACATCTTACAATTTATACATTTGTATTTGGTAGTGTCACAGTTGCTATGATTTTCCCCGCATTTCGGGCAGCGTACTATTTTTGTTGGACATGACCTTATTAAATGCCCAAACCGCCAGCAACCAGAGCATTGCGTCACTGGAAACATATATGGCTCCACTTTAAACCGACACCCATACATAAACACGTATGGGGGTAAAGAGGAACTTTTAAAACATAGTCGAATTGTCTCGCTATCCACCCATTCCCTAGAAAATCCAAGGCGTTTTAATCTCCTCACGCTGACAACTTCGTATTCACCTTCTAGGCTTTGTTGAATTTCTTCTACTTCTATGTTTAAGTCTATCTGTTTGACAACTCCATAGCATAAATTAATTTCATTCGCAAATTGGCATCTGTACTCCAAATCTAGAAACTTTTGACACTTAACCAGTTTTTCAGCGTTCTCTCTGTCTTCAAATTCTAATATTACCTTATATGCATTTTTATACTTAATTTTGTTTATGTTCATGATACTTTCTGACTTTAATAACTTGGCTAAACCAAATTGTTTTGGCAATACTTTATCTTTTCCTGTAATGCTCACAACGTAACCCTGCGATTGTACACTTCTTTCGCCGCTCACACTACTATGCAAGTTCTCTGATAACCTTCTTGCTTGCTTTTTGTTTCCTTTTCTAACGGTTATAAACCCATCTTCGTCTTCTATAATCTCCTCACTATCCTGTCGCACTCTTTTCTCTGGGACCCTCATAGCTTCAGTTGAAGTAGTACAATTCCTCTCCATTATGCATGTATTAACTTGTTGCTCACTTTCGATTAGTATTTCCTCTTCTATAATGTCACTTCCACTCGACTCACAATCAAAATCCGTTACTTTATCCATTATCAGTAAACATTTGGATTTTATGATAAAATGTAGGTAGATGAAAAATAAAAATTTTAATACAGGGAAAGTCTGTTAAAAAGAGTGAGATATGACGGTAAAAGGTATTACGTTGTTGGTTGGTGATCTTAGATACGAGCGTTTGGGTTACTACCACCAGTGGTATTTTGTAAATCTTTACTCAAAGTGATATTAAATACAAGTTGTGCAACCAGGGCAAATATTCCTTGCATTGCAATGGCCTTGTTTCCCAAACCTCCAATAAAACCGTCTTAAGTGTAAGTTATTTTTACGGATGGTGTGATTAACTGTTATTTATAAT
Source organism: Orthosia cruda (assembly GCA_964057195.1). NCBI lineage: Eukaryota > Metazoa > Arthropoda > Insecta > Lepidoptera > Noctuidae > Orthosia > Orthosia cruda. The sequence goes on along the minus strand of OZ059852.1, from coordinate 15,065,597 downwards.
TATATTATCGTTTTAAATAAGTTCTTAAATTTAATAGAAACATTGCGAGTCGTTGAGTGGAGAGATTGGAAGAACAAGTCAGTCTGAAGAATCTTGTAAGTGGAAGGTCACCGCTTGTTAACCAATCTCGGTGACGATTTTTTGGTGAATTAATAAGAAATTAACGGTTGCATATCAACTAAACGTTTTGCAAACCAATCCCCATTGCATACAGTTGGGAAACATGATACATACCACCGATTTGAACATTTGCAAATATTGAAACCAACTTTCATCGACGTCTTTTTAGCTGTATCATAATGAAGATCACACTAAATTTTGATTTAAAAATCAAATTTATTTTGATACGGGCGACGGACGTGCTGGTCTTAATACTATTTGATAAGTTAGTTTTCGATCGTAAGATTGAGGTTGGGTTTCAATCTGCTTTTCCTCGAGTAAACGAGAAATTAAGCTAAAGTAACATGATCTAAGACTAACTAAATATTGTCATCAACAAAAGATATTCAATATTTTTATGAAAATGTATTTAGCTTTTTTTTATATAATTGTGAGGTATAAAATATTTTACTAAATGATCCTTCGAAAACTTTCTTTATAAGACATACCAATTAATATTTTGCATCTTTTTCTTAAACTATAGTCATTTTTTGTTACCTGATTTAATTTTACTATGACGCATTAATTTCAAATCCTAATTAATTTATGGTAAAAAAAAACTTCGGGTTACGGCGAATTGTATTTGCACCCATGTTCACGTTACTGAGTGGCCTACTCCTACGATTCCGGTAACAAATTCAAACATTAGTTTTGAATCAGCTCGGTCCGGACGCCGAGAATTCGATTTGAGTGTCTACTGTTGACCACATACCAGCAATCATAGTAATACAGTATGATGTGATGTGTTACAAGTTTTCATTGAAACATCACACACCGTGATATGCTCAGAACCGTGCAGGTGAATACGAAAAGTAAGATGATACTGTAATTATGGCCGTTGAATGTACATATCGTTTTGCTTGAGTATAAAACTGTTGAGGATCAAGTAGGTATATCAATTCAAGACAATAAGATGTATTTATTTACGTTCTTGGAATTATGAAGCAAGTAGGTGGGTTGATGACGGTTGTCTCTTAATGGCATGCTAAAAACACAACATCTTTAGTACTATGCAAGCTTGTGTTACACTGATATGTTTAAATGTTCAATCTATTCATGCAATAATATCGTAAAGCAGCCAAAACTGTACATTGAATATTTTCAACAGAGTAATTTTGCGAGGTGTGCGAACGATTCAGAAGCCGAAAATCTATTCTTTTATTTTTTGTATGCCCATCTATATGTATGTATGGTTAAGGTTGCCACATGAGCGTGGAGATTGGCATAGGAAAAGAGAGGCCTGTGCCCAGCGGTGGGTGAGTCGGGTTGTAGATGATAATGATGCTTTACGCAAAGATTGCTGAAAGGAATCTGTTTAAACTCTGCAAGAATATTCCTTAAAGGTGAATGCAAAGTTTTTGTTATGAATTAGCAATACAGCACTATTTCCGAGTTCCGTCTTTTTTTTCGGCATTTTATTGCGCGTTTATTATAAAGAAGTGTTAAAATGTCATAACGACGACATTCTGACTAGTAACGATGATTATCACGCTGTGCACCTACAAGGAGTTACACAGTCAATAATGACACGTCGAGGAACAGCTATTTTGATAACGCGTCATAATATTAACTTACCAAATTGCTTGCCGGTCTGCCGACCACCCCGAACGCCTCTGGGTGCCTTGGGGTTAACAACAAATCTCACCACTTCATTATGATTTATTAAAATAATAATGTAAGTTTTTTTTGATATATTAAACTTACAAATAAAAATAATATAGTTTTTTAGAGCTCGATTCTTACTAGGCTGGATATTTACCGACTTCAATCAATTCGTCACGTATGTATGTAATATTGTTGGAATTTCCCAATATTCACTTGTTACTCTAATTGGGCTTCTAAACATGTGTGCCAATTTCATAAGTGTATGTATTAATTGATGTTGGTGTGTGTATATGTATGTATGTTTGTCCAAGCATTACGCCGAAACTACTTATCGGATCGTGACCATTCTTTATAGGGTTCCGTACCCAAAGGGTAAAAACTGGACCGTATTGCTAAGACTCCACTGTCCATCTGTATGTCTGTCCGTCTGTCTGTCCGTCTATCTGTCCGTCTGTTGTCCGTCTGTCTGTCTGACCGTCTGTCTGTCCGTCCGTCTGTCAGTCCGTCTGTCTGTCTGTCCGCCTGACCGTCCGCCGTCCGTCCGTCTGTCTCTCTGTCTGTCTGTCCGTCTGTTGTGCGTCCGTCTGTCCGTCCGTCTGTCTGTCCGTCCATCTGTCCGTCCGTCCGTCCGTCTGTCCGTCCGTCTGTCCGTCCGTCTATCTGTCCGCCTGTCTGTCCGTCTGTCTGTCGTCTGCCTGTCCGTCAGTCTGCCTGTCCGTCTGTCCAAAAACAGTGTAAAAACAGAATAAAATAAATATTTAACTAGGACTCCCATACAACAAAACTGATTTTTTTGCGATAATGGTACGGAACCCTTCGAGCGCGAGTCCGACTTGCACATGGCCGGTTTAAATGATGATGAATGATAACCCGACTGAGGAGAAGCCCTAAAGTAGAGTTTTGTATTTTTTAACCGACTTTCCAAAAATAATGATTTTTTCACATTCCTTAAAAGCATATGCATACTCACAGTGTAACTAGCTCTTGTCAGAGGCTTTAACCTGCATCTACATTGAAATAAATTAACAATAACGTACCAAAGATTTATAACTTTATAATAAATAGCTCCTAAACAAATTGGAGGCAATGCAATTAGAATTTTGTCATATTGGCGATGGAGCGCAGCCTACTTACTTGACGGACCGAATTAGAAACACCACGCTGCGCTCCAAAACAGAAATTGCCGACGTAGTTAAAAAAAAGCAAAACTAAAGTAGGACTGGCAGACAATGTCTGTCTAATGCCGTCTAAGTTGTGTGCCTATAAATCGCAAGACTGGAACTCAGACACAGCAAGACAGGGTCGCAGCACACTGAGGAGAAGATGGCGGGACTGCTAGGATGACTACCTCGAGAATTGGCGAGAAAAAGCACAACACGTAGAAAATTTGCAGGAATGGGGGAGGCCTTTGGTCAGGAGTGGGCAAATACAGGTTATTAAAAAAATATTCAATATGTTACCCTTTCGCAAGTACAAATTAACATGACATGGTTGGCGTAGAGGCTGAGCGATCGGCTATTGCGCGTCGTGTCGCGAGTTCGATTCCCGCACAGAACAAATATTTATATGCCTACAGATAGTTGTTCCGGATCTAGGTGTCTTGTGTATGTAATTATAGATATGAAAGCAACTCTGTCTGTCTGATTTTCGCCTTTACACACACAGGGGTAGGACATACGATACTTTTTATCCCCGGACTGCCTATGTTGCCTTTACAAAATCTTCACGTGGGCCAAGCCGCTAGCATAAGCTGTAACTTTTATGTTGCGCACACACAGACTACACAACCAAGCAATTTACGGCGATTCCAAGTACGGAATACCTACGTAGATACATAAATTGTCATGGATTGAGCAATTTTTAGTTGCCCGTGTGAGTGCAGTTTTTCAGATGAGGCACATTCTGACAACGGGCGAGAATTCATCGGATTGGAAATGGTTTGATGCTTCGGATAACTTGGATGGCAAGGTACTCTTTCGTACATAATTTGTTGCTAGAAAAACGTCGTATTGGATCAAACAATCAATGAACTTAAGCTTCACCGTAGACCACGTCATCGCTTAACATCGGGCGAGATAGTGGTTAAACGCGAGTCTATCTATCTATACCAATATTATAAAGAGGAAAGATTTTTTTGTTTGTTTGATTGTTTGTTTGTACCGTCGGCTCCAAAACTACTGGACCGATTTCAAAAATTCTTTCACCGTTGGGAAGCTACTCTACCCCCGGGTGACATAGGCTACTTTTTATCCCTGTATTCCCACGGGAACGGGAACTACGCGGGTGAAACCGCGAGGCGTCCTCTAGTAGGTAATAAAACAAAAGATACCACTCGGTAAAAACCAATCTACTTAGATTTTAAAAAAATGTGTCACGCATTCTTTTAGTAAAGAAAAGATGTTCCCGCCTCTAGTCAAAACGCCGCCAGCGTCTCGACGCCGAGTGAACGACACCCAAAACCTTTCTTACTATTATATAGTTCAACATCATCATAATTTCAGCCGAAAGATATCCACGGCTGAACATAGGCCTCCCCCAAGTGTCGCCAAATTGGCCGGTCCCTTGCGTTCCGCATCCAGCGGATTCCCGCAACCTTCACCTGGTCATCGATCAGTCTACCTAGTGGGAGGCCTGCCAACGCAACGTATTCCAGTTCGCGGTCGCCACTCTAGAACTGCGAGCAATGTGCCCTGTCCACTGCCACTTACACTTATTATAGAACTGCTCTTGCATAAATCATAATAGAGAATGTGTCATCCCCAGTTCCCCACTGGTAGCCTTAGCGAGTTACGATTTGTAGAAAGTGGTTTCGTGTCGAACCCCATGCATTAATTTTGTGCAAATTACTCACAGAGAGGAAGTCTGAGTCCCAGCTGAGGAACATCATAGGAGTTGCTTAGAGACGTAGATAATAATAATATACCTCCTACTTATGTACTGTTATTACATGCTGTTCAAAACAAGATGCTTGGGAGTGGCGTTTGGTGCGTTGCTGTACCTACGATCGGCCAGGTTTCCGCCTGTACCTACTCCCACTGACTGGTGGACAACGAACTGCTGCGGTGCGAACACAAGACTAACCACGAGTTGAAGATAAATGGGTACTACACGTTTCAAATAAGTAGGTAAGTCATTTTTTTATTTGCTTGTTTTTGGATAGGTGACCCCACACAGGTTAAGCAACACCTACCAAGGTTAGTCTTTGGATGGGTGACCGCTTTTTTTGGTTCGTTTGTTTTGGATGGCTGACCCCGCCAGGGTAAGCAACACTTACCAAGGTCAGCGTTTGGATGAGTGACCACTTTTTTGGGCTCGCTTGTTTTTAGATGGGTGACTCCGCCAGGGTAAGCAAAACATACCAAGGTCAGTCTTGGGATGGGTGTCAACTTTTTTTTGGATTGCTTTCTTTCGGATGGGTGACCTTGGTAGATGTTGTATAACCTAGTGGGGTGACTTTATGATGTGTGACCAAAATTTTTGTGGTGATGGTCACCCATCCAAAGAATGACCTTGGTTATTGTTGCTTACCCTGGCGGGGTCATCTGCTCAAAAACTAGCGATCCAAAAAAAATGGTCACCCATCCCAAGACTGACCTTGGTAACTGTTGCTTACCCTGGCGAAGTCACCACCCGAGCCGCTTGAAGTTAAACACAAATCTATCCAGAAACTGACCTCGATAAGTACTAAGTACAGGGTACAGTTAACATTAATGCGCGTGAGGAAGGTTCGATTCCCAGGTCAGTAATTAATTTAATTTTATTTTTATTTACCTAAATACAAAATAACTATTTTTGATAATTGTGTCAAGTTTTTATAATGTGATTAATTTAAAAAGTTTGTAACATCCTATTTTTTTTAAATCTTGATCTTGCTAATTAAATAATTGATCTAAATTAACATATTTTTTATAACTCAACGCATACCATAGTTTTCGCCGACCCCTATTATCTTTTTTATCGTAATATAAGCCTTTAAAATCATAATATTAATTTTAATCTGCGAATAATCGACCAATTTCCAACAATTATAAATTAGGCTCGTTGACAAGAGATTAACATTGAAAATGGTTCTCAGAAACCCAAAACTGCTGTAACATGTGGTTAATTCGAGATTTTTCTCAAATGTGACAAATTGTTAAACGCTTGTCACATTTGGGTGTTGAGAAACTGAAAGTAGAATTAACAGGCGATTAATCGTCGATTACGTTAACAGCCCGATAATTGAGACCTGGGAAACTGGCAGTGAGTCCACCGAACCGATCCCCACAATTTAGTCACACGGGAGCCAAAGAGTAAAATAATAATATGGGAAACGGGAGCCCTTGGGTCGAACCCAAGGGCTCCCGTCTCCCATATTATTATTTTGCATGTGAGTTTTGTAGTCTGTATTTATTTTATTATGGAACGAAACGAAATCTTAGCTGGGCCGAACTCAACAGCGGAAGTAGGAGTTTAAAAGATTTTTAAAATACTTATGTCGAAGACTGATTTTTAGAGAATTTAAAATATTTTTAAATGATTAACATAAATGTTAATATTATTATTATAGTTAATATTAATAAAAGGATTATTTTAAATATATGAGTCGTCCATGTTGAATAAACGCGAAATAGAAAATAGCTATTTAGTAAGTAGTGATTAAAATAATTAGAGTCATAAAAAGCTCAGACTTTAGTAATGATTTTACAATATCAAACTTTAGAAGTTTATTTACTGTTTTATGTATATTATGATTTATCTGGCAGAATTACTTTCTGAAAGAAGAAGTATTGGTCGCCCAGCGGCGAGATGAGCAAATGACATTGTTTCGATTGCGGGTAGAACCTGGATGAGGTTGGCACGTGGTGATTGGTACAAGAAGAGAGAGGCCTATGCTCATCAGTGGGTGAAATCGGGCTGTGGATGATGATGATGAATTACTTTTAAAGGTTAAGAAGGTATTACATACATACAGAAATACACTATTTCTATAGCTACATCTATATCTTCCAGGCGCGTAACTGTCTGGAAGTGTCTGACTAGAAAAATGTACTAATTTTTAACATTAAAAGTTAGTTTGTACTCAGGCTATCTGGGGAATCTCCTCCCATCAAGCATCATCCGGTAGCCATCCCGACAGGCTACCCTGTGGTAGTACTCTGGTGGGTGTAGCTTCAACTCTCGAAGTTCACCCTGGAGTGGTCGGTGCTACAAGAAAACCATGGAACCTGGGATCCTGTTAAGAAGGTTATCTCCCCAACCACCAGTGCTAGGCTCCTTACAAAGTGTTTTTGGGAAGCCAGAGAAATGGGCTATCAAATGGTGGTACCCTGATGGGTGTACCACCAGCCTTTTTGGTGCTGATAACTTGGATGGCAAAGTATTCTTTCGTACATAATTTGTTTCTAGAAAAATGTCGTATTGGATCAAACAATCAATGATTGTATAGTTCAACATCAGCATCATTTCAGCTAAAAGATGTCCTCGGCTGAACATAGGCCTCCCCCAAGTGTCGCTAAATTTACCGGCCCGTGCATTTCGCATCCAGCGGATTCCCGCAACCTTCACCTGGTCATCGATCGGTCCATCTAGTGGGAGGCCTCCCAACGCAACGTATGCCCGCGGTCGGCTCTCCAGAACTGCGAGCAATGTGCCCTGCCCACTGCCACCTACACAACTATAAATCAGAATAGTGTGGTTTGGACTCATCCCTAGTTCCCCACTGGCAACCTTAGCGAATTACTATTTGTAGTCATTATTAGTTAGTGTCATTGCTAATTATTCACAGAGAGGAAGTCTAAGACCCAGCTGTGGGAACATCATAGGAGTTGCTTAGAGACGTAGATAATAATAATATACCTACTTCTATGTACTGTTATTACAGGTTATTCAAAACAAGATGTTTGGGCGTGGCGTTTAGCGCGTTGCTGTGCGATCGACCAGGCAGCCGAATTGCGCAAGTGAATTCAGCAAGGCGAAGAGTTTGACCGCTATCAAATCGACCAATGATAAATGATAAATGATTTATTTCTGTAAGTTGGTTTGTACAAACACTTTTACATGTCGAACATATTTTTAAAACTAGATGAGGTCGGCGTTTCCTATCTGACTACTCTGAGAAGAAAGGCCGAAACAAACTCAGAGGTCACAGTCTCTTTTAAAGTCCTGACAAAATCTTGATTAGACCATGTAGACTATGTCTGAAATGGTCTTTTGAGGAAAGAACCAGCCAGATTGAGTGGACCTGTCCAGTCAGTGCACGCATTTGTCAATAACCGAGCAGCTCAACTCAGAATTTAAGGAGCTCAACGATTCGACGAACAATACCAAAGAAAGGACATTCGGGTAGGCCGCATAAACTACTCAAACTGCCAGACCATGATTAAAAATTAAGATAAATTTAAATAAAAACAAAAAAAAAAATATCCACATAGTCTTCACATTCACAATAATTTAAATAAAATAATATAATACTTTAAAAAGTAAATATTCTTGTCATTGCAAGAAAAAAAAGAAATAATTTTTATAATAAAAAAATGCATAGTGCAAAATATAATAAAAAAACAAAATTAATTGGAGCAGCTCAATCCCAAGCCTTTTTGTCCTCAATGTAATCTTTTGTTGTATAAAACGCTTTCTGGCACAACTTACGTTTAATGAAAGACTTGAATTTATTAAGACTTAGATCTTGTACGTGGCTTGGAAGCTTATTATAAAAGCGTACACATTGACATCTAAACGAGCCACCTATTTTCTTGAGCCAGCAAGAAGCCAGCAATCACATGCAAGATGAATAACCCGATGTGGATTTCCGTCTGCGTGATTGGTCGATTGAAAGCGGTCAAACCCTTTGCGTTGCCGTATTCACTTACGCAATAAGGCTGCAGGTTTCCGCCTGTACCTACACCCACTGACTGACTGGTGCACAACGAACTGCAGTGCGAACACAATACAAAAAACGATTTGAAGATAAATGGGTAGGTACTGCACGTTTTAAAGTAGGCAAGTTCGCGATGCCGCGCCGGCGCCCATTATTGTCCCGTCATAGCTGTCAAGTGCCAAACCTATTTAGATTGGTCACCCTGTAAATTTTACGCCCAATGAGACTCTCCTTTTTACTCGACTGCCGAAGGAGGGTTTTTTTTTAATTTTCAAGTTCATTATTGATGGCAGCCACAGACTCGTATGAATCTATTAGTTACAAAACCCGCAATGTCCGTTGTAAGGAATCGCGAGTAATTAAATATTTTTGTAGAACGCATTATTAGCCTTGTGGGTTATATTGGAACTATAGCAGTTTGATTTGAAATTATGTAGTTAAGCAAATATTAAACTTAATCATGATAAATCTTTACGAACTAGAACAATAATGTGAAAAACATTATGGACATTGCTGACTTTGTAACACTCGGCTGGACTTTGCAGATTTTGTTGCAAAACCAGCATGGACTTTGTTGGCTTTGAAATAGTGCTTTGAAACATATCTTTCCTGGCCTAGAATGATTAAACCTTGATACTTTTACTTGAAATACGATTAGAGTCCATGCCAGGTAAGATAGTCCGCCTATTCTACTAATATTATAGAGAAGGTTTTTATGATGCAGCTGAAAGAATTTCAACGAAATTTCACACACTGATTGACTGATTTTGAAAGTCTGGATTAAAACATTATATTTTTTTAATTCTGGTACCATAGGGATTTTTCGAACATCCACGCTGTTGTTTAATTTCAAATAAAAATATGCTTGTTTTATAAGAACTTTATTAGCTATACAAAACCGATACTAAATTATAAGTAGGTAATGGAGATTCTTCTTGTTCTTCACATACCGATTCTTCAACGGAATCGATATCGTCAACCATATTTTCGTCCGGTATATCCTGTGATGTTGGTACTATTCTGATATAGTACTCCAAAGTCATATATATTTCAGCTGCAAGCCTCTAGATTTCTAATTTCGAGATTCAGATCTTGGACGGCGACGTTGTGTTTTATACCTTTCACATGTTTCAATATAAATGTGTCTTGTTTTTATTTGTCTTTCAGTCGATATAAAGACTCATAGAATTTGCGTACATCCTGCAGTGGAATTTAAGAGCATTGTAAGTTTTTGCATTTATGTTCACATGTCGGCTTAACAGGCCAATGTTTTGCAGCGCACCTGCAAAAAAATATCCTAGCTTTTCGGGTTTGTAGTTTTTAACAGTGGTCATAAAATGCAATATAAATCGTTAGAGCCGATGCCAAAATAAATATACTAGAATTGCTACCGAAATAATGTTCCAATGGTCCAAAAATATAATAATTTGAGGTGGCCGCAAAGCTTATACGTGAACATTTTTTTTCAAAAAAGTGAACAGGTAAAAAGTATCAAGACATAATCATCATAGTATACTCATCATTGTTCTTTAGCACGATTCTTTTTCCAGCTTGCAGCGTTTACTCGTCGTTTTCGTGCCTGTTTATTGACAACAACTTTAGGGTAACACTCCATGTCACATATTTTAATAAAATTATGGCCAATTAATATCTTATAACATGAGAAAACTAAAATAAACCGAGAGCAAACTTACGACTGCAAAACAATAACCCGCCATATTGAAAGACGTGTCGTGATTGGTCGCGATGGACTATGCGTAATTTGATATAAACAGGAACGGGCAATGCTGTATTTGTAGCAAATTAAAAAGATTCACAGCCATTTTCTATTGGACTAAGCAGACTTACTCGTAGGTTCATATGACTAATATAAAAATGATTTATTTTGTCTGTGGATTTTTGTACAACAACTTACTTAACTTTTACTTTTTTGTGGACATTGCGGTGTTCGTAGTCGCAGCGGAAAAATGTCGAATTTCTTAATTTCAGTTTAGCAGATACTTAGTGTATGACGTCGTGTAATTGTGTTTGGTAACTACAAATTTGTGTATCTAACCATTGGGGAGCTATTCACTAAAAACTGTTTCCGCTGGAACTACGTCATCCCAGCGGCACTTTTTTTTCCCTATGCACGTAGATGAAAAAAAAACATCCAATAATTGGTGTGTAACAAGAGGTAAATGTGTATGCTTAAATGAAATTTGTGTGTTATAAAACTGCGAAGATAATCAAGTTTCCGCTGCGCTGACGTTTGGCAATTTGATGAAAATCATATAAAACGGCTTAGTGCAGATTTGAATCTTTTTACGCACGTTGCTTTGAATTTGTGTGTAATGATTGTTAAAACAGAATTTGAAAAAAACATACCGTTCAGAAGATATACACGTAAAAGTAAAATAAGGTTATTAGGTCCAACTACTTAAAATAGGAACTCGAGAGCCTAACTTATAACGTTTATTTGTATCTTGTAAGGGACTGCAATGCCTTGCCAAGTTTTATTTATGTGGTCTTAGTAATTAATGAGCAATGGCATAATTTACTACGGCTTAAGTACTATATTGTATGACATCCGGTTGCAGGACTTTTTAATGGAAAAGCAAAATATAACATAATCCACTGATTAGTGTATTAATGCAACTATTCACATCTAAAATTTCAGCTCAATACACTTAATAAATAATTAAAGAGATATAATAAGAATACCAGAACAACCGCAATACATGGATAAACCGACCAAGTTTGAATGAGAACACAAAAGCGGCCGTGCAGTATAAAGAGCTAACGTTCCAAAATTTCCAGTGTTGTACCATTATTGGACTGGTACAGCTGTGCACACAATTCGTGAACAATAAACTAATACTCGTATACTATCTTTTTATAATTTTGGAGTGCACTTGTCATTACTTCATATTGACGATTCATTGTGTTTTTTGTGTACATCTTTCGTTGAGGTCCTGAATAAATAAATAATATAATAATTTTCGTGATAAAAATAGTAGGTCACTTGTTTTTTAACCGACTTTTCAAAACGGAGGAGGTTCTATGGTTGGCACTATGTATGTACTAATTTCTCAGTCAATTGTGAATCGATTTTGAAGATTATTTTTGTTTAAAAGAGTAGGTTCCCGAATTGGTCCCATTTAAATTTGGTGAAGATCTGATAAAGAACTTCGAAGATATATAACAGAACACTTACACTCTCGGGATTGCATGTCACACTCTCATTTCGGGTTTTTCATCGTCATTTATTCGGGTAATCTATTCCGCCATAACTTTGGGCATTGTGGGTACCATATTATAGAAATTGCTCATTAAATTATTTACCAAAAAAGTACAATTGACTTTCAAATAAAAACAGTACAAAGTGAAAAATTACTTCAATTTCTGAAGTCGGTGTCAAAAAACGAAGATACAAAACAGAAACAGCGACTGCCGAAATTAAAGTTATTCTTCACTTTTTAGTGTTTTTATTAGTAAGTCGGTTGTATTTTTATGTAACAAAACTTTTGTTTTTTAAACTTACAAAATTATTACAATATTATGTGCATCTGTAACAAATGCATTTATTTGCCAGTACTTATATTACAAAAAGTTATTACTGTAGGTAATTATTATGTCCTTAATATAATGCTAGTAATAATTAGAAAAAAAACTAATACCAGTAACTAGTCATTTCAAATGTCGGATTTAAAAACATAACGGTATAATATGGAATAATTTAAAGCAGGTAGGTATTTACTTAGCACACGCTTCCTGTTCTATTTTGTTTATCAGTCACGACTAACTCCCTAAAATTAACATACTAGTAAAACCTAAGATTTACATCCTATATGGGCTTCAGAAGGCAATATATTTTTTATTTATATTTAATAAAAAAAACTGATTCTTTATATCAATGTTTTTAACAATCTCGGAAAACTGGGGTCCCGGACATTTGAAAGGCGTGCCAGGGGCCTAAGCTAACTCGCAGAGGCCCTGTTAACTATGTATGATGATATGTGACACCAACCGATGATTATTCGTAGATGCACTACGTAAGAGCACCCAAGGACAATCCCCGGTTGGTGCAGGACTATTGTTAATATGGAGACAAAGATATTTGGCTATGGGTTTGGCAGGTTTAGTGGATCGATTGCCTAAAACCAATGATATTCAAATAAACAGATATGTTATGAGCGTTCGCATAGTGAAGACTCGAATAGGTCACAATTGTGAACTTTAGTCTTTAGTTTATGTCACGCATGGCGAAGAGCGATACGCTTTGTTGAAACAAAAACAAAATCAAAAAATGCCAGCGTGTGTATTTAGAAATTGTACCAATTATTATACCAAAGTACATAAAACAGAAGGGATCTCATACCATATGTAAGTACGCAATACGCCTCAATTTACTAATTTATTTAATTTTTTTCCTAATATTCTGATATTTGGAGGTTAGACAACATTGGTGGTCAGAATAATGTTTGTTTACATTCACATGCAAGTGACAAACACTAGCTGTCTCTTTTTTTCTTGTTAGTTTTATCAAACCATACCTTTCGACTTGTAGTGAAATGTCAGATGAATGAAAAGTGTGAGTGCGGAACACTTTTTTCAATTGTTTTGTGAGTGTATAACGAATCTGTTTATTTGAATATCATTGCCTAAAACTATAGAATGTCTATTGGCCCCTGACTGACCACTGTTGAATTACACGGCTATAAAATGGCAGAGGGTGCTTGCACACTCAATTAATGGTTGAGGGTCTTTAGTACTTGAGTGACGTAGCACCATGGGGGCAAACATATCTCCAGGTGCTTGAGGAGTGGAGTGGTATACCACGGCTATCAGTCCAATCCCGGAAATACGGTAAAGATCCCTACCAGCATCATCCAGTAAGATTATACTTCCTTCCACCGAGCACTTTTGTTCTTGCGAATCTTCACTCAAGCCAACCAATTAAGGCAAACGAGAGATGGGAGCTCTGTTCCCCGTCAGTGGTCTCTCCGACCGCCCAATAAAGGCAAGCTGGAGATGAGGGTCAACTGACAAGACTTCTCCCAGGAGATATGGTCCGTGTGGCGCCACTGCCCACCAGCTCACCACAAAGCTGCCCTGCGGACCTATCCCTGTTATTATTACTATGTTAATAATATTGTTTTTTTTAAGTATTTTAATTAACATTAACTAATAAATACTTTTAAGAATACAAAGTTAATGCAGTTGTTTTATTTTCTGCTAAACTATTGTGTATGCACCTGTTCGAAACTATTAAACACAATAACGAGCTATACTGGGAACTTTGGAACGTTAGCTCTTTATACAGCACGGCCGCTTTTTTGGAGCCATTCAAACTTGGTCGGTTTATCCATGTATTGCGGTTGTTCTGGTATTTTTATTATATCTCTTTAATTATTAAGTGTATTGAGCTGAAATTTTAGATGTGAATAGTAGCATTAATACACTAATCAGTGGAATAAGTTATATTTTGCTTTTCCATTAAAAAGTCTTGCAATCGGGTGTCATACAATATAGTACTCAAGCCGTAGTAAATTATGCCATTGCTCATGAATTACTAAGACCACATAAATGAAACTTGGCAAGGCATTGTAGTCCCTTACAAGATACAAATAAACGTTATAAGTTAGGCTCTAGAGTTCCTATTTTAAGTAGTTGGACCTAATAACCTTATTTCATGGTCTGTGCCGTCGGCTTGACCTATGAGATTACCTCTCTCGATTTACCCCAAGATACGTAAGTGTCTTAGCTTCCCGTGTCGTCTAGACGCGCCTGACACCGTCCGATCGCCGCACATGACCGCGCGGGATATGAGGCGCGCGGGCGGTGTCCGCGCGGTGCATGTCAGTACGCTTTCGATTGACCCGCGATGCACGCGTGTCTCTGCTACTACGCAGAATAGTTATTAACGACGAGTGTTCGTTCGAGATCCTAAATTGTGGATCGTCAGTGTTAATTATTATTGTGAATTAATGGATTGACATTGTATCATGGTAAGTTATTCCTTTTATTTGTAAGTGGCTTGTAATTTTTGCATATGTTTTTCATGTACCTATTGACTAGGAATGTACAAAATAGTACCTATACGTTATAGTACTATTTTTGTTTCTACAATGATTTATTTGATCATATTTTATTGACTTCACTCCCTCGTACAGGAAGAAGTTATTATTTAATACAATCTGCGTGCCACACAGCCCAGATTTGAGATTTCATCCCAATATGTTAGCTATGGTCTAATACCATTAACATACATTACTCGTCATTGTCAGTAAACATGACGAGCGGCTCGAATTCGCGAGCCGTACGGCCCAATTCCGCGAGCCGTACGGCCCAACTCCGCGAGCCTTACGGCTCAATCTCGTGAGCCGTACGGGTCAATTTCGTGAGCCGCACGGGTCAATTCCGTGAGCCGCACGGGTCAATTCCGTGAGCCGTACGACTCAGTCTCACGAAACGAATGATTATTTCATGAGCCTTACGAGCTTAACTCATGAACCATAAGGAATGAACTTAGTGGTATAATATTCTGAAGCTTATTTTGCTTGTTTTAGGCTTCATCCCCTGCGGATATGCACACCCTCGAGTCATTACTCAGCTGGGAACCAAATGATCCCGAGGACAAACTTATCCTCAAAAGAATAATAAGGCTGGTTAACGGACACCTACCCGAAGGATGGCAACAATGGAAGATCAGAATCCTGGACAAAGAAGATTTGCTAGGAAGTGAACTAGACTGCCAGATTCTGAATAAAATTCGATTTGCCATTCCAACTGTTGGACTAGCAAGGGCCTTTTCACCTGACTGCACTTCCCTGAAAGAAAAAACTTATAGAGATATAAAACTTATGAATTGGCCGCTATGCGTTGGTCTTATTATCCACCCCATGTCCGTGGCTGCAAGGGTACGTAGTTCTGCAGTACAAAATGAACTTATTATAGCATCGATAGCGGACATGAAACCTCTCCTGAAAAGCAGAGAGGAAGCAAATCGGGAGCTGACAGGGCAGACCGACCAATCTGAAGATGATATATCCATCCCGTCTACACAAACCTCCTCTGGAAGAACCAAGAAGCTGAGTCGCCTGGACAGATTGGAGCAGGGTCAGCACAAATTAGAATCGATGATGAGGCAATTTATTAAAAAAAAACAACCACAAGAAAGTGCCTATTCGGGTTCCGAAGACGAATATATTCCTTCAGATCTATCGGAAGAGGAAGAGAATATACCTCCGCCTACTACGCTGTCACCAAAGCCCTGGGAGCCTCCAGCTTCTTCTGTTGATGAAGATTTTGATTGGACTCCTGCTACAAAGCAACAAGACCCACAAATACCTGCCCCTAAACCACACATTGCCACACAGGGTGCTGAGTGTCAACGTTTAGGTGACACAACTTTCAACCAAATAAGATATACTGAAGTCCAAAAGAAACTACATGCTGGCCCTGTCTTCAATGCCTTAAAAATTAATCCAATCCTCGCCAATTATGGATCCTCCTCTAATCAAGATCACTTGGCTCGTATGGACTACACCTTGGGCACAGTTTCTCATGGCTTACTGCTTCAGCGAGAGGCATTGACAAACACATTAAAGGATTTAGCCAACAAGTACCCAAACATGAAATCGGATTTAAAAGATATTTTATCAACAGACACATCCTTAAAATCTATAACAGATGATTTGCTTCAGTACGTGTGTGGTAGAAGAGCAGAGGTCATTGAACAAAGAAGAAATGGTTTCCTTCCAAAAGATGAATATCAGGCTGCTCTTCTCGGTGCAATCCCTCCATCAACCACGCATCTTTTTTGTGAAGCTGGACTAGCAGAGTTGATGAAACAACCATCTCAACAAACTTTTTTTCGACAGCCGCATAAGAAGCCTTTTCAACCAAAGAACTACAACGCCTATTCCACGAGTCAGATTAGACCATCGAATAAAGTGTCAAAAGCGTCCAAATTTGTTAACCGACCGCGAAAGTCCAGTGCCAGCAAAACGCACGAAACATTCAAGCGCCCGTTCAATACCAAAAACAAGGACCACGGTCAATCTTCTTTCCGAGGCAAGTCTTCTAAGACCTCAAAAAGAAATAGAAACGATTGACACGTTCAATGGAGGCCGGCTTTTGGAATTTGTAGAGATTTGGAAGAAGGAGGGAGCACCAGTAAATATCTTGAAAATAATAACAGGGTTCACATTATTCCATTTGTCAAAAAGCCACCTCTCATACCGTTTCATCCAAGAATTTTAACAAAATTCGAAACAAGAAACTTAAATACAGAGATTCAAGATCTAATACATCAAAAAGTCTTAGAAAATTCAACATTTCGGACAGGATTCTTATCAACGATGTTTCCAGTTCCAAAACCCAACAAGAAAGTTCGCCCAATAATCAAATTGAAAGGTCTGAACAAATACCTTTCCCCGAAAAAATTCCGCTTGTTAAACCACTTCAAGGTACCTCGTTTCTTGCAGAAGGGAGATTTCCTCATAAAAATCGATATTTCCCAGGCATATTTTCATATTCCAGTAGCCAACCGTCATCGACGGTTTCTGTCAATAGTCTACCAAAAGAAAGTATACCAATTTACATGTCTCCCGTTCGGTCTATCAACGGCACCTCTGACTTTTGCAAGGGTGACAAATTGGATAGCTTCACGACTACGGCAGATGAACATAAGAGTTATTGTCTACCTCGACGATTTCTTGCTCGCCAACCAAGATCCAATAAAATTACAAACAGATGCCACCATGACGATACAAATTCTAACAAAACTAGGCTGGATAATCAACATGGACAAAACTCTACAGAAACCGTCTCAGAACATCGAATACTTAGGAATACATTGGGATACATTTCACAATACAAAGGCATTGCCAAAACAAAAGATATACTCCCTAGAGAGAGATCTCAACGAGATTCTTCCAACTCAGAGATGGAGTTGGCATTCTTCAAAAAGTTTGCTAGGGAAACTAAGCTTTGCCTCGTTTGTAATAGCGCTGGGAAGACTTCACTCCAGGGAAATACAAAGAGCAGCCAATATTCTGCCGGAGAACTTAGCCCACAAAAAATATCCCATTCCGGAGAAGGCATTCCAGCAATGCAATTGGTGGATTCAAAATCTCAAAGAGAAAGACATTATATTCAGTTGCGCCGAAACTATATTCATCACATCAGATGCTTCAGACAAAGGATGGGGAGCACAGGTGAACGGAAAACACATCAGTGGCACCTGGACCACTCACCAGTCTCAGTGGCACATAAACAGAAAAGAATTATTTGCTGTAATCCTAGCTCTAGAATCCGAGAAAGATTCGATAAGGAACAAGAGAGTGGTCGTTCAGTCAGATAATCGAACCGTAATAGCTTATATAAGAAATCAGGGTGGAACCAAATCACCACAGCTGACAAATCTTGTCTTTCAACTGTTGACAATGGCCAAGCATTTAAATGCGATAATTTGTCCTCAATTTATACCAGGGATATACAACGATGTAGCCGACAGTTTATCCCGACAGATGCGTCTAGCGGATTGGCATCTGTCACCAAAGATTTGCAATCGGATATTTCAGAAATGGGGCATCCCCGAAGTAGACCTGTTTGCTTCAAGCAATTCGAAGGTGGTTCCAATTTATGTATCCCGGGATGCAAAGGACAAGGATGCTCTTTTTACCGATGCCTTCAGCAAGATATGGGAATTCAAGTTAGCATGGATCTTTCCACCACCTTCTCTGATTCCTCAAGTGCTAGCACATCTAAACTACGCCAAAGGCTTATACATCCTGATTGTTCCACGTTGGGAGAAAGTATTTTGGAGGTCAGATCTGAAATCTCGAGCAAAAGACCATCCATTTCAATTACGGAACCTACAGCATCACCTCAAAGACCTAGCAACCCCAATGAACCTACATTTGGAGGCTTAGAAGATACAGGGTGGTCGTTGTTAACGAAGAACTGGGCCGAAGAAGATTGCAATTTAATACAAAAAGCATGGCGCAATTCTTCACTTAAAACGTATCAAGCTCCATGGAAAACATGGTTAGCAAGATGTAAAATCCTTGGCCTTAATCCCAATAAACCAGACGCAGCATCAGTAGCACAACATTTAAGTTTTCTATTCAGAGTAAAAAAAATTGTCACCTAGTACTATCAAATTACATAAGTCAGTAATTGCTACATTTGCTGACCCTATTATAAGGGATTCTATCACAGACAGTCCAGTAGTTAAACAAATAATTAAAGCCATTGAATTTTCAAAACCTCCAGCAAGTAAAAAGCAAATTTGGGATGTCAAAGATCTAATTAAATGGATGAAAAATGTTACTGTACAGGAGTACAATCTATATCAAATATCGCGCCATCTGGCTCTTTTACTACTTTTAGCATCTGGTAGAAGAATACACGACCTCACTTTACTTAGAATTAATGAAGACAGCATGGTGATAGATGATTCTTCGGTTATATACTGGCCAGAATTCGGGTCCAAAACGGATAACCACTTACACAGGCAATCTGCTTGGAAACTCTTGCAAATTCCAGATGAGAAACTTAATCTAGTACGATGGATAAAATTATATATGGCTGTGTCGGATTCAAGGAGAAATGCTAATGGCAATATAATAAATTCCTTGTTTGTTACTTCTAGAGGTCGGGTAGCACCGGCATCAAAAGCAGTTATAGCACGATGGATAAAAACTGCGTTTTCAGAAATAAACATAAATTTTTCACCAGGCAGCATAAGGGCAGCAGTTGCTTCTTCAAGAAAAGATAATAATGTTCCTTTAGATATAATAATAAGAAATGGTAATTGGAAGAGTGATAAAAATGTGATTAGACATTATTTTAAATAAATAATTAGTACTCCGTCCAAAGATAATGCCAATGATTTAAATTTAGTAAACACTAGCTTTACTACTATGTGATTATAGTTCCTAATTAATGTTACTTACTTGACTGATTTCATTTAGTTTCTTTTATAATAAACATGTCTAAGAATGTTACTTTGATGTTTCATTTAATTCAATACAGGCACTTACACTTACCAGTTATAATAATATGATAATCCTTAATATTTTCACAGTACGCCTTTCCCGTGTCGTCAGAACCCAAAAAAATCTCATAGGTCAAGCCGACGGCACAGACCATGAAATAGCAAACGTTTTTCCCCCGAAGGGATAAAAACGATATATTTCATGTCTTGCCTAGGCTTGACCGGGTAACCCCTTGACGACTACAATCTCAAGGTACTGACATGCACCGCGCGGACACCGCCCGCGCGCCTCATACCCCGCGCGGTCATGTGCGGCGATCGGACGGTGTCAGGCGCGTCTAGACGACACGGGAAGCTAAGACACTTACGTATCTTGGGGTAAATCGAGAGAGGTAATCTCATAGGTCAAGCCTAGGCAAGACATGAAATATATCGTTTTTATCCCTTCGGGGGAAAAACGTTTGCTATTTTACTTTTACGTGTATATCTTCTGAACGGTATGTTTTTTTCAAATTCTGTTTTAACAATCATTACACACAAATTCAAAGCAACGTGCGTAAAAAGATTCAAATCTGCACTAAGCCGTTTTATATGATTTTCATCAAATTGCCAAACGTCAGCGCAGCGGAAACTTGATTATCTTCGCAGTTTTATAACACACAAATTTCATTTAAGCATACACATTTACCTCTTGTTACACACCAATTATTGGATGTTTTTTTTTTCATCTACGTGCATAGGGAAAAAAAAGTGCCGCTGGGATGACGTAGTTCCAGCGGAAACAGTTTTTAGTGAATAGCTCCCCAATGGTTGGATACACAAATTTGTAGTTACCGTACACAATTACACGACGTCATACAAGGGCGGATCCAGGATTATTTTCTGGGAGGGGCACAAGGGGCGGATGGGCAAAAAAATCAATAATAACTGTCAGAAATAAAATTGAAGTATCATACTTTATGTTTATTTCTACAAGTTCAAGTATGTATGGGAAGATTTATGAAAGACAAGAGTTTCACTCATGTTCTTTTTGTTCATCATCATCATCATATCAGCCGAAAGACTTCCACTGCTGGACATAGGCCTTCCACAAGCGTTGCCACATTGATCAGTCCCGTGCGTCCCGCATCCAGCGGATCTCCGCAACCTTCACCATGTCATTGGTCCATCTGGTGGGAGGCCTTCCAACGCTTCCAAGTCTTCCAGTACGCGGTCTCCACTCCAAAACTTTTCAGCCCCATCAGCCATCTGTTCTGCGAGCAATGTGCCCTGCCCATTGCCACTTCAGTTTGGCAATTCTTCGGGCTATGTCGGTAAATCTGGTTCTCTTGTGGATCTCTACATTTCTGATTCAATCACGCAAGGACACTCCGAGCCTGGCCCTCTCCATTGGCCTTTGGGTGACTGTAAGCTTTCTGATGAGGCCCATTGTGAGCGACCACGACTCAGAGCCATAGGTTCGTCTTGAGAAACTGTGGTAAGTTGGACGAGAGGATACCGCGCAGCTGCCCGACCGAGTAGGATTCGACGGTTGATCTCTTTCTCGAGGTTGGACCTGCCTAGCTGGACCGTTTGTCCCTGGTAGACATGGTCGTCCACGGCTTCGGCTGTGGAGCCGCCGACCTTTATAGGAGTGGGTGCGACATGGGCGTTCAACATCACCTTGGTATGTCCATGTTCATTTTTGGACCCATTCTTTCGGAAGCTCGACTGAGGTCATCGAGCGTTGTACTGGGGTCCTTCATGGTCTCCATGACAGCTTTATCATCGGCGAACCGAAGGTGAGTGATGTGCTCGCCGTTGATGCCTAACCCTTCTCCAGTCCAGAACCTTGAAGACATCCTCCAGTGCAGCATTAATAGTTTCTTTCTGTTATTGTTTTGTTTTCTCTGATAATTTGATTTGCTTATTAGTATGTGCTATGATGAAATCTCCGCAGAGGTCAAGTACTTGGGAGTGATCCTTGATTTCAAATTGCTCTGGAACAAGCATCTTGAATACAAACTCAACAAATGCACGATCGCACTCTACCAGTGTAAAAAAAATGTTAAGTGAAAAACATGGGGGCTCTCTCCAAAGATTACTCTGTGGCTATACACAGCGGTGATTAGGCCAATGTTGGTTTATGGCGCTCAGGTTTGGTGGACGAGGACAGAACTCTCGACTACCATCACCCGACTCCAACGGTACCAGCAACAGGCCTGTTCAGTTATCTTGCATGAGAACCACCCCAACAGCGGCATTGGAGATAGCCCTACAAATAACTCCCCTGGATCTGTACATACAGCAAAAGGCGGTGCTAGCTACCATCAGGCTAATGCATCTAGGCAAATGGGGCAAAAACCTTACCAATCCACACGCTAAAATCCTGACCGGGCGATTGAGTATCAACCTCTCATCGCTGCTCCGTATGACAGAAAACAAAAACAAGCTATGTTCAACAAAAACTACAACATTGAAACAATAGAGGAAGAAAGGGATCAGTCAGGAGTCAATGAAGTACGAATCTAAACAGATGGCTCGAAAACAAATAACGGTTCAGGTGCTGGCGTAAACTCCCTTGACCTCATCATTAACTTTCACATACCACTAGGCACACACAGTTCGATATTTCAATGTGAATGTGTTGCTTTAACACAAGCCGCAAAAACCTTAAAGCGTATAGGAATCCAGAACTACGGTATCAGATTACTATCTGACAGTCTAGCTGTGCTCAAAGCTTTAGAAAACTAACTAACAACAAACTTATCTTTGAGTGCCACCTTGCCCTGGAGAGTATATCGAAATCTAATCGAATCACCCTCCAATGGATCAGGGGGCATAGTGGATCACTAGGCAATGAAGCCGCAGATGAACTTGCGAGAAAAGGCTCCGAGATGTTAGTGCTAGGCCCGTACCCACTTATCCCCTTGCCTTTCTCGCAATTTCGGGCGTGGATTCGTCAAAGATCAACAGAACTACACAACAACAGATGGTCATGGGCAACAGACTGTAGACAGTCAAAAATGGCTTTGCCAAACGTACACCCGCATCTTACTACCATCAAACTCATCAGCCTGAGTAGAAATAACATCAAAATAATTATAGGGTCAATAACGGGCCACACCCTTCTTAACAAACATTTATTCAACATAGGCGCCACGGACAGCCCATTTTGCAGGGGCTGAAGGCTTTAACGCTGAAGAATTAGCCGCCCACGTAAACCTGGAATGCGAGGCCGTGGCATCTCAACGCGAAGA
This sequence comes from Orthosia cruda, assembly GCA_964057195.1. NCBI lineage: Eukaryota > Metazoa > Arthropoda > Insecta > Lepidoptera > Noctuidae > Orthosia > Orthosia cruda. The sequence goes on along the minus strand of OZ059852.1, from coordinate 15,042,748 downwards.
AATCCTTGGAACTGTGAGGTCGCTCCGTGAAGCCTGTGAAGCTCCCAGGAAGCTTCTGTGCGTTTGGACGGAGCTAGGCTGGCTATGTTAGCCAGTACCCCCACGCACAACGGACCGAATGGGAGTCTAAGTGCGGAAAAGGGAGTCACTACTACTACTACTGGAATCTCCACAGTACACAAAATATCGTCTGGGGGGGGCATGTGCCCCCGTGCCCCCCCCCTAAATCCGCCCTTGACGTCATACATTAAGTATCTGCTAAACTGAAATTAAGAAATTCGACATTTTTCCGCTGCGACTACGAACACGACATTGCGGTTTTTGAAACTAATGGACTCGTATGTCATTGGAAATTTTGACTAGAGTCTTAACGGTGCTATGGCCAGGTCGGAAAGCAGATTGGTAAGGACTCGGTAGGCTATTAGAGGATAGTTGCTTCTGAACAAGGAAAGGAGTTATTAAATATAGAAAAATTTACAATATATAAGTTACAACAGGAACTATTTCACTCAAAATAGGTAGGAACATTTGCAGTTGAAGGGGCCCCTACCGCCTTAGTGGAGATGGATTGGATACATTTTTAATGTCTAGTTCAGTAATTGGGTGAAAAGAGAAAGAAGTATTTGCTGGCAATGGAAGATTAAACCAAAGACCTTATACGTTTTTCTTACTACTAGACTGTGTAACAAAATTTTTTGTTTCGCTAAAATGAAATCTATCATTATACACCTAGGTTAGCTATTTCCTTAAAAGCGGTAGCTAACCAAAAGCGGTCCTGGCGAGAGGGTTTCCGCTGGTAGTGTGTCCTTGTCTGACCTCTTGCTAGCTCAACTAATCATTGGGTTTGGTAGAAATGGTAGATTTATTTTTTATTTTTCTTTTTATTTTATACCAAAACGAACAATTCAATAGACTTTGACACGTATTTAAATATTTCTAGAAACGTATTTAAATATTTCTAGAAACATATTTAAATATTTCTACAGTTCCTATATGTAATCAATTAGTTATTTAAAAAAAAACATTAATACTGAGTAAGAGTAGTACTTTTAAATGTTTGGGCCTGGTAATATTAAATGTAAGGTGACGGTTTGCGGATTTTTCGGCGGACTTTTTTCACAGAACAATAACTTTGTTCGAGTGAAATTCAGCGGCTGTTAATATTATTTGCAAATTGATTCCTAGTGGAATACAATTGGTGTAGTTTTATTTTTCAATTGTCTACGCAACTGGACAATATGAGAAATCATAGAGATCCTTTGAGGTATATTTAGCTGCCGGTATTTCAAAGCACCGTCTGAAGACTACAGGGTCATCTAACGCCTCTCCTTCGTGAGCTTGAGAGTAGGATCAGAGAGCTTTTTGTTCCTATCTATACGGTTGGTCTTGAAGCATGAGACTTGAGGAGACTTGGGATTTGAGGATTATTGAGTCCTCCCACTCTCTTCGAACTTCAGATAACCCTTTAATACTCCATCGTAAACTGCTCAATTCCTCTTCGAGTTCAGTGATTTGTCGTCGATCCAGAGTGTGCGCTTGTTGTACGTTGCCAGGTCCAGTCGTCGGATCTCCTCCAGGATTCTTAGCACCCCTTGTCATACCGTAACCTCGACCGCTACCGTAGTGGAGGGTACAGGTTGCCGGGCAATAGGGGCTACGTTTTATTTGTGCTATTCATGGGGTGTGCTTTGCAGGCTGGTTGGCGATCGCAGTATGGTTGTTACAAATGCACAGAGAAAGCTGCTGCCCATTCTCTGGTTTTTCCCTTAGTCGCCTCTTACGACACCCACGGGCAAACATGGGACGGTGAAATTCTTTACGCCCAACACCATACGGTACCATACGGTTAGTGATGTAGATACCAAAAAATATAAACACATTTTGTTTTATATTAACTATAAATTAGGTAGGTTTAGGTAGCGCAGTTAGGTAGCATAAATATATCGGGATACTTAAACTATCGTTTTTACAATCAAATTGTCCCGTGTTCTGTTTTGTCATGGTCACCTCATTAGAAAGAGACACACTACCAACGGGAGCCTTCTCACGTGGACCGGTATTTGCGCCATAGTGCACAGTCTAGTAGTAAGAAGTATAAGGTCTTTGGATTAAACAGATCGTTGAGAGTGGAAGATTTAACATGGTCGTCGAGGGTAATTGGACACTTGGAAAAGTGAGCATTAAGTGCATTCAGGTCCATTTTATCAGAAGAACTCTTGCCAGAGGCTTTGCCAATACCGAGAGAGTCTTTAAAAACTGCCATACTTGTGTTGGGTTGAAGCTCAATTGACAATTGAGCTGTGAATGTGGTGCCTTTTTGCATTCCTAGCGATTAGCGATTTCGCATCCCTTTATAAATGTTCCAGTTTTCCTCAATCGGCTGCTTCCTGTACAAGCGCTTGGCATTTTCTCGCAGGCCAACACAGGAGACCAGTCAATGACACCCGCATCAGCTCCAAATCAATGTTTTGCAAACTACGAAGAGACATAAATTTTGCCTTGCGTTTAGGAGGTCGAATCTTATAGGAGGGATAAATGAGGTCATGGTAGAAAAAGGAGCAGAAAGCTGTCAATGTGTGGCTACAATTGTTAGGGTCAGAAACTAGGATGAGATCTAATAGAGAAGGAGCCCTGTGAGTAGCATTTAACGGAAGTATGTGCATATTAACAGAAGAGACAAGAGATTGGAGTTTACGGCTGCGCGAATCGCCCTTTAGCAGACAAGTGTTTAAGTCTCCGAGAATAATCGTATGCTCATATTGTCTAATCAATTTGGCAAGCGGGACTATAATATACTCCTTAAAGTAGCTTAGTATGTTGCAAGTTTATTTCAATCTTTTTAGAAGACCGCTTCAAAATCGATTCAGCCAAACGCGAAAAAGTCGCGGACAAACATACATACAAACATGCGGGTAAAACTGAAGTTTAAAAAATAAATGAGATTAATTCGAAAATATGCTGTGAATTAGGGCTTAAAAAATCTGGCAACACTGATATGCAAAAAGACAAGTAGCTAAAAAACAGGCACATTCGTGTACAATAATAATAAAAAAAAACTGTTTGTCGTGTTGTCAAAGTGTTCAATACAAGCAAAAGTATTGAATGTCGAAACGATACTATGAAATTATCAGTAAACGAAGATATTAATCAACCGGACCATGTAAATTAAACATGCGATAGTTGAGAAGTACAGCTTTCAAGTCATACGTTCCGTGTTAATCGTACATTTACGTTGTAAATCTAAAATAATAATTCGCAAGAATGGATGGAACTTGGGTTCTCATTTTGCTTGCTTTGGTGATGTTAGTGGGGTCCTATGTTGCTGGAAGCATACCCTTGAACGTGACCATGTCCGAGGTAAGCCATTTATTTGAAGTCCAAGCTCCTAAATAGAATAAAATAAGGTAAAATGAGGACCATCTGTGAATTACGTTTTAGTCTACTTAGCTAGCCTAATTCGATAAAAAATATTGCTGATCACTTAAATATATTGCAAAACAGGTGAATATGTAGTTCACTACAGGTTCAACCAGTTGCAGCTTGTTAATATTGGAAGAAATAGAGAAAGTGAAGCGTAACCTCTTTTGCAACATTGTAGTTTCAACATAAGTATGGTTTCAATTCATTTGAAATTAATTAAAAGTATTAATTTTATTAAGTAATTTAAAAGAATATACACTTCACTATTTGATATAAGATTAAGAAACATTTTGGATAATAAGACAGCATCAACCAAACTAAGACAATTGCTATTCTTGTCTACATTACCAGATGTTTGATTAACCAAGACCAAATTTTAGTTTTGACTGCCTCATAAGCTGAGCATTTACTTTAAACTTACAAGCAGCTTATAGTTTATGAAGTTTTGCATTATTAGAGTTTTATTTATGTTGTTGAGTAGAGGATAGCCGTATAAAAAATGCTGTTTTACTTTGATAGTAAACATTGTATCTTCTTAATGGAGCGAGTATGTTTGGCTTAATATTCATCTACGGCAGCACTATTCGCCGACGCAGTCATAAGGTCCTCACCTGTGCAGGTTACGGGGCATGCGGTACAGGAAAATAATAATTAGATATATCAATCGACTTATTATTTCACAGTTTCGCAGAATCTATGAATGTAAGATGTTAAATAAAAATCAACGCTTAGAACTTACTGGCCAATATTGATGGAATACATGCCCGTTCCTATAGATCTATTCAGGTATACAATGAGTGGTAACATTATAAAGAAACATTTTTTGTTTGTTTTAGGACAAGCTCCAAAAGGTAACAGTATTTGGTGCGGGTCTCCTTGTTGGCACAGCTCTCGCAGTTATAATCCCTGAGGGTGTCCGATCCCTGTTCAGTGAGCGATCTCATCCAACGGTGGTGACGAAGGACTTTACAGCTGAACCACCAGCACATGAAGATGACCTTCATTCCGTTATTGGCATATCTCTTGTCTTAGGTAAGTTTATGTAATGTTTTGGTCCCCAAGCATTTTACTGATTGATATGGCCATTTACACAGTTGGTTATGGAACAATTTGGTGCAAAATGAACATCAGTATCGGGGGTCTCATATCTTCGAGAGAACTCAGTTCCTGCCAAGCTAGTCTACATTGGTGGTCCTTTAGGTGTACTCCAAAGGATTGTCTTATGTCTTATATTCCCTAATGAATAATATATGAACATAATTTTTATGATGCCAACAGTATCTGTAAAATATTATAGGTACTGCAGTGCAACGCCTATTTACGCATCAAGTCAAAAAAACTAATATTATATTCCATTTGAAATAACTTTAGACCTATTGTAAACTAACTAACTGTAGACTGTGCCAGCATGTGAAAGTGTTGTAAACTGCGAAGTTTTACACTCGAAGTCAAAGTCAAAGTCAAAGTCAAAGATTTATTTGCAGATAAATATGGTTACAAAAGTTCTTACAATGGTAGTATTAGTAGCTTAACATATTCAATCATAACATAATGACATGCAAATTTTTGGTATAGGTAGAATTCGAACATTAATTTAATTTATAATCAAGAAATTCTTTTATATTATAGAAGGGATGCTCAATTAACCACCTGCGTAAAGCCCTTTTGAAGCGGACCATTGGAAGTTCTTTAATTTGGTTAGGAATCTTGTTATAGATCTGAATACACATAGGATAACAACTTCGCCTATATAGTTCCGTTTTTATTCTTGTAGGATTTATTAATCTATTAGGATATCTGGTTTTAAAGTTACATTTATCTCCCAATTTTTCAAACATTTCAGGGTGAGATTTGGTAAATTTACATACTTCCTCAATATAAATACCAGTTAATGTAAGTAGTCTAAGTTTTCTAAACAGCGGTTTACAGGATGTGAGTGGGTCTACATTACAAATCGCACGTATACACCGCTTTTGTGCGATGAAAGCTCTTCCGAGATGCACCGAGTTCCCCCATACCAGTATACCATAGCGCAGTATTGAACCAACATATGCATGATAAGCCTGCAATGTGGCTTGTCTACTTGTAAGATTAGATAAACGCCATAGAGCATAAGCAAACTTACTGAGTTTTCCACATATCATATCAATATGGTTAATCCAAGAACACCTCTCATCTAGAACTATCCCAAGAAAAGTAATACTATCTGATTGTTGTATTTGTTTACCTTTATAAGTTATGTTTAAATCCATTTTAGTCCAGTTTTTGTTTTGAAATTGTACATATTTGGTTTTATCTATGTTAGGTTTAAGGTTATTCTTTTCCATCCAAGTTATTATTTTGTCTACGGTACTATTTATTTCTTCATTATAGTTTTCTTTAGTTTTAGGGATAATTACGGAGACATCATCTGCAAAGAGTATGCAGGGATGGTCAGTTACTTTTGTCAGGTCATTGATATATAGCAAAAAGAGGGGGGGCCCCAAAATACTGCCCTGTGGAACGCCTGTGCCATTGTAACCTAATTTGGATTTATATTTCTGTTCACCATTTTGATTTGGTTTATCCACAGTAATTTCTACAACTTGCGATCTGTTTGTAAGGTAACTTTTTAACCATGCATTTGCTTTACCGCGTATTCCATATTTATCACATTTTTTTAGGAGTAGCTCGTGCGATACAAAGTCAAAGGCTTTTGACATGTCAAAAAATACAACAGTAGTCGGAATTTTCTGGTCAATATTTTTGGTAACTAGGTTAATTAAGTTAAATGCCGCTGTGGTTGTCGATTTTCTTTTTTGGAATCCATGTTGATCTCGATTCAAAATTTGGAACTTATCGATAAAATTTATTAATCGCGCATGCATGACCTTTTCGTAAATTTTTGCTAAAATAGGCAACAAGGCTATCGGTCTGTAATTATCAACAAGTTTTCTATTTCCTTTTTTGTGTATTGGTTTAATAGCTGTCATTTTTAATTTCTCAGGAAACACTCCCGTGAATAATGATAAGTCTAATAAATGTACTAGTACCGGAGTAATGATAGGGCCTATGTATTTTATAATCCCTGTAGGTATTTGATCATAACCTGTTGAATTTGTATCCCTGAGAGATTTAATTACTTTTTGTATTTCGTCATCATTGGTGGGCATTAAAAACATACTAGAATCAATAGGATCAATGTCATAATTATTAGTATTAATGTCAAAATTGTTGTTCGTCAAATTAATATAATAGTCATTTATATAATTGGCAATGTCCGTGGGGCTTGTTAATGGTCCGGTTTCAGTTTCTATCTCCTTAATGTATGATTCCTGAATTTGATTATTATTATTGGAATTATATTTTATTAAGTCCCATGTTGCCTTGCATTTATTTTTAGCCCTAGATATGTAGTTTGTATTATGAATTTTTTGTGCTTTCTGTATACATTTTTTAAGTAATTTATTATAGTTTAAGTATTTTAATTTATTGCCTTTATCAGATGAGAAATAGTATTTAAAACGCAAGTCCCTTTTAGTTTTAGCTGATTTTTTAATACCTTTGGTAATCCATTTCGTATATTTTTTCACTAGGTTGATTTTGATCTCGATTTTAGGGAAACACAAATCAAAGAACATGACAAGTAAATCGTGAAACAGATTAAACGCATTGTTAGCTTCCTGATTAGAAAATATATCAGTCCATTTCAAATTTGATATGCAGCTAAAGAACTTTTCTTTATTTTCGGCGCTAAAATCACGCTTATAAATTGTACGAAAGCGTAGAGGTGGAACTTTATTGTCTATTGATATGGATATCATCTGAGCCGTTTCGTGATCTGACAGTCCCAGTGGTATAACCTCACATATTGCATCCTTACAGTTACTTATTATTTGGTCTAGACATGAATTTCTTCTTGTTGGTTGTTTTATATGTAATGTTAAACCAAAATTATTTACAATCCTAGTTAATTCGTCTGTGCATTTTTTGTTTCTATCGATTTTTCCCCCCAAAATATCAATGTTAAGATCACCTACTATCACTAATTTTTTTTTTGATTTATTTCGAAGGTTGCATAACATTATTTCTAAATTACGTAGGAAAACGAAGGGGTTTGAGCTTGGCGTACGATATAAGGCTATTATTATAGTGTTATATTGTAAGAGTTCAACTCCACAACACTCAAAATCATTTTCAGATGCATATTTCTTCAATTGCGTCAGTATTTTGTACTCAATGTGATTTATGCAGAATATACAAACACCGCCTCGCTTTTTATTCTTTCTTGAGTACCAGTCTCCTAATTTATAGTCATTTAAGGCAACGCTGCTCTCCTCACCCGCTTTAATAAAAGTCTCCGTCAAGCATACCACATCAATAATCAACCCTTTATTTAGAAACGTATCGATCGCAATTTCTAGTAGTTCTTTTTTACTTCTTAAACCCGCAATATTTTGGTGAAGAATATTTAATGAGCGACAATTATTAATATTAGTTACGTCAATGGAATTTACGTCTTCTACCTTACTTATCTCATTATAATACACTTTTTTTAATGATCGACGTTGATCATAGAGCATTTTAGGTTTAGGTAAAGCATTACTAGTACCTGCGAAAAAAGGTATTGTTCGGGGTGCTTTTACAGTTATACGATCTTGTTGATCGGTAAGTAGGCTTCGTGTCTAGGTTTGTAGTAACATAATATGTGGGCAAATCGGAGCATTTCGACAGAACTGTTGGTTCTTTGCTGAAGTTAAGATATTGGTTTTTATAATCAATTGTGTCAATCAGAACGTTCAGTTTATGACAAGTATTGCTATGAGTACGTAAGAAGTAGCAGTTTTCATTATTTTTACATATCAGTTCTAAATTATTATTCAGTAACTTTACATTTAGATATTTATTTTCCAGCACACTTAACACAATAATTGGGGAACTGTTATATTTTCTTATAAACATATACAATTCATTTATCATTGTAGTAGGGTTGTAGTCATTTTCTCCTACACAAATAATAATTTTATCACAAGGCTTACTTGACAACTCCGTGTTTAACAGCTGTTGAGAGATCGCATAGTATTTTAACATTCCTTCTGCGCAGTACCTTTCGTATGAGCTATTAGATCTCAACTCAAGTAGGCGTGTAGTTAAACCCGTAATTTGCTGGGTTCCTAGGACATGTATTTTCCTCTTCAGATAATAATTATTATTGCTTTTAAGATATGAAGTATTAGTTTTAATAGATTTTTTCTTATTATGCTGTATGGTAGTTTGGGTGCAATCCGCGTTTAACTTCTTCAGTTTTGTTTGTTCTTCCGTATTTTGTGTAGTAGTACCGATGGTTAAGCTGGATTTTCGAGTCTCATTATGTAGTGTGTTTCTAGGTATTTTTTCCATTTCAGGTTCAAGATGCAGTTGGTTACTTAAAATCTTTGATTCGTTTAAGTTTCTTGATTTTCGCTTTGGAGTATTAATTTTTGGTGAAAATATTTTAGTTAAACTATTAATCTTGGTTTCTTGATTTTGTAGTCTTTTATCTAAATCATTTTTTTCTAGTATTAAGTTCTCAATTTCCTTGTGCGCACTCTCTAGCTTTTCCTTTAAATCTCTGACGGTTTCCTGTAGATCAGTAATTTCTTGGCAATTCCATGTAGATAAATCGGGTAAACTTCGTCCAAGAGCATGAGAGTCGGTGGATAAGAACGAATTATCTTCAAAACTTGTTGTAGAGGCATTTAAATTAGTAATTCTTCGTCTAAATGTTATATTATTATTGATGTTTTCCATGATGTCAGTGTATAAAATTATAAAAATAAAAAAAAAAACAAAAAGTAACTCTCTTCGTTGGGATCGAACTCGGGACTCAATGCACGGCGTGGCGTGCGGCTTACGCTATTTGGCCACCGAGTCTTTGGTGAAAAGTGCGAAATTAGACGATCAGTTGCTAATGTGTGAAACCAGTTTAAGCGTGTGTCATTAACTCATTCGAAGGTCAGTCCACTTCGACACTGAGACAAAGAAACTTTTAACGGTCACTTTTAAAAACATGGAAATATTTTTGCTGGTATCTCCGGTAATAGTTTGTACACAGATTTAGTTTTTTCACTGTTTGTTGTAGGTTTTCTTAGGCAAGTATTAAAGTAACTTTAAAACAGATTACTGCACTTTAGACTATTTTTCCGAAATAAAATGCTCGCGAGTACAAGCAAACACGTCCACTCGACGCAGTGTTCGTCTACCCGTCTACGAAGCTTTAATACCTTACTTTATTTTACATGTTAAGCTTAATATCTACGCATTATATCTACCTAACGGGTGCAATATTTTTACTTCAATTGCATTGGTGATATGACAAATGGCAGCTGTAATGAACAGTTGGTTTTGGCTTCTTATGTCATCCTGATGTTTACAGAATAGAATTAAAACTATAGAACATTTTGTGTTTTTGTTCAATTTTTTTATATGCCTTCTGATAGTCCGTCGAAGGTATCTAACTAGTTGTGGTAAACCATTTTCGAGGTCGAGTATACATACTAGTGTTGTTTCAGGGTTTGTGTTCATGCTGCTGGTGGACCAAATGTCTGCCAGGTTCAATGACCAAAGCAATCCCGTGGAGAAGAACGTCACAGCTACTGTCGGACTGGTTGTGCATGCTGCAGGTCAGTTTTTTTTTTTTTTTATATTTATATGTTATCGCGCTTGACCACTATCTCATCTGATGGTAAGCGATGATATGGTCGACGGTGTAGCATGCTAGCTTAGAAGCCCTAGAAGTAACCTATTCACTCTTGACTTAAAGAGTGGGTTGTAGCTATCGGAAACAGACTCCGCCAGGGAATTCCACTTCATAGCTGTTCGCACAATGAAAGTATTTCCAAAACATTTAGTGCGTATGGGTGGGATGACCACCATGTAGGTACCGATGGCGCATCGCCGTACCACAGATAATATAATACTAGCATACAGATGCCTCATCCCATACAAAGAAACCGTGCCGACGTAACTAGCGTTTTTCTAAATGGGTAAGTGGATATTCTATTTACCTACCTAAAATCTTACAACTATTTAGACACACCCTATTGTGCTAGATTTATTTTCCAGTGTGACACATTTTCCGTTGTGCGATTACGTCAAAAATTTGGTCCTGACCCTTATACCGATTATTTTTTTGTAAATCGATCACGTTCGGTTTCTTTCCACGGCGATAGATAGATCACCATCTATATCCGTGAAACGGAACCGAACGCGATCGATGTACAAAAAGTTATCAGTATAATCAGTACAGTACGTCGGCACGGTTTCTTTGTATGGGATGAGACACCACTGGCCGTACGTTTTATAGTCCGATGATGAAACGGGCTAGGCGCAATTAGATCAAGCATTGAATTCTATGTTTGTTGTCATTCAAATCTAGCTTGTGCCCCCGGTTTTGCTCACGTGGCCGATTCAAAAATTATACAGAAACCGTGCAATTTCCTTAAGGTTCAACTAGTCGACGGCACGAATTATTTTGTGCGCGTGGTTAAAATGCATGCCATCTCATCCGACAACACGTGCGAATGAGATAGATGCTGAGATGAGCAGTAAGAAGCTAGTTCGCGTACGAATTAGCACTTTTGCAAATTTGTATCGAAATGGATGATGATTTAGGACGAAAACGAGCGCGCGAAATTTTATAAACAGTCCTTTGGGAGTCAAAGTATAAAGTAGTAGATATCATGAAAAACTACTAAATGTATATTTCCAAAATAAAATTATTGCATTGTTGAATTACTAATCTATCCCTGTATGGAGGCAGTTTTGCAATTTTCCTTCTTCTTATGGTATTTATTTCCGCCCAAAGATGCGTTAAAATAAGTGTTGAAATATGGAACTTTCGACGCTCATTACTTTCAAATATTTTATTTTTTAACTTTTTTGTTTGCATACAGGGCTTGATACTGATGAGACAAATTGATTTATTTTTATTTTGAACGTACATTTTGAAACAGTGGAGTAATCGCTAGACTACGTTTGTATGGAAGAATGATCGACTAGTGTAACCTTAAGTAAGTAGCCTATTATTCGATGTTAGCGATACCTATTAGATTGTGAAGCTTCCCATCAATGGAAAGACTCTTTATAAGTAATCGAATCAGCACTTGATAAGTTATACCATCATGATACCGCTGTAAAAAAAAGGGAAAGTGCTCTTTGTCCTGTATAGCTCCATCTTTCTCTTCCCGTGGAACCATGATAGCTCTGACAATACAAAAGTAAGGGCTCTACCATGAGCTCGTAAAATTAATGGGCCAGATAATTATATCTGTCTAAATAGCAACAACCTTGCTCGAAAAGCTTCACACACACTAACACCCTGTTCTCAAATTTCAATATTGTTTTTGATTTCCTCACGTACGGGCACAGCTAGATAATAAAATTGTCAGCTATTAAAGTTATGAAAACGCCAATTTAATTACAATTGAATTTAAGCTCAGCGTCGTCATATTAACGGTCATTATCGAAACGCGACAGTATTACGGCAGTTGCGTCAAGCCGGAACCAAACCTTGGTGAAACAGTTCACGAGCGGCAGATTGTTATGAGCTGAGGGTGATAACCGACTGGAAGCAAGGCATGCTCCGCGATAACATTATCGATCCGGCTATCGGCACGAATCGTTTCCAAATAATGTAATACTTACAGTTTTGTTCGCGACTTTGACCCCATGCTTTTTTTCTCTTCTTTTTCTTTTTTAGGGTTTTTTAGGGTTCCGTACCCAAAGGGTAAAAACGGGACCCTGTTACTAAGACTCCACTGTCCGTCTGTCTGTCTGTCTGTCACCAGGCTGTATCTCATGAACTGTGATAGCTAGACAGTGCTGCAACAAATACTAAAAGCAGAATAAAATAAATATTTAAGTGGGGCTCCTATAGAACAAACGTGTTTTTTTTGCCGTTTTTCCGATAATGGTACGGAACCCTTCGTGCGCGAGTCCGACTCGCACTTGACCGGTTTTTACTTTTTATTTTTAGTGAAGTTCACATAACATCACGCGTGTATTCCCCGAAGGGTTTGGGCAGAGGTGCACATAAAGTACACCCACATTTCACTAGTTATGTTAACTTCCGTGTAATAAGGAACGAACCAATCCAGACTCCGTGCTGTTACTGACAAATTCCAGATGGAATAACCCAATACCACTTTGTCTGACCCGGGCATGGAACCCAGGACCTCATGTTCAAGATGGCAAAATTAAGCAATTGTTCCTTTAAAATATCAATTCCTGTACCTTTTGTTAGCACGACTCCAGACCTCAATTCATCATTCATCATCATCATTTCAGCCGAAAGACGTCCACTGCTGGACATAGGCCTGAACGGATGGCCGATGGGGCCGAAAAGTTCTGGAATGGCGACCGCGAACCGGAAGACGATACGTTGGAAGGCCTCCCACTAGGTGGACTGATGACCTGGTTAAGGTTGCGGGAAGGCGCTGGATGCGAGACGCACGGGATCGGTCAATGTAGCGATGCCTGGGGGAGGCCTATGTCCAGCAGTGGACGTCTTTCGGCTGATATGATGATGATGATTCTCGGCAATAAGTTCCCGCGGGATGATTTACATAAAGCGGGTGAAGTCGCAGATATCTTGATTGATTGTTAAATGCTATTAAAACAGCGTGCACGTACTTATCAGCGTTTTGATTGATCAAATGCATGGAGAATCGAAACAAGATGGTTCGCCAGTCGGCACGTACCTAACCTGCCTCTGTGATATTAGAATAAAAAGAGCCAAATGACAGAATCCGCCGCATTACACATACTGCAAGAATGTGGTTATTTTAAGCAAAAAAACTAAAACTACTAGGTTTTTTTATTACTTGATGCTGTTGCATATATGACATTTGTAAGGTATATTTTAAACATTTATTTCGGACCACAGATTACCTCCCAATAGATTCCGCATACAAGACAACTTACGCGCACCACACATCAGCCTATTTAGGCTGATATAACTCAGCGCACGGTATGATCTCTCTAGTTTCGACCAGACGTTAGAGCTGTAGGGACGCAAGCGATTTCTAGTTTTAATTCTGTTTAAAAAATAGTTATCAATGGTTTGCCTTAAAAAAAAGACGAATTGTGCAGTAAAATGGTGTGGAAAATCAACCAGCCCTTCAAGTTCAAAAAAATATGGGATAACATTCCACCAGTAGGCAAAGTAATAAATATTGATCAATCTAGAAAAAGGTCAAGTTAGTTAACGTAAGTTTTATCACTCATAAGGAATTATTATATTGCTATCTTTTTCCCACAGAAATAAAAATGTTGAGAAAAATACGTTTTTCGCTTATCGAAAAGTATCGATGATCGATGTTTAATTAGGTATATAGGAGAATAAAATATTTTTTTTAAATTGATTATTTAAAAATTAACAAATTAGTTTATTTTTAATTTGAACTAATTGTGCTCTATTCATAACAAAAGCTCAGAGTGGCCCTGTTTACATAGGATTACAATTAAATTAAATCACTTTTGGCCAAAATTAAAATCTTTTCTCGATAGAAGTTTTTCTTTATCATTATTAAAGTAATTATAAAATCACCGGATAAGAAATTTTACATAAAATACCATTCTGTTTGAAAAATATCGATATTTTTATCGACATTTAATGCGCATGTGCCGTCACTACGACAGGTACCATGACCTTGAATAGCCAATCACGGCGCACTTGTCACTCCCCGCGCAACCCGTGCGTTCCGCCAAATTTGGTGAACTCTCAATCAAACAAAACAGTAGGCATGCGGTATCTATTGGGAGGTAATCTGTGTTTCGGACTTTTTATGTTATATATATAATTCTTGCACTGCAGTTGTCTACATGGAAAGCAGTCAGTCGGTTGCGCACCCAGGTAGGCCGCTGCAAATACCACTTGCAAAATTGGGTTTAACAGACCCGCCTGAAACTAAATGTGAGTACGGTGCCTCTGTCACGAGTATGACTAATTTGTTAGAGCGCTCCAAACGCCCGGGTGTTTCTTGCTAGTCCTTGCCGCTATGAATGAACGCTATTGATGCCGTTTTAAACGCGGCCACCTACTAGCCCCAAACTCTTTTTTTAATATTGATAGGCTCGCGTTTGACCATCTCTCCTGATGGTAAGCGATGATGTGGTCCACGGTGAAGCACACAGCCACGCGCCTGTAAAAGCCTATTCACTCTTGACTTAAATGCCTCCAGGTAACATCAGGAAACACATACTCCAACAGGGAATTCTACTCCTTAGCACAATTAAGTCTTTCTAAAAGGTTTAGTGGTTATGGCTGGGATCATGGGATGTCCACCATGTACCGAGTGCGCTTCGCCGTACATCTATTAGTACGATGATGGAACTGGCTAGGCGGAATTTAAATGCCTAATGGTTAAATCACCATCAACTTGAAAAGAAAAAGACGAATATAATCAGATGCAGGGATATGAAATTTCGGCTCTGGATATGGTTTCGGATACGGTTACGGATATGAAATTATTTAGGATTATCCGTTAGTTTTGGATGGTTTCGGTAACAGATATTAGATTTGTAAGAAATTGTAAAAGTAAAGCACAAGTTAATAATAATTTTGCCGGAAACACCTGTCATTTTGTGTCTCATTTAGACCCTATCCCAAATTATCCGATTACGGTTATGGATAGATTATCATTTTGGATATCCGATAGTTTCGATTACGGTTACAAAGCGCATCAACAGCCCTAATCCAGTGTGTAACCATGAGTGTGTGTTACCCCGGCAGCGGACGGCATCGCGCTGGGCGCGGCGGCCACCACGGCGCACGCGGACGTGGAGCTCATCGTGTTCCTGGCCATCATGCTGCACAAGGCGCCCGCCGCCTTCGGGCTCGTCACCTTCCTGCTGCACGCCGGCCTCGAGAGGTACGAGTACGAGTTATTAGTTGACACGGGCCCATTACGTATGGTTTGCAACTTGCTAACACGAGTAAGTTGCTAACACGAGGTTCTTTGGTGCAAGTGGGCCAAAGCGCCTTTGACGATACGGTTGGCGTATTAGCGGTTGGGCTATTAGCAGCTGCGCTGCATGTCCCGGCTTCGACTCCCGCACGAAACAAGTATTTATATGGCCTACAGTTGTACCGGGTCGAGCTATGTACGTATGTGAGTTTAAATGTTTGTGAAGTACCCACAATACAAGAGAAATCCTAGTGTGGGGCAACTTTAAGATTATAATACAAGGATGAGTTACATATTCGCGAGCTGGCTAACCAAAACCAGATGTATCCTCCGACTGCACAGTATGTTTTTTTCTTGTTTACGTCTTTTTAGTTCGCTTCTCAAGCAGTCGGGTTTTTTGATATTTTGAGTTAACTTTTTTTATGTACACGTATGTTTCTTGTGACAATGAAATGTTTAAAAAAAAAGAAAAATAAAAGCTGTTTTATAATATATTCTTCCTTACCACTCCACAGGAATAGGATAAGGAAGCACCTGCTGATATTCTCGTGCGCCGCGCCGCTGCTAGCGCTGCTCACGTACTTCGGCATCGGCAACGAGAGCAAGCAGACGCTGAGTGACGTCAACGCGACAGGTAACTTGTACAACACTAGCTAGCTCCAAACCCGCGGGCTTATTACGTAAGGAACAGCAAGTAGCAGTAATTGTACAATTATTGCGCGATCAATTTAGTGACCTGGCTACTGAGGCATTTAAGTCAAGTCTTTTTTTTGACAGTCACTTTTAACAGAAGCTATTTTATCTGTCTAATGATTTATAAAATGTATAATTTGATGAATTAACCAGCTTATGAAAGAGCAACACTTCGTGGAGGCTTTTTTTTACAATAGTCAATTTGATTACTATTTAGCTCCAATATTCCGGTAAATTAATATTCGCAGATGTAAAGTATTTGTGTAAAGTAAATATGGCAGTGAAAATTGGATATTTTCTTTTTATTTAAATAATATAATAATTAATTTGAAAACTGGATGACTAAAATGTCAATGTATAAAATTGATTAAAATTTCTTCGAATTGTCGATTGTTAAAAGAAAACGAATCGATAATGCATTAGGACATCACTTAATAGACTACATTATCTCGTATTTGAGCTGAACGTAAAATTGATTTTTCTAATTTAATTTAGACATTGGTAGAATAGTCGACATCGGTGCTTGCCATACAAAAAAAGAATATAGATACTTATTGCGGACTTATCACAATCTTATGTGTTTGTAAGTATTTAGTAGGTAAACATATAAGCTTCGCTGAGGTAGCCAACACTACAGTATATAAAAATCCTCCACTTTACCGTGATCACTTTTGTTTCAATGATTCAACAAATAGTCCAGTTGCGTAGACATTAGAGACACAAAACAACACCAATTTGTTATTACAATATACACTAGGAATTATATATGAAGGATTATTATTCTAATTTGCGGATAATTAAAGTAGCCACAAAATAACACACGAAAAAAGCCGCCAAATACTCAAAAACTTCTGTACCTACTCAGCCATCAGCGAGCGATTGACAATCGACCAACAACAAGGGAAAAAGTTATCGCAATTTGACAGCTACATTTGCTCGCCGATCGCTGACGCTCTGCTGTCAAAAACCATACGTAATACGAAATGTTCGCGATCACCTTGCGATAAATGCACATTTCAGTTAGCAGATTTTTATTGTTAGCAGTGCTGTCGTAAAATTATTATGGTGTGGCTATAGCTCATATATAATGCGGATTCGTGATTGAAGAGCAATTAATTCGCAAAAATAAGCCTTCCAATTTTTTGACGGTAAGCGATATTCGCGCGATGATTGTACAATATCTGCGCAAATATTGCTAATTGCTATTTCATACGTAATAAGCTTGCCGGTCAGCCGTTCTCGTCACAAATAGACAGATAGAGTTATTATTGCAAACCACCTTTATTCCTTAAATTGCTAGGCAGAGATGTCTCTGCTCTGTCCTTTGTGTATATACAGGTTGTAACGAAAAGATGTGATCATATTATAAAAACTGCTTCTACCTATGGAAATGGGACAACTTTTTGCAATGAACAGTGCCACTAACAATGCAACAATGCCCAAAGAATATGATTATGACTTCTAAGTCATTGTTCCTCTGTGTTCTTAAAAATGCATTTCTTAATTTAGTCTCAATTTTGTTAACTGTCTATTATGGGAAGGAGCAAGTCAGCTGAGTTAGCAATGAGCAGGATCAGTTTTTAAAACGTGATTAAATGTTAGCAATGAGCGGGATCAGTTTTTAAAACGTGATTAAATGTTAGCAATGAGAAGGATCAGTTTTTAAAACGTGATTAAATGTCAGCAATGAGCAGGATCAGTTTTAAAAAGGTGATTAAATATTTCTTTGCTTTAAGCGTAGCACAATAAGGGCTAATTTCTCCAATGAAACTAATCGCGATTAGTTCTACTTAACTCAGTTCATGCAAATACAGCGTTCTGATTGGTAGTTTCGCAGCGGTCTCAACTAATCACAATGCTGTATTTGTATAAATTGTATTTTCATTGGACAAATCGGCTCTAAATAAAATTATTGGTCTATGGAGACATCACTGACAGAATCAATAAAGTAAAAAAAAACCCTTCGTGATGGATACGATCGGCGCTATTTTTAAATCTTGATTGTATTTTGTTTAGTATTCTTATCTGCTATTTGGTTGTGTTGTGTTGTAACGTTCTCCATTCTGCTCCAGGCATCGCCATGCTGTTCTCGGCGGGCACATTCCTGTACGTGGCTACGGTGCACGTGCTGCCCGAGCTGACGCAGCAGTCGCAGCAGTCGCACGCGCACTCGCACACGCACGTGCTGCTGCCGCTGGCGGAGGGCGCGGCGCCGCGCAAGGGCTTCGGCGGCCTGGCGCTGTGCGAGGTGCTCATCCTCACGCTGGGCGCGCTGCTGCCGCTGCTGCTCACTATGGGGCACAAGCACTGAGCCTGAGCCGCGCTGTTGCTAGACCGACTCCTCTGCGACCCGAAGAGACCGTAGCGAGCCTCACACGACGCACCCGCAGAACGATAGTAACCCAATTCAAAATATGCAATTTGTGGGAACTAAACCGGTACCACTGCTCTCCTTTGTTGGAGAGCAGTATCGGCCACGACTTAAAATTACTTAGAGTACTTTGTATAAATTATTGTATCACCACTGCTCTAAAACTGTGAAGGAAATCAACATGAGGAAACCGGCATGTCGTAGAACCAAAAATTCGAAGAAATGTGTGACATCACCAATCCGCACTAAGCCAGCCGGGTGGATTAAGACCCATGTGTCCCAGTGGGAACGTTAATAGTACTGCAGCGGCCAGCAAAAGAGGCATTGATGGACGAACGTGTAAAACGTGGGCCGAGGCGAAGCCGAGTCACACATACGTAAGTCCATCAATGCCTAGTTGTGGCCAAGGCTTGTATAGTGCTTTTCTTAAATAATGCGCGGAAATTAAATCTAAGTAGTACCTAGAACTCATTTTGTCAAATACAATTACTTTTCAAAATCAGTGACGAACAACAATAATTATCCCCGCGTTAGGCTTAGCACGCACTGCGATATTTACTCGCACGATTTTTTTTCCGCCCTTTCTGCGGCCTATGGAATTGTATGAAGCTGCACGCATTGCGGTAAAAAAATCACGCGCGAATAATACTACAAAAATCCGCGCAAATAAAAATCGCAATGAGTGCTAAGCCTTAAAGTGTTCATTTGTTTTTTTTTTCAATAAACAGCTTTCTATTTGGAAGCCAGATCGAAATTTAAATAAAACCTTTGATAAGTTACCTCCTTGGTTGCCATGTTTCGGAGTAAAAGATCGTTCCATTTTTAAATGACACGACAGATATGAATTTACTATGTAATTTATTTGGCCGCTACACACGACAGATATGGATTTTCATACAACTTTTGCCGGCCGCTGCTCGCATGTATTTGGCCTGTACTGCAATTTCGATTTATCTCGAAGAAGGTTGTCAAAATAATGCTCAAATTTCCAAGCATGTTTGAGAAAAAGGATTTTATTTTTATTTGTTATAGGTGCGTTTGACTACTATCTCGCCTGATGTTAATTTATGATGTGGTCGACGGTAAAGCACGCTTGCCTAGAAGTAACCTATTTACTGTTGACTTAAAGATCCCTAGATTATAGCTCTCAGGAAACAAAGACTCCGGCAGAGATTTGCACTTCTTTTTTTTTTGTAATTCACAAAACTGATGTACAATCACACGAGCAAAAAAAAAGGTCAACAGAAAAATTCTGTAAAATTAAATTGGATTAAATATAAATTAAATCAAAATAAAATTAAATGAAAAATAAAACAAAATAAAATCAATTAAAAAATTAAACTTGTGTTAACTGTACTGTTTTGTACTAAAGTGACCGATGTAAAGGCTGTCCCTTTCTTACTCATAATTCTGTCTCTTCGCCATAGGATTTAGAGTAGGCTTATTATGGCAGTTTACAGCTAAGTCAGAACTGACAGGAATTTTGAATTAGGTTACTTTCATTCTAAGGGTGCGACAAGTATTTTTCAAGGCCTTATGCTCGAAAATGTTGTATAATTTTGTTAAAAGGAATGTGTTGAAACACATGCTGAAGTCCTCGAGCTATAATGACAATCTGGCAAAATTATATTTTGTGTTATTGAAAATAAAAAAACAAAAAACCGCGAAATAATAAAATTAACTGTGAATCATAATTATGCGAGAGATTTTATTGAATAAGGCCTCAAAAACTTTCAAATATGATTGAGTTATCTGTGCACTTTCGAATAGGCACATTGTTAGTTTAATCAGTGACTTTATCTTATTTTTTTTAAACATAGCATTTTGGGTAAGGTAATTTTTTTTTCTTTTCAACCGGTTTTTAACATTTATTGCTACCACATGTGAACTTAGATGATGTTAGATTATTTCTGCTTAGACAGATCTATAGGGATGTTTTTGCTGATTACAAAAACAACAAAATAAAAAAATTGGCTGACTGTCAGATGCTCCGTTTTAGCTTAAGGACGGCAGCGTTCATGTTGCCAGCAACAGTTACTGCTACACGTATAAATTAACTGTGCACCTCGCAGGAATTCGCCCCCACTCCCGCCCACCCGCGCCTCGTGCGCCCGTAGCGACAGTCGAACGTTTGAGTGACGTCACAGCGCCAGGTGCACAGTTAAGTTGACCGTGTAACGCAACAATGTAGCACAACTTTAATTTAACTTAGCGACGAGGGCCTGTTACAACATGTTGAATCAAAGTAGAATATTCAAGAATTTTTGTTAACGCTTTTGTGATAAAATTGTTAGTTATGTTATGTATATTATGTATAGTGACTATTTTAATATAACGACTCGTGTTGCTGGTGCGACATTATGACTGTTTGCCGATTGCCAACGATGCCAAATTACATTCGAATCGTATTTACTCGATAATCGAATATTTTTTTATTAAACTGCATTTCAGTTTACTAACTACTTTCTTTTAGATAATTTTATACGAAAGTCGACTAACAGTTGTAATTCAGCACACAAAAAATAAAAGACAAGCAATGTTATAGTTAATAAGCAGTTAATTATATGTATTGTATTAATAATACAATGTTTACTATTTAATAATAGTTTGTTAATAAAATTGTAAAAACTCATTCTAAGTAATCTTTCTGGTGGTTCAACGCGATTTTTAGTTAGCGAAATTGCAAGTTTTTTCTTAAAAAAATATGTACGCGATATCGCCTATCGAAGCAATTTAGTTTGCGTCGCGCCATCCGTCAGGTCCCTAAGGGTCAATTTATACTAGCGCAGAGTCGAAGCGCATCGAAGCGTCAATTTATTTACAACTAAAGCGAAGCCGCATGAATATGCGTGTATTCGCCAGAATACGCGCACTCTGTTACGAGTCCATCGTGATCAACACCGACGCCGGACAATTTCCGACTGATGACGCGTAGCCGTAGGTTCGCTAGTGGGCGCATGGATACACGAGAATGCGCGCGCACCAATCAGCGTTGTTCACGCGCATACGCGCGGGTTCCAAAGGATGCGTGCGTCATTTTAAAATCTCAGAAGTAATGTATGCGTTACGCTGTTGAGTTAAGGTTGAATTTGTCTTGTTCAGTTTTGGATAGACGCTTCGATGCGCTTCGACTCTGCGCTAGTATAAATTGACGGTTAAAGTTTGAGACAGACAGACCAGCAGCTGTCATGGAAGTAAGAAACATGAATGAAGTCAGCTGTACAACTGGAAGGTTCATTGTTACCAAAACACAAGCAGAAAGAACGGCTCTAAAACTGCACGCGTCCCTTTCTAATAACGGTTGAATATCAGTCAGTCACTCTTTTTTAAAGGGTATTCCATCTCACAACTACGGGGCTCGTGGGAATGCACGATCCTTCGGCAACCCCCGACTGGTGCTTCCCCCCGTGACGTCTAAGAGCGGCGTGGGCTTGTGGAACACCACGCGCCCCCACCTCGGGCCGGGTGAGTGAAAGAGATTTCCCTCTCCCTTTCCGCAGCTTCCTGCGAGACGACTATTACGCAAAAAGATACCACCGCATCCCAGGCCCTCTTGCTGCTGACCATAGACTCGACTATGGCCAGCAGTGACAGCTCACTGCCTACTCCTGAGATGTGGGCACGGCGTGGCTCCTCACAAGCAGCACACTCTGCCAGCGTATGCCGCGCCGTGTCCTCCCGGCAGTCGACGCAGTGGTGACACCGGGCGTCCGGTTCCATATTGATGCGACACAGGTACTTCCCGAAGCAAACATGCCCCGAGAACACTTGCGTCACAGTGCTTCAGCACTGGCCAGACCGCCTCGATGGTGACGAGACCGGCGGTAGGGCGTGAGAGCCGGTCCCGCCACTCCGCCACCAGGACCTCGCGGACTGAGACCGACGCAGCTTCAAATGCCATCGAGCATTCGCCCCGCACCCTCGCTTCCACGCGGCACTGATACAGTGACGCGAGGTATCTTCGCCTCCAGGTCCCAGGGCGGGGATACGGCCAGTACGCAAGCCGCCTCGTAGTGACAATCTTGTGAATCATTATCGCCACGTTTTTTCTTTTAATTATGAGACGAGTTACTCCATAACTCTTACAACTCTTAGAAATGAATTTTCTTTTATTTTTTTATTTAACGATTAGCTCGTGTTTGTCCACTATCGCGAATATAAATTCATTTTTGTCTGACACGGCATTGCCTGATAATGTTCCAGATGCACAGCTAACTACAGTACAACAATTTTTTTAATGTCGAGGGATCGATTGCCGAGGGCAATCATCGCATTTCCGAATACAAATGAATGCTAATTTCCATGTCCATCAATTATTAAATTTATCGTGTATAATAATTTAAATTCAGAACTAGTATGTACTTTATTTTTGTTTTGTTGCTTAGCTGTAAAACTATTTGCCTTTAGCAGCTTTCTCCTCCATTTTTTTAAATAAATTACATTAAGTTAAAAGAGTATTAGCAACTCTATATACTTCCAAGTACATTGAGAGCGTCCGGTAAGGGCAATTGATAGTAATCCGACGACTGACGAGACACGAAGTTTGCCGAGGGACATTAAGAAAATTGTTGTACTGTACTTCCATGGTAAGCGGCTTGCAGTTACAATTAGAAAACCCCACATGTGTAAACTATGAAATAATGATGTTAAATGTTGTCAGAGAACACGAATTATAAATTGTGAGAACACAATGATCGAATCAAATAATCCTTTCGGGTTTCGGTGGCATTGCACGTTCAAATCAGCCGCTCAATTCCATAAAAAAAATCACCGTGACCGTGGTTTGATAACTTATTTCACCTAAGTAGTCAAGGCGAGATTGTCACAGAATAGGAATAAATGCATCCTTAGAGTGAAAGTGACTTAACTCAAAAAATTAAACATGTGGCAAATCTTCAAAAAGTATAGTGTTGACTGTACTTTTTGTACTAAAGTTGTCCCTTTCTTACTCATAATTAGGGCTCTATCACTACAGGGTTTTAAAGTAGACATTTTAAGGTCAGTTTACAGTTATGATATAAATGTTGAATTAGGTCACTTTCATTCTAAAGGGTGCGTATAGATCGTTCCAATGGCGTAGTAGCCGGAATGTGGGCGATTGACAACGATCTACTTTTTGATGTCGAACGACCACATTTTATATTTTTATTTTTACAGCCCCAACGACTATAGAACGAGATCTTACATAACGGACAAAATTGTTGTGCGCATTGAATAAATTAGTATTTATTAAATAGTAAGGAACGTCTCCACATCTTGTTTATTTTTATTTAACAATACACTTCAGGTAAGCTTGGTGTGTAATAAATTTTGCATTTGATATAAATAAAAAAAACATCAAGACATTTAAGAAGACGCAATGTTTTGATCGTGCAATACACAGTCCGAGTCAGAAATATCTGGACGAATAGACCTTTAAAAATAATTGGTATAAATAAGGAAATTAGACTTTAATTCAATTGTACAAGGTCTGTTTCAGTAATACACTGCATGAGTGTTGTCATTCTGACTAGAATCGTATGTCATTGTGATAAAAATTTTACTTAGTGGATATTTTCGTACTGTTCGTGTCTATATTTTTGACGCTGATTGTTTGCATATTCTGTTTAGCGTCACGTCATGACTTGACGTGGTCTATTTGCGTCTCTCACACGCATTGTACGTAAATGAGAAAATAATGATTATACTGCTACTTTAAATTCTTATGTTTTGAGTTTTTGCAGCTGAACAATAGCAAAAATATTACTTTATTTGAATGATGCAGCTGTAGTTTGCAGAAATATTAGTTATTTAGAAATTAATTTTAAACATTATGTTTGCGAGGTTGACTTTAAATCGAATTGTTTAGCAAAATTTTGTAAATCGGCCTCAAACTAGTTATTAATTAATTACTAGAAAAAATATTCAAGGTACAGGCACATACCGAAATATAATGTTAAAATAAGTGCACCTTTTAATTTTATTAAGTTATCCCTTTATTCGTAGACATGATATAAACTGTTGTTTTTTTATAATGTACAGTTTTCTCGCTTGATTGGAAAGCGTTTACGTTTATAAACTTCATGTTTAGGAATAAGGAATAAATATTATATTTCACGTTACGTTAGTGAGATTGGAATAAAATTATTTTGTTTATTATTATTGTAGTAGAATTTTTACGGTAGTTTAATGAGCGTGGCACACGTCGATAATATCATAGTGCAACTATCTACTTTATGACTAAGGAACCTGACTGATGGCGCGACGCAATTTGAATTGCATCGCCTGATATTGTGCACGTATTTCGTAAACGTCGTTTTGCATCGCATTGCGTCCATGTCAAAGTACTTGCAATTTCGCTTAGTAAAAATCGTTTATCGGTGTGAATAAATTGAATCGCCTCGAGCCATCAAGAAGGTCGCTAAATTGCCATCGCACTGCATTAATTCGACACCATTAAACTACTATTTTCAGTTAAGCTTGAACGAAATGGTCGATTCGCCCTTCACTAGCCGTCAATGCATACCATGAAAAAATGCGATGTCGATGTATGTTCAATAGTACAGTTGCTATCACCCAATGCTATAGATTGTATCAGTTTTGGACTATAGACAATTTTCTACAAACAAATTGCAGGCACTTTAGTTTTGTATTATTGTGACTACATTTTTTACCTTTGACTACCTTGATTGTTCATAATAATATGCAGGTGGCCATAAACTGTCTCTAAAATTTAATAAGAGCTGATATTTGCACTACGATAATTATTGATAGTATAGTGATAATTTATAGTTTCATCTAGAAGATTATTTAAGGCTGTGTATTCAATATTTTATTTTTAAAACGAGTATGTATATATATATGTTTGTTTTTATTTTATGTTCTTTTATCTAGATTAATTGGGCCCAGTTATGCGAAAATATACCATTCTAAATTATATATCTCGTTCTACCAAGTACAAGAGATTAATTATTTTGTCTTAGAGCAAATAAATATCATTTATCACAGCCTCGTTGGGGAAGTGGTCGCAATCGCTATTGCTACGCATGAGTTCCTGGGTGAGGCAGTGTTTTTGGTTTTTTCTATCTTGAATTTCTTAGTAGCAACCCAGTCTGGATTCGTGCCTGGTTTGATGGCAATAGGCTCGACCCCTATAACTTGGGCCTTAGGGGGGTATTACACCATCATATACGTATATAGGATCACCACGAAAGAATAATCACCAACTTTTTTAGGGTTCCGTACCCAAAGGGTAAAAACGGGACTCCGCGGTCGGTCTGTCTGTCACCAGGCTGTATCTCATGAACCGTGATAGCTAGATTGTTGAAATTTTCACAGATGATGTATTTCTATTGCCGCAATAACAAACAACAATTAAAAACAATGAAATAAATTAATATTTGTTTCGGGATATTTACCATGTATATTTTATTTTTGGTTGAGAGCTCGAAATATCGAGCTCTCAACCAAAAACAAAATATACATGGTAAATATCCCGAAACAAATATTAATTCTAATGATTGTGACCATGTCAGCTTAAAAACTTATAATGAAATAAATATTTAAGTAGCCCGGGTCCCATGCAACAATCGCGATTTTTTTGCCGTTTTTTGCGACAATGGTACGGAACCCTTCGTGCGCGAGTCCGTCTCGCACTTGGCCGGTTTTTTTTTTATAAAAGACGAAATGATTAATATTGAACTCATTACATCATCATATAAATATGAGTCATACCATATATACCACTCCTGTGATCCTAGATATATGATCGATAAAACCCCCCTTAGGATCACAGATATACAGGGTGTTTGGAAGGGAGCTGTACATACGCCTAGGGTAGAAACTAGGGATAGTCTGCTACCTACCCCCGCCCATTATATTGACCTTGGCCTCAAGGTTTTTTTTTAATTTATTTTTATTTTTTATTTGACTTTTTTGTGATTTTTTGACTAAAACTACCTGTAGCTCAAAATCTATCCATGGGACCGGTCGGCTAATGGTCTTGTTTTAATCGTTAGAGTCTTAGGGTCCTGCAAAAAATTATTTTACACCAGAAAATTGTGGAGAAGAAAAGTTATGGGGCCTGAAGTACCGTAGTAAGGTAAAGAAATAATTTTAAGGGCAACTTTCTATGGGGTTTAAAAAAAAACTAACAGGGTTGGAGTTCTTCTGATTTTTTTAAAACATCCTCAGTCCATGCCCTTTCTAACGATATGCTAAAAGTGTAATTATCACTTTTAGTTTTAAAGTTATTAATTAATTTCCGCAACTAGGGCATTTCAAGCAAAAATTTCAACTAATGAAAATTAAATGTGTTATTTTTTGTTTCATTTGCCATCCTTTTACGATCGAACACATTTAATTTTCATTAGTTGAAATTTTTGCTTGAAGTGCCCTAGTTGCGGAAATTAATTAATAACTTTAAAACTAAAAGTGATAATTACACTTTTAGCATATCGTTAGAAAGGGCATGGACTGAGGATGTTTAAAAAAAATCAGAAGAACTCCAACCCTGTTAGTTTTTTTTTAAACCCCATAGAAAGTTGCCCTTAAAATTATTTCTTTACCTTACTACGGTACTTCAGGCCCCATAACTTTTCTTCTCCACAATTTTCTGGTGTAAAATAATTTTTTGCAGGACCCTAAGACTCTAACGATTAAAACAAGACCATTAACCGACCGGTCCCATGGATAGATTTTGAGCTACAGGTAGTTTTAGTCAAAAAATCATAAAAAAGTCAAATAAAAAATAATAATAAATTAAAAAAAAACCTTGAGGCCAAGGTCAATATAATGGGTGGGGGTAGGTAGCAGACTATCCCTAGTTTCTACCCTAGGCGTATGTACAGCTCCCTTCCAAACACCCTGTATAAGTCATATTTATATGGTAGTATAATATAAACATAATTGATTTCATATGAATCATTTCGTCTTTGATAAAAAATATGTTGATGATTTGTGTCATGGTGATCCTATGTATGATAGTGTAAAACCCCACTAAAACATAACTGGCGAAATGTGCCCAATGTACATACAATAGGTGCATCTCTCCTAACGTGATGTTATGTATCAAATATCATAAGTTTTGGAAGTCTGTCGGGACCTATTTTTCGAGATCTAAAAGTAAACTGCATTTCGGATATTGATTTTGACGTTTTAAGAGAATAGTAGGTTGGTATGTTTGGCATAACTAGACCAAGCTATGAGAGAACAAATCCACTGCCCGGAAGAACCGTGTACTAACTTTCACATTTGGTTCCGACATCGTTGTAATCTAAAAGATGATATATTTTAATATCCTTTTTTACGTTTGCTTTTATAAACATGGACATTTTTATTTTTTTATTAATTACCTTTTAATAGTTTTTTATAAGTTACGTTCACGTCTAAAACCGCCTCCACACGCTTGGCAAACAATGGCAAACAGCAGACACAAAACAACATGCACGAACGTGTGGACGGGTGTTTGTTAGTGTTTGCCTGTTTTTGTTTGTGTTCGCCCGTGTTCGGCATTGGTGTCGGTTTTTGTGCACAAATCAAAGGGTGTGTGACAACGATGTTTGCGATGTATCCAGACGCTTGTTCAGTTCAGTAGTACGCGCGAGCTTGCGGGCGGCGAACGGAGTTAATAGTGGTGGTCAAATTAACGAATCGTGACATTTTGTGTATCCTAAGCTAAATTGTAAGAAAAAATGTCTGATTGGTCTGAGGAGGCTAACCCGAAAGTAATCGCTGCCACAACAAGCTCGTTGTCTGCCATGTTTGCCAATCCGGAATATACGTTCGCCAAGCCTATGGATACCGTGTTTGTGTTGAGTGATTGTGGTCAGTGTTTGCCACGTGTTTGGCGTTCGCCACTGTTTGTGGCAAACAGCAAACGTGTGGAGGCGGCATAAGAGCTGCGTTCACATTGTGTAAACTTTCTACGACCTTGTGAGATTTAAAATGGATCGTTGTTAGTTGTGGACACACAGTTTATAACACGATTTAGCCACGCGTATTGGTCTTAATCGTACTTCTGTTCTGCTTTTAAATAACATGATACGCAGTTTAATATCGATTATAGGAATCGCATATATTGAGAGTCATCCAAATCGATTTTATTTTGCTCGAGCGGCTCTCAGTCATGTGCCAATGTGTAAAATAATACGACTTGTTTGTTCTTTACTCGACGCGTAGTTTGTAACGAATTGTTTCCATCAAGCAAAATTGGCGTGTTTGCCATTCAATAATCCAATAATATAAACGTATGCTCCATTTGGGATACCATAATATATTTGAATAAGTTTTACTCAGCCCGTTCAACCAATTTTGACTTCTATTGCGTTGGTGATACAACAAAATATGACAGCTGTAGTAAACAGTTGGTTTTGTTAACAGGTTTAACTTTTCAAACCACCCCTATGTTTACGGTATGGAACTCAAAATTGGTTGAACGCACTGAAAAAAGGGTTGTAAAAATCTAATATTATTTCAAATGGAATATAGTTCAGATGTCGTTGAAAATATTTAAAATGTACAATGTGTACTGTTGTCTGTATGTAAATAATGTTTTATTTGTATATCTGTGGTGTCTGTTTACTTTGTAAATATGAATAAAGCGCTTGTAAAATAATTACTTACCGTGTTTTTATTTGTGCAAGAAAAAGTAAACGATATCGGTCTTATGATCGAAAGCAAGGCGGTTTTTACATGTAGTTACTGCGTAAAAGGACAGAAATAAAACAAATCATATTTAGATTACTGTATAATCTCAAACAAAACACCTTGCCGAGTAATACTTCATTCGATAATCGAACATTTCAAATTAATCGGGTCAGCTACTGCTCGGTAAATACAACTGTGCACTTGGCGTTGTGACGTCACTCTGTCATTCAAATTCAACTCTCGCTATTGGTCGAACGCGGGGCGCCGCGCTGGTTGGCGGGAGTGGGGGCGAACTGCAGTTATTTTGACCGAGTAGTACTTATTACCTACTTCTAGCACAACATTTATTGAATGAAAAAAAAAATATTTAATGAATGAAGATTGATTTGCTTAACACATAGCAAATCATTAAAAAAAGGTCTAAAAAAATTATTCACAAAAAAATCTTCGTTCATCATTTTCGTTTATTGCAAATGTTTGGACGGTTTAAATCTCGAATAACCATTTAGATCCTAGAATTAAAATTACATTAATCTCCGTTCATAAAATATTTATTTAATATAATACACAGAGATTACTAAGTTATTACTTATTTACAAAAATCTGGGGCCTTACTCTGACATGTCAAAACCATCATGTTTGTTGTAAATGAGCTAGTAAATTAAACCCCGCACAATTTACTTATATTATATCAGATCAGTGCTATTCATAATTTCTACGACTTATACTAACCGTATTCCAATCCATACGATTTGAGCAAAAGTGCGAAAGATATGTTTTCAGCTCAGCTTTTTGATGGAGTCGAACAATATACCGACTTAATCTATCTATAAAACAAAGTCGGATTAGTTACACCATTTATAACTAGAGAACGGCTAGACCGATTAACATAATTTTGGATTAGTTCGATTATCTCCCTCCCGAATAACAGAATAACTATTAAAACAAAGGCTTTCTTTTTTGAGTATTCATTTTCCCATGGGTAGTTGTGCGAATAGAAAACAGCGCCATCTCTGATACCTACAGGAAAGAATTTAAAAGAAATTGGGTAGAGTGGGATAGGTAGTAGGGTAGATTAGATGGGTGTAGGTATCTACTATTCCCTACACATTATCTGTCCAACCCTTTGGAGAATAAAAGCGTAAATGTTATGTTCCGTACAAAAATCATTAAAGTCCTGAAGGGCTTTTAATTATTATATTATAAAGATTTAAATGAAATCTATTTTTTCATCTTTAATTAACTACTAAAGCTAAGCTGAAAACTATCGTCTTTTGTAAATTATGTAGTCTATCTACATCTTATATACGGCCTAATACAAAATTATATACTCTATCTACACCTAAAATACAGCCTAACACAAAATTTAATCTCTGTGGCAAATCAGTTCGTCAGCGAGAACACGGCTTTGAGTACAAAATATGCCAAGTACAACACTAGGAGTATAGTCACAGCCTTCAGCATCTGGTGCAGGTAATACAACCTGAAACAAACAAGTTTTTTAAGTACTGCGTTCGTAATTCATTTTTCAAGAATAATGTGTTTATGGAAACTTAACTTTAAAACACACAATTTAAAAAAAAACTGACTTTTTCAGTAATAGCCAATCTGAAAAAACTTAATAAAGATCATAATAAAGTTAATATTTGTTTAAGACGAAATAACATAATTTGACAACAAGGCTTTGAATGGTTGCATCAAATAATCAGATACCTACATCCAGAATCCTGGGTAACTAAAATCCCCTCGGTGAATCGACAAGTTTCCAGGGTGGTGTGCACAGTCAGGGAACTTAGTTAATTGTTAATAAGGTTGAATGACACTTTCACCTCATAAAATTTAAGGCTGAAGTGTGATTAGACGGGTAATTTTTATCATCTGTAGGCTCGCGTTTAACCACTATCTCGCCTGATGTTAAGCGATGATGTGGTCTACGGTGAACAACAACAGAGTGATAGGTTTCTTCTAGGCAAGCGTGCTTGCCTAGAAGAAACCTATTCACTCTTGACTTAAATGTCAAGTGATGAATGACAGGTCATGTTTGTAGAATAGAATGCATCAGGACAAAAGGGCCTGAGTCGTTACGCAATGGAAGCCAGAGGACGGGCGTCGTCACCGAGGAACGCCTAGAATAGAAAACGCATTGCGGAAGGATCGTACGTTCGTGCGAACCCGGCGTAGGTGAGATAAAACACAGAGGTGGTTTTAGTCAGTAGGAGTCTAAAGGTCTATCCACACATATCAGGGCCGTGCCTGGGACGTGACAGGGCCGGGCCCAATCATTGAAGCTTCGTCACTGGCCCGTGCACGAACTTGTGTGAACGAGTTCATATAAAATGTACACAACGATATTTTTTTGAACCCCTGACAGGGCACGGCCCTGATATGTGTGGATATACCTTAACAGTCCCTCCGCCATCCGGACCAAAAAAAAATGGGTAGCATGGATGGCTTACGAGGCGTTTATTACAACGGAAAAGTGGAAGTCTATGGGGCAGATCTTTGCTCAGAAGTGGGATAAAAGAAGTTGAAAAAAATTGTGAAGTTTTAATTTACAGGGAATTGTTGCACAAAGTGGTGAAATAAATAATGTCGTTCACAGATACTATTAGATAGATAGTTATCTACTTACTTTTGCCACTTCTTCCTAGCTTCAGGTAGTGTGGACAGGTCATCCTTGACGAGGTAAACTCTGAGACCTGGAAAAAAAATGAGGTGAATTTTATTCTCTGTTCAGTAACAGAGTGATCTCCCTCCGGTAGCGTTTGATTGCGTCTCATCGGACTATGACCGTGATGGAATAGAGAAGGCACCACAGGGTTTGTGGACACACTTGTGCACTCATCATTTTTAATAATAGCGTAATTGGCTAGTATTCGCTGGAATTGACCTGCATGACTGCATGGTCAAAATTAGGCCGCCCAGATATTAACTTTTCTAGCCAAATCGAGCCAGATACCTACTCGCAAACTATCCCAAACAAGAGTAGGATTGGAATCTCCAAGGGAAGAGAAAACGTGGTCGGCCCCCTCAAACCTGGCGTCGAACCGTGTAGCCTGTAGGCAGAAGCGGCGAGCATCGGAATAACGTAGAGCGAGGTAAAGCTGTAGCTCAAGATAGTTCCCGATGTAGGACTTCTGTGGATGCCCTCTGTCCAATCTAAGGGACATAATAGGATATTAAGTCAAGTAAACACTCACCAATTAAGAAAGTTTCATACATGTGTTCCCAGGACATCTCCCCTATGCTGAAGGGAAAGACGACGCGGTCCTCAGCCGACAGAGAGCTCCACATGTTCCTCACGTTCGTGTCCGAGAACTGCCAGTCTTGCGTCGAGAAGTAGAACAGAATGTTGGCAAGCTTCATCACTTTGTGGTACAGTTTTAGCATCCTGAAAAGGCAGGTGTACAATCATAGCGCCATCTTGTGAAAGAGTCAATACACCATCTGGTGGAGTTAAATAACTTGGTTTGGAGATAGTTTAATTCTGAGAAGGGCAATTTACGGCTAGGGCGGTAGAAATTGCGATGGAAGTTTATGTAGTGAACAAATAATTTCTCAAGTAGTAGGTAGTAGGGATTATTATTCGAAGTACTAATGATATGCAGACGAAGTTGCGGGCAAAAGCTAGTAATTTTATAAAATGAATAGTCTTTGTCTCTGATGTAGGTATAACTCATAACTATAATATGATTGTTTGATTATACATATCAAATGTAACGGTTCCAATCATCATCTGCCTAGCCTTTTCCCCAACTATATTGGGGTCGGCTTCCAGTCTAACCGGATTCAGCTGAGTACCAGTGTTTTACATGGAGCGACTGCCTATCTGACCTCCACAACCCAGCAACTCGGTTCCAATCATTAAACATAAAACAAAAACTGAAAGTTAACTAGTAATCTGTGACTTAAGGTGTAATTGTGCTTGTATGTAAGTTATGGACTGTATGCGATGCGATGGTGTGTATGTGGTGGTGTGTATGCAATGGTGTGTATGGTCATATGGCTTGTTAACACTAAATTGCTAATACGTTTTCTGTTTCGTTATGGGTAAGTCCTAGTAGCCAATCCCGAACTTGTTTTTGCACCCAAACTTGGTCATGGGGAGGATTTTTAGTTTGTCATTGACTTTCTCATACAAATGTGGACCGATATATGAGAATGCTTTGTTGCCAAATTTAAGCCTGCTGGAGACTCTGTTCCTCTTAGGTTTTTAATCAATTGTCTAGTAGCGTAACAATGTAGCACTTACATGCGCCGCTTGCCCGTGAGTGCGCAGTATGCGTCCACCAACAGCGCGGGGAGATAGTGCAGGAAGAAGTTGTAGAACAAAAACATGTAGTAATTGTTCGTCGGGTTCAGTCCGTAGTACCTGGAGATAGAGATGTAAGTGTAAGGCATGGGATAAAGAATAAAATTTAAAAAATCAAAAAACCCGACTGCTTAAAAAGCGAACTAAAAACAGCATGATCTTCTTGTTTACTTCTTTTTAGTTCGCTTTTTAAGCAGTCGAGTTTTTTGATTTTTTTAAATAACTTTTTTTATTTACAACTTTTTAGTTATTTTTTTTAAATTAGGTTCATTTAAACATCTAAGTTTTTTTTCTCCTACAAAATGGCGCCCAAAATCGACAATTTTTTTCTTTTCCAATTTTTACGTAGCCAGTGACACTCGCGGGGTTAAGACGAATCGATTGACGTAAGAATCATAAAAATCAGCCAACGCGTTTGGTCTCTAGAACGCCACATAGGAACAAACATACACACATACATACTTACATACACAGACTGATAAACACATTACCCTCCTTCAGCAGTCGGGTAAATATTAATTTCTGTAAAATAACAAGCTGAAATAGCAGTCATGGTCTGCCTTTAACAATACAATTACTCTGCACTTACAGCTCAATCGATTGCACTTTTTTTTATTATGTGTCGGATCTCGTCATTATTTGTTTACTTAAAACGATACACAAGTACCTTAGTTTGGTACTGGGTGGAGTCTAGTGTCGTATGGTGTTGATATGGTATTGGAGAGCGACAGTGATCGTTCGGACACTGAGCAGTTCCTAGGCCAGTATGTTGTCACGGCCATGTCCGAACTTCGGACATGGCCGTGACAACATACTGGCCTAGGAACTGCTCAGTGTTTCCTTTTAAGTCCAGAGTAGTACTTAGTATCATAGTCATAGTAATTGACTCTGTAACGAATTAAACTGTGTAGAAGTTACAGGAGATATTTCTCTAGTTTACCCGTATCCCAAATTCTGCGCCCACGACTATAATCTAACACCGGTATGTTACTAAATAGGTCAAATCAAGATCCTATATACCTGGATCTGACATATATGTATTATTCTGATTTTGTTGTTGTTGTATTTCCGTGTCGAATAAATGATTTCAAATGGATGGATGCATGGTTGCTATCGCTGAAAATCAGCGCTGTGGCTCGGTCTAGTACACGAGTAGTATATAATAGTAGTCTATGTACACGAGTCTCAGCATTAGGTACGCTGAGCGATGGCCGTTTTCGGCGGTTGTGACGCATACTTGCCCTATTTTAATTTATTTATTTCTCAGACAACAAAAGGTTGCCACTGACAAAAAATCAAAAGTTTAGGTAATTTATTTTCTTTTATTTTATCTATTTGTGGTACATAAGCGGCACACCTGGCGCAAATAAACTCCTTTTCTTTCTTTCTTTCTTATACCTCTTGAAGTGAATAAAAACAGCAAACACTCTCGTCTCGTCTCTCGTGTGGGTGTTAAAAGTGAACTTACCAAACTGCCTTAGTGGTGGGTATATCGATGCCATACTTGCGATTCCCCTCTATGAAGTTCCCCCAAGTCGTTGGGTTCTGTGCTCCTGACACGAAGTTGTAGATAGGAATGTCAGAAGTCTGGCTGAAAACATTAAATTTCAACAATTTTTTATTTATATACACTAACTTATTTATGTGTAAATTAGTAAAAATATACCTACAGTGTTTACAAAAGAGGGTGCTGGTGCTGGGGGGTGACCATAAGCTCTTAGATTATGGTTATTTTGAGTGTGTGTGTGTAAGAGACAGATGTATATGACTTGTATACATCTGTCCCTTACGCACACTCAAAATCTTTGATCCAATCTTTGTTATGTAACGTAGTGGCGCCAATGATCGACACTTTTAGGACATAGTG
Organism: Orthosia cruda; assembly: GCA_964057195.1. NCBI lineage: Eukaryota > Metazoa > Arthropoda > Insecta > Lepidoptera > Noctuidae > Orthosia > Orthosia cruda. Next base: position 15,007,532 of record OZ059852.1, on the reverse strand, counting down.
GGCTTCTTTATAAAATTAAATGTAATTTAGTCATCTTTAAACCAAAAGTAACGATTGAGTATTGTAAGGCATATTCTTGAGATAAGAATAGTGTGTATTATTTTTATTAACTATACACAGACTAGAAATAAAACCAATAAAAGAAAAAAGTGTATAAATCTCCAATCATCGACACTGAATCTCCAATAATCAACACCCAGTTATCGACAGTTACCAGTTATCGACAGTTACCAGTTACCGACACCCAGTTATCGACTACCTATATCCGTAATGTGCCAGCTCACCACCATGATACTTTAGTCGGTAATTAACTAAAATTAACTATTCACGAAGATTCAAGTTTGCTCAAAAGCAAATTCTCTAATTCCGAGTCTATAGAATCAAGGTCTACTTGATTGTTTGTATTTGTTATTTTCTTTCTGGTGCTATCTCTTCGTCATCCTCTAAATTATAAATAATATAACTTTCAGCGTATAAAACCTCCACACCGGACACTTCTAAAGTCAAACCTTCTTGAACTGTATTATTTGCTTTTTTAATCTTACTTTTATTTTTCTTTTCATTTTGTCCTTTTAATGTCTTTTTTCCTCTTCTCTGTCTTGCTCTTTCTTCTTTTTCTTGCTGTTTTTTATTTTTCTCAGTTTCTTTTTCTCGTGATATTCTTTGCAAGCTTAACTTGTTACTGTTGGTGGATTTTATTTTCGTTTCATTCTCTTTTTATTAGTATCCAAATTTTTCAGCCAAAACTAAACTCCTCTTGAAAGGAGATGGAACAATCACTCCCAAAACATTTACCAAAGACTTCTTTTGTGGAGTTGTGTACCTACTGCAGTTCCATGGTACTAATGATAGGTTGTTGAGTTAGGCTATTAATTCCTATTACTATAAGGAAACCAGATAATGTTCCTACAAATGGAAAAAGGACCCCGCTCGGAACCCGTTTTGGACGCAATCTTTTGTTATATTTGTGAGAGCTTTTTGCAGCACTGGGACAAAGTTCTGTTTCCGAAGAATTGTTGCAAGGTTCTCCACTGCCCGTTGTGTCACGGCTTTTTTTTCAATGACCTTTTTAGTCCATCGGTTGCAGAATATGCGTAATATTTGGGTATGAAATTACGACTTCAATACCATTTTACGAGAAAAATATTGATAATGAAGCGTCAGGTGTGATTTGTGACAATGCACAAAGAATAAGATTGTATGGTCGTTTTCCCCAATTTTTTATCATGGAGCGTAATGGTAGGTACTCCGAAATGTTTCGCAGCAACTGCAACTTATTCGCCATTTTTTACAGCCTCAACGGCTTTTTTTACATGGTCGGGGGTATAATTTTTTCTCGAAGCCATCTGTTATAACCAATTATCGACACATATTATTACCCAAAGATCGACACTGTCGATTACTGGTAGCTGGACTTTGATTAATCTTTTTCGAATATCAATCAAATACGCAAAACAAATAGAACTATATTCGCTTGTCAAATAAAATATTTTTCAAAAAATTATTATCGACACGTGTCGATGATTGGAAAAGTCAGTTTGTGAAAACCAGTGATCGACACCAACAATTTACTATTATCAAAATAACCTTAAACTTTCGTTATAACAATAATCGATCCTATAGTTCTTATAATAACCCGAGAAAACATCAAATTCGAGTAAATCACATTACATTAGGATAATTAACAAAAAAAATAGACTCACTTCCTTAAGGATTTCTGTAAGAAATGCCGATATTTTCACGATCTCTAGCCGCACTCGGTTCTCACGGTCTCAATTTTGTTTGAAAATGGCGGATTTCGCTCAAATGTCAATGGGAGCCAGTCAAAAGTGTGCTTTATAGGGCACAATGTTTGCTTATTAAGAAATCGGTTGCCTACTCTTATTTTACGAGATCAAAAAAAATTGTGTCGGTTATTGGTTCTTGTCGATCATTGGCGCCACTACATTAGGTATCTGAGATTGATTTTAACGTTTTTATACAGAAAGCTGAGAATCACCACTTTTCAAGTCCTGATTTCTTAAAATCATCCAATGAATGAATTGTAGTGACATCTATGATGCCATATACGAACTATTCCGCATCACGCAAGCAGAGTGTATAGCGCGATTTGAAAATATAACAAGCGATTAATCAGGGCACTAAGTATAATGCCACTATGTATAGTCAAGTCAAATCGTGCAATGTAATGAATACTAATATAAACTACTATATTTATCACATCGTTTGGGCATTGTGAATATTGCTAGGTAACAGTTGGGCAATTCTATAATAAAATTATGGTTCAATGAATTAGCTTAGGGCACCCCGACACGGATAGGTTAGGTTACCGTCAACTTTGTTGCTTAAATAGTAATCGTACTTACCTATTCTTTATTAAATCCAATGTCGACATTAAAAAATTAATAAACATATATTTTTATTACCAGACCCAATAAGTGATGGGCATTATTCAGAAAGCCCGGTCAATTTAATTATTTCAATAGTTTTTATCATATTGCCTAATCATATTGGGCATTTATCAAATTGCTCGGACATTATTAATAATGCTTGGTCACTTGGTCCTTAACATATAAAACATTCCGACAACAATCGTGGGACAGTTCCTCAGACCAGGCGCAACACCCGTCTGGTCGGAGGAATAATAGGTAGAACAATTTTTTTACTCACTTCTCCTTATAATTCTTTGCTGTAAACCAGGTGGAGGCAAGGATGGCATTGACGCACATGTCCACGGGGACCATGTCGGCCACCTTATCTAGGTCCATGTACATGGTGCGCAGGACCTGCGGGAAGTGAGCTTTTAAAATGAGGTAGGTTACACACACACACACACAAATACACACAACACACACACACACACATTTATCACAAATAGCGCGACCGCGGTAGTTTTGTGACCATTGCGATGAGTAATTCCTACCTACTTGGGTACGAATTTAGTTATGCCCCGAAGGGTTGGTCAGAGTCAGAGGTGCAACTATAGTAGGTTCAGCCATATTTCCATCAACCGCGCACAAAGCCAGACTGCGGGCTACTTCTGAGAAATTCCAGATGAAAAACGTGTTAATGGTAACTCGTTGTCCGATCCGGGAATCGAACCCAGGACCTCATGATCAGCAGTAGTTCTTGTGCGACCACTATACCTACTAACGAGGCAGATCAATATAACAAAAAAAAAGTGTATTTTACAAGTAAAATTTAAAAATCCCCCGACACAATTTTATTTCATGCTACATCATTTATCAAGTAGTAGACACGCTTCGATCGACAATTTATTGAGCACGTTATTATGACACGATATCTTGCGAAAACTCGCCGATTCAAACAGTAAAAAGCCCATGAATTTAGAACATCTGAACCGATTTTCATCAAACAGCTAAGAACACTCTCGATAAAGTCACCTTTCAAACAAAAAGTTACCTTTCAAGAAATCAAAATAGGGGCTATGATGCCACTGACGGATACACAAACATACAGGTACAGACTTCAAACTTATAACACCCCTCTTTTTCCGTCGGGCCGGGTTAAAAATGAGACTTGATATGACGGAATGGAGAAATAGGCAGGCAATGTCGTTGAATAAGTATACAAAAATAATTAGGCATTTTGTTTTGTGTGGGTCAAGTTTAAGGGACGCTTACCCCAGTACCGATGCCGACCACCAGGCCCGTTGGTCCGTACACGCTGTCGGTCCAGCCTCTTACCGGCTCATCGTAAGTGGATACAACTGTAAAATATAACATTTTAAAGATGAAGTGAAGGATTTTTACATACTCATCCGATAAATCGTTTTCGGTTCGGTTCGAATCGGTTTTTTATTTTTTAACCGTCTTCAAAAAGGGAGGAGGTTCTCATTTCGACTGTTTTTTTTAAACAGTCGAATCAGAACTTTTTAACTTGTGAACCGATTTTGATTATTCTTTTTATTTGAAAGCTGATGCTTCTCATGTGTTTCCATTTATATTTGATTAAGATCTGAATATCTGATGAAGGACTTCCTCTCGGGATTACTGCAATCGCATGTCTGTTTATTGTTTAATTTTACACCATTTCACATAAAATCACGCCGGTACGCTCTAAAGGGGTACACAGATGTGTACAGTTCACCCTGGTACACTCTAATTTCGCTGAGTGTGTTCTGGCACAACTGTGGGCATTATAGATATGTACCACAATTAAAAAGTGAAAGATATTTTTTTTTTATAAAAAATACAACCTACTTCCAAATAAGTATGTAGGTTGTATTTGCTTGTATAAAAGTTTTTATTTAACTTTGCCCCACACTAGGAATGTCTCCTGTATCGTGGGTATGTTTACAAAAATTTACACTCTCGGACCCGGCACAACCATTTGTAGGTTGCGCAAATATTTGTACCGTGCGAGAATCGAAGTTACGACACGCAGCGCGGCAGCGAATCTCTCAGCCACTGCGCCAACCGTGCAGTCTCCTCTTGATTTTGCTTCATTACTCCTATAGCAGAACGTTCAAGAGTAAGCGTCTACTAGCTTCAGTGCGTCTCACCTATGGACGGCCTGACGATGCTGATCGGCAGACCCTCGCCGTGGGTCCTGACTGCCTCCTCTGCGATAGCCTTCGTTAAACAATACGTGTTGGGACGCTTTCCTAGAAGCCTGAAAGTTATACAAATTACTGTAATGGAAAACATTTCACGTCTGACTTAATATGTGAAGAATATCAAAAACAAAATATGTATCTAGCTGTTTCATTTTGATCGGGCAGGCGTTGCTTTTGTATGGATTAAGCAAGCAGCCCAATATCGTAAAAAATTAATTCATGGAGTCGATTGGACTGTGTTTTCTGATACTGTAACCTGGGGGTCTTTAAGTCAGGAGTGAATAGGGTAATTCTAGTCAAGCGTGCTTCTGCGTCGACCACATCGTCGCTTACCATCAGGTTAGATAATGTTCAAACGCGGGTCTATGAGCTATAAAAAAAAACCCGGCTGCTTAAAAGGTTTTGGTCAGCCAACTGGCGAACATGTATCCTCCGACTGCACAGCATGATTCTCTTCTTGTTTACGTCTTTTCAGTTCGCTTTTAAGCAGTCGGGTTTTTTTGATTTTTTCAATTAACTTTTTTTTATTTATAACTTTTTAGTTTTTTTTTTTTCGAATTAGTTACATTTAAACATATAAGTGTCATATATTTTTGAAATCACCTCTTCAAACCCTTCATTTGAATACCCCACACGATAGGTTTGGAAGAAAAATATAAATTGGGACCCCACAATATGGCGCCCAAAATCCGTCATTTTTCTATTTTCCAATTTGAATGTAGCTAGTGACACTCGCAAGGTTAAGACGAATCGATTGACGTAAGAATCATCAAAATCGGCCAACGCGTTTGGTCTCTGGAACGACACATAGGAACAAACATACATACATACATAGACTGATAAACACATTACCCTCCTTCGGCAGTCGGGTAAAAAAACTCTTTCAGTTTGATAATTCAACAGTATTGATGGACTATTTTATACTGTCGAATAGAGAGGAAACGGTGGATTGGTGTTGTAGATGTCACATATCTTCGAATTTATGGTTCTAGGACATGCCGGTTTCCTCACGATGTTTTCCTTCCCTTCCCTGCCTGGGTTCAAACCCACGACCTACAACACGTAAGTCGGGGCCGTTACCACTGGACTACCACTGCTCTTTGAAATGTACTCACCACACCACATAATGAATATGAAATATGTGGTTTGAACTCAAACAAGTTACGCAATAAGGCTGCTGATGTTTCAATTTGATGTGTCAGTGTTTAAGTTCTTATAGATACTCACGTTGGCAAGATACTTTCAATAAGTTTGTCATCCATCTCCGTTATGGCTTCCAATGCTTCCACAGACATAGGGGGCTCGTAGAACCTAAAATCATAATAATTTAATTAATGATTCCATAGATTTTCCGTTTTTAAAAACTTGGTACCACAATCCTGAGTGAGATCTAGTTAAGTAGGTACTGTGAGGACTCTGCTTAACTAGAAGGCAACCTACTTGCCTATAAAAAACACTGGCAATTGGTATAACTTGAAAGGTAAATGAATTTCGAACAGAAAATAAGTGAATATGTTTTTGATTGTCAATTCTAGTGTAGCCGCCCAGACCCGGCGCCTCCACCAAATATTGAAGGCGTAGACAGAGGTTAACAAATAAGTAGATAAATTACTTTTATAGTTCATATATTTTGCACGAATTTTACAATATTCCTGCCGTTTGGGCGACTAAATGCATTTATAATAATAAACCCTGGTTCAAGCTCTATGAATAGGATTACAAATTCGATGCGATCCAGCATTTCCTTCTCTGGCCTGATAAACGCACGAGATCGAAAAATTGTATCATATTTGAATTTTTGAGATTAAACCCCATCCGGGTCGATGTGAGTTGACGCATCATTCTTGTTTGAGTTGGGAGGACTCCTTATTCCTTTTTTAGGGTTTTGGTCAAGGAGGTTCAAGCATGACGGCGTTGATTTGTTAGTGCGTATGTGCACGTCAGCTGAAGTTAAAAGCTCATATCGGTGCGTCCGATAACTCGTTTGTCATGATTAAGCCTTCCCCTTTTAAGGTTCGTACCTCAATTGTAAATGAGATTTCCCTATTAGGTAAATGCTCGGGTTAGGGTAAGGTAGGATTCATGTAACCTTTCAAGACATAGAATAGAAGCACTTCATATGATTCTGCGCGTCTATTCGTAGAGGCGTAGCTCATGTGAGGACTCTGCTTAACTAGAAGGCAACCTACTTGCCTATAAAAAACACTGGCAATTGGTATTACTTGAAAGGTAAATGAATTTCGAACAGAAAATAAGTGAATATGTTTTTGATTGTCAATTCTAGTGTAGCTGCCCAGACGGCAGGAATATTGTAAAATTCGTGCAAAATATATGAACTATAAAAGTAATTTATCTACTTATTTGTTAACCTCTGTCTACGCCTTCAACAGTACCTAGTCACGTCAGCGTCAGCAATCATCAGTATAGATGTATGAGGAACTAAGTGGAAATCATCCCCCATAGAGTAGAGAGGATCTTCCGACTAGGTACAAAACTTATGTAATCTGTTATGGTCTCAAAGATGATAAAGAAATCATTTCATCTAAAAATACAAACTTACTTTTCCTCGATATGTTTAACTTGTGTGTTAGAAAAAGCGGTGGACACATGAGTTACGGCCTTCAAGTTCCTACACTCCTTGGCGAGCTTGAGCACCTCCTTAGTTCCCTTGACGTTGATGGCGGTGGATACCGACAGTTTCTCGTCGAACTTCACTGTGGCCGCCGCATTGATTATTATCGTCACCTGTAACAACATCTAGTGGTGAGTGGTGGAACTATTTGGAAAGCGCCATCTAGTGTTGGTTATGCATTTTAACATAAAATCACGGCTGTATTCTTCGACGACTTAGCAAAGGTGTACTTGTATTCCACCCAGATTTCACCAGTTATGTTTTTAAGCGCCGTGTAATAAGGGGCAAGACTATTTCCACACGGGCTACTGACAAATTCCAGATGCAAAACCCAATTATGAAACAAACCCATGATCTCTTGCTCGGTAGTTTTTGTTTTGAGTTACTTTTGTATTATACAAATAAAAAATACATTATCTACTGACCTTGCTTGTAAGCATCTTCCTGTCTTCATCACTGATGCCTAACCCTGGCAGTTCCATGTCTCCTAGAATCGGCACCACCTTGTGTATGCCTTTCGGATTCTCTTCGTGAGCTCTTTGAAACAACTATAAATTATTATTAGTTAGTTCATATTAAGTCCTGTCTGGAGCCCTTGCCCAGCTGTGGGCCAAAAAGGCAAAGAAAAAACACTTACGACCACTTAGCGTGGCGGAAAATATCGTAAGAAAACTGGAATATTGATAAGTCAGTGACATCCACCGGGCCGCGTGGTGGATTAATTTGGGCCCACTTCCAGAGAGGCCGCCATAATAATGTGATAAATACCTACATAAAAAATACTTACGAATTCGTCCAATATCTCATGCAGGCGCACCCTCGCATCTTTGCCCTTCTTGTTTCTCGCCAGGACGTAAATTGTGTTGACGTCTCCACACGCACGGATTAGCTTTTCAATGAGAACTAAAATAAAATGTAAGTAAATTGTTAGTTTCAAAATCAAAAAACATTTCTATTGCTTTAGCTGTGTGCCGTTACCTTGCTTTGCTATAACTAATTATTCCGAAGGACTGAAGCCATTGCGTTACTATACAACATCAAGATATGCAATTCAATTGATATCAAGATATTCGAGAAAGCAATGTGTAATCGCGTCTATTCATTTTGCGAAAAATATAAAAATTTTAATGAATCCCAGAATGGTTTCCGCAAAAACCACTCTACAGTTCTAGCAGTATATAATTTTATCCAGGAAGCCATTAATATAATTGATAAGAAAAAATATGCCGTAGGTATACTGTTAGACTTGACTAAAGCTTACGACAAAGTGCAATTTGACATCCTACTTAATAAGTTACAAGGAATAGGGATCCGCGGAAAGGCTTACGAATGGTTCAAATCATATTTAGAAAACAGAGAACACCAAGTCGAAGTAGAATATTACAACGAACATACAAAACAAATCCAATACGTTCGGTCGGATAGCAAGCAAATTAACGCCTCAATCCCCCAAGGGAGTGTTATTGGATGTCTCCTATTTATAATCTATATAAATGACCTCCCTACAATCATAAATGAGTCATGTGTTCTGTTTGCCGACGACATCTCAGTACTAACCTCCTGTCACGACAATACCAACTTAACCGAAATACTTACAGGTATACTCAACAAAATTACAACTTGGATGACAGAACATAATCTTGAACTAAATTTCAATAAAACTAAAATCATATCCTTCTATCCACATCAAAAAACTCCTTTAGACATAACATTTACTTACAATGACAAAAAAATAGAAACAGTAAAAGAATTCAACTTACTTGGCTTATCCATAGATACACATTTAAATTGGAAATCGCATATTAAAAAAATCAGGACAAAGTTGTCAAAATTTGCCTATGCCCTCCGTGAAATAAAAAAATCGACTAATCTCTCCACTGCTCTGGTTACGTACTATGCCTATGCATACGCATGGTTAAGCTACGGCGTAATATTATGGGAAATAGCACAGACGCATCAACACTTTTCATACTACAAAAGCGACTGATTAGAATACTAGCCAATATAGATAACACAGACAGCTGCAAACCCCATTTTCAAGAATATAAACTTCTAACCCTACCTTGTATTTATATCTTGGAAATGTGTAAATTTGTTAAAAATAATGAAAAGCTCTTCACTACACGAGAAAACATACAGACTCACTACACACTACGACACAAAAATAGACTAAACCAGCCAGGTTCTAAACTAAAAATACACTCCACAAGCACTTTAGTAATGTCAGTTAAAATCTATACTAATATTATAAAGCTGAAGAGTTTGTTTGTTTGTTTGTTTGAACGCGCTAATCTCAGAAACTACTGGTTGGAATTGAAAAATTCTTTTTGTGTTGGATAGTCCATTTATTGAGGAAGGTTATAGGTTATATAACATCACGCTACGACCAACAGGAGCAGAGCATAAATGAAAAATGTTGGAAAAACGGGCAAAATTATTCCTTTTTGAGAGCTTCCGTTGCGTGCGCTGCGTAAACGGTTTAATTACACAACAATCATGTATGTAGAGTAGGTAGGGTTGATGGGTAGGTAGGTAGCCAGTTGACGGGAGCGAAGCCGCGTGGGACAGCTAGTATATAATAAATTACCAGATGACATTAAAAATGAACAAAAATTTAATATCTTTATAAATAAATTAAAACAATTTCTAATCCGTAAATGTTATTATAATGTACATGAATATTTCAATGATAAATTTAATAAATAAATAATAATACCGAAAAACGCAATAATAATCTATAATACAAATAATAATAAAACATGTATAAATTAAATAGTTATTGATGCATAGATTCAATATTTAAGTCGCAAAAATTATGTGATGCATTTAATTATAAGCCCACCTACCTACATTATATTAATTGAAGTTGTGAACAAATATTTATAATAGCCCTCCTCCTAATTTTTATGTTGTTATGCCCGACAGGGCCCACAATGCTCCAAAACTATTGTATGTATCTTTATGTACCTACCACCTAAGTTCACATTGTGGAATGCAATAAACGAATTGAGTATTGAGTATGCTGCGCTGTGTTAATATTTGTCTAGGAGTTACTCGTACCTATCAATACATCGAAAAAAAGTTGTCCAGACATGACTTATCAACACAACACTCAAGTTACCAATGATGATAGAAACAAAACATGGGAGGGTTTGCTTTTGGGACGTAGTAATCTACTAAGTTAAGTAATAATTATGGAAGTTTATGAAAATTAGCACAGCGCAGCTAATCAATCGTCGTCGATCGAAACCTATCAAGTTGCACTCTATATTATTAACGTTGCCGTAATTACTTATTAACGGTGAAGGAAACATCGTGAGAAAACCGGCATGTCCTAGAACCAAAAATTCGAAGACATCCACCAACACGCACTGGGCCCATTCCCTCTCCCTGAGAGGTGGCCTGTGTCCCAGCAGTGGGAACATTAATAGGCTGATGATGATGATGATGAATTACTTATTAGGTAAAGGGAAGTAACCAAATGTGGAATAGTATCCTAATTTGGAGTCCACACTTTCTCAAAAAATTTAAGTTGTTGACGTAACACATGACCATACATCCTATTTGATTAACACCTTACTAAGCACACCCGTCGATGTAATGTAGTAGCTTAGCGCAAAATATGACAAGATGTTGGAACCGGTTCTCAAATACAAATATGGACAGTCTTTTGGTTTCTGTTGATGAAACTATCCGGATATACCTATATAGTTTACAGACAGTGAAACTATTGAGCTCATGGGCTAAGAATCTCCAGCCTCTGTGGATGCGGAATGTACCTTCTTTTTAAGCTATTATATAGCTTCTATCGCGGGCCTTGAGCGCGGGGACCGAATACAGAAATTCCGTAACGAAAAAACCTCACGCTCCCCACTCCGACGGGCACGGCGGTGATACTTTGACTTTTAATAAGGTTTTTGAATTCTGTGGAATCTGAGTGGTGAGGGGCAGGGGGGCGGGGGGGGGAGGTTTGTTGCACGTGTTTTTGATTTCCGTGTTGGTATTTTTTGAATGACAATTTTTTTGCGGGGGGAGGTAAACGGTTAAGGGGGGGGGGGGGGGGTTAATCCTATCTTGTTCTCCTGGATGAAGTAGCAAGGGCAGGGGGGCAAATTTTTTGTCAGAAATGCGCTAACTCCAACCGTTTCTGAGATATGAGGGTTTTAAAATTTTTGTTGGTCGTAATTTTTTTGCCTTTTATCGGTCTCTCTGAGCTGTTTCTGTGACAATGGTGATCAATGTGGACCTTATACTAATGAGAATAAGGGTCACTTTTGCTTGTCAAAGAAAAGCGACCTTATTTCAATGTGAATAAGGGTATTTTTGTTTTCTTTTTTAGAGTTTTATTAATCGTAAATAAATGCGGGTTTGGCTCGCTACGTTTTCGAGTTTTTAACGTTTTTAATTTTTTTGACGCATTTTCCAGGACTGGATCTAGAATAAATGCTATGCAATAGCTTTACCGCGGCAGTCCCCGAGTGCCACACGACTTTTTTTTTATATCGAGGGGAAACCTTCCAAAGACGAAAGGGATTTTGGGAAAAAAGGGTTGACGGGTTTTTAGCTCACTAAAACTATCCCGGTGATCACCATCAGCACATAGCGCTCTAACCCTCAGTTTCCCACCTTAAAATTATCGCAGAATTAATGTGACAAATAGTCAAGCACGCGTTATCTGCTGTGATTGGTTGAATGAATTTTCAACAGCCAATCATTTGTCACATTAATTCTGCGATAATTTTAAGGTGGGAAACTGAGGGTAACTGTCGAGAAAGGGGCGGCCTTAACCGCTTCGAGACTCCGGGCGGGTGGCACATCACATACTATTTGCGAGGCCTTTGTCCTATTAGCAATGTATGTGTGCGATAGACGTGAAAGCAAAATTTGGAACTTATTATTAGGTATTAATACTTTAATTTAGTTAGTTAAACAACATTAATACTTTAACCTTATTATTGTTTGTTGTTACCAATAACTGTTTGCTAAGGATAAAATATCAAAGCGGCCACGGACAGTCCCGAAAGCAACTTTATTTTAAAATTAAGGCCCAGATACTCCAGTATAGCCCTCGCCACACTTCTGGGCCGCCCTGAAGTTGGTTTACCGGATGCGCGAGGCACGAAACGGTACTGTTTTTGTATGAGATTTTCTACTGCGCAGCCATTGTAGCCAACTTCAGGGCGGCCAAAAAGTTTGGCAAGGCCTATAGCAGATTTTAAAATGAGAATTAGTCTAAACGGCTAGTCGATTTGTTTTGGAAAAAATTAGGTACCTATGTTACGTCTATGGTTACATTAGACAATTTTCTTAATAATTTGATCTAAGAAAATTTTGAGTTTTATTCGTATAACATAGTGTAATTAATTTGTAAAGATATGTCTAACACTGACAAAAACACACGCACCAAAACCACCGTCATCATCTCAAAGACAATATTTAATTATCTACATTTTGATCTAGAGCATTTTTTTTAAATCATATAGGTACTTAATATGGAAAGTACAAAATAAAGATAAATCAAAAAGTCCGAACTAAAAGACGTAAACAAGAGCAGTCGTAGGATACATATTCGCGAGCTGGCTGACCAAAACCAGATGTATCCTCCGACTGCACAGTATGATTTTCTTCTTGTTTACGTCTTTTTAGTTCGCTTCCTAAGCAGTCGGGTTTTTTGATTATCTTTTTGAACATATAAGTATTAGGTATATATTTTTGAAATAACCTCTTAATACCCTTTATTTTGATACCCCATACGATGGGATAAGAAGAAAAAATGGGCCCCACAATATGGCGCCCAAAAGCCGCCGTTTTTCTATACTCCAATTTTAATGTAGCCAGTGACACTCGCAAGCTTAAGACGAATTGATTGACGTAAGAATCATCAAAATCGGCCAACGCGTTTGAGCTCTAGATCGCACATAGGAACAAAGAACAAACATACATACATAGACTCTGTTCCGTCTTTACCATAGGGGCACAAGGGGCACGTGCCCTGGGCCGCGGTTTATTGGAGGGCCCCCAAATATCATGAGATTAAAATAAAATTAAGTGAAAAAATACAAAAAAAAAATTGCGATGGATGTGAAAAATAGTCCGCTTAATTTAATTATATACAATTTAGGTACGAGTATTCTAAAAAGTCTGACATGCCCTCCCGCTTCACCCAGAGCGGGAGAAGTCATTGGATGATTTCCCAAACGAAAAAAAAAAAAAAAAAAAGTACGAATATTCAATGAATTTCATAATTATATTATTACAAGTCATTTTGTTTGATAGGATTATCTTGTCAAGATAATATACCTACTTCGACTACTAGAGATCTCGCGCACAATCTTTTACCGTAGAATAAAACGAGCAAACAGGACCATTTATGTTATAATGCTGAAAGCACAAATAATAATAATTTGACTATAATACAACGGATCTTTGTGTCTCTGAATTGGCTGCAAAAGCCTGAGCAGTAGCGATTTTTGTGTCAATATTGAAAGTAAAGTTATCATTGTATAACTGTCTCTTTCACTCGCTTACGTTTGTCGCATCATCCTATCTCACTTACTCTAAGCAGTTAAACTGTTTCTTGCGCATTCATTGACAGAACCAACTTCAGAGACACAAAGATCCACTGTGAATATTATACCTGTTTTCATTTCTCGGGGCCCTTCTCCCCAAACTCTGTGTGCCCAGGGGCCCCCGCATGGATTAAAACGGCCCTGCATAGACTGATAAATCCATGGCCCTTCGGCAGTCGGGTATAAAAGCAACTGCGCAGGATCTTTAAGCCAACTTCCGAGACACAAAGATCAGCTGTGGTTTGTATACCTTTTTAACTTGCAAGCTTTGATTACACAGACACCGTGACACGTGAACTAAATTAGCTTAATATAGGCTTGTAATAAAAATAAATAATCAGGTCTTTAACTGTGCATGCTACGCCATGTCATGTGCAATAAAAAAATTACGTAATTAAATGTTACTGTTTTTTTTTTGGTTTTACGAGTTACAAAACAAGGCCAGAGCTGTCCAAACGACTCACAAAAAGATATGATTCCGGCCAGGATCGAACTGGCGGCCTTCTGCGTGTAAAGCAGATGTGATAACCACTACACCACGGAACCCGTTAGTGGCACTTACAAAATTATTGTACTGAACCTTATTTGCAATCATGGCTGCCTTGGATATCCGGATCTGATACAAACATACATAAACTCACGCCTTTTTCCCATGGGGATAGGCAGAAACTACAGAACGCCACCTGCTACGATCCTTACATACGATCTGATACGGATTTTCGATAAATATTATGTTTTTCTTTCGGATTTGACGATTTTTTTTAAATGAATTATTAAAATAATCTATATTCTATACCAATATTATAAAGAGGAAATATTTTTTTGTTTGTTTGTACCGAATAGGCTCCGAAACTACTGGACCAATTTTAAAAATCATTATTCCTGATTGACATAGGCTTTTTTTTATTCCCGGAAACGGGTCCTGTTGGGTGGTCCACGGGAGCGAAGCCGCCGGGAACAGCTAGTAAAATACAAAAAGGTAATGATGTGACTTTATTTGCACTAGAAATGACTCATGTATCATGGATGCGTTTACAAACATTTAAACACACATACACAAACAGTCTGATCCGGCACCACCATCTATAGCTCATACAAATATTTGTTCCATGCGGAAATCGAACCCGCACCACGCAGCGTAGCAGCCAATCGCTCAGCCACTGCGCCAACCGTGCCCTCGTAATAATTAAGACAATAATAATACAAATTACAAACTACCTTTCTAAATTTTTAAACTGTCATGGTCACTAACACTAATATTAACATTATAAGCGGGATAAACCCCGAAAAAGTGCCGTAAAAAGTTCGCGAGCGGACACAGTGAGTTTCGTGTGTCGGGAACAGAATCGAGTTGTGAGTGACAATGGTAGCGGTACTGAGTGCAAAAAACGAACAAGAAAGAGGGTAGACCGTTTTGTCTCCTCATAAACACCCACCCGCAATGACTTCAGTTTATCCGTGATCATGGTGCTTGCAACAGCACCGAAATATCGGAAACTCGCTACAAACAGTAAACATGGTAAATATCCCGCTTATAATGTTAATATTAGTACCTTTCTAAAATTCTAAACGATGCAGCGATGGCACTCACTGCTGTGCTCACACGCACGGGCACTGTGTCGGCTCGGCCGGGCGTACACCTGTTTAATATGTGTATCAAAATCACGCGTTATCTGCCGTGATTGGTAGAACGAATTTTCAACAGCCAACCACAGCAGATAACGCGTGCTTGACAATTTGTCACATTAATTCTCCGATAATTTTGAGCTGGGAAACTGGAGGTTAGACTCCGCCCGTAACGGATTTGGCTGTGGATTCATGTATCCGATAGTTTCAGTTACGGTGCCCCATAACATCCCAAGTTACAATTGATGTTCAGCTACGGCAATTAATTGTTAAGCAGTTTGACTCAAAAAGGTCCCTCTATTTACAGTGAAAATATACAAACAGTATGGGAACTATCTACAAACGCTCGTAACGGCACAATTAAGTACAACGAGACCATTAAGGCACTTCTGCAGTGCTGTCAGTAGTGCGAGCCACTTAGGGTTCTCGTCGATGCACATGTTTGTGTGAGTGTGCCGTTTCGAGCGTTTGTAGGTAGTTTCCATACTGTTTGTATATTTATTCTGTGCTCTATTCTTATTTATGTCAGCTGACCCACAGTGCGGGTCAATGGCGCACTACCATTATTATTTCCTTCAAGGTTTGTTGTACTTAATCGTAGTAGGAAGCTACAATACTTTGTAGATTATTTCTTACATACTAACTATGTGGTAGGTATCTACCTAATACCTGCTATCCAAAAATAAGGGGCCTATCAGCCCTTTTAGGTGCGGAAGGTAATGTGTCTTTAATTTTTGTCTTATACTTATCTTGAGGTGTAAGTACAATAAAGTATATAACAAATAGAATATTAGGAATCAGGAAAACACGGCGCAAATAGGAATATTTTTATCCGACTGCGCGACGCAAAAGAGGGTACTGTGTTTATCAGTCTATGTAAGTAGGTATGTATGTTTGTGTATGTATATTTGTTTCTATAATTATGCGTTCTAGATACCAAACACGTAGGTCGATTTTGAGAATTCTTACGGCAATCGATTCCTCTTAACTTAACCTTGCGAATGTCAAACATGACAATAATCAAAATTCACCACAGCGTCAAACATACGCCATATTGTCAAAAAAAACGGCGTGTCAAGTGAGGTATCGTTGAACAGGTATTTAAAAACTCATCTTAGGTCCCTTGCCCATTGTAATGTGTGCGTATTAAAATGAAAGGTTTTAGAGGTAATTATAAAAATATGTACCCACTTACATGTTTAAAAGTAATTAAAAAAAAAAAATAACTAAAAAGTTGTGAACAAAAAAAATAACTTAAAAATAGAAAAACTCTACTGCTTCAGAAGCGAACTAACAAGATGTAAATAAGAAGAAAATCCATGATATGTAGTCGGAGGATACGTCATATGGTTTTGGACAACAAGTTCGCGTATAAATACATTATGTCTCCTGCGACTGCACACACAGCATGATTTTCTTCTTGGTTAAGCTGAGCTTTAATTTTCAATTTATGTGTGGATCAAGGAGTCTTTCCGGATCTAATGGACAGTTATAACACAAATAATTAAAGACCAGTATCCGTGTTGCCGGTTTTCAGCCAGATATTTAAAAAGATAATGCTAAATCAAATGCTCATTTATTTTAATACGAATAACATCTTGCTTGTATGGTTTCACCAAAGAACGCTGTACAACTGACGCTGGTGTCACCTTATTAAAACACATATTTAATGCGTGGAAAGAGTCACAGGATGCCATAGGTATCTTTTGCGACCTGTCGAAGACGTTTGATTGCGTTAATCATGAAACATTACTTCTGAAACTTTAGCATTACGGGCTAGGCCAATCAGCGTTAAGTTTGGAAAATCTTATTTGAATGATAGACAGCAATAAGTTCAAATAAACGGTGTGTCGGTCGGGGTTAAACGTGAAACTTTAATTTTATTTGAAAAAATTACAGCTAATTACAAGGATGCTTAATACCTGCCTAGGAACTTGCTATATTGTTTTTATATCAATAGTCGCCACTTGATTCATCAAAGAAAATAAGGGAAATAAAAATAAAGTAAAAAAAGCATATAATTTAATTGAATACGTTACACACACCACTAAACAATGCTTTTATAAATAATTTTGGTTTAAACAGAATAAATTAATTAATACACAAATATTGGCAACATCACAGCACGACCTTTTCTACGACACGACTCGCTTTCAGACTTATTCTGCCATCTGTGAACATACAAAGAAAAATTATAAAATACCTAAACTTATTACTGAGGTAAACTCCGTTTGAAATAACATTCGAAATATAAACAATCCCTTATAATAGTCCATTCAACCGGTTTTAAGTAAGTAACCCCCAGTTTCCCAGCTCAAAATTATCGGAGAATTAATGTGACAAATTGTCAAGCACGCGTTATCTGCTGTGATTAGTTGAATGAATTTCATCATGCCGGGCGAGCATGGCTTCTGTGATAGGCTCCAATCACGCATTTTGTCACGGTATTTTTCCCAAACTGTGATAAAAATGTGTGACTCAAGCCTGTCACAGTAAGCCATGCTCGCCTGCCAGATAACCCGTGCTTGATAATTTGTCACATTAATTTTCCGATAATTTTTGCTGGGAAACTGGGGGTAAGTATGATATAGCCAAGTCAGAGGCCTTCCCAGAGGCGGCTTAATTAACTCTGACACCCAAGGCGGCCATTTTTTTTTGTTTTATATACCTTACGCTGTTACATGTTAGATAATTGTATTAACTTGGTATACATTAATTGAATTGTAGAACAGCCTGTATCTTGGTGACCCAGACATAACACAGAATTTGTAATTTAAAGTGTCCTGCCAGCGCAGTAAGGCAATTTATAACAATGACTAATATACAAAAATATCCACACGAAATGAAGAAGAACCGGTTTTGATTTCCATTCCGCATACATAAGAATGGCATAATAGTACATTATGGTACAAGTGTGTAAGGTTGGTGATTACCGCTGAGGCGTCATTGAGACCCGAGCCGTCAGGTGAGGGTCTTAAGAGAGCCGAGGACGGTAATCATCAATACACACGTGTATCATACGACGTTTTTCAACACACTTGTGAAGAAAATAATACAAAAAAATCATTTCCAACAGTGAAAACGAGATGTGAATTTTTTTTCGCAATGGCGGGCAAAATTAATCAGTTTTCCTATGCCCGCGCATCTAACAATAAAAAAACAAATGTTTTTTTTATGGCTTTTTGCGAATTGCGTTTTAGCCTCAGCCACGTACAAAATGGGGAATTTCAAGTTTTTTTATTACAGACACAAACAAAATTTGTATTTGAGTGCAAGTTTTATTTATTAAACACGTACAAGTTGAAATTATCTATTTAAATACGAAGTTGCATGAAATGTGTTGCATTTGTACTATTGAGCACGAACTTTTTTGTATGGAAACCTTTTTTAAGAACAAAGCAACTCAATCAATAAATTAAAAAAAAAACTCGATAACTCACTTGTGAATAATAGTAATGAAAAAGTCACAGTTTGATAACAGGTGTCATTATGTGCCTAATTGCGGTGAAATTAGAGCCACTTTATGAGCAAGTGTGTTGAAAAAACATAAACCTGTTTGTTATCAATGCCATCTATTTACTACAGCTGCCATTTATCAAGTCCTCGCAATAGAATTCGAAATTGGTGGAACGGGCTGTGAAAAGGGATTGTTGAAATTTCTAAAGTAATTTCAAATGCAGTAGAAATCTTTGGTGATGGTGCCTATTTTCAACATAAAGATAATTTTCTTAATTTTTGTTACACTAGACACAAATACAAGTCAAAGTCAAAATTATTTTGAATGGGCCTACTCACTGTGGGCTAGGTACGTCCGTGAGTTTCAAAATCACAATGACGTTGACGTCGTTTGATACAAGTTGAATGCGAATTATTAAACAACAAAAAGGTTAAGGTTACCTTTATAATGTTAAAGCAAAAATTTAAATTACAGTTTTTTGCTAATTATAATATGCGTCAGCAAGATTTATGAGTGACTTATACAAACAAAATTACTTACCTCTTTTGGAATAATCCCCATGAACCCGCATTGTACACAAACACACAGAAAAACAAATCACACAAAATAGCAAAAACACAACAATCGAAATATAATTTCATGCGATATTGTTATAAATGTTGACGTCAGGGGCCTTACTACGACGTGTCAAAACTATCATGGTTCCACTGTGAGAGAGAGATGGAGCTATACAGGACGAATAGTGCTATCCCTTTATTAACACCCGACAGAAAAAGAGGGGTGTTATAAGTTTTAACTTGTATACCTGGATGTTTGTGTAACTGAGTAATTGTCTGTCGCATCATAGCTCCTAAACGGATGAACCGATTTTGATTTAGTTTTGTTTTGTTTAAATTTAGACATTATCTGGAGTATTTTTACCTACGTTTGATGATAATCGGTTCAGCCGTTCTAAAGTTATTGGAATTTTAATGTTTGAATCGCGGTGTTTTCGTAAGATATCTTGTTATAATTACGTGTTCAATAGATTGTCGATCGAAGCGTGCCTTCTACTAGATAAATTATGTAGCATGAAATAAAAATGTGTCGAGGGTTTATTAAATTTGACTTGTTCACAATGGAATCATGATAGCGTTGACATGTAAGTTGTGATCATATTTTAAAAACTGCAACTATCCATGTATATAAACAACTTCTACAAGGAAGTCAATAAAAAAAGTGCCGTTTTGGGTCAGCACTTCAGCAGACGACAACTTTTTATGGAATTTCCAATTATTTTTGGGAATCGTCTATGACTGCCTTAGAATAAGTTGTTCATATACATAGCACAAGAAGTTTTTAAAATATTTTCGCACCTTCCATTACATCCCGTATACTGCCCTGGCTGATACTAATCTTATGAATAATTATAATATCACAACATGCAATTTTGTTTTGGGAGATGCTTGAACCAAGTTTACAGTGGCAACCAAAAGAAAAAAAAAAATCAAACCATGCACAAAACACGTAGGTAAATGACCTATTTAATTTGACGACACAAAAAAATCCATAACACTTTGTTAAAAACAACGCAACAAACAAGCAGGAAACCAAAATTCAAATATAAAAACCGGCCGAGTGCGAGTCGGACTCGCGCACCGTGGGTTCCGTACAAACTGCTACATTATCCAACATAATTAGATAAAAATACTGAAGTTCATAAGCAATAAAAGCACCGACCATTGCTCTAATGAAAAGAAGCACTTTTACTTTTCTGAGTACATTTTATAAGATGGTCGACTATTTCTCGTAGTAAAGCCTACTTGGCTATGACAGATTTCCTTTTCATTTCTTCATATAAACTACAGCCGTGAATTTTTTCACATATCCAAAAGCATCCATTTAACTGCTACGGGAAAAATAAAACTTGACTCTAACAAAAATTACCAATTTAAAGCTTAATTTTACGCAAACGAATTCCTGAATCGGGAAATGGTTTTCACAAACCCGTAATATTTTTGAGTGGCCTGTATAACAATACAGCATACCATGGGTTAGACGAGAAAAAAAACATTCCCACTTAACGTGTGCAGGCGGTACAATAAAAAAAAAACATCTGCGTGACTAATATATATCCATGTCAAATTATAGCTTTCTAGTACTATAAGTCTCTGACCTAAGTTGCCGTCAGACGGACATGGCTAAACTATAAGGGTAGGAACCCCGTTGACTACGAAACCCTAAAAACGCAAAATATAATCATTAAGTTGTCTATTTTAAAACTTAAAAACGAAATAGGCAGTCATGGAGACTGCCGACAGAATTGAAAACCTAAAATTTTGGAATATCTGTGTTTTAAATCACAGTTATCCTGTCGCACGTCACATAGCATGTCGATGACGTGTCATATTAGGATGTCAATGTCACAAACACGAACCCTTATTGACCTTACCTAAAATAGCTCAACGTGGTTATACTGCCGCGGTATAATTAAAATGCCTTTATCCAACATCTGGTAACTTTTAACTTTTGATGCTATATTAAAGAGAAAAAAAAAATAACGATCTGTGTATGCGAATTTTCAATATATTGAATAGTTTTGGAAATTCGCATACACAGATCGACAGATACTTTTATCGGCAGTATAGAAGTTTTAACTTAAAAAAACATGACTTGTCAATTTGAACAAATTATTTTTAAAAGAGTCCAATTTACCTACGTAGGTATATGCGTGGGTCTACGACCACTCGTTACATTACCGTTGTCATTAAAATAATTATAAATATTCATTTAAATTAACATGTAAAATTGAACGGCGAGTTTAACCAACAGCTACGTCAGTTCATGTATTATGTTCACAGTAAGTTATACTCAAAAACATTACATAATTACTTTCCCACACAACGGGGTATGACACTTGCCGAACTGTATCGTTCGTTTAAAAATTTTGGCAATACGTTGTCGCAAAATCATTCTAAAAGTGCGAGTGAAAAATAATCTTAACTTAACTTACTTAACATTTTAATTCATCGACTGTACGCTAACCCTCAGTTTCCCACTTGAATGAATTTTCAACAGCCAATCACAGAAGATAACGCGTGTTTGACAATTTGTCACATTAATTCTCCGATAATTTTAAGGTGGGAAACTGAGGGTAAATTACTTAAAAATGCGGTTCGTCAGCATTAGTAAAAAGTATATTATTTAATCCGGCCTGTGTCCCAGCAGTGGGAACATTAAAAGGCTGATGATGATTATATTATTTAATGGGAGTTTTAACAATAAATACACATTTTGAAAGGTTTTATAATTGTATGCTCTATTTAGTTTTAAAACTTACGAAATTGCAAACTTATTTTATTAACGAAAAGTCATTGGCATTCTCTATGTAGGTACTTGGCACTTGCAAAAATATTTAATTTTTTTATTTCATATTTAATTAATATTATCGTACATAATGTGACGAGTGACAATAGAAGTGAGTAATACTAAATTTTATCCATCTCAGAAACACTATTATTTAAATGTCTATGTATTATTATTTCGTAGAATTTCATATACTAAATGTGTTAGTTCAATAGAATACCGAACAGAAGGTGGAGGTTTATAACCCAATATCCACCTAATAGTTATATAATATTGCTCTTTAGCTAGTTTATACGGCTCGTGGAAAAACATCTGAATTCAAACAGTTATGATACAAGATATTTGTGAGCAGGAAACTAGATAATTCCGCATTTTAGCAATCCTCCATCTTACATGTGATACAACTAACTATAATCAGTCGTAGTCCTTCGTTTAAAATAACCGCAAAAAACAGCACACACATTAAAGCAACATTTTGACGTGTAAAAAATGCAGTCAGGTCCAAACGTTTCTGTTAAAAGTGAGCAAAAACTAAAACGTCCAAGTAGGTGATTTAGAAATTTAACCTTTTGACATTTGTGGTAGATAAAACAAACTAAGATATTTGAATGAGGTGCATTGAACTAGCACACATATGCGAAAAGAGTGTGACACACTCAAACTAGTCGGTATGCAATTAGCTAGTCAGCTATTCAAGCATAGCGTCTCTTTACATTAAAGGCAAACAGACTTACAGTCGACCTAAGTTTTTTGATTAGTGGTACAGATATCGATTGTTTTACAGTGACATCTGCAATAGCATAGCATAATGACGTCTTAATTACAAGAGCTATCATCACATAATTCTTTAGACGCGAGAACTTAGGCCATTGTACTTCTAATTACAGAGACAATAGAAAAACAATAGCTTACGCACACATGGTGTGCGAAAGACGCGTCAGGGGACAACTAGACAGGGTGGTGTGAAACGACCACGTAATGTAGAGGTCATATGATAAGAGCCAAAATATGGTCTCCAGAAACTTTTGGACCGTAAAACACGCATGCAGCACTCACCTTTCCCCAGAAACCCGGTCCCACCCGTCAGAAACACACACTGGTCCTTATAAAACCGCTGGATCTCAGTCTTAGGTCCCATACCCTTGGTGAGCTTCTGTTTCTCCTCCTCCTTGGCGTCGAGCTTGTCTTCTTCAGCATAGTATGTGTCCTTGTGGTCGGGCACGAACTCGTGGTCCTCCGAGTAGTCCAGGATGGGGGCAGTGGGGTTCATCGCTTGATTCTCTACTTCTGCTATGCGGACTGTGGTTTCTAGTTCCTGTTAAAGGTATAGGTTATGTTTGAATGGTGTAGAGGGTGATAGATTTGTCTCATTATCAGTAACCACCAGTTATCAGGACACAGCCCTCCTCTCTATGAGAGGAAATCATCATCGTGATAATGGATCAAGCCTTTAGGGTAGTTTTATCTCTTCATACAGCATTGTTGCATTCTGGTTTGAATAATTACGGGTGCTAATGAAATTTTACAGAAAATATGGTCAGTGCTGTCTCTTCTCCGAGTATGCCACGCATTTATTGCCATCTAAAAAGAATATATTGGTAACTTACGAGCAGATTGTCCTGTAGTTCTTTGCTGAGGTTCCGGACGTTCTCGAGCTCCTTGAGCATCTGATCCGAGGGCTTGCCGTACACGTCGATGTCGATCTTCTCGCCTTTGAGCTGCGCTTCCACCCACCGCTCCATCTTTTCGCGTGTGACGGTGGTCGGCGTCAGGGGGGACTCTTCTAAAGTGTGGTTCATTCTGGGGAACAAAAGAGGATTTCGTCAGCATCAGTCTCATACATACTACTAGCTTTTGCTCGCGAAAAAATTAATTCAATTTTCATACAATATTTAACCCTCCCCCCTCTTCCCTTTTCACTCCTTTCTCTTTTTAAAAAAAGAAAGAAAGCTCTCAAAACGGTGAAGGGAAACATCGTGAGTAAACCGGTACATCCTAGAACCCAAAATTCGAAGACATGTGACATCCACCAACCCGCACTGGGCCCGCGAGGTAGATTAAGGCCCATTACCCCTCACAAAGAAGAGGCCTGTGTGGAAGTTATTTATGAAACTGTCATGCAAAATTTCAAACTTCTAAACCCAGCAGTTTTGACTCTGCGATGATAGTTCAGTCATTCAGTCAGTTCTGTCTTGTTGGCTTACTGACTGAATATAGAAGATATCATAGTGATGCCTTCTGTGGGTTATATAACTACACCACTTGTGGTTATTTAGTTGCAAGCACTACTATAGGGTACCACCCTCTATGACTCATAAAGTTTTAGGAAATTTACGCTTTGTAGAGCGTTGTCTCTATCACCTATCTGGCATATTCTCTGGGGTTTTTAAAGTTCATCAAGTGTCTTATAGAACGGCACGGTCGCCCTTTTCAATAAATAACACAGGTATGCACATTATTAACATAACAACCTGCGTAAACTTTCACCGCGACGTAATATTGCCGAAAAAAGAGACTGCCGTAATAATGTGGCCGATTTCCAAATAATCCGGTGTTTAACAACCAGTGCACCGGTCCTTTACAAACTTGATGACATACTTTCAAATTAAAAATAATTATACCTACTCTTGAAGGTCGCTCAAATATGAAACAACACCAATAACAGTTTGCCCGAACCGGGAACCGAACCTAGGACCTCATGCTAGGCCAATGAGGCAATCGACAGGAAATATACACCCTTTAGGGGTAGGCAGAGGTAGATATTTTATATTCCATGTAATAGGGAAATATTATTTGCCATCAACACAGAACCGAAGAATTTCCTAAATACTAATAACACTTAGCCCGACCAGCAGCTTAATTGCGTAGGTAAGTGAATTCGGCAAGGCTAAGGGTTTGACTCCATGAAAGAGTATGATCAATTGACCAATCACATGCAAGATGAAAGACGCGATGGTTAGTCGATTGTCTTTACGCAATCCGTTTACAAACGAATCCATTTACGCAATAATGCCACTGGAGACCGAACCTAAGCAGTTGCGGTTGTGACCACTGGACCAAAGAGGTAGCTGACCAAGCTCTTTTTACCCGACTGCCGAAGGAGGGTAATGTGTTTATCAGTCTATGTATGTATGTATGTATGTGGCGTTCTAGAGACCAAACGCGTTGTTCAAACGATTCGTCTTAACCCTGCGAGTGTCACTGGCTACATTAAAATTGGAAAATAGAAAAATGAGGTCATTTCAAAAATATATAACACTTACATGTTTAAATGTACCTGTACCTTACCTGTTTTTTTTTTATAATTAGGTACATTTACACATGTCATCATGATGATGATGACATGTTTAAATGTACCTAATTCGAAAAAAAATAACTAAAAAGTTATAAATAAAAAAAAAGGTAGGTAATTCAAAAAATCATAAAACCCGACTGCTTAGAACTTGAGCACACTAAACATAAACTAAATAAAATATCAAAAACCCCGACTGCAGACCTGATGTAGGATACATCTGGAAAATCAGGATGCATCTCCCATTGCACAGCATGATTTTCTTCTTGTTTACGTCTTTTTAGTTCGCTTTTTTAGCAGTCGGTTTTTTTGATATTTTATTTAGTTTATGTTTAGTGTGCTCACAGAAAGACTTGTACTTACATCGTCAATTGTAAGACCAAACTTACCAAGGTAGGTACGCAGCTATAGTGTTTGCCACGCTATAATTATGGCAGTTATTTGTACAGAATTCATCTATTTAGTTTCACACCTGTATGCTAACCTCCGTCATCCATGATTACGGAGTTCTTTTTACTAGTACCTAATGGTGATTTTTTATCGTGTTGCCAGTTTTTGGTATTATTATTAAAACACACAATTTTGCTATGGACTGGGCCCACCTGATGGAGAGAGAAACCGCCACTAACAGGTTTGAAAAACAATATCTTGTGAGGTTTAGAAGCTTGCCCTGTCTGCACTGATGAGGACACGCATCATGCCACTGTCTGACAATTGGCCGTGTTTAGTTTTCTGCCCTAGTTATCTGCTAAAAATTCTCTATCGATCTGTCTACGCAGTATGTTTCTAGTATCAATAGATTCCGAACAAAAAAACCGAAGTCCCTAAATTGCTTTTGTGTTTCTTAATATGTGGTTGGGAAACGTGAGTAAATGATATTTGAGAGTTAAAAAAAAACTATTCACTTTTACCGAAAATCTTACGTTTCTAAACCTTAGGTTTTTTACATTAGTTCCGACCACTCGGCGCTGGGCAAAGTGGAAAATGATTTAAAGTTGTAACAGAAACGTATTGGTAAGACTTCTCCGGGCAAACTCTTTCACAAAGAGCTGTATTATAATACAGTAGATATCAACCTTATTGCTTAATGAATTTAGCAAGGCAAAGGGCATAGAGGTATGAATAATCGACCAATCACATAGGGAGATTAAATTCGCGATGTGGACTTTGACTTTGACACTCCATCTACGAACCGACCTCGGCAAGCGTTGCTTAACTCGATGATCAACCCGTGGCGAACTGTAATGAGCCACGAGCGGTAACTTTACAAACAGACCTTATTAGTTTTCAAACTTCTACTTCCTACTTGGAAAAATGCCATTCTTGAACAAATCTACGTGATTCACGCGAGTGTACAATTTTTCCTTCGTAATAACTATGAACTGACGACTCGGCACTAATAATTACTTCATAATCGCTATGACATTGCATATAACTTGTTAAGATCAATGTTATTTCCAAGGACGTCTTTTGTTTATTTACTAGATAAAAATACACACAGCGTTTAAAATACTAAATTTAACTACATTGATACATACTTATTTAATTTAATCTAAAACTACTAATTAACTAAGCTTATATGCTATAATATTCACAGTGGATCTTTGTGTCTCTGAAGTTGGTTCTGTAAATTAGTGCGCAAGAAACAGTTTAACTGCGTAGAGTAAGCGACAAACGTAAGCGAGTGAAAGAGACAGTTATACAATGATAACTTCACCTTCAATAATGACACAAAAATAGCTACTGCGCAGGCTCTTGCAGCCAATTCAGAGACACAAAGTTCCGTTGTGAGTATTATAACTATATATGGCGTCGAAAAACTCCTCCACATCGCTGTCCCCTGGCACTGTGCCCAAAAGACTGGTAATATTATCAAGTTGTATGGCTTATCCTATGACCGTTAGTAAAAGGCAGAGAAGTGCAAGTCTCAACTTCAACTCGGCTTAAGATGACAGAAAATTGTACCAATTGGATCCCTTTTACATTGGATTCTATTCGCACACTGATAAGCTATTTTCACTAACCGAAAATGCAAGTATAGTTCTCGCCAAACTTGTTGACCGCCCTGAAGTTGGCTACAATGGCTGCGCAGTAGTAAATTTCATACAAAAACAGCACCGATCCGTGATCCGACCGTGCCTTGCTCATCAGAAAGCCAACTTCAAGGCGGCCAAGAAATTTGGCGAGCATTTATATATACGTATGGACGAGATGCGATGAAATTCGACCGATTAGCTTGAAAGTTTCTTGGATATAAATAATGAAATTTCGTTGCGACTTCAGGAAGGCATTTAGTCGTACAATACTGTATGACAAACTGTCAATTTAAGGTCATTGTAGCAACTAACTTTGAGTTAAGTTTTCTTGCAAGTGGGCCTTAGAGTCACGAGGCAGTGGGCTCGAACTTAAGATACCTACAATTTTTATTTGCATTTTTTGTTACTCATGTCATAAAATGCAGGTTGCAAAACATAACCAGCTCAAGGCTGCACTCTTAAAGATTTTATATAAATGTTTTTACGTTAAGTATTGCTCGTGGACACTCAATATTTTTTGCAAAAATACATGAAGTTCATTTTGGAATCTTTTTTATTTATTTAACGGTAGGCTTGCGGTGTATTGTATTTTTTTTACCTCGTTGGTCCAGTGTTGGCAAGCGCTACTACTGAGCATACGGTTTCGATTCCCGGGTCGGACAGTTTATTGGGTTATTCCATCTGGAATTTCAAAGTCGGGCCCTATTAGCGTTACTATTGGTGCATTTCTGCCTAACACTTCGGGGACGGACCTCTTGACAGGACTGGAGTCATTACTTGGCTCTGGCTCTGAGTATCCTTAACGACTGTCGAAAGCCAGGACCAACAGCTTAACGTACTTGCCGAGGAATCTTGGGATGTTAAGATGGATGGAACCCATCTACGGACCGACCTCGGCAAGCGTTACTTAACCTTGGAAGTCGAACCGTGTACGGCTATACTTTAGCCACGAGCCATCAGAATTAAAACCAGATGGGCCAAGTTCGCAGTCGACTCATGCAATAGGAAAATGCATTGAAAATGATTTTCTTTATTTCCAATAGGAATATTGATGACCGTTATTATCTATTCAAGGCAATTGACTGACATCGTCACTTCAGTACTGTCAGTTGTCAGACACATTGCAATTGCACACAATATGACAAGTGCATCTACCTTGTGAGGTGTACTATAGTTACTGGCCTCTGCCCGCGGTTACGCCCGCGTGAAAAGTGTTTTATTTATACCAAGGAATAAAATATTTATACTTTGGTCAAAGGATAAGCACTCCCATACAACGCGCCAATGTGGCAATGCTGCCAGTCTTTTGGGCACAATACCAGTGGACAACGATGTGATTCGAGGCCATATTTTAGATTAGTTTATTTTAGGCTTAATTACTTAGTAGTTTTCGATTTATGTGTATTTGTATGTAGTTATAGTATTTTATAATCTGTACTAGCTGACCCCCGCGGCTCCACTCCCGTCAACTGGCTATCTATCTACCTACCACTACGTACCTACGCTACCTATCCTAACTACTATTCAGCTTTATAATATTATAGTATAGATGTTGATAAAACTCCTTCGCAAATGAACAAATTTGATTACCATAAAAAAGGTTATAGTGAATCTTAAAAGATAGACATTTATGCTGTCGCGGACTTTTTTTTAGAACTTTTAAAGAGGAACTATTCCATCAAATTTACGCAGCGCACGCAACGGAAGCGCTCAAAAAGGAATATTTTGCCCGTTTTCGCAACATTTTTCATTTATGCTCCGCTCCTATTGCTTGTAGCGTGATGTTATATAGCCTTCCTCGATAAATGGACTATCCAACACAAAAAGATTTTTTAAATTCCAACCAGTATTTCCATCTATTTACGTATGTAAAACAATACCAATACACACAAGGGATTATATCACACAGAGTTGATCGTGTTGACAGTGACAGGCTTGATTCACACATTTTATCACAGTTTGGAGCAAAAACCGTGTTCAAATGCGTGATTCAAGTCTATCACAGAACCCGTGCTGGCCCGGAAGGTTCTTTGTAATAGAAGCTCATTGCCATAAACAGAGGCTCTAAACAAGTGTCATTCGATGTCAGCGATGGAGATGGTCAAAATGCCAAAATGTAAGAGATTGATCACCTGACATTTCGATATAGTCTGACACTGACGCCTTCCGTGTTTTGGTTTTCTCGTGGGGTTTTTTTAAATGTTTTGCCGTGTTGAATCAGGTTGCTTGGTATTAATATAAGTAGGTCTAGTTAATTCTCTTTGTCAATAATCCAGTTGATTGCAAGTCTGGTCTCGTAGACGCGCTCGCGATATTTCCCATCGCGTTTGTCAAAGACAAAGGTAATTGTTTAGCGTAATTATGACAGATGTGCTGTACTTAGTTTTAATAAGTCGTTTCATCCTCATTATGATCTTAAATGTATTAAAGACTTAGCGACCTACCTGATGGCTCGATTCGATTCGATTTATATCAAGCCGGTAACCGATTTTTATAGTGAAATTGCAAGTTCGTACCAGGGACTTGAAACGTTGTGTAATGTGTAACCGTTCCACGAGGATCGTAACAAAATCTATAACGTTACTAGCAAACGGAACGAAATCTACAACTATTTTCAATAAAAATATTGATAATAATAATTATCGTTATTAATGTATTACGAAATCTACAACTAGTTTTATTAGATAGTTGTAGATTTCGTTACGTTAGGAAGCAGTTCGATCGATATTCACTTAAAATCTTAGAAAATAGGTACTGGTACACACACAAAATAAATTGCGTCGCGCCGTACAAATTTTGTTCAGCTGACGACAACTTTGTATGAATAGAATAGAATAGAATTTTATTTTGCAAATATGGGTAACATACAATAGTTGTTATAATATCAAAGCTCAGCCATATTTTACCATTCGGCATGCAAACATTTACATTATTTATGCAACATGTACTTACTTTTTAAAACCAGATAAATTAATAAATTTATATTAACTACAATTATCATTAAATGGATCAATTAATATATTATCATTACAATTATCATTCAATAGATCTGTACAGTGCAAAGCACGCACAAATTTGACATCATTGTGTCAGCACTTTACTCGCTACGCGCGGTCTATACTTTAGTACACGATTATCACTCAAATCGCGTGCACTCATTATCATTCAATTAAATTCTATTATTACGTACTCTTGCGTATTAATCAAACTACCATCATTAAAAGGTGTAAAGACCCTACATCTTTTTGGTCCTTCGAGCATCCGTATATGCGGGACTATTTCGCGTTCATAACAGTGTGATTAAACTGTGAGCACGGAAGTACAGCTCCTGTGACTACGACCGGTGGATAGAGTAACATCCGTCTGCTACAACTCAACGACTGAAAATCTATCATACAACAACAATCATGAGCGCCAGCATGGAAAACATTTTGGCCAATCAAGATCGAATCATTCAAGCCATGGAGCAGCAACTGCGGAATTTCAAGAAGGATTCTGCGGACCGCAAAACTCCGGCTAACATCAAAAAACGTTTGCAAATCCTGGATTCATACTGGAGGGAGTTTCAAGAAAATCATGCTCAATTGTGTGAGTTTGAAGATCGTGGTTATACCTACTTTTCGGAGAACATGTACGAAAAAGCAAGAATTTTCTACAATGAAGCTCAGGAAATCATTCAAAATTACAAACCGTCTACTAGTACGGGTCAAGGGGATAAGTTGCCTAGCGCTTCATCAATGCGTATATCAGATACTCGCAATCAAGAAGCTGCGGATGAGCAACAGCAAACGGACATGTTGTCAGTTGATCCAGATCAACCAAATAGCAAGCCAACTGGCACCCCATCCACATCATTGTTCAAGAAGATTGTCTCTCGAGGTAATGCCAGTAAATTAGAAGAAATGCTCCGCAAGCAGAAGAGTAACTTCAAGGCTTTATCACGAGCAATCAGGAGCGTGGATATAGAGAGCCTCACCGAAAAATGGGAATTCGAAGATGTGCTCAGAACCATTCAAGCAAAATGGTCAACCATCGATTCCCTGCACTGGGAAATTGATAGTGAGATGTACTCAGAAGATGAGGAGTATGAACAGGAATATAGCAACTACGAAAAACGGTACGTTGACATCAAAAAGTTGGTCAATAGCAAAATGTATTCCGTTTCATATCGGGAAAATTTTACACCGAAAATAGATATTCCTACCTTCTCAGGGAACTATCACAAATGGATATCATTCAAGGACTTATTCCAAGAGGCTGTCCATAACAACAAAAGCATCCCAAGCGCCCAGAAGATGCAGTTATTAAAAAGTAAGCTGAAAGGCGAAGCAGAAAGGATCATTCAACATCTCAACATCAGTTCCGAAAATTACCACATCAGCTGGGACATATTGAATCACAGGTATAACAATGACAGGCTAATTTTCACCTCACACATGAACATACTCCTGTCATTACCTACAATGCAAAACCAAGTCGACACACAGATCAAGAACATGTTCGACACTATCAATGAATGCATGAACGCCTTGAAAAATCTTGGTATAGATGTAGCCGCCATGGGACCAATGGTTGTGCATTTACTTACACTGAAGCTGGATACTCAGACGCTTAGTGAATACACTCAATCATTAGAAAATCCAAGAGCCTTGCCTGTTCTAGCAGACTTTCTGAAATTTTTAGAGAACAAATATACTGCTCTCGAGTCAACACGGCGAAAACATTATTCATCCAAATCAACCTCGTCGTCATCTCCGAGTAGAAGCAAGGATTCAGGACATCAATTCAGCAAAAATAATCAATCAAAATCGAATAATTTAAACAACAAAAACGATTCTAACAAATCGTTTTTGCGTAGTTCAGCTGTAAAAAGTTGTGCAACGAAAACACAATATTGCCCACTATGCAAAGACGACAGCCACGGACTTTTCTACTGCAAGCCATTTTTAGAATCGGGGTCAGCAGAAAAGAGAAACACATTGCAAAGGTTCAACTTGTGTAAAAATTGCCTGGTTGATCACAAAAATAAATCATGCCGTTCTGAATCAAGATGCAGGGTGTGTAATGGAACTCATAACACCGTACTACACGATGCCCTACAGACAAACGCAGTGTCCAGCAACATGGATATGTCACCGTCTACGTTATGTGAAGACTACACACAAAGCAATGTGACACATGTTTCCAAGGAATCTGTTGTTGAAATTCTGCTAGCCACAGCACTTGTCCGTATACAAGGAGCTAATGGGGAATATCACACAATGAGGGCTCTCATAGATCAAGGCTCTCAAGCCTCCCTCATCACTGAGAACGCAGCTCAAATACTGAAACTGCCGCGCCGAGCATGCAAAGGCGTCATAGTTGGAGTCAGTGCCAATCAAACCAACTGTAAGGGAGTTATCAGTCTTGTAGCGTCATCATTACACTCGAATTATATATTCCAAACAAAAGTTGTTATTATGAAGAAATTAAGTTCAAGTCAATCCAGGTATCGCGACAAGATCAATTAATAAAATACAATTATCATTCAGTAGATCAATTAATAAATTATTATTATCATCAAAATTACAATTCAATATATCAATTAATAAATAATCATTATCATCACAATAATCACTCAATAGATCACAATTAAATTATTATTATCATTACAATTATCGTACATTAGATCAATTAATAAATTATCAATATCATTACAATTATTATTCAATACATACATTTTTCTCTGTCAAAAATTCAGCCACACTGTAGTACGTTTTATTTATTAAAAAATTACGTAGTCTACTCTTAAACAGCACTGTATTTAAATCTTTCCAACCACTTGGTAATCTATATCTATGGGCGATACAATTTTTTTTTTGGTCTCCTTGGAGACCAATGTAAATACATGTTCAGAAGCAGTTTGTAAAATGTGTTTACCTACACTTTTCCGTTACATCCTGTATATACATAGGTTCAACAGCCCGAAAATAATCATCTGGTAGTTGCCTGGACCAAACACAACCGGTCGGAGGATCCTCCCTTTTCAATGGAGGTTTGAGGGACTTTACATCAATACATATAGACAGTGAAGATTGTACAAAAGGAAACTGACAGTGAAGTATCATGGCGGAAACTCGAACTGAGCGCTTACATAAATATTGTCCGGTTGATGTTAACACAAACATCTAGATAATCAACCATGATAAAAATAATCTACATACACCATGAATCTAGTTGGTTCTTGTTGAGCCACCAGTCATCATGTAATTCATCATCCTGCTGCAACACAGGCCTCCTCGCTGTGAGAGGCAATGGGCCGTAATCCACCACGCGGGTCCAGTGCGTGTTGGTGGATGTCACATGTCTTCGAATTTTTGGTTCTAGGACATACCGGTTTCCTCACGATGTTATCCTTCACCGTTTTGAGAGTGATGAAATATTTTACACAAAGTAAAGCGCCTGCCTGGGTTCGAACCAACTTGTTAGTCGCGGTTGCTACCACTGGGCTTAGGTACCGTTTTATTGGTCACTGACCATAATCTTGTCGTCGGCTGACCTCTTTCATGAATCATATCAAATAGTTAAAAATGCTATTATAGACGCCGCCAGAATAATGAATGAATAATCTACCTACATCTATGTGATTGTCAATAGTTCGTACGGTCAAGTATGTGACCACCCAGGATAGGAAGATAGTATGATCTTGAAAT
This sequence comes from Orthosia cruda, assembly GCA_964057195.1. Taxonomy (NCBI): domain Eukaryota; kingdom Metazoa; phylum Arthropoda; class Insecta; order Lepidoptera; family Noctuidae; genus Orthosia; species Orthosia cruda. Next base: position 14,973,304 of record OZ059852.1, on the reverse strand, counting down.
TAATACCTACTAAATTTATTTATAGGTGGATAGGCTCGCGTTTGACCACTATCTCACCTGATGGTAAGTGATGATGATGGTCGACGATGTCAATTGTCTTCAAATGTAACTTATATTTTTATGTAGAAAATAATATATACCTATGAATGAACTAACTATTCGCGATATGTGAAGAGTCAATGACAATTAATACAACGTACAGTCGCAAAAAAAAATTATTAAATAAAAAAGCGAGCCTGATTTTTGAATGTTTTTAGCACTACCAAAAATGATTCATTTTATTTCACCATCCTAGACAAAGAGCTAGACCTATGGTCTGCTTATAAATATAATTTTCTCAAGCCTGTCTTTTATGCAAATAGAGGCACATCAAAGAACATTATATTTTTGTCAAAAAACAAAAATCAAAATGAGAGCTTTTATCTCTTATCGGTCAATCGCCACCTCTTTTAACGCACCCTGTTAGTAAATGATAGCAATACTGCTATTTTATATTCCCTAGCTGGTTCATGATTTGGCATCAATGACCGAAGTAGCAAAACATTTATTAAACGAAACGAGATATTAAAATAGCGAACATAAAAATCATTCAAGGCTAGCAAATTTTTTCCGGAATACTTTAATTGAATTACATACTAGTAACATAATTTTGAATAGTCACACTTGATTAATGGTATTTTTATTCCATACTACGTGAATCTATAATTATTATGTATTAATAAATGAGAATAACATGCGAGTCATCCAGGTTGTTTGTGAACTTAGTCTACATTTTTTTTCCGTGACAGAGTCACTATGATTTACACCTGTACAGCCGAACTATGAAAACCCTGGACTATACTACGTCAAAGATGTAGCGTCAGCAACGAAGAGTACACAAAAGTCAGCTACTGGTTGACAAGCAACAAGATTAATGTGATACAGAAGCTCCAGACAAAAGACATTATGGTTTGGTAAAATATCAAAAATCTATGGGATTGCCAAGCGCTATGGAAATGTCACGTGATATATCCCTAACATTTTGGCATTTCAACCATACGTGAGGATTTGTAATTGGCTTTCTGTTGACTATGGTTTCCTTTTTATCTGTATTTCTTAGCTGTAAGTCCTCCATGTACTAAAATAAATAAATAAATATCGCTATCGCGGACAGAATGACACTTTGTATAAAGAACTCAGATCAGAAGTTATCGTAAGGTTTCAATCACCAACTGATTCTATATTCAAAATAAATTATATAGCTAACCATGCATTGTCACCAAAACTAAACGTGTATGCAAGGAGGCTAACTGAACTGCTTCAAAATTTAGTTGCAAGATTTGACTCGAACACACTTACATACATTGCAAGTTAATAAAAAGCTTGTAATTAATCATTGCTAGGATTCCAATACGGTGACCGTGGCAATGACTGTGTTATCGATTCTAGAATTTAACCTTTTGAGTTCAGATTTAAATTACGAGACTGAGACACTTGAATATTTAAAAGAAGCGGTCACCTGTACACTACTAACCGTCAGTTTCCCACCTTAAAATTATCGGATAATTAATGTGACAAATTGTCAAGCACGCGTTATCTGCTGTGATTGGTTGAATGAATTTTCAACAGCCAATCACAGAAGATAACGCGTGTTTGACAATTTGTCACATTAATTCTCCGATAATTTTAAGGTGGGAAACTGAGGGTAAAGCTATTTTACCTACTAAGTTCTATTCAATACAAGATCCTGCGCTAGACCTAGCAGGCGAGGACAAACAATATAAGAAACTTGGCTTGTTACCGCTACCTTGTCTGTATATTAATGAAATATGCATGTTTGTTTGGAAAAATTTGGAGTTATTTAAATAAGCACACGATAAAAATCCTCGAAGCCGACTAGATCCTCACAGGCTCGTTCTTAACAGTACTCGAATTTATAACAAATTACCTGGTTATCTGAAAATGTTAAACTCGAGGAATAAGTTGTATGAATGGTTAATTGATAACAATTTCTATAGTATAAAACAATTCCTAGAACGAAAATAGCGTTGTTGTATATCATAATAATTTTGTTAATGAAATTGTTATTACAAATATTTGCATGCTATGTTTAATCTTGGAAATAAATGTATGCTCTATTTTTGTACTGTAATCACGAGTTTCTCACCTTTAAATTATCGCAGGATTAATGTGACAAATTGTCAAGCACGCGTTATATGCTGTGATTGGTTGAATGAATTTTCAACAGCCAATCACAGCAGATAACGCGTGCTTGACAATTTGTCACATTAATCCTGCGATAATTTAAAGGTGAGAAACTCGGCCTATGACCTTTTTATACAATGTTTTACGCAAATAAATATAAACAAAAATTATAGAAACCTATCAAAACTTCGTTTGTCACCGCTGCGCTGGCAGCACCTCATATTTAACTATTTCCTTGAATAAATATGTCATAGAACAATATAATTATTATGGTGCATTCTAGATTACGTCACAAGATTTAATAAATTATACCTAGTACTTGTTTTTCTCTTTCTCTGGGCTTCCGGTTACTAACAACTGCTAGAGATATTGCACAAGTGTCAATCATGTTCAATTAAGCATAATTAATAAAACCTACCTGTTAATTATTCAAAGCTGTGACAAATTGTCAAGCACGCGTTATCTGCTGTGATTGGTTGAATGATATTTCAACAGCCAATCACAGCAGATAACGAGTGCTTGACAATTTGTCACATTAATCCTGCGATAATTTAGAGGTGAGAAACTCGGCCTTTGACTCGAATCTCGCATGACTACCGGTTTAACTAAATTGATACATGTCGCGGTATCTATTTATATTCGTCAATTCATGGTCAGCAATGTTTTGATACAAGTTCCTAGCTAACCTGTATGTATAAAAATTTAAAAAAACTCGTTCGAAAATGCGTCTGCGAAATTTTTCACAGATGTAAAAAACTTGAGATTCAACGTAGGAGTATCTAAAAAACCGTTCAAGTGCGAGGCATACGCACTGATTTCCGGGTCCAATGGTCCAATGGGTTCCGTACAAAAAAGTTCATAAACTATGAAAGCTAAAGTTTCGTAATCGTAAATCCAGTTTATATTTTCGTTAGAGTAACGATCGATCATTACTCAAACGAAAATCTAAACTGGATTGTGGGACTAACTTAACTTTTCTGTTGGAAAATTGTCTCCTTACATCGACATAATTGTTGGCAAGTGAGAACGCAACCAATATGCCATACGTTGGCAACATTTTTTTTAATCTATGATTGTGCTACTCGATGGCTTGTAACACCTCTGTGCTTTTACATTATACGTTCGTTGCATTTTCCAGTGATATTTTATTTATTTCCACCTATATATCAACAATAATTCGCAGTCAGTTTACCAACTGCTAGTTTATAAGTACATACTTGTCATTTAAGACATTGCTCCTTGCCACATTTCAAGATATGAAGTATCCTGTAGGTTTGGATTCCCTAGCGTGTCATAATATGGGGCGTGAACCTAATCTATCTTTTGATTGGGTTTAATTTAGATTTTTCACAGCTACGAGGAATTGGAAGGAGAGTCAGATAACAGCAGACATGGGTATTTAACTGCAACTGAAGGAACACAGGGTGGGTTTTAGTCAAATAGGGAGAATTCATTGGATGATTTGCCACCAAAGCGGTGTTATAAGTTTAACGTGTGTTTGTTTTTGTGTATCTGTCTCTGGCATCGTAGTTCCAAAAACTGAACCGATTTTTTTTTTTTTTTTTGAAAGTTGATTTTATCGAGAGTGTTCTAGCTATGTTTGATCAAAATCGGTTGAGCCGTTCAAAAGTTATGGGCATTTTACTGTTTGAATGGGGTGTTTTCGCAAGATATGGTGTTATAATTACGTGTTCAATAGATTGTCGATCGAAGCGTGTCTAATACTAGATAAATTATGTAGCATAAAATAAAAAGGCGTCGGAGGTTTTTAAAATTTTGCTTGTTTTCAATGCTTGTAATGTAACGTCATACTTTATAGCGTCAACAATAGCTTACATTTAATTATTTAACATAATTTAATTATTTATTCTAATGTAATCAGATAATTGCAATTCACTCAATAATTGACTAACATTGACAAACATAATTCGATGTGGACTGAACCATCAGTATACAAAGTCAGGGAAACTCGTAACGAAAATAATTACTAGGCAATTGTAACCTCAGTAAGGTTGAAACCATCAAACTGTAAAACTGTCACATTGACAAATAAACCTTGTCGTTTACTGACGTGCAAGTGACATTCAACCATAAGTTAATATACAAAATATTTCACTAAGGCCCACTTACACGAAAAAATTACTCAGAGTTAAATATTACACGAGATTAAATTAAGAATATTGTATTTAACACCGTCAATTAACCTTGTTTTAGCTATTAACTTTTTCGTGCAAGTGGGCCTAACGGTATCTAAGTTATTAAAAAACCCTTTGACACTAAAAACTATATCTACAGGTTATGTTATGATGACCGTGAATTAAATACCTACAGTAGAATTTCCCGCACATCTGCGAAGGTCAAACACAAGGTGGGTTTCGGAAAAATCCCCATAATGAGCCATATCTTAGACAAAAAGACAATAAAAGACTGTTTGCAGTTTATTCTGGTTGATTACTAAAATAAGAATAACCACATCGTTTTTTTTGTTTATAAATAAATACTTAAAAGGTATGCAACATCTTTTTTTGCTCTCGGTGCCCGGTTTATTATTAGACCGAAGTTTAATGTCAGTGTGTTGATCCCAGCTCTCAAGCTCCACGGAGGCACATGAGAAACTAGTTATAAACCAGTTTTTTGTAGTATTTATGGAATAACACTGTAAGTAAGCTCATAAGCCTGTAACCCTGGTTGCAGACAATAGCTAAAGTTAGTTGAGTTTAGTTCGAAATATGCATAACCCCCGACGGAAAAAGAGGGGTGTTATAAGTTTGTCGTGTGTACCTGTGTGTTTGTGTATCTGTCTGTGCTGCTTTTAGCTCCTAAACGGATGAACCGATTTTGATTTCGTTTGAAATGTGACTTTATCGAGAGTTGTCTTAGCTAAGTTTGATAAAATTGATTCAGCCGTTCAAAAGTTATGGGCGTTTTACTGTTTGAATCGGGGTTTTTCCGCAAGATATCGTGTCATAATTACGTGTTCAGTAGATTGTCGATCGCAGCGTGTCTACTAGATACGTTATGTAGCATGAAATAAAAATATGTCGTGGGTTTTCCTTAACCTTTAAATTTTACTTGTTTCTTGTTACCTAGTTTGCGATCTACACACAACAATCTGTCCAGCTATATTGGGGTTGGTTTCCAGTCTAACCGGCTTCAGGTGGATACCAGTATACCCAGTATTTACCAAGTAACTGGGCAACACGATATCTATCCCTCTGCAAGACTAGCGTCAGATTTCTGACTACCCGTACCGGCTGTCAAATATAACGTGCTTCCAGAGGCAAGAAGGAGTCAAAACATGTCAGGAATAGTTAAGAATCCACGGACCAACCTCGGCAATCGTTGCTTAACCTCGAAGATTGACCCGTGTAGCTGTTATTATTTAGCCACGAACAAAAGTATGAATAACTAGCTCAGCTATGCTAGCTAATCTTAAAAACTAACTTAGCTCAGCTCATGGTCTGCAAATGGCGTTATCCCATTGCAGGAAACTACCTTGTTATACTGAGAAGGAACAAGCATTAATTATCAGTTCTAGACCCCATCTTCAGGTTTCCACTCGCATCAGTCAAAAGAATTCAGGGATAACTTGAGAAGTTCAGATTAAATAAAGGTACAACATCACGTCTATAAACTCAGAAGGGGTAGGCAGATACCACATGGGGGTAGGCTGGAACTGACCACCACCACGCCATCCTTAGATGGTTTGGTCTTATTGAAAGGATGATTGCAATTAACAGAAGATATTTACAAGGCAGAAGTAAGTGGAAACGCCGGGAGGGGACGTCCTAGAAGGACATACACGGATTAATTGGTGATGTTCTTCAGAAAGGCCATGTGTGCAGTAAAAATAACCGTTGTACTTCTATGACTAGATGGATGAATGCAAACGAAGCAAAAGAAGTTCCTCGTGAACGGATTGCCAGTAACCGGCACACATCTTGTCTCTGTCATCCTGTGACATTTATAATAAAAACTCCGATAAACCCAAAGACCTTATACTTCTTAAAGGTCTTTGGATAAACCATTGACTTGTTATACTAATTAAATGTAGGATACAGGTACCTCTTGGTTGGCATTATATATTTAAATGGAATGCTTACTGTAGTAATAACCGCTTGTGAGATAATTTATTTTATATCGAGTATGCACCCGGAAGCTTAACTATGTATGTATTTGATTTGTGCGAATGATGAAATAATTGTCATTTTTATATACCAAACGTAGATGTAAAACTGTGAAGATTTTTGTTTTGCGGCCACTTTTCAGGCTATTTATCATGTTGTGTTCAGAAAGTAATAGGTACTATTTAAAACGTATAACAATCCATTGTTCACCTGGTTAAAACCTTATTTACTCACAAAAAAAAAAACACTTTCCAGAAAAAATAATCTTACCTTATGAATTTTCTTTCACGCTTTTCGTTAAGTACCTAATGTAACAACCACTGTACTGTTATGAATTACTGATGATAATGAAGTGCCTCACGTCGCTAGGCCATGGATGATGGCTATCGACTGTACCTCGAGTGCAGTATCACCTGCCGAATAAGGATTATAGAATAAAAGCCAGGGGCGCGGCAGCGTAGGCGAGTTTTTAAAACCTGATTTTTCCTTTACTTTTTTCGTGTACTTATTGTTTATTTTAAGTTAACTGCATTTCTCTCTATTATTACAATTTCATTTTGGTTTTATTGCAGTTAATTCAAGTGTACCTAGCAAAAAGCTTTATCACCAAAATAGCAAAATAGAAAAATGGCGGATTTTGGACACCGTATTGAGGGGCCAAATTTTTTTGAACTTGGGTGATTTTCAAAATACATAACACTTATATGTTTAAATGTACTTAATTCGAAAAACAAATGTTAAAAAAAGTTATAAATATTAAAGTTCAATCAAAAATTCAAAAACCCGACTGCATAAGAAGCGAACTAAAAAGACTTAAACAAGTAGAAAATAATGCTGTGCAGTCGGAGGAGTCACATATTCTCGAGTTGGCTGACCTAAAACCAGACGACTGCACAGCACACTTTTTTTACATTTTTTTTTCGAATTGGTTGATACATATTTTGATATGAACGTTAAAGAAGCAAAAGAAGTGTATTTATGTGAGGATCTTAGCAGGCTCTGAAGTTTCTGCCTACTTGTTTGAGTAAAATGCGAGAGTTTATACTTATACCCGGTTATTTTTCAATGACCAGCCACATTTTACCAGGAATTAGGTATCAATCAAAGAACGGTTTATGAAAAAATCAGCGCCCACATATTGATAAAAGAGGATTCATTTTACAATGGATACCCCTATAATGATAGATATATATTACCTAATAATTACCTTATTGACTTTATAATTGATCTGATCACCCACTTATTTGAATCTGTTATTCATTCATTAGATGTTTTGTGTCTTTTTAGGGTTCCGTACCCAAAGGGTAAAAACGGGACCCTATTACTAAGACTCCGCGGTCCGTCTGTCTGTCTGTCTGTCACCAGGCTGTATCTCATGAACCGTGATAGCTAGAGAGTTGAAATTTTCACAGATGATGTATTTCTGTTGCCGCTATAACAAAATATATATATATAACTAAAAACAGAATAAAAGCGGGCTCCCATACAAAAAACGTGATTTTTATGCCGTTTTTTGCTATAATGGTACGGAACCAAGCATGCGCGAGTCCGACTCGCACTTGGCCGGTTTTTTTTGCCACGCCACACCACAAGCAACATTGCTGTGTTCTTATTTTAGAGACGTGCGAACTAGTGACATTAAAGGCACAGTACCGTACTATATTTATCCTAAAGACGTTAACGCAACAGCGAATCATTTGCTCAAAACATAAAAATAATTATGGACAACATAAAGTTGTGGACTTTATTCTGTGTACCCTTACCATAAAGTGTAGTTTACACCCTTACCAATAGTGCGCATAAAGGCCCATGGGCAAAAATGTATGGCCTCCGTCCCCACCCACCAACACATATGGAACTGGTGCCAATATGTTACATAAATCCATGGGATTATATCAATAAAAAATCAATTATTAATTAAACTATAATTATTTTAATATTACACTTATAATTATTTTAACATTATGGTTATATTACAGTACAAAATGTGATTATTTAGTAATTATACAACATTATGGTTATATTACAGTACAAAACATTATTAATTAGTAATTATATAAAATGTATTTCAACTTTCATATTCTTACAGTGCTTATAGTAGGCAAATAAAAATAGCGTGTGCATTATTATTGCCCGTCTATTATAATATTGTTTAGCAGCTGCGCTGGCAGATTAAAATCTGTATGACGACCTATTCTCATGTACCATATAATTGATATGACATGAGCAAAACTTCCTAAAGTATGACTGCCTGTCAAGCAGTTACAGTAATAGTGTGCAATAGCATGTCTGTTATTAATATTCCCATCTATTAGTATATACGAATAATATATGCTTTTTTTTGTCTGGATTGTATTCGCGCTCTTATCAGCCACGCATTATTTATCATAATATTGCATCTTGACAAATCAGTTCGGTTCAGGTTCATTTTCAATTAACGCATCTTGCCAAACATACCGCCTTTGTGGCAAGACAGATCTCGGGCCAGGGTCAATCGAAAAGCTATCAATCAGTCCAGTAAATAAGCAGAGGTCTTAGTTGTGAAGTAATAACCGATACTTAACACAGAATTAACCGACTGTCTGCTAAAAAATAAGGTCGCAAGCGCAGGAGCGCGGGTCGGGGGGCAGGGTATTTTGTAACCACTTATCTTTACGTGGATGGCATCGCACTTTTGAACTAATGAATAGAAAAATGAGTAGGTTTTTACAATTACTCGTCAATAATACGTGAACGTAATATATTAAAAAAAACATTAGATACTATGAGAACCCCATGCATTTGGGCAACGTCCCCATAGTAAAAAAAAATATTATCTTGCCAAGATATATCAATTAAGCTACATTTCATTTTTGTTGATGGGTGGGGACGATTCCGCCCATGGTCCTTTGACGAACTTTGACGAAATTAAGAAAATGGTGACCAACATAATCGGCCTTCCTAATCATAAATATACAATTTAATTCTGCTTCGCTGTGTGTCGCGGGTTCGATTCTCACACGGATCAAATATTGTCATGGCCTTTGCGTGGCCAGATAGTTTTTCCGGTCTGGTTGTATGTATGTGAGTTAATAAGTTTGTAAATACACCCACAGTACAGAAGAAATACCAAGCGTAAAAAAAAACAAACACAGAAAGAACAAACTGTTATCCGCCCCTGGCTGGGCACGTACTCGCGAGCGCTACGCCGCCTTCGCACTGACGTCACAGCTCCAGATCAACATTACGTTACAAACATGTCGTTTGTCGCCGTACAATATGAAGTAGGTGCTAGATACTGTGGCACAACTAAAGACATCCTTAGACCCTAGACAAAAAAAAACATTCTAGGTTAGGTTAGGTTAAAACGGGCTGTTTTCCGCAACTCCACTACCAAGCGCGTATTTTGTCTATCAACGAACGAGAGTCAAAATCAAAATCAAAATTTATTTATTCAATTAGGCCATTAAGCGGCACTTTCAAACGTCAAGAAAAAAAAATTTAATGTAATAATAATTGGTTCTACCGTCCATTCGGAAATGTAGCTTTTTATGGAGGAGAACGGACAAGAAACTCCACACTTACAAAAACTCCACTCTTTTAAAAAATAAAATGTGTTTTACAAGTATTTGGTTACAATAATCTTGTAGGAAAAATACGTATGTGAGAACGACGTAAAAAAAAGACGCACTTAAAAGCGTCTAGAGTAAAACAAACAATTAAAAATACAATAAATAGGTAATTAAAAACAGGCGGAGGCAGCTAAGATATGACCAATCCCAACTGATGGCGCCCGTTCACGAACATGACACAAGGATCGGCACCACTCAGCTCAACCATCATGAAGGGAACCGAATGATCCAACACATGTGCCACCATCAGAGAGACATTAGAGAGAGCATGACACACTCAACTGCCATGGCACACTGAAGTCAACGAACGACACATAGGTACAGTAAATGGTAGATTTACGGTTGGTACATAGTACTCACATATGTGCTGTGCAGTTATCTATTCCAAAAATAAATTGAGTTTATACAACACAAATATATTCATACAGTCTTCAGCAGGTCCAACAATACTTCAGAACTTTTCTGCTTATCACTTGTTTTTGTGCCCTAGTGGCTGTGGAGCTGGAATAGCGTTGGGCCAAGCATTTTTATCAGCGATGTAATCCCCCAACCTATTATATGCCTGCCTTACTGGCGATAGTGATGGGAAAAATGTCAAAAATGAATTGGAATCTCAAATGTCATGTGATTAATCGGGTTATTGGACGATTCGCCGAATTTAACTCGGCCGAAGTGTGCGAATCGACCCTTTTTATAAATATAAAAAAGGGTCGATCTTGACCCTTTGTGGGTCGGTGACCCTTTGTGGGTTTGTTGGTCGTGTTTGTTTGTGGGTCGTTGGGGAAGGGTATATAAAGGGGATAAAAGGGTCGGGGTTTTTTCTGTGGCAATTCGCACGAACGTAATTAATTGGTGTGCGAATCGACCACACCAATATTATGTAGTAGGAAATTGGCACACACATTGTGTTTATGCAATACCGTTAAGATAAAGTACACTCAAATACAGAAGTATTAAGGTTTAAATATTGTTATTGATATTAAATAAGACACAAATTAATTAAAAATGTCTTTATTAAAATAATTATATGATTTCAGGACGTATTTCACATTGAGCACCCACTTAAACGGGAAATGATTGAATGGCACCTGAGGTATGCCACATACGGCAACATTTTTTTTTTAATTGTATATAGGCTCGCGCTTGACCACTATCTCACACACTATAACTATACCTATCGATATATTTCGCAATTTTATTCCACAAAATTAAATGGCACCTACGGATCAGTACGTACTCACTAGTTTTGGGACGCTTATTTTTTTATGATGTCATAATCAAAGATTCGATTAAATTCTGTAAAGAGCACAACATCCTCTTTGTGTTTTATGTAGATTTTGACATTATAAGCATTTAAACCCAAACTACCAGGAGGCCAGAATCATGAAGAAGTCTTAGTATTTGCGGGGTTGACATTATAAGCATTTACACCCAAACTACCAGGAGGCCAGAATCATGAAGAAGTCTTAGTATTTGCGGGGTTGACATTATAAGCATTTACACCCAAACTACCAGGAGGCCAGAATCATGAAGAAGTCTTAGTATTTGCGGGGTTGACATTATAAGCATTTACACCCAAACTACCAGGAGGCCAGAATCATGAAGAAGTCTTAGTATTTGCGGGGTTGACATTATAAGCATTTACACCCAAACTACCAGGAGGCCAGAATCATGAAGAAGTCTTAGTATTTGCGGGGTTGACATTATAAGCATTTACACCCAAACTACCAGGAGGCCAGAATCATGAAGAAGTCTTAGTATTTGCGGGGTTGACATTATAAGCATTTACACCCAAACTACCAGGAGGCCAGAATCATGAAGAAGTCTTAGTATTTGCGGGGTTGACATTATAAGCATTTACACCCAAACTACCAGGAGGCCAGAATCATGAAGAAGTCTTAGTATTTGCGGGGTTGACATTATAAGCATTTACACCCAAACTACCAGGAGGCCAGAATCATGAAGAAGTCTTAGTATTTGCGGGGTTGACATTATAAGCATTTACACCCAAACTACCAGGAGGCCAGAATCATGAAGAAGTCTTAGTATTTGCGGGGTTGACATTATAAGCATTTACACCCAAACTACCAGGAGGCCAGAATCATGAAGAAGTCTTAGTATTTGCGGGGTTGACATTATAAGCATTTACACCCAAACTACCAGGAGGCCAGAATCATGAAGAAGCCTTAGTATTTGCGGGGTTGACATTATAAGCATTTACACCCAAACTACCAGGAGGCCAGAATCATGAAGAAGTCTTAGTATTTGCGGGGTTGACATTATAAGCATTTACACCCAAACTACCAGGAGGCCAGAATCATGAAGAAGTCTTAGTATTTGCGGGGTTGGAATCATTACCGGTAAAGAATAGAAAGAATAAAAAAATAGCTAGAATCATGAAGAAGTATTTGCAGGGCTAGAATCATAAGCTGTAGAGTTTAACGGAGTACTAGAACTTCAGAATCGAAAATCGCCCGGTACTGTATTTACCGCTCATGATTCCAGCCTAGCTTCCTTATGATTATAATCTCCTGGTACTTAAGTTAGTCTTTACCGGTACCGAAATGAGCTGATAGCGTATAGAGCTTTCTCTTTATTTTTTAGGGTTCCGTAACTCGAAAGCAAAAAACGGAACCCTTTAGGATCAGTTTGTTGTCCGTCCGTCTGTCTGGACCTGAAATTTATATCAAATACTCAAGTGTCCCTTAAAACGGTGAAAAAATCAAACTTCTAAGCCAACGCAATCAAAAGATACAGCCGTTTATGCCGCAAAATTGCCGCAAATATTCGACACTCGCAAGGGAATCAAAACCTACAGGGTACTTCCCGTACTCAGAATCTTGAAATGTAGTACGAAGCTACGTCTTATAGCACAAATAAGGGAAAATTTGCGAAAATCGTAAATTTTAGTTACATCATATAATAAAAATATTTTTAATAATTTTAAACTTACTACCCCCGACTCGCACATGGCCGGTTTATTTTTTTTAAATTTGAATTTTTCTGATGCTAAATGAGTCTAAATGTATGGCTAGCTGATGGCGATAGCCTCGGCCCTTGTTACATAGGATTTACAAATATCAAAAATGAAGCCCTTATTTAATTAATTCGAAACAATTAATTATGAGTTGATGAGGATATATCTATAAGCTTACCCATGTCTAGCTGTGATACTAACAATATGTGCTCGGTCGCTTGATTAGTAATTAAGTAATTAGACATAACATCACGCCAGTATTCGCCGAAAGGTTAGATTTTAACCACATTCCGCCAGTTTTGCTTAAGTTCTATGTAATAGGGGGCGAGATTATTGCCATCAACCACGCACGAATCTACACTCCGGGCTGTTACGGATGGAAAAACCCAATAACACTTTTCCCGGACCGAGAATGGAATATCGGACCCCACGCTCAGCAGTAGCGGTTGCAACCTCTACACCAACGAGCCAGTAATTAGAAAAACACCCACAAAAGTGTCATTTAAAGTATGTTACTTCAGCAAATTATCGAAACGCAAAAAAAACAAAATTGCAACGTAGAAAATATTTTTGGAAGTTACAATCACGGATGTTTTTAAAAAGCGACGAAATGTAGAAGCTCCAAGACCATAATAATGTGTTAATTAGGCATTGAAATTAGCATAATAATGTTAGATATTAAAGTAACTTAGCTAGTACAATATAATGGGAACTGTGAGACGGACCATCGAGTCAGAAAATAGCTCCTTCCTAGATACTGACTGAACAGAACATCGAGCATGCAAAGTATGATGGTCTAGCTATCTAACTAGATGGAGTAGCCTCGTAGCTTTGCACGCAACGTATCTATTTAAGTAAAAATAGAGATTCACTCCGATATTTTAAGTCCTTTCGAAGGAAACTGCCTCCACTTCAATGAACTCAGTCGCCATGGCAATTGAAAAAGATCCTCGCGAAATATAGAATACTGCTGAATATAGCCAAGTGTCGCCACATCGAGTGGTCCAGTGCATCTCGTAGCCAGCGGATTCCTGATTTATTTAAATAAATAAATAACAAGACATGACTGTCAGTTGGATTCAGTCGAGTGGAGGATATGACAGCATGCAGAGTGCCTTATATTGGTTGTATTTATAACTCCTAGACACCCTTGCGCCACCCTGGGTAACGAGTTAGCTCAGAGTTAGTAGCTAACCCGAGGTTAAATTGACAGTTTTTTACTCAATATTGTCTCTATTTAATCTCGTGTTAGCTAGTTGATTCTGTGTTAAGTTTTAGCGCAAGTGGGCCATAGAGAGGCAGCTCGTCCGGAGAATTACCATCGCTCATAAATACTTATGTCTGTCTTCGAACAGGGGTACTGTGTTCCAGTTTGAAGGGAGTTGAAATCTCCGCCAAACATTTTGATAAAGAAACAGAGAGACTATTTCTATTCACTTTCTCTGAAAAATACATGAACATTCGATTACACCAAATAAGTCGAAAAGTAAAGTTTTTTCTTCCATCAAGCATTTAATTTAAAGTTTATAATACGAAAGGTCAACCCAACGGACGGACGTGCATGCATAATATATAATGTGAATCTAAAATTGTAATATATTACGTTCAATTAAGGTCAGGGGTCGCGTACAGCCAACCGGGACGTAAAACTTTGATAGTCTTTATAATAACATAAGCAGTAAAAGAACACATAAAACATAACATCACGCCCGTTTCCCCGAAAGCTTAAGCAGACTGCACCTAAGTAGGTACAACTGCATTTCGCCAGTTATAATACTCACAGCGGATCTTTGTGTCTCAGAATTGGCTGCAAGACACTGCGCAGTAGCAATTTTTTGTCAATGTTGAAGGTGAAGATACCATTGTATAACTATCTCTTTTACTCGCTTACGTTTGTCGCGTCATCCTATCTCGCTTATTCTATGCAGTATACTCGATGAAAAACTGTTTCTTGCGCAATGGTTTGCAGAGCCAACTTCGGAGACACAAAGATCTGCTGTGACTATTATATGTTTAACTCCCATGTATTAGAGGACGATTATTGTCATCAACCGCGCACAAATCCGGGTTCCAGGCTGCTACTTACAAATTCCAGATGGAAAACCCAATAACGCGTTGCCCGACCAACGTAGCAGTCGACGAAATTGTTGGCAATGAAATCTAGTCTGCCACCAACAGTACATACGAGTAGGTACTTAACTTATACTAAACCTAACTACTTACACGTATACAAAAATAAAGTTAATTAATAAAAAACAAAATAACCCGACTGCTTAAAAAGCGAACTAAAAAGACGTAAACAAGAAGAAAATCATGTTGTGCAGTCGGAGGATACATCTGGTTTTGGTCAGCCAGCTCGCGCATATGTATCCTCCGACTGCACAACATGATTTTCTTCTTGTTTACGTCTTTTTAGTTCGCTTTTTAAGCAGTCGGGTTTTTTGTTTTTTTTAATTAACTTTTTTTATTTATTTATTTATATATACTTTATTGTACACCAAGATAAGACAATACAAAAGAAACATTAAAAATTAAAACAAACATACAATAGGCGGCCTTATCGCGCTCTGCGATCTCTTCCAGGCAACCTTGAATGGATAGAGATAGCCTGGACACGACATGGGGTTGCACTTGGTGCCAATTTCAAATCAGGTAATACAAACTACTAAAATAGATACATAAATACATACATACATCTAAATAAACAAACAAGAAAACAATACAGCTTAAACAAGGACATAATCACAGAGAGAGGTAATGTTCCTTTATAAGTTTTTTAAAGACAGGCAACGACTGACCACGTTTTATTGGGTCAGGCAATGCATTCCACAAACGAGCAGCCTGGACAGTGAATGACTTATCCAAAAATGTAGTGGAATGCATAGGCATTTTAAGTCGCAAGTTTTCTGATGACCTAAGAGATTTCGTATGGGAATCGCAGATAAACTGAAAACGATCCTTGAGGTAAAGAGGGGTGGAAGGAGTAAAGAGGACATTGTACAAAAGAGAAAGAATATGAGTATTCCGGCGAAGGCGAATTGGCAACCACTTGAGCTTTACACGGAATTCGGAAACGTGGTCATATTTGCGCAAACCAAATATGAACCTTATACAAACATTTTGAAGTCGCTCAAGTTTATCTAGTTGTTCTTGAGTAAGGTCAAGATAGCTGGCATCAGCATAATCAAGGATGGGAAGAAGAAGAGATTGTGCAAGCGCAATCTTGGTGGCAGTCGGAAGAAAATGCCGCAGTCTCCTCAAAGTTGCAGCAGATGCAAACAACTTGCGGCTAACTTCCTGCAGTTGGGCAGTCCATGAAAAGTTTTTGTCGATGAATATCCCCAAGTTTTTAACTTTCTCACTGAATGGAATAACAGAATTGTCAAAAAGTACTTGGGGAAGAGACGTCCAGTCGATCTTTGAAACCATTCTAGAACTGCCCACTACAATAACCTGTGTCTTAATAGGGTTGACCATAAGCCCATACCTCCTGCTCCAATCACAAATGCGAGCCAGATCAAGGTTTATGGTTGCTATAGCCTCGGACAGCTTTCCGAGGGGTGCCCGCGAGTACAACTGTAGATCGTCTGCATAAAGATGGTAGGAAGAAATAAGTTCATTCGAGATTGAGTTTATAAAAACTGCGAAAAGTAAAGGGGATAAAACGCCACCCTGGGGTACCCCAGCAGAAGTACTGCACCAGGAAGACAAGTTCTCCCCAATACATATACGTTGCCGGCGCCCGAACAGGTAACTACGAAACCAGTCAACCACCGATGGACATATATTAAGAGAGCGTAGAATACCAAGCAAAACGTCGAAGTCAATAGTATTAAAAGCATTACTGAAATCTAGCAATGCCAAGACCGTCAGATTACTGCTGTCCATGGCTGACCGTATATCGTCCGTAATGTTGAGAAGAGCTGTTGTGGTGCTGTGACCAGGACGGAAACCGGACTGGAAGGGATTGAGGAGATTGTTTTTGGATAGGAACTTGCTAATTTGATTATGGACTAACCGTTCTAGGACTTTAGATAGGAATGGTAAGACGGATATTGGACGGTATTCAGAAAAGGAGGTGGGATTGGACTTTTTAGGTAAAGGAATTATTTGCGCATCTTTCCATGAGCACGGAAAGACACCGCTGGACACAGAAAAGTTAAGGATGTGGCAAATGACAGGAAGGATAATGTCCAGCACCGGGAGTAACATTTTACGGCTGATACAATCACATCCTACAGCATTGGAAGTAATTGAAAGTATGCTCTTCTTAACATCACATGCAGAGAATTGACTAAAAGCAAATGGAGAATAACTGGGAGTCGGGAGAGATGAAAGATAATTCAGTGTATTCAATTTAATTGTCCTATCAAAATCGGACGAAGCTGTAAAATGAATGTTCAATGCATTGATGTCTAAATCTTTAGGTATTGACTCTTGTCGGGTTTTACCGACTCCCAATGATCTTAGAAAATTCCAAACTTCGGATGTGTCTTTGTTTTGGACTGAGTTATGAATATGTTGGCGATTAGCATTCCTACACACCTTATTGCATAGGTTGCGGATAGCGGCATATTTGTCTCTATTAGCATCGGTAGGCCGTCGCTTAAATTTGGACTTTGCTGCAACTTTTTTGTTAATTAATCTCTTATTATATTATTTATAACTATTTAGTATTATTTTTTAATTAGGTACATTTAAACATTAAGTTTTATATATTTTTGAAATCACCTCTTAAAACCCTTTATTTTGATACCCTACACGATGGGTTTGGAAGAAAAAAATTGGTTGCCCCACAATATGGCGCCCAAAATCCGCCATTTTTTTATTTTCCTATTTTAATTTAGCCAGTGACACTCGCAGGATTAAGACGAATCGATTGACGTAAGAATCATAAAAATCGGCCAACGCGTTTGGTCTCTAGAACTTCGGCAGTCGGGTGAATTCATACGTCTTTCACGGTCCCTAAATCTAGGCACAAGTACTGTAGTAAGTAATAATATATGATCTGTGGCACAAGTAAAAATTAACAAGACATTTTTATTTGATTTCATACTTTTTAAACTACTCGTACATCTATACTAATATTATAAAGAGGTAAAGTTTGTGAGTTTGTGACGTTGTAAGGGGTAATCTCTGGATCTACTGAACCGATTTTGAAAATTTTTCATCAGTAGAAAGCTACATTATTCCTGAGTGTCATAGGCTATAATATTATAATATAAAAAAAAAATAGAGATCCTTATGAAAATTGCAATAATGTAACCGAAGGTAGCAAAATGTTGCCTGTAAAATACATTATTTGGCGTGTGCTGAGAAAACTATTGATGATAGATAAAAATTAGTAGATAGGGTAGGCAGTGTAGGCAGGGTAGACAGGGTAGGCAGGGTAGGGGCAGGGTAGCCAGGGTAGCCATGGTAGCCAGGGTAGACTGGTTACGCAGGTTAGCCAGGGTAGCCAGGGTAGCCAGGGCAGCCAGGGCAGCCAGGGTAGGCAGGGTAGCCATGGTAGCCAGTGTAGGCAGGGTAGTTAGGGTAGGCAGGGAAGGCAGGGTAAGCAGGGTAGGGGCAGGGTAGGTAGATAGGTGGCGGGAGCGAAGCCCCGAGGGTCAGCTAGTAATTTATATAGTAGTAGACACGCTTCATCAACAATCTATCGAACACGTAATTATGCCACGATATCTTGCGAAAATATCCCGATTCAAATAGTAAACGACCCAAAACTTTTGAACGGCTGAACCAATTTTCATCAAACATAGCTAAGAACACTCCCGAAAATCACCTTACAAGAAATCAAAATCAATTCTCTTAACATTTATTTAAAAAAAAACTAAATAATTAAATTAATACTAGAGACTTGTTGTATTACTAGGCGGCAATGTTATCATTATCACAAGTGCTATGTACTTGTCGCCACTTCGACCGGTCCCGTGCGTCTCGCAACCAGCGTAGCCATCCAGCGTATCCCTGCAACCCTCACCAGGTTGTCGTTCCACCTGGTGGGAAGCCTTCCAACGCAACGTCTTCCGGTTCGCGGTCGCCACTCCAGAACCTTTCTGCCCCATCGGCCATCCGTTCTGCGAGCAATGTGCTCTGCCCACTGCCACTTAAGTTTGGCCATTCTTTCGGCTATGTCGGTAACCCTGGTTCTCTTGCGGATCTCTACATTTCTGATTCGATCACGCAAGGAAACTCCGAGCATAGCCCTCTCCATTGCCCTTTGGGTAACTGTAAGCTTTCTGATGAGGCCCATTGTAAGCGACCACGTCTCAGAGCCATAAGTCATCACTGGCAACACACACTGGTCATAAACTTTCACCTTGAGACACTGTGGTAATTTAGACGAGAAAATACCGCGCAACTTCCCGAACGCTGCCCAGCCGAGTCGGATTCGACGGTTGACCTCTTTCTCGAAGTTGGCCCTACCCAACTGGATCGTTTGTCCCAAGTAGACATAGTCGCCCACAACTTCGAGTGTATAGTCTCCGACCTTAATAGGAGTGGGTGTAACATGGGCATTCAGCATAACCTTGGTTTTGTACATGTTCATCCTAAGACCCACTCTTTCGGAAGCTCTACCGAGGTCATCGAGCATTATACTGAGGTCCTCCATGGTCTCAGCCATAACCACTATATCGTCGGCAAACCGAAGGTGAGTGATATACTCGCCATTGAAGTTGATGCCTAGCCATCTCCAGTCCAGAACCTTGAAGACGTCCTCCAGTGCAGCGGTGAACAGCTTCGGAGATATGATTTCTCCCTGTCTCACACCTCGCTGCAAATGTACGGGTTCCGAGGTCTGATCCTGAAGTCGAACTGACATGGTGGCGTTTTTGTATAAGCACTTCAACACCTCGATGTACCGGTAGTCAATTTGGCACCGTTGGAGAGACTGCAGTACAGCCGATCTCTCTGAATCGAGTCTTGATCGAATCGAAGGCTTTCTCGTAGTCCACAAACGCTAATCAGAGAGGCAGGTTGTACTCTTCGTTCTTCTGTATAACCTGCCGCAGCGTATGTATGTGGTCTACGGTGCTGAAGCCTTTACGGAATCCGGCTTGTTCGGGAGGCTGGAAATCGTCAAACCTGCGCGCGAGACGATTCGTGATGACTCTTGAAAACAGCTTGTAGACATGGCTAAGAAGTGAGATGGGCCTATAGTTCTTCAGTAAGGAATTGTCACCCTTCTTGAAGAAGAGTACCACCACACCCCTGCACCATACCTGTGGCGTCCTCCCCTCGAGTATGACGGAATCAAACAGCTTCTGAAGGGCCTTAAGGACCGGTTTCCCACCCGCCTTCAGGAGTTCGGCCGTGATTCCGTCATCACCCGGCGCCTTGTTGTTCATAAGCTGTTTCAGAGCCATCCTAATCTCATACAGGCTGACGTCCGGAATGTCTTCGGTATAGTGTCGAGTCAATCTAGCTCTAGGGTCATTGGCTAGATTCGCGACGGGTTTACTGGTTGACGTGTACAACTGCCCATAGAATCTCTCGATCTCCCTCAGAAGCTCCGGTTTGGCGGATACGATCTTGCCATCATCGGTCTTCAGTTTCGTGAGCTGGCTCTGCCCAATAGACAGATCTCTTGCAAAGACCCTGGAGCCCTTATTCCGCTCAATCGCGTCCGTACTTTCGGTATTAAAGCGGCGGAGATCGCTTTTCAAGGACTTTGAGATCCGTCTATTTAGCTGCCGGTATTTCAACGCATCGTCTGAAGACTGCAGAATCATATCACGCCTCTCCTTCATGAGCTTGAGAGTAGGACCAGAGAGCTTTCTGTTCCTATCTGTACGGTGGGTCTTGATAAACTTAGACCCGACCGTATGGACAGCTTCCACGAACCCATCGCTGGATTCGTCCACGGAGCTCCCTAGGCACTCGAAACGATTCTGGAGTTCGAGTTGATAGGTCTCGGGATTTTGGACCCGGATTTGTGCTGGACGGAGCGTGGACTTCATCAGTCGAGACCTTTCAAGCTTGACATTAATGTTCAATGTGCCTATTACCAAGCGGTGATCGCTCCCGGTTTTCACTGAGTTGATCACAGAGACATCATTGAACATTTGCTTCTTGGTTGACATGATGAAGTCGATCTCGTTTTTAGTTGCACCATCGGGGCTTTGCCAGGTCCACTTCCTGTGCCCACGCTTTCTGAAGAAGGAGTTCATCATGTAGAGGCCCTCGATCTCCATAAAACTGGCCAGTAGGTGACCCCGGTGGTTCCGATGTCCAACTCCAAATTGCCCCACTTGCAGCTCATCCTCGTCTCGTTTGCCCAGTTTCGCGTTGAAGTCCCCCATGACAACGGTGATGTAAGTTTTGGAACCATGCATGGCTCTAGAGATATCCTCATACATGGTCTCGTCGTCGGGGTGTGCCGAGGTCGGGGCGTAGACCTGTATGACCTTCTGTGAATATCTTGCGGATATTCTGAGTATAAGGTACGCCACCCTGGTCGACACATTCACGATCTTCACCACGTTGTTCACAAGGGACTTGTGGACGATAAAGCCGACACCACCCTGGGACTGCCGGTCACCCTCTTGGAAATAGAGCAGGTTACCGGATTTGAGGATTATCGAGTCCTCCCCCTCTCTTCGGACTTCAGATATATAATATAATGCTCCATCGTAACCTGCTCAATTCTTCCTCGAGTTCGGCTATCTTCTCGTCGGTCCGGAGTGTTCGTGTGTTATACGTTGCCAGGTCCAGTCGTCGGTGTTTATTGGGGTAGCCGGGTCCACTCCGGAGATTCTTTGCACCCCTTGCCACGCCATCGCCTCGACCGCTACCGTAGCCGAGGGTAGACGGGCTGCCGGGCACTCGGGGCCGTTTTTTGTTGTGCTATTAATATTGGTTTGGGGGGGTTTGCCATAATCGCCACGCTTTGCAGACGGGTTGGCGATCGCAGTTTGTTGGTAAAGTGCACAGAGAACGCTGCTGCCCATTCTCTGGTGTGTCCCTTAGTCGCCTCTTACGACACCCACGGGCAGATATGGGATGTTGAAATTCTTTACGTCCGTCACCATACGGTATTATATCGGTCTTTTCTATATATATACTAATATTATAAAGAGGAATGATTTGTATTTTAGTATGTAACGAATAAACTTAAAAACTACGGGACCGATTTCAAAAATTCTTTCACCGTTGGGAAGCTACACTATCCCCGGGTGACATAGGCTACTTTTTATCCCTGTATTCCCACGGGAACGGGAACTACGCGGGTGAAACCGCGAGGCGTCCGCTATTACAAAATACATTCATTCTAAATACGAATTTCACAAATATAATGAAACTCCATTGTTACATTATGTTTTTGAAATTCCGAATTTGTTTCCTTTTCAACAAAACTTTTGTTCTTTTTTAAAAGCGACATCTGGGGGCACGGTAGTGCCGGTGTGTAGTAGTTTTTAGGGTTCCGTATGCGAAGGGTCCAAACGGAGCCATATTGCTGTCACTCTGTCTGTCCGTCTGCCTGTCGTCTGTCACACAGGATTTACTGCCAAACGGTTAAAGCTACAGTCTTCAAATGTTCACAGTATAAGCATATTGTTGACCCAAAGTCATGCAAATTGTCAATTTTTTATTTTTAGGGATCTCCCATACAGCTAAAGGGGGCCTGAAATACAGTATTTATCTACTTAACTAGCTCTAAACAACGATCATCGAGTGGGATCAACGATATCGTTGTTTAGAGCTCTTTGAGTAGATAAATACCGTATTTTATAGTTTTAAACAAATATTGGTAACTACACAAAGGAATGAGAAGCCACCAAAGTAGCTCTTTTTTTTTACAAAGTTTTGTTCCGAAGATTTTTTTAATTTCCTATTGACCTATCAACCTGAAATTTGGTGATAATGTTTATTATTGAGTATGTTTTACTAACAAATACCAATATATTGATAAATCTGATTTTTCTTTGAAATGCCCTAATTTTTCATAAATTATTAATCATTTAATTTCATTGCAAACATGGGTAATTGATACATACATCTATGTTTTATTATATGATATTCTTTTTTACATAATATAGTCCTCAATATTCTACCGTCGCATGGACATGCAAATAATATTCAAGTCGAAATATAAATCAAATTAAAAAATACAATACGAATAAAGTTAAATGTCAAATCATAAATTTCAAATTTAGTTAAATAAATGCTAGGTATAAATGTCGGACTGGTTTCGCCAGTAAAATTATTAATTATTTGAAAACTAAATAATAAGTATGTCAATCCAGATACTTGAAAGCAGCTAAAACAATAATAAAATAAGTGAAACAGTCAACGATTCATCATTGAGGAAGTCCTCAATTTTGTAATATCATTTCTCAATTAATATTTCGTTTAGCGCCCTTTTAAACAGTCATATTTTTTATTACATTAGGTTCTTTATTATAAATGCGCGGGGCAATACCAAAAAAACTTTTCTGCATTAGCGCGGTTTTACATTTCACATGACACCAGTTGCGTAAGCTGGTTTAGATATTGAGTCCGTATTGGATTTCTTCTGACTGCCGACAGTTTTTTAAATCATTTTGGATTGTTTTTTACAAACAAAGCTGTTTCCAAAATGTATAAGGACGGAAATGTTAAAATATTTTAAGATTTAAAATAGTAAAGACAGCTATCTGTTGTTTTTAGACCTATCATTGACCTTATACATTGTATCTCTTTTGCATTCTAAATACTAGTTCCTTATCGGTAGACTGCCCCCAGAAACAATACCATACCTCAGAACAGAAGCAACCAGTCCATGGTAGGCTGATAGAAGAGCCTGAATGTTGACTTTTTGTTAGTTGAAAGAGAGCTTAAGCAGATTTGCTAAGTTTTTAACGACTTCAATATGAGGTTTCCAAGTAAGTTTGCTGTCGATCACTATTCCTAAGAACTTAGCCTCATTTGCTTCCTCAACATGACAGCCTTGGTCAATCAATATGAACATTTTTTGGGTATTCACTACGTTGGTGAAAATGCATTCTTTTTGTCTTATTTAGGTTTATTACTAAATTATTATTATGTAACCGATTTATTATATTTTGTAAAGTAGTATTTATGTCTTGCTCGTAATAATTCTTATTAGTACACTTGATTACAGCTGTACTGTCATCCGCAAAAAGAACCATTTCATTTAGTGTTACTTTCGGGAGATCGTTGATATACACACACTGGCAAAATTAGCGGAACAAGAAAAAATGTTCGCAATACTTTTTTTATCATTGCTGGGTGGTTTTTCTTTTGTTTTATAATAAAACCAATTATTCCTAATTGATAAAACAATTGAACTTCACTTTTAATTCGATTGTTTTAACTTTATTCGAACTTACAACATTTGGAGAGAATTTTGCTTATTCCCACTTACGGTATTATTTTAAAATTTCGTAATGTTTTCATTAACATATTGAGTTATTTGATTAATTTTTAATGTCTAGATCTTTTTCGAAGTTAAGGACATCATTGTGCCCAACTTTATCCAAACTGAGAGGACCAGACCACTTGAGATGAGAAGAAATGATCAAATCTCCAGAGTGCTGTGCTTAATTCAGCATTTACTTTTTCCACCATTTGTTGCAGTTTCCAATGATTCAGATTGACTAATGCTTTTGTGAGAGTATCAGGACATGGCAGAAAACTCGTACTTTTACCAGAAATAATCGTTTTATTAAGTTTCGCTTTCGCAAAAACCCCCGTTTAAAGGCCGTTTAAAGCCAGGAATGAGCTGGAGGAAGTTCGAGGTGCAAGAGAAAGTGAGTTTACGACAAAAAGAAGGTTGAAAGAACTGGTTTTGTTTCTTTCGTCCCCGCGGAAGGTCTAATAATTGTGCTACACCACGTTTGAAACGGAATAACTTTTGCTCGGGAATATCGTATTATTTAAGAATAAAACGTGGTATCATTTGTTCCTTTATCAGTGGTCACTTCGTTTTGATCTAGGAAGATGCTCGGTTCCATACCACTTTTTCAACTCCAGCCTATCTTAATAATGTCAATATCGCAGTTTCGGAGGTACCGGCGAGATCACCAGGCATGCATCCGGTAGAACACGTTTGGGACCTGCTAAAACGAAGAACAAAGTTTATACTCCCAACACCTGTCAATGTGGGTGAACTGCGAAGCGCCGTTGTAGGGAATGATAAAGAATACCACAGGAGACAATGAATAACATCATTCTCAAGATGTCTACGCTGGTGAAATCTTTATTAGGAGCAAGTGGAGGAAACACGCAATATAATGTGATATAAGTTTAATTGTAAAATGTTTATTTTAATTAACTTTTTTAACTTTCCTTTGTAACCTTAAAAAATCAACAATGTCCATTTTTCCCATTAAGTCATGTTACTCACAAAAATTGTACTAAATACGATCTCACTTTTATTTTAAAAGCTGTATTTTTAAGCAAGGAAAAAATGTCTTGATATAAGTTTTTTAGATTAAAACTTATAAAAAAAAAACGTATTTTTTTTTGTTTCGCTACTTTTGCCGGTGTGTGTATATTATAAAGTGGCGGTCCAAGTACACTACCTTGTGGCACACCATATTTTATATTCCTCGGTTTAGATACATATATTGTCTCTTACTTACTCTTTGGACAAATTCTAGAAACTTCTACGCGTTGCAGTCTATTTCTCAAGTACGATTCTGCAGTATGTTCCCTCTTACATCATAACTATGTAGCTTGTGTAACAGAATCTCATGGTCCAAATACTCAAAAGCCTTGGTCATATCAGTATAAATCGCACATACTGGATTTCTGTTATCTACAGATGAGATGATGTTAGTTAATAGGTCAACGAATGCCATATTAACCCTCAGTTTCCCACCTTAAAATTATCGGAGAATTAATGGGACAAATTGTCAAACACGCGTTATCTTCTGTGATTGGCTGTTGAAAATTCATTCAACCAATCACAGCAGATAACGCGTGCTTGACAATTTGTCACATTAATTCTTCGATAATTTTAAGGTGGGAAACTGAGGGTAACTGTAGTATTCTTACGGAACCCCTTTTGTTCAATACAAAATAAATCATAATTTTTCGAAGTATGCGTAAAGACCTTCTCAATATTTTTTGAAATAATTGGTATTTTTGCAATAGGTCTATACTTTTTTAAATTTGTTTTGTCATCTCTTTTATACAAAGGTTTTATTATAACTTTTTTAAGCTTGTCTGGAAATATGCCATCAGTAATACACAAGTTAATTATATGCACTAATGGAGTGCTATTATGTCTTTAATGAATTTTATGACTTTAGTAGAAACGCCATCGTATCCTACAGTAGGTACCTACTTGTTTTTTAGGCTTGCAGTTTTTTTTAATATGTCGTCACAGCTGTCGTAACAGGTTGCGTATATAATGAATTCAATGTCTGATTATGAAAATTAATATTATTCAATTTGATGTCAGTTTTAAATTATTTTCAATGTCATCAATAAAATAATTATTAAATTCGTTTGCTGTGTCTGCGGGGTGGGTAAACGACAAATTATCTCTATTAATGCACACGATAGGCTCCTGTGGCAAACAATTTGGTTTTATTTATTATTTACCAGGTAGCTTTCGATTTATTTTGTGTTAGCTTGATAATTTTCTATAAAGCTTTGTATTTTTGAGAAACTTTTTTTTCACTGAGTCAGAATTTAATCTATATTCCCAAAGTAACTGTCTTAGTTTCTTACTGCATATTTTTACGCCTCGAGATATCCATTTCGTTTCCTTATTTGTTTTGATGGTTATAATTTTTCCGGAATACATAATTTATATAAACGAGAGATATCGTCCATGAAATTGTCAAAAGCTTTGTTTGCGTCCATAGAATCAAAAACTTATATAAATGATAGAGAGCTAAGATGCGTTTTAAAAGTTTTTAAATTATTCAAGCTTATGTCCATCTTTTTAGTTTTCCAATACTGTAGTTTACAAGTTTTATTAATAGATACTTTAAGTATTTGAGACATATGATCTGAAAGAACCAGATCCTTAACTTCAGCTTTGCAGTTTTTCTGTAGTTATGCGCAAAGTTGTCAATACAAGTGTTACTACTTAACCTTGTAGGAGTATAAAGAGCTGGTTTTAGATTGTACTCCATAAGAAAACACTCAAATTCTAATGTAGTCTTGTTTCTTTTCAAAACATCAATATTGAAATCACCACACACGACATTTTTTTTATTTGAAGATATACAAACTTTAGTCAAAATATTATCAAATTTTTCATAAAAGACTTCATAATTAGGTTTAGGAATCTTAAATATACAAATAATAATAATTTTATAAGATAATAACTCTACAGCGCAACATTATAAAATCCCTGCAACTGATTGTTTTGCTATGTTGGATATTTCTTTAAATTGCAATCCTACCCTAACAAAAATACACGCCCCTCCTTTCTTAGTATTTCTAGAAAAAAAGCGGCTGGACAAAAATTTGGAATGTGCAATAAATCCTCATAACCCATTTGTATGAAATGCTCTGTTACACAAATAACATCTATAATGGTTCCTTTGTCAGATAATTCCACTAGCTTTACAGTCAGAGTATCTGATTTAATTTATCAGTCCTGCTATGTTCTGATGTAGAATATAAAGGTATTTAAAGAAAAAACTGATAATTGACTTGTGATTCTGCCCAAAAACTATTATGATTTTGGGGGAGGCAGTAAATTTCTGAGTGCGTAGTAGTCAGATCACTCAGGTCAAATATAAGGTCTCGTAAATCTGACACAACAATCTCTAAACCACGTTTATTCAAGGTCCCATATCTTTTTATTATAGGTTTTATAATCATAAGGGAGATTAAGATTTGAATCCAACAAATATGCATTGTTACATGTATTTATATTTAAGTAAAGAAGGTTATTAAAAGTTTCTATGCGGCTGTTAAACATAATGTTGGAATCTGTCATATGTATTGGTAAACATATGATTGGTAAATGGTTGTCATCTGTCATATGGTTGGTAAACAAATAATAAAGTTTGTGTGATTTAATGGTAAATAGTTATGTGTTTTGCGAAAGTCTTCCTCGCCAATATAAATAACACAATAGTCCGAAAATACTATTGCAAAAACGGTATTATAGTTTTGGTAATTTTTGTATATCACCAAAAATTTTATAAAACTGCTCTTAAAGTAGAGATTTCTCCGTAATTTTCTGTGATAAGATGTTATATTGTCTTCACTTACACATAATTATTGTTTATACACCGTCTTTCACTAGAATGTTATTGTTTTCATAAGTCACCGTATTTGCTTTTTGTTATTTGTCACCAATAATGTCACTTGTTAATTTTAGTTCTTACACTCCATCTAACCACTATTTAAGCTATTTAGACAGCAATTAATATTATTTCTGAATTAGAAATACGCCGCTCATGTAAACAGTTCAAGTGTTGCTACTACCAATACTTTTCTATGCCATATTACGAGTTACGACCAACTAAATTTTGCGGTTTGGTACGGAACCCCAAATATGCAAAGTCCGACACGCATTTGGGCGGTTTTTTTTAACCCTCGTAAGTTAGGTTTGGAGTATACCAGCTTTATAAACAAAATTCTCGGGATAGTATCTAGACTTATTAAGTTTCAATAGCATAGCTCTTATGCTTTAGATTTTATTGATATCTAAAAAAAACGATTTCGTCACTGATTCACTCACTCACTGAAAATCATTAAAATGTTTAGGGTATTTCCTGAAGTCCTAGAAAGCTGAAATTTGGTATGTAAGCTAGTATTAATACACAAACAAGAAAATAATTCTATAACTTGTAATTTGGATGGCAGTTTATATGAGACTGCCGCAAATTTTGATGTCTGAAAAATTATATAGGGACTCCTTGTTATAAATAACAAAATAAATATTTCAGGATTTTTTAAATCACCCGCCATTTAAATTACTGGTTGGGAAAACAACATTGTCATAAGCAACTTACAAAAAGAAGTGAAATTCCACCAAAATTACGGGATGAAAAACAATATTGTCTTAAGCAACTTACAAAAAGAAGTGAAATTCCACCAAAATTACGGCATGGAAAAACAATATTGTCATAAGCAACTTACAAAAAGAAGTGAAATTCCACCAAAATTACGGGATGAAAAACAATATTGTCTTAAGCAACTTACAAAAAGAAGTGAAATTCCACCAAAATTACGGCATGGAAAAACAATATTGTCATAAGCAACTTACAAAAAGAAGTGAAATTCCACCAAAATTACGGGATGAAAAACAATATTGTCTTAAGCAACTTACAAAAAGAAGTGAAATTCCACCAAAATTACGGCATGGAAAAACAATATTGTCATAAGCAACTTACAAAAAGAAGTGAAATTCCACCAAAATTACGGGAACCATCCCGTTAACAAAAACATTATTGTCTTAAGCAACTTTTTCAATTTAACATTTTCATGTAAAATGTTAAATTGCCAAGACGATACCGGCGCGCCACCGGCTACGTACTTTGTGACGATACCTAAGGCTCGCGCTGACAAAAAGTTATCATATCTCATCCGAGCCAAGCTTCTAACTCTACAAACCTAACTTTACAAATTGTACTCCTTAGTCAAAATATGTTGCTTGGCCGTTTCGCTGCCGTCACATGGGCGTAAGGTGGAAAATTTATTTACTGTTCATTACTTTTCAGTTAAACAATAGTACGAAAACATGACGACGAGGAGTTGCGCATACGAAATACGTGAAATCTATACCGCGCCTAGAGCAAGCGTGATAAAAATGCTCGTGCCTTCTCTTTATGAGAAGTGGCCTCTGCCCTGCAGTGAGACAGAAGCAGGCTGGCATTATGATTAATTTTTATGTACATAATTAACTGTCTCCGTAAATAGGGCAACGGACACAGTAGAGTAGTCAAAATAAACAGTTATGTAAATCCGTGGGTTTTAATATTCCAAGCAACAGACTGAATTTTGAATTTGTGTCGTCTTTATGGCATTAGGATCTAAAATTCTCAAAATCAATAAAACAAAGTGACGGAAAAATCTAGTTGAATCTAATTAAAATTAAATAAATGAACTCAAACAAGTTGTATGCAAAGGGTGGTCATAGCCTTCTTAAGTAACACTTAAAAAAAACCAGCCAAGTGCGAGTCGGACTCGCGCACGAAGGCTGCGTACCATTATCGCAAAAAACGGCAAAAAAATCACGTTTGTTGTATGAAACACTGACAGACAGACAGACGGACCGCGACGTCTTAGTAATAGGATCCCGTTTTTACCCTTTGGGTACGGAACCCTAAAAATTGTTAATAAGAGGATTTATGATCTAATGCTCGTATGGTAAGCACGTTCGATTCCCAGGTCAGCGTTCGAATTGTCATTTTTTTTTTAATCTGGTTATCGAGTTTTTGATCAGAGTACTCTAGACAAAGTCCCTTACTTTTTGTTTGTCGAAATGCCATAATGTAACATTTCTCGGGGCCGGGCAATAGAATTTGTTCGAATGACGGCAACAGGGGCTCTTTACAAGTGACATTCTATCAACGATAGCGTCCCGATAGCAATTGGCCAAATGACAAAAATGTATGGGAATGTCAAGCGCTATCGAAATTCGAAATCCCTTATACTGTGAACATTTGAATACTGTAGCTCCAAGCTCCAACCGTTTGGCATAGAATACGTAGTATCTCTAAGTAGTCTGTGCGTTTGGCTGCAAAACCTGTATGACAGACGACAGACAGACAGACACGTGAGTGACAGCAATAGGACTCCCGTTGCACCCTTCGGGTACGGAACCCTAAAAAGAAGGGAAATTGAATGTTTTTAGCGGGTGAAATTATTAGTTAATCATATTGTTAGGTAAATTCTGTAAGTATTGCTATTGCCGAAAGCCGTAGCACGGTAAAGATATCTTTAAGGTGGCCATAGGGATATATTTCATTTTAAAACCTAACGGCGACTCCGCGGAAAGAAGCTTAAAATTAGTTATTTACGCCATAAGAATATTTCTAGATAAGACAGCGACATCCATCGGGTGTTACGAGTATGTGTTCTATTAGTACGTAACATTCACCAATGATCTATAGATCATTATAGTGCATTCCATACTCCAGAGATGGCGCTGCTATAAATAACGTTATTATCTTGTCCCGTCTCTATTATAGTTTGCTCTAATATAATTATTATGCAATTCATAATTAAGAGTTACTTAATTCCGGCGGCAGATACACATACCACGCACTACAACCGATCCGTGTTCGTAAAATTTCGGTTCTGAAGTAGCCGTAGTACTTCTTGTAGAGAAGCTTATGCACTACACCCCAACTCTATCTAGTATCTGTCATATCAGAGATCAGAACATTTTAAACTCGGAACTCAAATCAAGGACACGGAGTCACGGATCACGGACGCGGACGTGTAGTGCGTACCCGCCCTTAGTATAAGGTTATTATCACAAACAACAAATTACATTTAAAAGTTAACATAATAAATAATTTGTATGAAATCATCGGGGTGACATATTCTGTACAGAAAAAAACCCCGGAAATAAAGATTTCAAAATAAATTGTATATTCATCACTGTCTCAAGGGGTTAATACACTAATATTATCGGGCAATTCTTCAGGCTATGTCAGACAGTAGGCAGGACACATGAACACACAGGAAATTTGATAGAGTGGAAGCGCATCACTGAAGACGCAGCGTTGTTAGAACTCCCACAAGGTGACAAAGGTAAATGTCGGGGGAATCCGTTGGATACGTGCGAATCAGGACTAGGTTGTAGCTACTGATGCTTGGAGATACTGAGTCTGATGAAGAAAATAATATTAAAACTCCGTCTACACTTATGAGAAGGCTACATTTGGGACAAGCCCGCCATACTATTCCCAACCACTGTAACCACTGAAAACATTGACGACGACCAGAAAAGCGCCGAGTCAGTGAAGCTCGACCAGTCTCGGGGAACTATTCCACTGTCTTGGAATCCGCAACGAAATTAATCAGAAAAGAACAGCGGAGGCGTAAGAAAAAACATAATTTGCACTTCTTTCCCTATCAAGCAGGAAAGCTATGCCAGTAAGCACAAGGGCTCTTTACGACTGGCGTAAGCTCAGAAGTCAAGCACCACGGATTAAATTTAGCACTAACATTGAGAGAAGGCTTTCAGAAATGAACAAACGAAATGAGTCCGGTTTAAACCGGATTCATTTCGTTTCGTTATTAATAACGCATTCATAAGACCTGCCATTATCAGTCTACGGATATATCAGTGCAGTCTACTCAATGACCCGAAACAAAGACACCGTCTTGATTGATGTCTATGCAAAAATGTGGACTTTCTTTCATAGTGGGAAAACACTGTGTGATAGTGAAGAGCAACGCGATGTCGATGTCACTCGATATTTACAATCGATTTATGATCTACTAATCCAACTTTCTGTTGATTTAGCATCGATTTAGAGAGACAATCATTTATTTTACATGAAAAGCCATACCAAATACCAAATACAATCAGCGCTGGGTTGTTACTTTGTTATTGTTGCTGTTGTGTCTGTGTCAAATAAATGTTTTCTATTCTATTCTACCTGTTGCTTTCAATCGGACTCAAATTCAGGCTCCGGATGTTTGCGTTGATTTCCCCAAGGATTCCCAGGAACCATTTTCTAATCCACCAATCGACTTCTCATATCGATCGAAATTGTTCAAAATACCACATTCATCAGTGGTCGAGTATTAAAGAAAGAAAGAAAAGAAAGAAAAATATTAGACAGACCAATATCAGTATCAAAACAACAATTGCCAAAAGAAAGTTGTTAAGTCAATAATTATTTTAGACTAGCTTCTGCCCGAGGCTTCACCCGCGTAAATAGTTTTCATCATCCCAAGGGAATACAAACTATTTTGTATCTTTCCCAGGGTCTCAAACTATCTCTACAACCTCACAAACTTACAAACTTTACCTCTTTATAATATTAGTATAGATATAGATAAGTACTTGAGGATATTTTAAATGTTTTTACTGAGAGAGTGCGGTATTAGGTATCTGTAGTCTGTACTCAAGTTGTTTCGAAAGTATTCCTAAAGTCAAATTAAATCTAAAATTAGCCAGACACTTTCACTAGGTAAATTTAATGCAGTAGACCAACGATAAGCCGCTTTATTTTAAAAGTGCATTCAATTAATCATGTCTTCTGAAATAAATAATTAAATTGAGAAGAAATCGATATTTTTTATCGATTAATCGTTTTAAAAGTTACAATTTTGCCTCTCACTATCGCTCAGTGATGTTTTCACAGAATATGAAAGTAATGAAGCGTTTCCTACCAAAAGGTCTTTCTACCTTTAAATTTAAACTGTGTCTTAATTTACTGGGATTTAAGTTTATAATTGACTGGCTTATTAGTCCCACATAGGTCTCAAGGGCAAGGGACTTCTAGAAGTGAATGGGAACTTACACATTCGGATTAAATGTACGAGAAAAACAAGCACTCTAATGTGGACTTTAAACCAAAGAGAGAAAGTTGCAATTTATTCGAAAGTCCTTGAGTACTTAATTCAAAAAGTTATGAAATCGCAAACACATGGTATACTCGTTTGTCGCATTATACCATAAGTTGAATGAATCATTGCAAAAGAATTTGTCTTTTATTGCGTAATTTATAAAGTTGTTATTCGAATGCTAATGACATGTACTTATTACGTTTTAACGATAGTGAAAGTTGTTTTGCGTTCCTAGTTTGTATTCAGTTTGGCGGCAAAACTGGTGGTCGCTGGTTATGCTTTGAACTTTTTAATTTTGTTTTTAAAAAATGGTGGTGTTGGTGACATGAGTTTTTGTTGATAAATAAGTAAGTTTTATACTTTTTGTGCTGTGTAAAATGCAATTGACTTTTAAAATGAGCGCGGCTCCGCTTGTGTGGTTCTTCCTACTTTCTTTTGGTGAGTTAACAATTTAATATGATTTGTAAACATTTCTGGCCATACACTAATAGAAGATGGCGATAATTTTGACATTTGTATGCATTATTGCGACATTTATGCTTTAAAGATGGGTAGAAGTCCGAGTACGTGAGTAATTCGACTAGCAGTTAAAATATTTGGTCACGTGCATACATTTGGACTATGAGATTCTAATAAATAACTTATTTGAATTTTATTATTAGCTAACAAAATGGTACAATCTCTATTAGCGCAATCGCACAATGATTCGTTACATCATAGTTTACACTTCGACCCGCCAGGTTGTAGGTTCAATTCCCAGGTCAAGTAAAACGGCATAGTTCTAGAATTTTGGGAAAACCATACATAACATTGCGTCTGTACCTACCTATGTACCAGAGGGTTAGGGAATTAGTGTCCAATATTTATAAATATCTATAATGTTATAATATTTATATCTATCTAGTCCCGAAACCAGACATTTCAATTATGACATAGTAGGTACCTACCACTAGTAAGGCATTCCTAATTGAAAACCCAAAATATCTAAGTATCGAATATTGTAAATCTTTGACAGTTGTTAATAAGAAGAATCCTGAAATCTAATAGTGACACTTGCTAAGTATTTTACTGGGTCGCACCCTATTGCCTAATCGCTCCATGAACAAGGAAAAATAAAAAAATTCCAAAAACACAGACAATTTTTTTTTTTACTCTTTTAGATACGTAATTTATCTAGTACTAGGCACGCTTCGATCAACAATATTTGAACACGTAATTATGACACGATATTTTGCGAAAATAACTCGATTCAAACAGTAAAACGTCCATAACTTTTGCATTTATTCATTAAACATAGCTAAGAACACTCTCGATAAAGTCATCTTTCCAACAAAAACAACTAAATCAAAATCGGTTCACCCGTTTAGGAGCTAAACATGCTACAGACAGATACACAAACACACAGGTACACACGTCAAACTTATAACATCCCTCTTTTTCCGTCGGGGGTTAAACTCAGCAGCATTCGGTCTGACTGGAAGCCGAGCCCAATACAGTTGAGAAAAAGCAGGCAGATTGGAATATTGTGGATATTTGCAATGGTATAGAAATAACAAAGAAACCAACGAGGGATGGATTGTGTGAAAGAGATATTTCGAGAAAGGAGAAGGAGATGACAGTGAATAGAGATGTACGGAAAAAAATTCATTAAAAAAATAAAAAAACCCGACTTCTTAAGAAGCGAACTAAAAAGACGTAAACAAGAAGAAAATCATGCTGTGCAGTCGGAGGATACATATTCGCGAACTGGCTGATCAAAACCTATACATACTTATACAATAAAATTAAAAACCACCCCACTTTTTCCGTCAGAAGTAAAAAATACCTACATGTTTTTAGCTGCATCGGGGTTAAAGTGGAACCCGACGCAAACATAATTGGAAGACGGCTAGGCAAGTTGAATATAGTTAAGGCGCTACCCCGAGCAAAACGCCGCGCTTGCCGTTTTTCGTGCAGTTTTTAGGAGCTATCTACTCGTTATTTAAAATGAAATATCAACTAATAAAAATACATTTAGTTTCTACATATTATTGATTCCAAAATTGTAGAATTCTTTTTTTTTTAATGTAGTATAATTATGTTTCACTAATCTCCTTCTAACAAAAACATAATAATGAGAAATAATGATTGATTGCATGCATCTCCTCGTTAAGTGTTCATTAATAATTTTTTGTACTAACACTAATGGATAGACAATTTGATAACGAACATTTTGGTAGATTTATTTTTTTCAAAAGACCAATATTCGATTTTATAAAGATTTTATTTTAAAATCTGGGCGTATTCACTACTGTAATTCATGCGCCGAAAGTGCCGCTAGGCCAATAGGAATGCTCATATCTCATGCTGATTTTTTGGTCAGGGTATGGCCTTAAATGGTCAAATGTAGGCGTGTTATGCCCTACACTAAATATAGATACCTCTGCTTACACCTACGGGCAGACAGGACAAGTCGAGTGTGATGATATGTTATGTTACCGAATTCAAAGGGGCTGTCATACGAGTGGTATGTGTGATAGAGACGATTATTATTTCTACAAAGCCGTTTTTTTTTTGCTAATAATCGATATTGGGACTTGATGTGTTTTAAGAATTTAAAATAATTAATAGCCATAAATTCAAAGGTTTATTATGTAACCAAAGCCAGTATTTTATAGTGAACAAAGAACGCGGCAATAAAGTAGGCCAAATCTTTATAAATATCCGCCTGAGTAGTATTACGTAAGTAAAGTAGAAAGATCTCTTTCCCTTACCGAGTTAGTTTTAAGTAACTATTTAGTAAGTAGTAACAAACCATTGAATGGGATTTCCTGTTAGCAAAAATATTGATCTTCTTTACAAACTTTCATCCCATATTCTCATGAAAACACTTCAGAGAGTGAGTTTTAAAAAAAAACATAGTTCTAGAGACCCAGCGGTTTAAGCTGTATGTCTGTTAGGGCCTAGGTAAAATTGTCGGTCAGTCTGTCAGTGTCAGAATGGATTTAATATCTAAGTAGATTGCAATTCATTCACAACTACTTAAACGCGTATAATCTACTTGAAAGCATTACGTTCTAGGCGACCGACGCAACGTCCGGTTCAATGGTCTGATGATCTCACCCATATTTCATTAGATACGTTATTCCGATGCCATAGGGGGTGAGTCTAATCACTAACCGGTCCCAAATCCAGACACCAGGCTACATCTACTCCTTTTCTCCCCCCAGTGGGTTCCTGCATTGTCGAGGCGGGGGGCTCAGTAGCCGTGGCTTGGTCAACCACGGTGAAGCGAACAGGAACCCGAGGAGGGGCCGCTCGTTAGGGCTTTAACCCATAGCGATCAACTAGTAGGTTGCAATGCCGCTTGGTAACTGGCGACATCGCCACTGAGGCGGGCCGCGATGTCTTATAGAGCGTCCCAGGTCCCATACGATATCGCAACTGAGGGTTGGAGGCCGCGGCGGGAGAGGAGTGCCGGTATTGTAGTTCGCCGCTCTCCCTACCTTCCGCGGCCTGGAAGGGGTCGCCACCGTCTGATGGCGGACGCGTTGGAGCCGCAAGGGAAGAGGAATGTCGGTATAGCGTTTGCCGCTGTCCCTATCCCCTGCGGCAGAAATATCGTAGGAAGCGGTGCCACCTTGACCCGTCACAGGGGGAGCAAGAATGCCATACACGGGGGTCCTTTGGGCGGTCACGGCGTACCCGTACAGTGTGTTCTGGTGCGCCGGTGATGGAGGGTACTCCGCAGAGGTGGGTCCGGTGACGGACAGCCGCGGCGGGTTCGCGGTGAGTGCTAACGCGTGCCCGTGTTCCCGCCATAAGCGGCACAGCACAGGAGGACATCGTGGTGTTTTAGTGGGTTAGAGTCCCACATAACTGCACTATCTCCCCGTGGTAGTGCAGTATGCATGAGCATATGTGCAACCAAAAATCTTTCTCGACGTGGATAACGAACTTTAGACATACACGGCACAAAAGACTTACAAGTCCTGTTTAAAAATTTCGGATAGCCTAGCATGTTCTCTGATCGAAAATATTGGGGAAAGGTTTTTTACGTATTCTCAGCCTTCCTTAGAATAAGATGTTTCAGAGTTCACTTTTTAAAAGGATAATTCCACCCATGCCCCAATTTGACAAATTGGACGACAAGGTTGGCGCAGTAGCTGAGCGATTGGCAGCTGGCTGCGTGTCGCGGATTCGATTCAAGCACGGAACAAATATTTGTATGACCTACTGATTATTATTCCGGATCTGGCTGTTCGTGTGTGTACGTCAGTTAAAATATTTGTAAACGAACCCACGGGCCACGATACACGAGTAGTTCCTTGTGTGGGGCAAAGTTTATTTTAAAAAAGAAAAGCTACCACCATATTTTCATCCTTGACCAGTCATTTCGTTGAACCCGCTAATTGGTGTCAAAACTGTGCAGACTTCATAATGGCTCGTTGTGAGATTGCCGCCGGACCGCCGCGCCGGTGACATACATACTCACAAGGTTACATTAAGTAACGTACATGCGGCGAATAAGACAGTTTTGCCACAATGTAATGAGTATCTTTACAGTTATTTAAGCCCTAATAACACGCAGTGGCTGGACTTACTTTAGCTCCTTTTTGGGGGTTGAAAACGTGACAAAACCAAACTCCCTCCCAGAGGTTTTGTCGTTTTTTTTTAAATAAGTGCATTTGACAAACAGCGAGCGATTAACAAACGATTGTGAAGGTTTTAACATATCTACACTATAGGTAATTCCAAAAAAAAAACTAAATCTATGGGTATTTCCGACTTTTATGACATAACGCGTTTGATCGCGCGATGATTGCTGATTGCTGTTTCTTACATAATAAGCATGCAGATGCAGCTGAGAACCACTATTTTACATGGAGCGACTGCTTATCTTACCTTCACAACTCAGTAACTGGTAGTAACACACGATACCCCTAAACCAGAAAGGTGTTAGATTTTCTAGCTGGCTGACATGTACAGTAAAAAAAATACAATACCACATTTTTTGACTGATCTGGCATTCGAAATTCGAACCCAGGACCTCGTGATCCAGTCGCTAAGATACTTTTAATTTCGCACAGTAACCTGTGTATTCTGGAGAAAACTCCAATCATACTTAGACTCGACAGCATTATATTTTGTAAGTAGATGGCAGAATTACTATTCTTCGCCATTGTGGTTACACCATCGATGACTCTTTATATGCCAATAACTGCAAACAACTTTTGAAAGATTCCACAATATTGCGCCTGCAGACTCCGTAGGTGAGAGTAAGCAGACGGCACATACGGACAATACTAATCGAAAATCCCAAAAAACCATTTTCCTGACTCAGTTATTGGACCCAGACCCCTACGATCAGCAGTCGCGTTTGTGACCACAAGTGAAACGAAGTAGCCCATAACATACAGTAACTCACGCTTTTTTCCCATGAGTATAGGCAGAAACTTCAGAACGCCTCCTTTTTAAGCTATTGCATAGCTTCTATCGCGGGCCTTGAGCGCGGGGACCGAATCCAGAAATTCCGTAACGAAAAAACCTCACGCTCCGCACTCCGACGGGCACGGCGGTGATACTTTGACTTTTAATAAGGTTTTTGAATTCTGTGGAATCTGACTGGTGAGGGGCAGGGCTAGGTTTGTTGCACGTGTTTTCGATTTCCGTGTTGGTATTTTTAGAATGAAATTTTTTTTTGCGGGGGGAGGTAAACGGTTAAGGGGTAAATCCTATCTTGTTCTCCTAGATGAAGTAGCGGAGGGCAGGGGGGCAAATTTTTTGTCAGAAATGCGCTAACTCCAACCGTTTCTGAGATATGAGGGTTTTAAAATTTTTGTTGGTCGTAATTTTTTTGCCTTTTATCGGTCTCTCTGAGCTGTTTCTGTGACAATGGTGATCAATGTGGACCTTATGCTAATGAGAATAAGGGCCACTTTTGCTTGTCAAAGAAAAGCGACCGTATTTCAATGTGAATAAGGGTATTTTTGTTTTGTTTTTTAGAGTTTTATTAATCGTAAATAAATGCGGGTTTGGCTCGCTACGTTTTCGAGTTTTAACGTTTTTGACGCATTTTCGAGGACTGGATCTAGTATAAATGCTATGCAATAGCTTTACCGCGGCAGTCCCCGAGTGCCACACGACTTTTTTTTTTTTTTTTTTTTATTTCTTTGCCTCTCACAGTTCGACCAAAGTGGCTGTCTACTGCTTAACCGGGCTACCCTGTGGAGACTAATCTTTTAGCCTCCGGCCAGAACGCCTCCTTCTACGATCTTTAGTTATATACCTAGTCCATTTGCTTCGTTTACGTTAATTTCGGTAACTAGTGACAGAATATTATAATTCTTTGTCGTAACTATAACAACATATTTTGTCTGTTTCAGCGTCGACGTCTTTGGCGTCGGTGATCATCCCTGAAGAGCTGCCATCATTGCTTTCCGTCGCCTACTCCAATATCCCGCCTATAAAGAAAGGTAAGACAAACTAGAACAAAATTAGCGACCTCCATGATGATCCATCAGGGATCAACGTGACTTGATTATATAACACCGATAAGCGATTTTACTAAGAGAAATTGCAAACCGACATGTCCGAACAGAACAAAAATTCAAAAACGTGTGACATTCTCATCCACCGACCCGCACATGCTCGAGTGATGGATGGGGAAGACTCACTCCCTCTCAAAGAGAGGATACCTGTCTTCCAGCAGTGAGAACGGATAATACTACATGTAAAAGAAAATGGCAACAGGGTCATGAGATTATCATCAGGGAACAAGAACACTTAATACTATTATTGAGTAATTATGAAATGATTTCAGGCACGGACTCTCGCGTCGGCTTCGGCTTCGCGTTCGGCAACCATGCCGACTTCCAAGTCATGCTGGAGCTGGGACCACAGACTAATACGCAGCCTTTGAGTAAGTACCACCTTAAGAATAGCCCCTTTCACATCGCTTCTAATGATTCTAAGCTCAGGGCGTAAAATCTAGCTACACTGTTTTTTTTTTTTTTTTTAAATAAACGTTTGCCCACACTAGAAATTTCGCTTGTATCGTGGTTGCGTTTATATAAACCTTTTAACTAATATGCACAAAAAACGATCTATAGCTAGGCCATAAGAATATTTGTTCTGTGCGGGAATTAAAGACACCGTGACACGCAAAACGACAGCCAATCGCTGAGCCACTGCGCCAGACCGCCGTATTTGTGGAGACAGCGGATAAACTGTGTTCCGGCGTTATTATAAATTAATAAATTCTTGCAAAGGTGAATTTGAACGTTATGAACAAACGAATTTTCTTTAATGAAGATAATTGTTACATAAAGATGCAATATTCAAACGATTTATTTCAGGGAGAGATCGGTCCAACCATCGTTATGTGAAATCTTGAAGCCATAACAGTCGAACACCGACGGAATCACAGACATAACTCTAACTAGTTATCGCAAGTCCCTGTATCTGTATGAAACCCAAGCGTTTTAAATTGTTGGTGAAAAAATGGCTTTTTCACAAATAAATTAAAAACAAAATTACTTACCAATGAAAGAAAACATTTCCAATGCCTCGGCCAAGTTTTTGTATACCTACATTCTTTACAGCTCAATATGGCATACAGAGGCATTTTTCTAGATTTCGGTGGATTAACGGTGCCGATAATGCTAAATGATAAGCTCAGATTACTATCATTGATCGTAACTTTACTACGTTTTTTGGCACGCGAAGTACATACAATCATCTAGTTAGATTTATATCTGTGGACGGAATGGATTTTGTTCAGATCAAACGTATGGCAAGACTGACCGTGTAGTTAACCTTAACAGCCGTCAAATTACCGGAAGTGACGCGGCTAACAGGCCGTTCGTTTTGTTGTATTTATGTAATTATTTATTAAAATAATGTTGTTTTTACTTTCACAGCTGGTCAAGGCTTCCAGGCGGCGTCCTCCACCGCTAAGCGACAGGCGAACTCACCGCCGCCAATGAAGTACAATAAGAACAAGGATAAGGTACAATACAATACACTACTTGCAATCCGTCTATTTCGCTCAGATGCTCCTGGCATACTAGTTCACACCAAATTATTATATATACATATCGTTTATATTATAACACACTAACATATATCTATTTACCTGTATATTTAACACCGTAAAAATGATTCAGATCCGTACACTTTACTTAAGGTTCAGTTGAAAACCAGCGTCAGGCGACTCCTAGTTGTCTGACATTTTGGCTAAATTGGACCTACTTGGCGCAGCCGCGGGGCACATTATGTAATTGTTTTAAAATTATGTTCCTATTTATTTGTATCTACATTGTGTGTATCTATGTGTGTCAAATAAATTAGTTTTCTTAAAATAATAAAGTTTTCTAACATGCGTGGGTCCATCTCAAGGTAACACCACCTCGGGAGATGAGACCTTTGGCGTGACAAGCTCAAGTCTTGTGAAAAATTATTTACATCGGGCCATCGGAGAGTCTTCCGTCTGGGCACGTGTTGCCATGGCCGACCTGAGGTTCTAGACAAGTGGCATTCGATGTCAACGAAGGCGACAGTCGAAAGTTTAAGACATTGTTATCGTGATTTTTCGGTATCGCTTGTTAACCCCCGACGGAAAAAGAGGGGTGTTATAAGTTTGACGTGTGTTTGTGTGTTTCTGCGATTTTTATCTATACATACATACATAAACTCACACGACTTTTTCCCATGGGGGTAGGCAGAAGCTACAGAACACCAACTGCTACAATACTTACACACTTCTTTTCCTTCACTCACATTCATACATCTAATCATACACACACGCCGGTTATGAGTACTGCGCACCTGGCCTTTCTGAAGAACATCACCAATAAGTTCTAATTATGTCTTTCTAGTGCGTCCCCTCCCGGTGTTTGATGAAAATCGATTCAAGTTATGTGCGTTTAACTATTTGAATCGGGGTGTTTTCGCGAGATTTCTTGTCATAATTACGTGTTCAATAGATTGTCGATTGAAGCCTGTCTACTACTAAATAAATTATGTGGCAAGAAATAAATATGTGTCGGGCGTTTTTTTTTATATTTTACTTGTTGACACTTTCGATGATAGACTGTCACTTGTCTAGGTTCACTGGCGAACTATAAATAGACTCCGCACTCAGGTCGGCCGCAGCAAAGACAACCAAGGTGGTGTTCTCTTTGTGAGCGTCTCTTTGCTTACAATGGCCCACCTTTCGTCCTGCACCGCATGCCCTGTAATCTGTTCGTGTGTGGACCTTATGGCTGCGTCGGTGAATGGCGTTGCCGTAGCTATACTGGACCTCAAATAACAGTTAAAAATAGTATTTGCCATTGACACGCTATGAAGAAGAAGTCTAGCTTCTTCTCTGGATGAAAAGTATGCTATGCGTTGAGATGGCGCTGCCGTCACGTAAACATTGTCTCCGTGTATAAAAATATTTAAAAATAGTATTACCGAGTATTTAACGTTGAAAGTGGTGTTAAAGTGTTAATATCTTGGAATTAGCTGTCCTATCGTTATTGAACTCCGAATTTACCCAGAAAAGTGAAAAAGTGATCTAAAAGTGACGTGCAACTAGTACTTTAAAAGAAGACAAAGGTGCAACAAATCCCTATAAAATACAGTTTTAAAACATTCAAAACAATATCCCAACAAAAGCGGATCGTGAACTACTTAAAAATCAATAAATAATTGTGTCTAAAACTTGCAGCAAACCCAGTTGACAGTGTGAACATTTTTGCAGCATGAGTCACATAACGACCGTTTGATGTTTGAAAATTTATTGAAATAAGAATAGACACACTATTTCATTACCAGAAGTATTGTTCAGTTGGCGAAGTGCGAGAACTGCCGACATCAGAAATCGTATGAACGAAGTGCCGCGGGTTCGATTCCACCATCGTACGCTCTTTTTGTACAACATTACTTCTTCAAAAATATTTGATTAGGCACAAGTTCGATCCTGACTTAAATACTTATATTTTGATTTTCATATTATTTTAATATCAGTATTATTTACTTATTTTACTATCAACAATGGCGAGTGGAGACACTAGTAATATAACAATGAGAAAAATAAGGAAAACGAACTCTCATAATAATGTGTCAATTATGAACACTTCAGACTCGTCACTCTTTGAGACCACGGTGCAAAGTCTGCCTGACCAATGCGAAACTTTAGAAGTACGTGATTTACAAGATAAATTATTATCTGTGGAGGAGGAATTACTGATTGCAAATAATGAAATAGAGAATCTAAACACAGAAAATACAAAATTAAAATGGGAATTGGAAAAGAGTTCTAAAATCATAGAATTATATAAAAAGGTCGGATATAGGGAGTCTTCTTCCACCCCACCAACTACAATGCGGAAGAATAATAAAAAGAAAGACCAGAATGAGACTAACACCCCGTCTAAGAAAAATAATGATCAACATATTATTATCCCTGACAAGCCTATAAATGTAGAACAACCGAAGCAAGATAAAGGTTTTAAAAGAAATTCTACAAGTATCCAGGATTTTTCTGAAAAAGATACCAATCCAAGTGTGTGCAAGGAAAGCCAGCTGCCAGTCGCCAGCTTTGCCCACAAGAATAAACTATACATACTGAGCACGAATAATACTAATAAAATACTATCCATAGCGCAAAATACCTTTGCAAACAAATTTGACTGTTGCCACTATATAACACGTCAAGGGAAAATTGAACAACTCTTGAACGGTTTAAAAGAAAAACTTATGAAATTCACAATGAATGATTTTTGTGTAATTCTTTTAGGTGATGAAGACTTCA
Organism: Orthosia cruda; assembly: GCA_964057195.1. Lineage (NCBI taxonomy): Eukaryota > Metazoa > Arthropoda > Insecta > Lepidoptera > Noctuidae > Orthosia > Orthosia cruda. The sequence goes on along the minus strand of OZ059852.1, from coordinate 14,929,174 downwards.
AAAATACTAATAATTATTTTGAAATTATATTCCGCTTAAGAGAAGTTATTCAAAACATAAATAATACGAATGTGATCATATGTTTACCGACGTATAAATATGGATACTATGCTAATTTATTTAACAGTAGAACAGAAACTTTCAATAACCTCTTGTATCTAGATGTATTGACATATGAACATTTATATCTGTTGGACAGTAATAAAAATCTTTCCTATGACTACAAAATGTATAATAAACGAACTGGCTTAGTAAGTAACCATGGAATGTATATAATATTTAAGGACATAGATAGTTTAATAATTGACATACAATATAATAATAGTCTAAGTGATACAATTGACATAACCATTGATAATAATCTGACAAATAAGGACACTTTTTTTCGTGACTAAATATTTATGTGTACTACATCAGAACATTGCCGGTGTTGGGGCGTAACTCTCAACAGTGAAAATGTTATGTTGAACTTGTTATGATGAATGAGTAAACAAACGATTGATATAAAGGTTTTATTGCTACTAAAAATAACATATTATAATGTAATAATGTACAATTAATGTTGAGCTAAACAAACTGCAACGTTTCACTGTAAGTAGGACGTATTAGTTAGGGTCAATGTACAGCGTAGCTCGTACATATTGCCCACTCACAAAGTTAACTTAAATGTACATCGAAATTGTTCAAAATCAAGTTAGATTATAAAACGTAAAAATGTAAATACAAACAATTTCATAATTTATTACGGTAACTCACAACGCGCAATAGGCGACGTTGCTTTATTGAGTGTACGTGCACTCGATAAGTGCGCTGCGTTGATGTTTTCTGTGACGTCAAATAAGGCGTTGTCCACGATGCTCGCTGTCGACCTTCTTCGGGGCATCGGATTGGGAATAGATGGAGCTTCTGGTTTCTTTTGACTTGCCCAATGTTTGCGTAGGCGGTTGTAAGCGTATATTACACCCGCAAATGTTGCGGCGGCAGCCAATAGGTAGATGACAACGTATTGGTGGATATCATGGTGTGTTGCATGATCTGACATGATGTCTTCTGATGTTGCGGCTTTCATTTGTTCTACTTGTTTGCCAAGCTCTTGCAGTAATACTCTCTGCTCTGTTACCGTCTCATTCTCGTGAAGATGATTCAGAACCGGTACAGGTAAGTTTATGATATTGTTGATTGAAGGAATTTCTGCTGGACCTGCGTCGACTTGGGCTTGAATTTTGTTCATTTGTTGCCTTTGGGGATAAACAGCAAAAGTTTCACTACTAATTATGCAATCGTCATTGAGTGTTATGACTCCGGCCTTGTGTAGCAGCTGCGTTGAAACTTGATGCCCACAAATAATACGTATTTTGCATTGTTGACAGCAAAAATAGAGGAAATTATTTGCATTGTTTAATTCCAACCACTTGTCTCGGCAGGTTTCATGTTTTGTTTCGCAGTGAAGAGATTCCTTGTCCTTCATGCAAAGGCTCTCGTCCGACTTCATGCGGTATACTGGTTTCTGTAGTGGACACAATTGGGTTGTCGCGTCATGTTGCATGCATTGATGTATTTCGGATTCCGTCATTGGTATGTAGGAGTCCTTTTGAATGTTTATTGCTAACATTTCAGCAATAGGTATTAGGGTGACCATATCCACGTCATTGTTTTTCGGTACTGGTATTGTTCGGTAGATCTCGAAGTTATCTCTGCTGATTAGGGGTACCTTTACCTCGATTATAAGCTATCGTTCGGTCATTTTCGCCTTTACTTGTAAGAGATGATACAGGTGAAATAACTCTGTTTGAATGTTGGTGATGGGTAGGACCAAATCCTTGGATAATTGACCCGAGATTTTGTTCAATTCGTCCCGAAGCTGTTCCGGTGCGATGAGGTGTAGGTTCATCTTGCCGTTATATATGTTTGTTACCGTGTCTATGAGGGTCTCTTGGACGTTTCTGAGATGCTCAATTAAGCTATTTGCCGTAATAGCTGACATCACAAATTCAATAGACAGTTCTTGGGAATTCAGTTCCTTCTGGAGGTTGTTCGTAAACCTTTCAAGGTTTAGCAAATGTTGGTTAAACATTTTGTACTGTTTTTCAACTGCATCTTCCGACCTCTTCAGTAAATTATATTCTGCTTCGATCACGGATGTTTGATTTCTTAACAACACTGGTTGTAGTTACCATTGAAGACTGGTATCTCTAATTTCGGTGTTGTTTTCTCCCGATGAGTGCCGGACCACATTTTGGTATTCAAAGCCTTTTTTAGTTCCTGGAACTGGTTTTCATACCTGGTGTAGCGTTCTTCATACACTGCATTCTTCTCTCCGTTGGTTTCATACTCTATCTCCCAGTGAAGGTTGTCAATAGCCGACCAGCGTGTGTGCAGTGTTTGCAGAGCGTCTTGAAACTCCCATTTTTCAGACAGGAACTCCACGTGTATGTTCGCGACTGCTCTCATGAAGGCTTTGAAGTTAGCGGTCTGTTTGCGCATCATATCGTCCAGCTTGCTATTGGTTCCCGTGTCCTTTTTCGCGGTGTTTTGTTGATCTTGCCGAGGAGGAGGAGGAGATGGTTCTCTGTTTTGTTCGTCTTGATTGCCAGCTTGTTCTGCCTCACTCTCCTGGGCTTCTTGTTCCTGTTTTGTTTGTTCCGAAGTACCTTCCCCTGTTTGTTGGTTGGCACTTCCCAATGTTTTTGGTTGTACCGACTGCTCCCTCGGAGAACGAGTGAGAGTCGTAAGTTGTTGGTGTTGTTGCAGAATAAGCTCCTTTACTTCATTGTAGCACTGCAGAGTTATGTTATAGCAGTCATTACTAAAGTACGGATGACTTACACTTTGTTCCGTGGGTCGTGATTGAACTGAAATTCTGACCACAAGTTTTCCAGCATTGCCTTACGGCGTTTGAAGTAGTCAGCGTTCTTTCTGTCCCAACCATCCTTCTTGATATTTATACCGATCTTCTTTATGCCGTCGTAGAGTTCGTTCTGCTTCTGGTAGAACTCAGCTGCCGACATGATGTTTTGTTGTTTTTCTTGTTGACTTCAAATGAACTCTTCTGTTTCGAGCGTTGACTGTTGCTCCACACTCTTGGTTCTTCGTATTGTGCAACCTTCTCCTCTGCGGTATGCGCCTTCTCAATTGGTTACTGGGGCGACTCGCTTCTGAGAGACCAGTCCAACCGATTCGCGACCGTAAAAGATGTAAATTAAACAACACTAAATTGCTCGAAGGACCATATGTTGGGGCGTAACTCCCAACAGTGAAAATGTTATGTTGAACTTGTTATGATGAATGAGTAAACAACCGATTGATATAAAGGTTTTATTGCTACTAAAAATAACATATTATAATGTAATAATGTACAATTAATGTTGAGCTAAACAAACTGCAACGTTTCACTGTAAGTAGGACGTATTAGTTAGGGTCAATGTACAGCGTAGCTCGTACAGCCGGTCTCGTTAGTAAATCTGATGCTCTCTCAGTATGTTTATGTGAACTTTCAGAACGAGATGTCGATGTAGATGTAATATGCATTTCAGAGCATTGTATAATGGCTGGCTGTGAGAATCAGCTACACCTACCTAATTATAGTTTAGCTGCTTGTTATAGTAGACAGACAAGTAAGCGAGGCGGTGCATGTATACTTGTTAAGCATGGTATTCAATGGAAAGGATTGACCGATGTAGCAAACATGTCCTCGCAAAGTGTAATCGAGTGCTGTGCAGTTAAATTGACGGACTATAACATTATAATTGTGTGTATTTATAGAGTACCTAACTCAAATAATATCAATGAGTTTTTTGATAAACTGGAAACTGTTTTAAAATATTTATCCAAACAACGATGTAAGAATATAGTTTTGGCTGGTGATTACAACATTGACATTTTGAAGAGAAGTAAACTGTCAGCCGAATTCGAGTGTATTCTTTTAAATTTTAATTTACAACTTGCTTTGAGACAACCTACTCGGGCTGCGAGCCAAACATGCATAGATAATTTTGCTCATGATTTTAACAAGCGTCGTTGTACATCACAAGTATTGGAGTTCGCGCTATCCGATCACACAGCACAACTGTTAAAGTGCCCCGTTATAAAAAAGGATATTCTTAAGTATTATCGCAAAAGTACACGAGACTACAGTCAGGTAAATATAGAAAAATTCAAGACTTGTTTAAGTAGTCTATCCTTCTCAGATGTATACGAGATGGACGATCCTAATGCAGCCTACAACTGTTTTATTGAAACGTTCCAATTATTGTACGAATTATGTTTCCCCAGCAAAATGATTACCATTAAGACTACTAAAAATCCTACTTGGGTATCACGTGGGATAAAGTTGTGTAGTAAGAATAAACGGAAGCTTCTATGGCAATATAGGTTAAAACCAAATCAATCTAATAGAGATAAATTCAAAACATATTCAAAGCTACTCAAAAGAATTATGAATCTAACACAGAAAGCACAAAACAATTACAATATTAAAACCTCTAATAACAAGTCTAAGACTACGTGGCAAATAATTAATAAGAGTAAATACAATGCCCCGAAAAACTCAATTTCTTGCATCAAATTCGAAAAAAAAAACATCACAAACCCAAAGGACATTGCCAATACATTTAATAATTATTTTATAGATAAAATACAACCAACAATTACCGCAGGTACAAACTCAACGTCATTAATTCTTAGCAGAGCACAATCTATGTTTATGGCTCCGTCTACGCCCTATGACATACTAAATATTATTATGAAACTCAAAAACACAAACAGCGTTGGCTACGATGGTATTGCCACAAAAATATTGAAAGCAGTTGCATTTGAAATAAGTACTCATTTGTGTTTCATTATTAATCTTTCCATAAGTGCTGGTGTATTTCCTGATGCATTAAAGAAATCTATAGTGAAACCGCTCTATAAGAAAGATAATCACGAATTAATGATAAATTACAGGCCGATCGCGCTTATACCAGTTATGTCTAAGGTGTTCGAAAAATACATATATGGTGAAATGAATACCTATTTAGAAAAATATAATATATTAAGTGACGAACAAAAGGGATTTCGAAAAAATAAAAGTATAAATTTGGCTATTTATGAGTTTTTAAATAATGTCATGCTAAATGTAGATAAGAGAACACCAGTCTGTGCCATATTCTGCGACATGACACAGGCCTTTGACTGCGTCCATTATAATTCCCTGGCAGAGAAACTTGAAGCCTATGGTGTTAGAGGCAACGTTTTAAAATTAATTAAATCCTATCTTCATAACCGTAAACAAGTTACAGAGATCAGTAAAATAAATACAAAAATTAAACGTGAAGAAACTTCAAGATCAGAAGAACGCGAGGTTATATACGGAGTACCTCAAGGCAGTGTATTGGGGCCTCCGTTGTTCACTTTGTATATAAATGACTTGCCTAAAATAACTGAACATCCGATGACACTTTTTGCTGACGATTGCACTTTGACAATAGCTTGTAATGACATAAACACATATGAACTTGACATTAATAATGCACTAATATCTATTATAAATTGGTTAAATGATAATAATTTAATAATTAATCTAAAAAAGACTAATGTAATGCACTTTAGACAACGTACACCAACAATCAACAATTTGAATATTCAATTTAATAATATAAATATCAATGAAGCTGACACAACAAAATTTCTGGGACTATTAATAGATTCCAAATTGAATTGGAAACCTCAAATAGAGGCACTTAGTAAAAAAATGAGTAGTGCATCCTACGCTCTGAAACAGCTTGCTGTGGTTCTCAACACAGATGCACTAATTACTGCTTACTATGGATTAGCCGAATCAATTCTTAGATATGGAGTCATCTTTTGGGGGAATAGCACGGACAATGAAATAGCGTTTCGGGCACAGAAAAGGTGCATTAGATCGATGTTTAGACTGCAAACAACGGACAGCTGTAAATCTTATTTTATAGAACGTAAAATATTGACATTGCCCTCATTATATATCCTAGAAACAGTAATGTTCATTAAATTAAATTCCCATTTATTTCAGCGTTTGTCTGATGTTTTCCCTAGGAATAGACGTGATAATTTCAAACTTTGTGTTCACGGCGCTAAAACTACTCTTATGCGTAAGAGCATCTTTTGCATGGCTCCGACCATTTTTAATAAATTGCCCAAATCATGGAAAACATTAAATATATCTGCCCTTAAAAGTAAATTAAAGAGTTTTCTAACTGAAAGAGCATATTACAGTATAGCAGAGTTTATGAAAGAGGATAATTTTCTTCGTTTTTGAGATGACAATGTTGTATTATTTTTTTGTTTTTTGACATGTTGTTGTATTTTTTATTTGAATTAATTGAATTTTTTTTTTAATGACAGTATTATTCATATTTTTTATTGACCAATTTATTTAATGATTACTTACTTTGACATTGAATTGTATCTAAAAAATATGCTTATTGAATTGTAATTATTATACTTACCTAATCTTTGATGTATAATGATATAAAATGTAATTTTGATGAATATTATCACGGTTTATGCACCATCTCTTCCTACCAATTTGTACGCCACGATATGTGGCTGAACATGTTAGAACTTTTCTGTATCCCATTACTATCCTGCATGCAATGTATCATGTACACCATGTTTAAACAAATAAAATTTACTTACTTACTTACTTACTATATCCTAATCCAGGTCCTGATCTATCCATATGCCAAATTTCATCCAAATCCGTTCAGTTGTTAAGTCGTGAAAAGATAACACACAGAGATTTTGCTACTTTGCAAACCCCTTTAACACTTTGCCCGTGCTGCGTATTGAATCCTTTTTTTGCCTGGAGAAATGCATACTGCACTTCCACTGGGAGTTAATGCTCAGTTGAGATGTCGCCTCTGTTGCCAAGCGGCACCGCAACCTACTTGTTGGCCGCTACCTCGTCGGCTTATCGGAAAAACCCTGGCGAGCGGCCCCCTCCTTGGGTTCCTCTTCGCTACACCGTGGTTGACCAAGCTACGACTACTGAGCCCCCTGCCTCGTCAATGCGGGAACCCACCGGGTTTTAAAACCTAGCTTAGCGTTTGCGGCATTTTTACTGACGAGGCATTTGGTAATAACCGTTAAAACAAAATAAAACAGCTGTGACTACAAACAATTTGTTATTTTTTGTCATCGGTGGCAAACTTTCAATAGGTGCCTCACTTTTCACTATTGGATGTTTGCTTCACTTAAACCACCCTACCGTTAATATAGCACGCATAGCAAAAGCATGAGTTTTAGAAAAAGTTCAGCTTTGTTGTGGTTGTGTGTCATCTCTATCACCCTGTACATCTGTACCACGTGTACCTCTATTAGTGCGCCTCTCTACAGCAGTTCACGGCCAGGTTTGCTTAGTACGAACATGTAGGTGGCAAACAAATGAGTCGCGCAGCTAACGAAACATCCTACATAGCATCTGTAGACTGTCGACTTGAGTCCTTACTTGTATTTTCCAGTATCTGCCATCAGATGGCAGCAAGTACCTCCAGAACTGGGCTCAGAAGATGAAGTTCCCTCAGAAGCTGACGCAGAACATGCTGCCCAAGCCGGGTGAGGTACCCAATCTAGAAGACTCAATGGTGGAACTGGTGAAGAACGAGAAAGGAGAGTACGAGATTCACCAGCCAAAGCCAGGGAACCTGCCGCATAAGGTAAAGTAGTCTTAATATCATAACAGAACATCACGCGTGTGTAAAGTTTAGGAAGAGGTCCACCAACATTTCCGCAAAGTTATTTTTAAGTTCCATAAAATAGGGGGCGAGCCTGTTGCCATTAACTGGGCAGATCGGGACTTTATAATAATAATAGTATGTGATTCAAAGCCAAGGAAGGACGGCACGGTTGACATCTGTCGGACTAGGGCATGTCACTGGCAGTGGGAATTTATCAGCCGTAATATCTCCGGCTGTTCTAGTCTAGCTAACGGAAACTATTTGCATAGACATAGCCTTGTAGCCAGGATGATCCACCAGAAACTTGCTCTTAAATCAAATCGAAAAGTGCTCGAATCTTGTTGACCCAGTTCTCGAAAATGGCAATGTCTCGTTGTATCCTGATCGGTCTATGATCACTGACAAGACAGTAAGCCTGACATAGTGGTGATAGACCGATTAGAGCGTCTAGCATTTTCTACATGTTTTCTTTATATACTAATATTTAAAAATGTAACAAATATGTATAGAAAATGTTAAAATACGAAAACATAGAGTGAAAGCGACAAAGGGTCCCTATTACTAGCCTGCACCAGTTTCTGTCTGTATTAAGTTATTGAAAAGGTCCCAGTCACAGAATAAGTGTCTTTCTAGGACGTCTATCATTGAAAAACACATCGCGTACTAAGGTTCTGTACGCGACTCCGACTCGAACTTGGCAGTTGGCACAGTTTGAATTATCCCTAAATATCGGACCTATCAAAACAATAAATTCCTCTCTATATATATAATTCCTCTCTATTCGCAGGTTCTTGAAGACTTGAAGAGGCTGTACAAGATCAAGAGCGAGGCCGCGAAGAAGATGACTGCGAGCGGCGAGACGCAGAAGAGGAGCGAGGAAGAAGTCAAGAAGATCACAGAAGATCTGTCCAACGTAGACCTAGACTGAGACTCTTGAGATTCAGTCGCAGCTTTTTGTACACTTTTGTAATAAATTGATTTAGGTTAGAAGTCTGTTGTTTTATTGTGTGCGAATATGCGTAATTCGAACAGGGTATCTTCTATGATATCTTGAAGATATCATGTTTCTAGTGTGTACAGGACGAATAGCACTATGCCTTTTACACAACGTAATTGTGATGGCAATAAAACGTCATAGTAAGGCCCCAGGTTCTACAAAAAGAAAGCAACCTCGGCTATCTTGTCTGTCTGTCGCAATCGGCGTTTCGGTGTTATTAATCAAAATTAATAATAGCAAAATTTAATCTTGTGTCGAAGGTTTCATAACAAGGATCAAGGTTTATAATCTGGCTATTCAGTTAGCGGCCATATCTCGTACTCAGCCCTAGAAAAAAGGCAAATGACCTGAAGGGTATCCTGCAATCTTTGAAATTATCAAACTGTACAGAGAGATACATCTTAACTGCGTCTGGTCTGTCAGACCACATGACCGTGAAGTCGCCTACAAGAAACGATCGCTTCAGTTTTTCAAACGTCTTGGGGATTGATCCGGCTGTCGCAGACGATCGACCTGGGCCGCAACAGCCACACTCGGTCTATAGGTACAAGTTTTGGTTAGATCAGATGGAGCTGAAGGTAGAACAGACTGACCATGTATACCAGCTTCAAAGTGGGCGCTGGCAGGGTTTTTAAGCAATCACATTCAGGATGAAACATAAATTGGCAAATCTGTCGAATAAATTGTGGGTTTTCCTTAATCTGATGATTTTTAAAACTGTCCAAATCGAAATTTCCTTTAGCGTCAAGTCGCACTCGATGATATGAAAATGAAAGATCCTGCACGTAATATCTCCTTTTTGGTCTCGTATCTGAAACTTTTCAGATATATTCATAATCATCATTTATTTGAGGTTTATAAATACAGATCTTAGCTTAGATGAAATAGAGCGCTATGTTTCCCAGGACGCATAAAAATACGGTGTTCAAATTTGATTTAGTACAAATTAGTTAAAACTTTAATTCAATAAAAAAAAATGGTACCTAGGATTAACGTCAATTATTTTTCAACACACTTGCTCATAAAGTGGCTCTAATTTTACCGCAATTAGGCACATAATGAGACCTGTTATCAAACTGTGACTTTTTCATTACTATTATTCACAAGTGAGATAAAGAGATTTTTTTTTAATTTATTGGTTGAGTTGCTTTGTTCTTAAAAAAGTTTCGATACAAAAAATATCGTGCTCAATAGTACAAATGCAACATATTTCATGCAACTTCGTATTTAAATAGATAATTTCAACTTGTACGTGTTTAATAAATAAAACTTTCACTTAAATATAACTTTTGTTTTTGTCTATAATAAAGAAAACTTGTAATTCCCCATTTTGTACGTGGCTAAAACGCTATCCGCGAAAAACTAAAAAAAGATAACTCATTATTTTTAGTCTATGGCCGATCGCCATTGTTAGATGCGCGCGCATAGGAAAACTGATTAATTTTGCCCGCCATTGCGAAAAAAAATTCACAACTCGTTTTCACTGTTAGAAATGAATTTTTAGTATTATTTTCTTCACAAGTGTGTTGAAAAACGTCGTATGATACACGTGTGTATTGATGATTACCGTCCTCGGCTCTCTTAAGACCCTCACCTAACGGCTCGGATCTCAATGGCGCCTCAGCGGTAATCACCAACTTTACACACTTGTACCATAATGTACTATTAAGTCACACTTACAGTAGTTCCTTAATGAAAAAGAAAAATAAATATAATAAAAATATAGTAATGCCATGTTAAATTAATTTGTCATCTTAGTAGGTACCTACTCATCAACAGTATAATAATATTTTTGGGTGCACGGTTGGCGCAGTGGTTGAGCGATTGACAGCTGCGCTGCGTGTCGCGGGTTCGATTCCCGCACGGAACAAATATTTGTATGACCTACAGATATGTGTTGCGGCTCTGGGTTGTATATGTGAGTTTATATTTTTCTAAACGCACCTACGATACAGGAAGAAATTCCTAGTGTGGGGCAAGGATAAAAAAAATTTAACAACAAGTAATAATTTCTTATTTTTTATGTTAAATCTATTGTTTTATGGCGTCTGGCATTTTAATGTAAATACGTGGGGCCATACCCAGAGAACACTCTTTTTTATTAATGTAGTTTTTTTACATTTGCGATTACTTATGGATATATTCTCTCAGCAAGCCTACTCAACTGTCAAGTTTTCGAATATATGTTTGCTCAAAAACCCTGCCGCCTCGCCTTATAGGACGACCTACTAGGTTTTACAAACAAGCCGTTTTCTATAATAAAGGCTACTCTCAGCCATTCACATTCATACTCAAAACCAATCCTGAACGAAATAAATAATTACTGATTTAATAAAACCGACGAACGAGAAAGTGCGAGTCGGACTCGCGCACGAAGGGTTCCGTACTATTTTCGCAAAAAAGCGGCAAAAGTGTCACGTTTGTTGTATGGGAGCCCCACTTAAACATTGTTGTTATAGCGGCAACAGAAATACATAATCTGTAAAAAATTTAGCTGTCTAGCTTTCACGGTTCATGAGATACAGCCTGGTGATAGACGCTAGACGGACCGCGGAGTCTTAGTAATAGGGTCCCGTTTTTACCCTTTGGGTACGGAACCCTATAAAACCATTACTAACCAAGGTTACAAAACTCCCTAAACATAAGCGTTTAGGTGCAATGTTTGATCAATCAATACATAATTACTGTGAGAAAATGAAAACAATGCTCTTAGGTACCTAAACCATAATGGCTGTCATATTGTTCATAGCATTTGTTCTTGTGCGTTTGGCCAGAAACAACCTTTTGTACATTTAGGTAATAACTAATTAAAATATTTGACAATGTATGAAAAGTTCTGTCTGTGTGTGTTTGTTGTGATTTACAGTAAGTACTTATTACTTTGATTATTTTAACATAGATGTAACACCACACCCGTTTTCCCCAAAGGGGTAGACAGTACAACAAAATTGTCCATGAACTCGTTCACACACGTCCTTGCACGGGCCAGTGACGCAACATCAATGATTGGGCCCGGCCCTGTCACGTCCCGGGCACGGCCCTGATATGTGTGGTACCTTTAACCTCTTACGTGCCCGAAATATGGATTCACGCGAGACACATACCTAACAATTATGGCATTCAGCCTGTTAGGGCCGAGTTTCTCACCTCTAAATTAAATTATAGGCTGTTGAAAATTCATTCACCCAATCACAGCAGATAACGCGTGCTTGACAATTTGTCACATTAATTCTGCGATGGTTTAGAGATGAGAAACTGCGGCCTATGTCCCATAAAATGAAAGCCACAACATAGATAACATCACGCCTGAATTCCTCGAAGGTTTGGGCAGCGGAGCAACTATAGTATCTAGATCCACATTTCGCCATTTAAGTCCCTTGCCACTACGCTGGGCTACCATCAGCTCTTAGAGTAAGGTTATTTTGAGTGTCTGGTCTAGACAGACCAGAAGCCGATTTTCTGACCGTCTGGTCAGAATATCGGCTTCTGGGCCAATACTGGAAAAGTTTCGACGAACCTAGCGAGGTAATTGTGTAGCAAATACATTCATGCCCTTTCATTTTTATAAGCTTTTATTTAACTTGCAATGTATGTATGTGTGTTCGGTTCAAATCTAGCAACTGAATTTTAAAGCAGTTATACTCAACCGATTAAATTTTGCATGAACGTTAAGTTTGGGTGACAATGCATGGTTAGCTAAATGACATCATATGGGTATCAAATGAAAGGGTTTGCTGAGAAGAATACGAAAAAAATATATAATAAAATATATATATAAATGAGAAAATATGGATAGTTTTATAACTATTCAGCTGTATTCATTGCGTGTGAAAACATTATTTCAAACTCGACTCCGATAGAAACTGTGTTATGTTAGTTAGATATAGTTCTCGCTAAACTTCTTGGCCGCCTTGTGGTTGGCTACAATGGCTGCACAGTAGTAAATCTCATACAGAACCAGCACCGTTTCGTGCCTTGCGCATCGGTAACCAAATTCGGGGTGGCCCAGAAGTTTGGCGAGCACTATACGCATTATGGGTGCAAGATACTTACGATCTCAGATCAAATAAAAAGTCAAGAAGGAACGTTGCAAACAACGAAGTAACACCGGTTAAAACTACGCCTTGTCGTAAGTATACATACACAATTACATGCACACACGTACAACGAAACTACGCCTTAGCTTGTCAGTCGAGGATTTTATTTGATCTGAGAGCTCGACTGACAAGCTCAAATTACATGCACACACGTACAACGAAACTACGCCTTAGCTTCTCAGTCGAGCTCTCCGATCAAATAAAAAGCTCCACTGACAAGATAAGGCGGTTTTAACCAGCGTCACCTTGTTGTTTGCAACGTCCCATCTTGACTTTTTATTTCATCTGGCCCACGACGCTCAAACAATAGATCTACAAAACTATCGCTAACTTTGACCTTTTAATTTATATTAAATCAACAGGTATTCCCAGTAAAGCTATATCTCTGGTGATACCGGAAGATGTTCCAGCAGGGTTTGCAGCTATCTTTGGATTTGCTCCACCGATCACTAAAGGTACCTAAATAATTTATAAAGTTGTTTCTGAAACGCCCAATTTAATCGCTGTTAGTAGGTTTAGGTTTAAGATTTTATTTAAGTTCAATTAATCTGCCTAGCCTTTCCCCAACTATGTTGGGGTCGTCCAGTCTAGCTGGAATCAGCTGAGTACCAGTGTTTTACATGGAGCGACTGCCTATCTGACCTCCACAACCCAGTAACTGGGTAACACGGTAACCCTTGGCTAGACTGGTGTCAGATCTCAAGCTTCTGACTACTCGTAACGACTATCAAAGATCTTCAAATGACAGCCGGACCAACGGCTTAACGTGCTTTCCGAGGCACGGAGGAAACTCGATATGTTGAAATGGTCACCCATCCACGAACCTACCTCGTCAAGCGTTGCTTAACCTTGATGATCAACCCGTGCGGCTGTTATTATTAAGCCATTGAGCTCCTCCTTAAGTTCGTGAGATTTATTTCATATGTTTTTAATTTTTAGGGAACGATCATCGTTTTGGCTTTGGGTTTCGTCTCGGCAACCACGCAGATTTTCAAATATTGTACGAGTTTGGGCCCCAATCTGTTACCAAGCCTCTACAGCCCTCAAGTAAGATGTTCATTACAATATTACTTATCTATTTATAGAGGGAGAGCTGGTTGAGTTTTTGAGTGCGATTATTCAAGACAAAAGCATATGTGAGCTTTCCTTATATCTGACGACTTTGAAAACATTGATTTGCACAATTAAGTATTAAATGTCGAAGGCCCATAATTTCTTCGCCGATACGCCTACGTAGTAATAAGTATAAGTAGATATGCCTACTTATTACCCGACTACGGCAAAGCAAAAGGGAGGGTTATGTTTTTTATCGGTATGTGTGTATGTATGTTCATCTGTTCCCTCATATTTTCTAAACTGCTTATCATAATTTGACAAATGAGGTGTCGTTGGAAGCGTCTTGTTTGTCCGCTGGTTATAAGCTCTGTGACGTCACATTAAATTTAGATGGCACCCTCTAAGGGGCCCGAAGTCAAGCAAAGAGTTGGTACGTCATATTTTTGTCAAGCGTACCTTTTGTGAGACATATCCCGTCAAAGTCATGAAAATTAATGTTTTACCCGACTACGGCGTCGCAGTGTTTGTTTAGTGAATATTAAATTTCCTACATCAACTACGTTATCGTCATACGATATCTAGAGCCCACTCTTGTAACATATGCATTATCTAGATACATGTAAAACAACAAATCCTAAACAGAAACAAAATGTGATTTGGCTGTGCAAAAACCCCAAAATACTTTAAATAAAAAATAAGTTCAAAAACTAAAACCCGACTACTTACTGAAAAATCACGCTCAAAAGTATGAAACAAGAAAAAATCTAAAATTGTTATGTACACACTATTCGATATGTATCGAACTTGAAAAAAATAATGTATTGTATTTCATACATACTCATAGTGGTTGTCATAGTATAACCGTGGTCGTATGCTACTTTGCAGAATGTATTGTAGGTGGAACAGCCGTAAGTACCTACTTCCGTTAACTGCTCCTTTTGGAAATCTGAAAGTGGACCCTGATTGGGGTTCCTGTCTGATTTTTTTCGGACATAATCTCGGTGTTCTCTCAGCAAGCCGCAGCTACTCAACTATCAACTCTTCGCACTGAATATGCTTGCACAAATACCTTACCAGGTCATCCTAGTACCCGTTGTACCTAAGGCTACTATCATTAAGGCGATTCGCACACTGCACCGCATTACGCAGCCTAGCGTGGGAGTGCGTGTTCTTAAGTTGCTTGAAAGTATCTCTGTTTGCATTGAAAACACGCGTAGTGCAACACACAGAAAACGCATTCAAGCGCAGTGTCGTGACTTCGACGCCATGAACCCCGCAGCGTATAGCGGGCAGTGTGTGAATCGCCTAACTGTACGGACACTCCTTTTGGACCTCAAGAATGATTCCTCTCACAAAGTAATCTCGTAAACACACACATATACACACGCACACACACTTAACACATAAATACACAAACACACACAAATTAACTAAGTATTGTATTGTATTACTACTATACAATTCATACATAAAGGTTTTTTTAACTCTTATTTCCAGATGCAATTTCAAATTTTACACACTATTTCTATAATAATCCGCCAATCAGGGGATCGCCACTGCCTTTCATTAACACTGGCTAAATTTTTGCCTATCTAGAACAGTACTTTTCACCCATCTTTATTGTATAAGGTTCTTAGGTCATCGGATAATATGAAACTTAAAATGCCAATGCATTCCACTACCTTCCTAGACAAATCTTTTACTGTCCAGGCCACTCGTCTATGGAATGCATTGCCTGTGACTATAAGGCGCGCGCAATCACTGCCTGTTTTTAAGCGACTTGTGAAGGAGCACTACTTGTCATTGTGATCATAATGTTGTATAAGCTGAATTGTTTTCTTGTCTGTATATTAGTTGTATTTATGTATCTATTATTTTATTTTGTTTAGTTTATATTTTGTATTTAGTATCTACATTCTTAATAAATTAATTATTTGTTGTAAAATTTGCACCAAGTGCAACCCCATATTGTGTCCAGGCTGTCTCTTTCCATTCTTGGTTGCCTGGAAGAGATCGCGGTTCGCGATAAGGCCGCCTGTTGTATGTTTGTTTTTGTTACAAGATGTCTTTTTGATTAATTTTTATCTTGGTGTACAATAAAGTATATAATAAATAAATAAATAATATAGCGGACGCCTCGCGGTTTCTCCCGCGTAGTTCGCGTTCCCGTGGGAATACAGGGATTAAAAGTAGCCTATGTCACCCGGGGATAGTGTAGCTATCCAACGGTGAAAGGATTTTTCAAATCGGTCCAGTATTTTTTAAGTTTATTCGTTACATACAAAAATACTAATCTTTCCTCTTTATAGTATTAGTATAGATATTGATTGAACCCAAAAATATATAAAAGATTGCAAAGTTTACAAATGTTGCATACATTTGTAAACTTTGCAATCCCATTATGAAATAAACTATTATTACTATTATTATGCCCATATCATCACACTTGTGTTTCCCGAAGGCATATGTATACCTAGTTATGTGTCAAGTCAGATGTAGTAGGCACCTACTCAGGAGGCTAGTCTTACTATCAACCACGCACAAATCCAGACTCCAGACTGCTAAAGAAATTCCAATGTATAAAAACCCAATGTAAATTTGCCCGACCTGAGAACCAAAACCCGCTCAGTTACACTTGCGACCATTTGGTACACTAACGAGTCTCGTTTAAACGATTGACTTACCCTAATTCATAATTTACAAATGATGTAATGACTGACGAGATTTACCATAATTCATAGATTGTGTAAGCTAATTTACAAATGATGTACGACTCGGCCGACTTCTAGAATGGCGACCGCGAACCAGCAGACGATGCGTTGGAAGTCCTCCCACTAGGTGGACCAATGACCGTTGCGGTCAATGTGGCGGCGCCTGGGGGAGGCCTATGTCCAGAGCAGTGGACGTCTTTCGGCTGAAATGATGATGATGATGTACTGTGCACCTCTCTGTAATGCTCGCCCACTCCCGCCTAACCGCGCGGCGCCCCGGGCGCGGTCGCCTCGTACGCCAATAGAGAGTCGAAAGTCAGTGTGACGTGACAGCGCCAGGTGCTTAGTTATTTTGACCGAGTAGTAACGATTTACTTACCTGCCCTAATTCATAGATTGCGTGAGTTTTGAGTTAATTTACAAATTATGTAACTTCCTAATGATTTTCGCAGAGGTTCGCTCCACGACCTACCGTCAACGCTTCGCGCGACGCTGGCCTGTGTTCGAACTGCTGGTTCGTGCGGGAGTCATCAACAGGAAGTCAAACGACTTAAACATGAAACAGAACTGTAATGACGAACCTAGATAGACCAGTTTAAGTACAGGATCTAGATATGCTTATGGTCAAAGCATATTGAGGCAGAGTCGAAGCGAAGCGATGTGAGCGAACACGCGCGTCTTCGCGAGCTGAAACGTATGCATTGTAAAATACGTTGTGGAGGGATCAAACAATGTACATTTTAGACTAATACTTCGCTTCGCTGCGACTCGGAGTGTGCTTTGACCCTAAAATGCCCAGTTTCTGGACAACAAATTATCTTAAAATTATTATGAAAAAATAACTAACACGAATTAACTAACTAGTTCGATTTGATTAATGAATTCACTTTAATTCAAGAGCATATCGCAACACTTGATTTGCCTTTAATTTGGGACACTTAGGGCGAGTTTCTGAAGTCGACGTCACATCTCTAATCAGCTGACAATTTGTCACAAATTAACCAGCCGTCAGTTGTCAGTGAGTTTCTCAACTCTGCATCATCGAGAAATTACGTAATCGCTTGTTACATTTAATAATTTATTTCGGTTGGCTACCCTAGCTAGTATTCATTCAATTCCTTCACTACTATAACGTAATAGTATTTTATCTTGAGCGGCTGGGTTGGTGTAGCCCGCAAGTTAAGCAAACCTTACCAGGGACGATTTTTGGATGGGTAACCACGTTTTTTTTTGGTTTGTTTTTTTTTGGATAGGTGACCCCACACAGGTTAAGCAACACTTACCAAGGTTTTTTTTGGATGGGTGACCGCTTTTTTTTGGTTCGTTTGTTTTGGATGGCTGATCCCGCCAGGGTAAGCAACACTTACCAAGGTCAGTGTTTGGATGGGTGACCACTTTTTTTGGGTTCGCTTGTTTTTGGATGGGTGACCATGCCAGGGTAAGCAACACTTACCAAGGTCAGTGTTTGGATGGGTGACCACTTTTTTGGGTTCGCTTGTTTTTGGATGGGTGACCATGCCAGGGTAAGCAACACTTACCAAGGTCAGTGTTTGGATGGGTGACCACATTTTTTGGGTTCGCTTGTTTTTGGTTGGGTGACCTTGGTAATATTAATTAATAATTAAATTTTTGTGGTGATGACCTTGACCTGACCTTGGTTAGTGTTGCTTACCCTGGCGGAGTCACCTATCCATAAACAAGCGATCCAAAAAAAAAGTGGTCACCCATCCCAAGACTGACCTTGGCAAGTGTTGCTTAACCTGGCGCGGTCACCACCCCAGCCGCTTCAAGCTAAACACAAATCTATCCAGAAACTGACCTCGATAAGTACTAAATACAGGGTACAGTTAAAATTAATGCGCGTGAGGAAGGTTCGATTCCCAGGTCAGTAATTTATTTTATTCTATTTTTATTTACCTAAATACAAAATAACTATTTTTGATAATTGTGTCAAGTTTTTATAATGTAATTAATTTAAAAAGTTTGTAACATCCTATTTTTTTTAAATCTTGCTAACAACATATTACATATTTATTTCATACTTATTTTATTAACATATTTTTAATAAAATATTAATATAATTTTCAACCCATACCACAGTTTTCGACGACCCCTATTATCTTTTTTATCGTAATATAAGCCTTTAAAATCATAATATTAATTTTAATCTGCGAATAATCGACCAATTTCCAACAATTTATGATTAAACGAACTTACCCTAAGTGAAGTTCTATCATAATTATACGAAGTGCCTCGTCCGAAGAGATTAGTACCTGTAATTAATGATTATTATTTACATGTAGTACCGGCTACGGGAGGCTACTCAAATCACTATGTTTTAGAGACAATATTATTATATTTTTTATTTTTTTTTCTTTCCCTGGCAGCTCTGTGTCGGCTGTCAACTTGTCATTTAGTTTAGAGTTATGGATGTTTTATAGATATTTCCAGAACGCTTCTGGGTTATACCTTAGGGTTGGGAGGGTGTTACTAATCTCTTCGGACGAGGCACTTCGTATAATTATGATAGAACTTCACTTAGGGTAAGTTCGTTTAATCATAAATTATACTTTGTGCCTCGTCCTCGAGATTAGTACCTGTAATTAATGATTATTATTTACATGTAGACTTTGAGAGTTAAGTTCTGGAATTATCACATACACTATGATGAATTTGTGAAGTAAAAGCTTTCTTTCTTTAAAATACTTAATTATATTTTTATAGACTAACCATCATGGTTGTCCATAGGTGAAACCTATAGATTCTTCCACATAGATTCTTAATCAGTTCATTCAGATATGTTCTTAATTATTTGTTTTGGCAAATTTATTATTTACTTTTTTATTCTCATTGTTATAATGTTTATAGATTAACAATCTGAGTTGTCATTAGATATCAAAGGTTCATATTCGGTCATTTTCTTAATTATTATTCTTATCATAATAGATAATTATCAAAGGTTCATATTCAGCATCGACCATTCAGTCATTTTCTTAATTATTATTCTTATCTTAATTATCTAATTAACAAAATATTTTTTGCCTATTATTTATTGTCAAAAAGTATTAAAGTTTTTTATAGACTAACAATCACAGTTGCTTTTAAGTAACATAGGTACTTAACCAAAATGTTTATATATATTCTTAATTATCTTTTTAACAGAATATTTGTTGCCCACTTAATATCAATATTAAGGTTTGTTTATAGAATAACAATCATAGGTGTCATTGGAAAACTAAAGTTCTTAATTAACCATTCAGTTAATATTATACATATATCTGTTTTAACAAAATACAGTTTTGCTTTTTTATTACTATTGTTAGTTTCCTTATATACTGATACTCCTTCCTTATAAGTTAAAGTTGCTGGTTGTTGTATTAGTTAGTACATGTTAGTTAAATAAGATATCTTTAATCACAGCTAAAGATTTATTTTGCTAAATCATTTTGATCCTTTACACTAAAGGTCTTTTATAAAATTTCCAGATGTACTTGAGTTGTAACTCCAGCCTGCTGTTTTTAGTATCTCATAAATTGTCACACCTGGCTTTAGAAGTAGCAGCGTGGCGTGTGCTGTGAGCTAAATATACGTGTACCTACATCAATACTGCTAGTCTTTAAAGTACACTTAATCCAACGACTGATAGTCTGTTTGGACATTAATTTGGTATAGTTTCTTGGTGCCTAAAATAATTCTTATATGTTTATTAATGTAGGCTACAAGGGTTTCAGCTGGATATATTACTGTTCTGTCTGAAGTATTGATTGATTTAGTTCATATATGAGATTTTTTGAGGTCTGAAATTTTGATGGTTATATGCATTGATTCTATTTCTATACTTTGATTTTATTTTTGACAGTTGTTCTAGAGACAACATCTCATTTGTGTACAAAATTCCTAATACTTCCAGAATCTGGGCTGTTTCCCAGGTGGCATTGTATTTTTGGGCAGGTTTATTTTTGACAGTTGTTCTAGAGACAACATCTCATTTATGTACCAAATTCCTAATACTTCCAGAATCTGGGATGTTCCCCAGGTGGCATTGTATTTTTGGGCAGGTAAAAGGTAGTCTGAACACGCCCTTAAAATATTTTCAGAGTACATTAATGTTTAAGGTATTGTCAGTGATAATGCCAATTTGCGACAGTTAAGCATTTTTTATATTTTTTACTAGAATTAGAAAGTTCTGTTAAGAAATTATATTACCATTGGTGTCTAAAAAAAAATATACCAGTTAATTAAACATGTGTCAATTGTTTGAAAAAGTTTTCTGATAGAGATGCTATCATAATTTCTATTGATGATGGTAGTATGCTTCGTCATAATAGACTTCACTACCTACACACTAGACTCCGACAGCCAGAGTAAGGTTGGTATGGATTTTTCCCTTGCTGTGAGATACTTTATTATTTTCATTAGGTTTAAGTATGATCATCTCTAAATTATGAGAAGTTCCCAATCGGGCAGAGTTGGCCATGGTGACCACTATGATGCCCTTAGCCTTATCCATTATGATTTTTCGTAGATATTTTAATATGATTGAGAATGGTGGAAACGCAGAAAAGAAAATTGGTTACATGTATATTGTAAAGGCATTCGGGTTGTTATGTATTTGTCATATTTTTTGTTAATGTGACTTGCAAATAGGTAAATTTCAGAATTCCAAATTTATCTTTCAATTATTAATCATATGCATTTTCTTTTAGTTCCCATTCTACATCGGGATGTGACTTCTGCAATACAGTATCAACTACTATGATTTTCAGTCAACCACATTATAAGGAGCGAAAATTAAATATAATGGTTTTCACACCAATGCCGCTGGCTAAGTTGAAGAGATGAGGGTAATGAACTCTACCCATTCGATTAATATTATATACTATATTGCTGTTGGGTTGTTTATACATAAGGGTATTTCACAATTATTGAATAGTTTATCAAATATTTAAAAAGACAAAGAATGATGCTAATAAATCCAATTAAAATTCATTTGATATTCACATTCCTTGTCTGACCACTGGCCCCTAGCAATCTCATCCCCACAGGCAGTCCCCCCCCTCCCCCGAATGAATGGCATATGGCCACCATTCAGGGAATTATTGTAGGGATATCTATGTATTTTTCATAATTTACTTCTCCTTGGAGGTTTAGGATTTTACACATTCTAGTTTTTTGGTATTTATAAAGCCATCCATATTCAATAGTAGGGCACGCTGAGAGCAGTACCTAGTCCTACAAAACATATAAATTGTCAGATTTCATAATAGATAAGTTTTCTTATCTGTCAGTTATAAGTCTTTTATCAATAATATATATCCCAAAAATATACCAGTATTAATGGGTGTAAGTTTGTTATTTACTAACTTGTGATTAACCTCTTAGTGTTTTCAATATTTTCAGTCAACAATGAATGGCCACAGGATCTTGGGTAATTTGTTGGCAGATTTCATGACTTTTGTGAAAATGTAAGTTGCAGTGTTTTACCCAAATGGTAGTAGACCGAACTTATACAATTTTCCAAGAGGGTATTCTAGATATTTGCTAGAATTTTTGTGATATTTTATAAGAGACTGCATCTTTAATGTATTTTATGTATGGCCATGGAACTATCATTTGATATCATTTTTAGTACTGTGCACAAGTCTTCAACTTTGAAACGACTTACATCAATGTACTTATTAAGGCTTTATTGCCATTGGGTTTTTATCTTAAGAAAAACTTGAGACAAATTTTCCTTTTCAAGGCTGGCATTTAGATGTTGCATCTTAGTGTTTTTGCAGCTGGGCTATCTTAAAGTGTTGTGGATACCCATGAAACCCTCAATCCATGATAACATGGTCTTATCATCAGTGATAAATTACCACTATTTATAAGAATTTATAAGCAACCAGGGTAGGTACCTTACTGAGTTTAGCAGCGTCGAGGTAGAGATGTAAAGGCTCCCTGTTCTCCTGTCGCCCTTGTGGCGCTGGTGGAGCTTTCGAGTATTTTGCTTAGAATGTGTTGGGTTCTTTCTTGGCTTTGGGTGCTGTTGCAGCATCTGATTTAGAAGCCGCTTTACCAGCTCGATGAGTTTCAGCAAGTGTTTACCCGAACAGATATTTTTCTATCTTTGTGTTTTGAACTTGTCCTAAGGTCCTTTTTTATTGAGCCGCAACTAAATTTGCATCTAGTAATTGAGTCACAACTCACAATGTTGAACTTCACTTATGGTGCGAGTGGTATCCATTATTCAACTTAATAGATCTGTATCATTTTCATTTGTATCCAGTACTTTGGATAATGTTGCTCCTAGGATGGAGATGGTGCTGAGTAGTCTTTGTTTTGCTTTTATGGCCTTGTTCATCAATAATTTGGTCATTTTGCTGTATAGCATAAGAGCCCCAAGTTTTGTCACATTCAATGTCAGCGGTTATTTTCCCTGCGCAAAGAGCTGTAGGGGAAATACCCGCCTGTGGTCTCTATGGAAACAGGCCTCATGTTGCAAGATGTTCCAGACAGCTGGCCACTTCCTTGTGGAGTTCGGCCCCATCACCATACTCTGTGTTCAATGTTGGGTCAACCCAATGAATTTTGAGAGCGTCTGTGTGTTTCTGGCCTGGAATTGTGAGGAAGATCACTACTGTTCGTGGTTATTTTGGTATTTTCTTGGTCATATTCGACTTTAATTGTTTCCATTTCATTTGTGGCATCGTCGTCTAGGACTTTGCCTGGAATGATTACAAACCATTGTTTTACTGCCGGTTGATAACCGAGTTATAAAATCTGGTGGGTGTAGCAATTCCAAAGAATTGAACGAAACCAGTGAATTATTGAATATTGTGAGACAGTCCAATGATCTGCTCGAGTGCATTCGTTAAATTCGTAAAAGAATTAAATTATATTTCATGATCTCGTAAGTATGCGGTGAGACAGCCCGATGGCTTGCCCGAAATGCATTATTCGTTTGAGAATTATTGAATGTTGTCAGACAGTCGGATACTCTGCTCGGATAAGGTAAAATAATTAAATTATGATGATCTCGTAAGTATGCGGTGAGACAGCCCGATGGCTTGCCCGAAATGCATTATTTGTTTGAGAATTATTTAATGTTGTGAGACAGTCCGATTTTCAGCTCGAATACAGTCGTTAGAAAAAAGAAATACATTTCTTTTGATTGATAATCTCGTGAATATGCAGTGGGACGGCCCGATGGCTTGCCCGAAGTGCATTATTTGTTAGAGATGCAAAATAGTTGTAGATATATGTACAATTAAATCAAAATATAATTTTACAGAGTTACGAGTAGGTACCTTGTGGGTCTAAATATGGCGTCGACTCTTGAGACGATTTTGTTTTACTTCGTTTATGTCGAGCATGTTTTAAATTGTTTCCAGGTTTTTTCATTTTTCACCTGATTCTCTCGCATTCCTCGGTTGACAATGATGTGTCCTTTTTGGCATTTTACAACTTTTAAAAACTGTTCTTTGTATTTAAAAGTTTAGTTATGTGTCGAGTAGCGACGCACTAAAACCGTGAATGACAAGTTGACAGCCGACACAGAGCTGCCAGGGAAAGAAAAAAAATAAAAAATATAATAATATTGTCTCTAAAACATAGTGATTTGAGTAGCCTCCCGTAGCCGGTACTACATGTAAATAATAATCATTAATTACAGGTACTAATCTCGAGGACGAGGCACAAAGTATAATTATAAATTAGGCTCGTTGACAAGAGATTAACATTGAAAATGGTTCTCAGAAACCCAAAACTGCTGTAACATGTGGTTAATTCGAGATTTTCTCAAATGTGACAAATTGTTAAACGCTTGTCACAGTTGGGTGTTGAGAAACTGAAAGTAGAATTAACAGGCGATTAATCGTCGATTACGTTAACAGCCCGATAATTGAGACGTGGGAAACTGGCAGTTAGTTAATTTCTTGCCGGAGAACGGGTGTTAAATCATTTTAGGTAATAAAATAAAAGTCATCGAATTTTATGTATCTTTTTTATTATTTCTCATAAAAATGTTTGACTGACTACTGTACATTAAAACCTAGAACAAGAATTCCCGCCAAAATCGGCGGCCATTTTGTTAATTACATTAATTCAAAATGGCGAAGCGTGTATATGGATTAATGATGTATTTGCCTTCTAAAGCGTATCTATTGTAGTATGTAGATAAATATAAAAATTAATTGAATATTATGAAAATATCTTTTTGTCATCTTAAAACTGACGGTTGTGTCGTTGAATAATTAGTTAGACAACCGACCGCGTTTCAGTAGCTCTTGAAGTAGGTACCAAACGGCTTAGGTTACGCTAGACACGCACTGATGCTGCCACAACTACGGACGACCAGAGACCCTACCATAAGCTATTAGAGCAAGGGTATATCCATTGTGCTTAGAGGACAGATGTATGCAAGTCATATAAATCTGTCTCTTATACAGGAAATAACCTTGCTAAGCGGAAAGCGGTTATATGACATGTTAACGTCATCTTTGCAGGGTGTGACAGAGACAGAGCTATACAGGACGAATTGCACCATCCCTTTTTCAGTACGGGATCATAGTTACTACAACACTTGGGGCCCGTGTCGTCCCGCTCCCACTTTTAATGATCACGAACTTTGGCGTTGAGTTATGTGCTCCTTACTATACAAGGCAGGCAGGTGTTAGGTATGCAATCAGAAATATTTAGGCATTGAAGATGTACTATATTACTATCCCTTAATGTATTATGTGAACGCTTAAGATTATTTTCTTAATTAGAAAGACATCGTTTTGTAAAACTGGAATATTGGACTACAGACGCAATAATCACTTGTTTGCAGAAAGAATAAAGTATTTATAAGAATAATCAAAGGTCAAAAGTACATTCGCAATCATCCAAAGCCAAAGTGCCTATAATTTGTTCGTAGAAAATCGTGAACAGTCCACAAGTGATACAATCTATAGTATCGAAACTAAAACTTGAACCATCGATCTTCTATAAAGCCATCTTAGATACTTAACTTTGGGTACGACTGTACTTTTGCCAATTGACTACATAGGCTAAATAAATATTGTGCTTAGCGCTGAATGTGATACGGTGTGTGTATAAGCCTGGCTAACAACAAAATAAATAAATGTATAGGAGATCAACCACTATCTTTGGATTGGAGCTTTGGTACTTACCGACGTTGTGCAGCAACAAAACTTATTTCAATATAAACCTGACCTAATATAAAAGAATACTCACATAAATAACTTGCTTCCGATAACTAGTGGGATTTTCTAGATAATTTGATTCAAATATGTATATAAAAAGGCTCTTTTCTGTACTTAATATCAAGACAAAATGCATTTACTTATTGGGAGCAATTTATTGCAGAACCTATTTTTTGTCGACAGAGATGAACTAATGTGCAAGGGGAATGTTATGAAAAAGAATGCACAACGCGGTACCTACCAATATGGCCAATCTCCTTTAGTCTGATGTCACATCTTGGGTGCTTGACAAAAATCTGTGCTTGAGTCCAATTTGGAAAAGGAGATATAACTACATGACTTAATATTGATATTATAATTTTAGGGCACTTATATCTAATTCATAAGATGACGTATTATGTACAATGTTATTCTCCGGTTTCTGAAAGACTAATCATCACAGGAATTATCCAATAAACTGTCAAACTAACGTTAAGTGCTGTGATTGGCGGATTGGAATCATTTAACAGTCCTGAAAGTAGGTGTATTTTTTGCGCGTCTCCAAACCGCGTGAATGTTCCATTCGCATTATTTTACTTTTCTAAAATTTCTTCAAATTCATTATTTTGGAAATTCCTACATAATCAAACATGATATTAATATCAATTATGTTTCTACCGAGTAGAAAAACTGAATCTTTAAAAAAAACTTTACTTACAAATCCCAATAATTTCATGTGTCTTAATGACACTTGCACATCGAGTTAAAGAAAGAGACCGCCCCACAGAGAGAGAGAGATAATGCTCTACAAAGACGAAATGTTTCTTATGCCCTATGTACACATTTGTATTCACATACGGTACATTGTAAGAAGGGTTTTCTGAAACGATGAGAACTAGGTGGCAGCACTGAGAAATCAGGTTCAGGGACCTGTCACAACATTAATGTTGTAAAATTGATGGCATCGTCAAGTTCGTTCAAGACTGCCAAAAATATTAAGGATTATTGCACTTAAGTTGCGTTTTCAAAGGAAAGCACCACTTGCCAAAGTGGCGCCAGCTGGTGGCGTGATTTTCCCGAAACCCCCCGATAATTAGGTTAGGTAGCGAATCATTCTTATTTTTCTTTCAATTCCAGATAATATCACTTGTAATATTTGGATGGCCCCAATATCCTCATAAATTACGTTTGTGTAGAGTTCAAATTATCAATACGGCACTAAATAGTAGGTACAGTCAAAACAGTTTTATAATAGAACGAATTACTAGTTTAAATAAATAAATCAAGTGTAAAATGGAACAACAATGAACGTAGCCAAATCGTGCAAAGATAAGAAAATAAAAAAATAACCAAAAAATAAATTCAATATAATTTTATTTCGCCTAAATTAAAAATTAGTGTGCTTTGTTGCTATACAAAAGAAAAAAATACAGAGTCCAGTTACTTAAAAATTACAAGAAAAAATATAAACTTAGAAATTATTTATAATAGTATTAAAATTAGTCTTTTCCACAGATGGCAATACAATTGAACATTAAATAAAGTTACAACTAGACGTTCTTCATAACCGCGGTACAGGACCGCTCGTAACTTAGTTGAGTCACTATTATTTATTTATTTACAAAACGAACAGGAGTTGGAAGCGACATTTTTATTTCATTAAACATAATACTTCGTCAAATGCCTCCAATAACTCTGATTTTATTCAAATAGCCCATCATAATTTGCACGTCAAGTAAACTTGCAGTTCTGCACATGGTACAAAATCACAAGACACTTTACTTCTTGGCAAAATATTCGCTACAAGAGTGTTCTACATTTTCCTTTAATTTGACAATGATCTCTGACATTTTATTGGAACGCAGGACGTTACAAACTGACTTTCCTGAAGGCTCGACGCGATACGATTTATATCACACCAATAAGCGAAATTGCAAGTTTGTTTACATGGACGCAATACGATGCAGTTTGACCGATATGCACTAGAAATTATCTCAGAAAATACGTGCCCGATACCGCCTCGCCTATCAGCGCAATAAAAATTACGTCGCGCCATCAGTAGAGTCCCTGAGAAGTACACATTTGACAACAATATTAGTGTTTCAGATAAGTCTTAAGAAATTATTCATATATTTTTCTTTGGACGCGTGTATTCGTCGCTAACAATTCCTCACGTACGTTGTTCTACATTTAATTCACGTTCATGCGCACCAAAGCCAAGTTACATTTCAAGAAAAAAGTAGTAATTACAAAAAGAGGTTAAAATATAACATTGGCTGCAACATGAAACGCGTTTTGTGACATTTTCGTTACAAACAAAAAACTTATAATATACCGTTTATACATTGGACTTCAAATTGAGATTGGATCCACAATTTATTCTATTTACCCGCTACTATTTGCTTTGTAGGCCATATCTTCACGGTGTCATAAAAGGTATTCAGTTGAAAGTTGACAGTAGCAACCAACGATCCGATAATAAAGCCTCGTATCCACTATGTGGCATTTGATGGGATTACTAAACAAAAGTTCAAATGTTGCCTAGGTGCATACGAGGCTTTATATATAATAACTGACCACTATTCGTCTTTTGAGTTTTCTTTGGGGAAACCCAACATTGCCAAGGTTTTTAAAGTTTCAAAAACCATTTTTTTAAATTATGGCCCTCCTTTGCGTATAGAGTATTTAAATAACAATTCAACATAATATCTTCAAGGAATGGTTATATTCAGTCATTAAATTATCATTGCTTCATACATAATTTAATATTTTATCATTCATTTTACAATAATCAAAAACGTATAATCAATCATCTTAATTTTAAGGAAAGTTTACTTCCATGGTCTTTTTAAAATTTATTTTTTTATAAAAATGGACTGCCAATCATAATATATACATACCATCACGCCTGTATTCTCCGAAGGGATGGGATGAGGTGCTCCTATTTTGTTCACAAATTTCCATGTAATAGGGGACGAGTATATTGCCAATCAACCAGGCACAAATCCAGACTGACCGATCCAGGAATCGATCCCGTATTTTTTATTTATAGTATACACAATCTGCCGAGCCTTTTCCCAATTATGTTGGGGTCGGCTTCCCGTCTAACCGGATTCAGCTGAGTACCAGTGTCCTACATGGAGCGACTGACCTCTACAACCCAGTAACTGGGTAACACCATACCCCTTGGCAAGACTGGTGTCAGATCTCAAGCTTCTGACTACCCGTAACGACTGTCAAAGATCTTCAAATGACAGCCGGGACCGACGGCACGGCTTTAACGTGCTTGCCGAGGCACAGAGGCGTCTCGGTATGTTGAAATGGTCACCCATCCACGGACCCACCTCGTCAAGCGTTGCTTAACCTTGAAGATCGACCCGTGCGGCTGTTATTATTTAGCCAAGAGTTATACTATACACAAACATTACAAATACAAAATACTGTCATATACATTGTGATGTGAATGTATTTTAAGCAAAATGTTGCACGTCCTGATTAAGACCCATATTTTTTTTTTTATCTATAAATAAAAAGTTAATAAATAATGCGACGGAAAATTTCGATAAACATTTGAAATGTGTTTAAAACTTTTTTTAAGCTTTTAATATAGGTCATTTTAACTTATAGTTTTTTTTTGTCTTGAATTAGGTATATTATGACGGACTTGTTATATTAATAATTTTAACAGTAATTCCCAAGCTTTCCGATGCTCAAGGCACGGCACGCTGCTGTTTTTTAATTATAAAAATTTACTACTGCGGCAGCCCTTGTAGCCAACTTCAGACCGGCCAAAAAGATTGGGGATGACGGTACATATAAATTGAAAATGTTTGTTATATGTTAATAAATGCGCAAGTCGATATTATGTGGCTATAGATATACAATCAAAACCAAATAATTGTTGGTAATTTGAATGCACTTTTGGAATGAATAGTTTAAATGCAACAGTTGTAACATTAGACTTTCTTTAAAAAGGCGACTAAAGCCTGTTCAGCCCCGAACCGTACAAAGGGACAGATTTATACAAGTCATATACATCTGTCCCTTACGCACACTCAAAATAACCTTGTTCTGAGAGCTTATGGTCCACCACCACCAGAACTCTCATCAGTAAAAAGGTCTCTCAGACCTGAAATCATATTACTCTCCATCCAGCCTCTTATTTACTTTTAACAGCTCAAAAATTAATGATTTAGTGATGGACTGATGCGGTACCGATTCGATTTCTTAAAACAATCGACTTTTTGGTGAAGAAATTTTAATCGATTTATCATAAGATTTTATTCAATTGAAGATTCTAGTTTATATGGAGAAGAATCCAACGATTCATCATAATAAAATCGCAAGTATTTTATTTGCTGTTTTTCTTCTATATTTATAATCAATATAACTTTTTCAAAATGTAACCTTAATTGCAAATCTTATTTTTAATTACATTATTATTATGTAACAAATATTCAATTTACAATGCGATATTTACTGCTACGTAAATTCGGTTTTTTTAATTTTAAATAATCAGAATAACGGATCGAATAAGCACGTCGCTTCACTATTGTAAGCGTCCATGAAGTATTGCATTTTATTGTCTATGGTTGCCTGTTACGTAAATTCGGTTTTTTTAATTTTAAATAATCAGAATAACGGATCGAATAAGCACGTCGCTTCACTATTGTAAGCGTCCATGAAGTATTGCATTTTATTGTCTATGGTTGCCTGTTACTAATTATGAAATTTCATAGGCGTGCATCTGTCAAAAATAAAATAATAGGCTGGACGGAGAGTAGTTTCAAATAAAATAAAAATTGCATAGATTTTCCAAGTCAGGGATAGAAAATTAGACAATGTTTCCAGCCTATTGCCTAATTTGCCCGAAATAATTTCTTTGTTAAAATACGTTGAGCAGATTTTATCCAGAAACTTTTTTCGTAAAAAAAAGTTCTGTCAAAATCCGACTAGTATTTCCAGGATTTTGGTATATTGCCTTAATTGGTCTATTTATTTTTTAGGGTTTGCCTCGATCATCGATGAAACATACTCCATTATATACATTGGATAAAAATAAAATATTAGGCCCATTTAGCAATGAAGTTCGCCAACACGAGCACAAGCAAAACGAGCAAGTTCCAGCAGTTGGTGATGGCAACTTTGGACTGGAGTCGATCGAGGCAGATTGTCCGCTTAAAGGGTCCAGAGACTACGATCATCGGTAATGATGGACCGACTGAATAAGACGAAGTAATAAAAATATGCCATAACTTTTTGGTACTTGAAGGAAAGATTCAAAATCATTTCTGGGTGAGACATACTCTTTAGATGTTCTTGTAAATGGAGTATTGATAAAGTCACCTTTAAAACTTAGTTAGACAGTTAAGATGACGAAATACTGCAAAATATTCGCCTCACCAAGAACTTAAATTAGAGATTCATTATATGCAAAAAAAAACAGATAAGAAATTGTATTAAAACACGACGCACAATTTTTTTCAGGAAAGGCAAAGATTTTTGAATGTCGCGAAATACTCTTGCGCCTGTAGTACACATCAGAAAACACAGATGGCGCTCGTTTCAATTAAAATGTAAAGATGGCAGCTCGGTCGCTCACTCGGCGACTTTACAATGGACTCAAATTGACAATGTTCCTATATTATTTAATTTAAAAACGTTATTTACATGTTACTTATTATGACGTCATTTCTAGTACAGCAACCGACGACATCGAAATGACACACCGAGCTTTAGAAAGAGACAGATATGAGGGACAGAGACAGCGCTATATAAAGCCGATGTGCCATATAAACAGCCGCGTTCTGAACCAGATATTCCCGATTCTCCTTCGATTGCAACAGGTTATCGATGCGCAACCTACTTATTAATACTAAAGTTACTTAAATATCACTTTTTTAACGATTAACGGTTTTATCTTATACTCGTTTAGGCTATCGACAAGTTATCGACTATACGCGTCGATGCCGACTTCGGTCAGATCGACGATCTATACGTTTTACCATGGACAGAATTCTTCACAATCTCGTCCTTTTTTTTAACGACAAAATGTTTATTACTAGTAGATTTTGGTTAAAAATTGAATTTTCTCTCTTACTTGGAGGTCATGAACAATATTAAGACATTTTATCGAATAGGACATAATTCTGCCGTCATTAAAATCACTTGATAACAAACACTATCTGAACGTCTGAAGGCAATTTACATAAGTTGACTATACCACACACTGTCAGTTTTACCTTCAGCAGCCTAATTGCGTATCATATAAATCCATGCAATTCAAAGCAAACATTTTCATTTTGACAATAAATTCAACAATATTCATTACGTGTTTTACGCTGTCGAGTAGACGAATTTATAAAAAAATGAAGCAATTAATTATATTATTGCTTTTGCTATCAAAATAGTTACGCAATTAGGCTGATGACCTATACAATCTCACCAAAATACTTGCCGACTATTCCGGCCTCAAGATCAATCGCCAGCGACGGCCAGAAGCATATTGGTAAAACTGACCAGGGGCCTTACCATGACGTGTCAAAACTCCACTGCGAAAAAGGGGACAGTGCTATTTGTCTTGTATAGCTTCGCGTCTCTTGCACACTGGAATCATGATAGTTTTGAACCGTCATGGTAAGGGGGTAGTTTGATTGGTTCAGAACGATCTCTTACGAACGGTAGGTGACGTCACACACAAGTCTATGTCCACACAACACTGTCACTTGTCCCGCAGCTCGCACTTGGCTGAATACTAGCTCTCGTCGCTTGGGCGGGCGGGGTGGGGCGGCTCCCTGGTGCTGGGCGGCAAGCTCTGCGGCTGGGAGAACTGCGACACCATCTTCGTCTGCATCATGTTGAGCAGGATGTCCGAGTACTGCTCGATCAGAGACATGGCGGGGTTGCTCGCGTTTGTTGCTTCTGGAAATAAGAGATGCCAGTTATTAAACACCGTATTTTTTATTGCATATTCGACAGTAGATGTGCCTTTTGATATCAACAGGGCACACGTCAGACTACGGGCTGCTACAGAGAAGTTCCACATGGACAAAACCCAATAACTAAAGGTACATCTTATGTACAGAAGCAAGCTCAACCTAGAATCGTGTTAAAATTAGGTCTTTCAGCCGGCCCAGAATTTGATCCTTATTAGCGACAGTACGAATAATGTAATAATACAGCCTGTTCTTTTTACCCGACTGCCGAAGGAGGGTAATGTGTTTTTCAGTCTATGTATGTATGTAGGTTTGTTCCTATGTGGCGTTCTAGAGACCAAACGCGTTGGCCGATTTTATTTTATTACGTCAATCGATTCGTCTTAACCCCGCGAGTGTCACTGGCTACATAAAAAGTTGAAAAGATAAAAATGGCGGATTTTGAGCGCCATTTTGAGGGGGCAAAAATTTTTCTTCATCAAAATAAAGGGTTTTAAGAGGTGATTTCAAAAATATATAAGTTATATGTACTTAATTAAAAAAAAAATAACAAAAAAGTTGTAAATAAAAAAAGTTTATTAAAAAAATAACAAAAAACCCGATTGCTTAAAAAGCGAACTAAAAAGACGTAAACAATAAGAAAATCATGCTGTGCAGTCGGAAGATACATCTGGTTTTGGTCAGCCAGCTCGCGAATATGTATCTTCCGACTGCACAGAATGATTTTCTTCTTGTTTACGTCTTTTTAGTTCGCTTTTTAAGCAGTCGGGTTTTTTGATATTTTTAATAAACTTTTTTCAAAATCAACGGTGTCTATTATTGGCTAGGAATATTGATTTTTCAAAAATCCAATTATGTAATTTTAGATTTCATCAAAATCGGCACCATGACTGTTGTTGTTTCTGAGACGCACTCTTTCAAATCGCACGGAAAACTGTGATAGCGCGATGAAGGATTCGTGTGACGTTAGGTTATTTGTAGATCATACGCAGCACTGTGGGAAGGCCTCCCACTAGCTGGACCAATGAGCTGGTGAAGGTCGCGGGAGTGCGCTGGATGCGAGACGCACGGCATCGGTCAATGTGGCGACACTTGGAGGAGGACTATGTCCAGCAGTGGACGTCTTTCGGCTGAAATGATGATGTTGCGGCGGCACAGATGCCCAGACTTGTACAGACCTACGTCCAGCAGTGTGCTTACCTTTGGACACGAGGTGCTCCAGCTTGCTGCGCGTGCTGTCCACGTGCAGCCGGTACTCGCCGTCCGTGGACGACAGGCTGCTGAGCGCCTGCTCTCCGTTCTGCGTGCGGGTCACCGCGCTGCGCAGGACCTTCTGCGTTTCTAAGATGGCTGCTTCTAAACCTGTTGATAATACAAAGAAAAATAGTTTTCTAAATCTGTTCACAAAAGGGTTACTGGGTAATGGAGGTCAGATAGGGAATCGCTCCATGTAAAATTACTGGTGTTCAGCCTACGCCAACATGATTGGAAAAGGGGTGCACAGATTGTTCGTCATTAGATGAGCAGAGTTTCCGTATTCTAATTTCAATCTGCACAAGACAAGTTCGTCATCGTTCGTATCAGAAAAAGATTCGGTTACCCACACCTACGAGTACAGTTCCGTATAATTTTATGTTTTAAAAATAGTTTTAATAAGTTATTATCTAATTTAAACAGTTCAATAGTTAAAGTAAACTTCAATAACGAAGTGACAGTGTTATTCAGTGCTAAAATATGGATATTAAAAAGCTTTTAACAACTAAAGTGAACAAGTGCTGATTCTTTTGACAAAGACGTCAACTTTGTTATTGCTTTTATTACTTCATCAAAACAACAAAACTAACATTTCATCTCTAAACAAAGTGTTTCCTCAAACTATTAACAGTGTAAAGTACCGAAAAGTGATAAAAAAGTGTATCAAAATTTAACAAA
Organism: Orthosia cruda; assembly: GCA_964057195.1. Lineage (NCBI taxonomy): Eukaryota > Metazoa > Arthropoda > Insecta > Lepidoptera > Noctuidae > Orthosia > Orthosia cruda. The sequence goes on along the minus strand of OZ059852.1, from coordinate 14,894,579 downwards.
TCGATAACCATAAATGGAAAAATATGCGATTTTTTTAACGACACACCCGATTTGAAATTTATAAATATAACCAAGTGAAGTATAATTTCGTCAACAAAGTTAACTATCAGCTGGTCTAGTCGGCTAAGAGACTGGTTGGCAACCGATCCGCATACTGATCGCGAGTTCAAACCCCAGTGAGGACATATTATTTTCTAAAGTTTTCAAGGAAATAATTTAAAGAATGAATTTTTTCGAAAATATAACGTTTAGAAAAACACGCACACTATCAGAAACAGCAGTGTCGTCTGATAATAGTATGAACAATTCAAACCTAGATGGCACCACTAGTAGCTTACCAAACACATCGGTAGACGAAAACTTCACTCAAATCCAAGAATATAAACAACAAATTGAACAACTTACTTTGCGACTGAACTCTGCACATGAAGAAATCAATAATTTGTCTATCGAAAACAGTGAACTTAAAAAAGCCTTAAATGATATATAATGTCCAAACATAACATTCTTAAAAAAGCATCAAGAGAGTTAACTATGGACACTGACAGTCCTTGCAAAAGTCTTAAAATTGCAACCCCACGTCACAAGTCTAAGAAGAAAACAAAGTCAGTCTTAAAAGAAATTCCTACACCAAAAGTTGTAAACAAAGAAAAATTCACATCGTCGCCTCAAAGTGATGTAGGTATACCTGACACAATTGAAAGCAGCCAATCTACAAAAATAAATAAATTATGCATTGTCAGTGCCAACAAAACGAATAAGATCTTACCCATTGCTGAAGAAACATTTAAAAACTCACAGATATGTCACTATTTATATCCAAACAGTGGGATCATGCAGCTTCTAGTGATTTACATACTAAATTAGTGGATTTTTCACTTCTGTGTCATATTGATCGGAGAAGAGGATTTTCAAAAATCCATGAACTATTTAAATTTAATTTTAGAGATAAGATCTTCTTTACAAAAAATTCAACACACAAATGTAATTATTTGTTTACCTACTTTTAAATTCTTTACATCTTCCGTAATGTTTAATTCACGTATTGAGATGTTTAGTAATCTACTTTATTTGGACATTCATACATACAACTATGCTACGCTACTGGACTCTAATCTTAATCTATCCCATGATGGCACTATGTTCTCAAAATATACTGGAAGACTTAATAATAGTGGTATGAGGAATATAATGAGTAATATATTAATGCTAACTACGATTGACCAAAAGGAATCGTGTGTGTATAGTGAATCAGAATTTAACTTTAATGATGATTCCATTGTAAACACAAACTCTGATTTTTTTCGTGTCTGATCATATTTATATCATGCACCAAAATATTGCTGGTCTTTTAAATAAGTCAGATATTTTAACAGTTCACATTCAAGAACTTTTATCCAAACAAATAAACATTGATATTTTATGTATAACAGAGCATTTTATAATGTCTAGTCACGAGAAACTGTTACTCATTCCAAATTATAAATTAGCAGCATGTTACTCTAGAAATAACATAAAGCGCGGAGGAGCTTGCATATTGATAAAACAATCCCTTGAATACATGGAACTACCAGACATAATGAGACACTGTCAAAGGTATAATTGAATGTTGTGCCATAAAACTGGTTAAACAAAATGTCATCGTTCTGTGTATTTATAGACCTCCTAAAATGTGTAACTTAAGTAAATTTTACGAAAACTTAGACAGTATATTAAAAATTATATGTACTAAAAATGGCTCTAAAATAGTATTGTGTGGTGATTTTAACATAAATACAATGTTGAGAAACAGATTTACATTGGAACTTGAATGCTTTCTCCTGAGCTACAACCTCAAATTAGAAATTAATGTTCCCACTAGGCTTAACAGTTCAACTTGTCTAGATAATTTTGCTCACAATTACAAACAAAAATGCAAATGGGAAGTAATAGACTTAGCATTGTCCGATCACACAGCGCAAATTCTAAAGGTCAAGGTTAAGAAATCATTTCAGATACAATCTTGGCGTAAAAGTACACGAGATGTTTCGAATGAACATCTACACAAATTTAAAAACCATCTGCTATCATTGACTTTTTCAGAAGTATATAATAGCGAGGACCCAAACTTAGCTTATGATATGTTCCTTGATTTATTTCTTTTACTATACAATCTGTGCTTCCCCATAAAATATACAACTGTTAAATATGGAAAATCAATTAAATGGGTATCACGGGGTATTCGTGTATGCAGTAAAAGACAACGCTTTCTACTATGGCAGCAACGAAAAAAACCCACAAAGGAGAATAAACAAAAGTTTCGTAATTATTCTAGAAAATTTAAAAAAATCGTCAAGCTGACTCAAAAAGCCCAAAATAACTACTTACTTCTAAACTCAAAAAATAAATCAAAGACAGCCTGGCATATAATAAACAACAATAATAATATTAATGAACCCATCTCTAAGATAAATAATCATGATGTTATAATAACTAACCCTAAAGATTTAGCTGAATCATTTAATAATTTTTTCGTTGACCAAGTCTCGGATTCACCAAAATCTGCGTCTCATCGTGTTAAGGAAATAGATCATAATCCAAATTCGTTTTTCATGTCCCCAGTTGTACCGCAAGACGTATCAAGGGTAATAAGATCATTGAAAAATAAAAAGAGCTTTGGTTACGACGGCATTTCTACACAAGTCATAAAATTCGTTTCTGATGTGATTTCTGGTCCTTTGAGTCACATCATTAATGCAAGCATATTTTCCGGAGTATTTCCTAAGAGTCTCAAAACAGTAATTGTGAAACCTGTTTATAAAAAAAATGATAAAGAAAATATGTCAAATTATAGACCCATTGCTCTTATTCCTGTGTTCTCTAAAGTAATAGAAAAAATTATATACGAACAAATATACAATTTTTTGACAAAATTTAACTTACTTTGCGACGAACAAAAAGGTTTCCGTAAAGAAAAAAACATTAATATGGCTATATTCGATTTATTAAAAACTATTATGGTAAACGTAGATAATAAAATACCAGTTTGCGCCATTTTCACGGATATGACAAAGGCTTTTGACTACGTAGATCATGAGACACTTGTAAATAAACTTCAAGCTTACGGGATTCGAGGAAATCCATTAAATTTAATTAAATCCTATCTTACTGATCGTGTACAATATACGGAAATTTCTAATATTTGTTTGAATTCAAAACGAGAAATAAAATTCAGATCTTCTCTTAGAAACATCAAACATGGCGTCCCGCAAGGAAGCGTTCTCGGTCCACCTTTATTTTTAATTTATATCAACGACCTCCCATTCCAAATAGACCATCCAATTATATTGTTTGCTGATGACAGTACAGCACTAGTTAAATGCACAAGTAAAGAAAACTATGAAAATGATATCAACAACACTCTTAAATCTTTAGTTAATTGGCTTAATTACAATAATTTAAAAATAAATATACAAAAAACTAATATCATGCATTTTTACCAACGTATTAATCGCGAAGACTTGAACGTTAATTATGATGGTCATAAGATTCAAAATGTCAAGGTGGCTAAATTTTTGGGAATATTAATTGATAATCAATTAACATGGAAACCTCAAGTTGAATATATTTGTAAAAAGTTAAGTACTTACGCATACATGCTATACAATCTATCTAAAAAAGTTAATTTTAATACAGTCCTTATTGCTTACCATGGCTTCGTTATTTCAACGTTGAGGTTTGGCATCATATTCTGGGGTAATTGTAGTGAAAGAGAAAACATTTTCAAAGCCCAGAAACGATGCGTTAGGTCAATTTTTAACTTACAGGTTACAGACAGCTGTGTTCCTATTTTCAAATTTCATAAATTATTAACCTTCCCATGTCTGTACATTCTAGAAATAGCCATTTTTGTAAAAACCAACCCGCATCTGTTTCCATCGTTATGTGAGGTACGAAAGAGGACAAATTGTATGAGATCTCAGTATCAAAGTCTATTGCACGAAGGTAGCTACAACACCACACTGTTAAAGAAAAGCGTCATGTGTATGGCGCCAAAGGTATACAATAAGTTGCCTAAAGTTATTAAAGAACAACCATTTAGAATATTCAAAAAACGACTTACAGATTTATTGTTACAAAAATGTTATTATTCTATATCAGATTTTTTGAGTGATGATGTATTAGAGTGATGTAATCGAAATAAAAGAGAAGTGTTCGATTCAACGATTCGTGTAATAATGCCCATAAAAGGTGTGTGCAGTTACAAATATAAGGTTGGGCGAGCTGCACACTACACCTCCCCTTTTTTAAAAAAAAATGTTGTTATTTAAGTACTTATTGCATTTTTTTTTTTTTTTTTTACTTAAACTAAGCTTACATCACTACTTTTAAAATTATTTACTTTTTAACATAACATTATACAAAAAAAAACATCTTATCTTAATTAAGTAACCAAAGTATTTTAAGTTACAAACAGTTTTGTATTATTTTTATGAATTACATATTCTTTATCATCTTTTTTAATTTTTACATTTGGTGATACATCTTCAATGACTCTGTATGGTCCTAAGTAAATTTTATCTAACTTATTTCCTACTTGATTTTTGATTAAAACTAAATCTCCACTCTTATATATTAACCGATTTACATTTTTATCAAAATTATTTTTTCTTAATTCCTTACTGAATAATAAATTATTTCTAGCTTCTGCTTGTGCTCTTTGAAGTCTGTATTTTAGCTCCAAAGGGTAAGAATCTGGATTATATAAAGGATCAGCATATATATTTTGTGCTATATTAGATGGTAAATTACAATTTTTTCCAAATACTAACTCAAATGGAGTGTATTTTGTCTCAGAATGCATTGTAGTGTTAAAAGAAAAGCACCAGAATGGAAGCCAACTGCTCCAATCTGTTTTGTTATTGTCACACTGAATTCTAAGATAAGCTCCTAGAACCTTATGAGTATTTTCCAAACCTCCCAGAGTTTCATGATGATAAGCTGTTGAATGCAGTTTATTAATATGCAACAAATTGCAAATCTCAGTGAAAACTGATGACATAAACTCTGTTCCCTGGTCTGTTATTATCTCTCTAGGGATACCATACCTCAGAATAAAATTGTTTACAAATAACTTAGCTACAGAAACAGTATCTTTCTTTTCTAAAGGATAAGCTTCGACGTATTTTGTTAAATCACACTGTAATGTCAAAATATACTTATTGTTTAAATTATCTACATCTAAAGGACCCATTAAATCTAAACTAACTCTTTCAAAAGCAGTGGATGCCGTGGATGTGATAACCATCGGTTCCTTCGTATGCCTATTGGTATGCTTTTGAATCTGACAACTTCTACACTTCTTTACGAATTCTGTTACGTCATTACTCATTCCTGGCCAATAATAGTACTTCCTAATATTATTTAACATTCTGTTTACCCCCGCGTGGCCACTCGTGGGTAACGGGTGGAAGTCATTCAAGATCACAATTTTCGTGTCTTTGTCAGTAACTCTTGTCACATCTTTAATAACAAGTAGCTTAGGAATATCATTTAAATGACTCATTTCCTTTTTAAAATTATTTAAAAAAATTTCGTTGCGCTTGTTCTTAATTATTATGAGCTCGTTTAATTTGATTTGCTTGCAAAAACGTTGTAATTCTCTCGCTAACACACTTACGGTCGATAACGATCGAGAAATTACAAAAACTGCTGACTTTTCAGGCACGAATTTGCAGTTACCATTGTCACTAGTGAAATGTTTTGATTTTTCTATCTGATTTAATGTATTTTTATTGCTAAGTAAAATCAATTCAACGCTGTCAATTGGTCGTTTGAGAATTTCCACTACCTTAGGTTGATCAGGCCTTGGAGTAGAGGATACCTCAGTAGTCATGTCGTTGTTGTCACAGTCAGTACGTAACCTTCGAGTCTGTGCTCTTGTCATGACCGATACTACATGCTTGTTCATATCCTTTAAGCTGTTGGATGTAATAGGTATACGGCTCAATGCATCTGCAGCTGCGTTTTGCCGTCCTGGGACATAGCTGATTTCAAAATCATATTCCTCGAGATATAATCTAAACTTTGTCAACCGGCTTGAAGGATCGGTCATATTAAATAAATAAATCAACGGCTTATGGTCTGTTTTTATGTAAAACTTTTTCCCATATAAATAAGGTCTAAAATGTCGAACCGCCCAAACAATAGCAAGTAATTCTAACTCAATCACAGGGTATCGTGTCTCAGCTGGTTTCAAGTTACGGCTGGCGTACGCGACTACCTTGCTATTGCTATTAGACAGCACGGCGCCTAAACCTAGTTTTGATGCGTCAGTTTGTAACGTAAAAGTATTATTATCGCTGAAGTCTGGATAGTCAAGTATAGTTGGACTAACAAGGATCTGTTTTAGCTTGTAAAATGCTCGCTCGCATTCATCACTCCATACGAACGCTACATCTTTCTTACATAACGCATTCAATGGATAGGCTATGTCGGCAAACTTTGGAATAAAACGCCTATAATAGTTAGCAAATGCAACAAATCTCTTGACTTCATCTACATTCTGCGGGACAGGGTACTTTTGCAGGCATTCTACCTTTGATGGATCGGGAAATATACCTTCTGAAGTGATCTTGTGCCCTAAATAAACGATTTCTTTACGTAAAAATTCACACTTCATCGGATTTAGTTTCAAATTCACTCTTCTCAGGCATTCAAAAATTTTTATAAGATTCTTGTTGTGCGTTTCAAGACAATTTCCTACGACAATACAATCATCTTGATATAAGAAGCATGATTTATAATTTAAACCAGACATTGCTATTGTCATGAGACGAGCAAAAGCACTAGGCGATGTCTTAAGTCCCATCGGACATCGTTTCATTTGATACTGCTTGTCTGTTGTAAATGCAGTAAACTTCCTAGACTTTTCTTCTAAAGACAGCTGATAGTAACCTTGACTGAGATCTAATTTTGAAAAATAGATGTTGTTAGATAACGAATCTAGAATCTCAGTGATGTTAGGTAAGGGAAATTTATCATCCTGTATCCTATTATTGAGTTGGCGATAGTCCACTACAAGTCTCCATTTCCTTTCTCCTGACCTATCTGTCTTTTTAGGTACTAATAGAACTGGGCTTGACCATTCTGAAATAGTCTCTTCAATGATATCGTTTTTAACCATTTCATCTATTTGTCGTTGTACCTCGCCTTTCAATGCTTTAGGCAATCGATAGGGCTTCACGTACGCTGGAGACGCATTTTCCTTTAGTTTAATTGAATGTTCTATTAAATTTGTAGTAGTGAGCGTATCTCCTGGCAAATGGAAAACATCGGCATATTTGGCACATACGTTTTCAATGCCTCTTTGTTCCTCTTTATTTAAATAAGTATGTAGTTGTAACGTAGTTAGCAAAGTTCGAACTCTATCCACAGATATACTATCGTCATCAAACTTGCAAACATAAAAATTATCTAGGCAGCTAATAATTAAATCTGAAATATTTATCTTAACCGAACTATCAGTTGTATTTAAAATCCTAACAGGAATAAGTCCATTATGTGGCTTCGATACTACACCCGCTGTGAACACACCTTTATAAATTTCCTTTGACAAAATGACGCAATCATTATTGTGTGACGTCGGGATGTGTTTAATTACTTCGCAACGAGGTGGAATTGTAAACAAATTCCTATTAACATGAACACTAACAGACTGATCTCGAGTTTCTAAACTCAGAGTTCCATTTTTATAATTTAATACCGCGTTATAGCGCTCAAAAAAATCCTGCCCGAGTATACCTTCTGCGGCGCAAGATAAGTGTTCAAAAATGTGAAACTTTTGTTGAAAAGTCTCATTATTAATTAAAATATCTAAATAAATGTATCCCATAGATTCTAAATTACCACTAATTCCTTTAATAACTATCTTATCCTGTTTTACTAAATTCAATAAATTCCTATGTCGCGACAACCATTCATACTTAAGCACACATAAGCTTGCTCCACTATCAATCAGTAAATTAAGATCAACATTACTATTTTGTAATTGACAATTAATAATACAAAAATTACTAAAACTAAGAATTGAATGAGTGTACGGTTTAGGTACGAAAAAATTCTAAGTTTTCATGACTATTTGCCTGATCATTGCGCAAGTTGTCTTGGACATTGGACTGTTGCGCGTTATGCTGAACACGCTGACAACGCACCGGACGTCCGCGTAAATGCTGACGCTGACCACCTGTGTGTTTACCTCGATTTACACTGTATGAAGTTCCTATACCTGTGCTATTTTCATAATTTTTATTATAATTATGATGATAAGTTTTATTGTTGTTATAAAACTGTCTATTTCCTCGGCCTCGAGAACCTCTAAAGCTTCCACGTTTATAGTTTTGGTTAGCCCTAAATTGCATAACCTGGTCTTGTGGCTGGACAGTCATGGATTGCTCATCTACCGCAGCCGTAATAGCTTCAGACAACGACGCAAACTGTCGTGAGGCAATGATGGTGCTGAGCCGCTTATCGGTCAAACCATCGCTAAACCGTTTGATTGCAGTCTTCTCATTGAGCGGACGCAAAACCTCATAGGCATCACGCTTATCGTTAGCCTGTGCAATCGTGAGATTCACAAATAACTCCTCGATCTCTGTACCGAATTTTTCTATGCTCCTACGGCCTTGAGTCACCTTAAGCAATTGTGTTTGTAATGCTACAAACGATTTTTTAGGTAACAAATAAATGCGAATATCTTCTATCAAACTTTCAATATCTGCGTAAGTAGTTTTAAGACGCAATTTTGCACTAGGCGAGAGACGTGTTTTTAATACAAACTGTATCAATTGACTTTTACTGGCATCATTGATAAGCGAGCTATAAAGTAAGATACCATCAATAAGCTGATTTGTCACCTGCTCCTGGCCATTCATCATCGGCAACAGGGAAATTGCAGTTTTAATATCGAACGTTTCAGCCATTTTTGTAACACTATTTGAATGTTCTATAAAATCCTTAGAACTAGTTTGACTACTATTATCTACTGAAGTCAGTAAACCCTTTATTTTCTGATAATTTGATTGAATCTCATGGATTAATGTTTGGAAAACCTCACAAGTTTCTTTGTCTAGCTTGCGTTCTTTAATTTCTTGGTTCAACTGAGTCAAAATACAATCCAGTTTACTGTATTCTTTTTCTGCTTCTACTAGTTTCTTATAAGCTAAATCTTGTCTACGCCTATCTGGACCTAGTTTCACTAAATATTCTCTTAAATATTTTAATTTAGCGTGCAAATCTTGCAATTGTTGGGACATTCCTATTCCCCAAATCGAAATATAAAATAATACAACATGATCTAATTACAATATTATGGAATATTGTAGAATATTAAAAAAAATTGCAGTGCAAAACTTACATTGCAGTAGGTACGTATTGTACTGACAACGTATATGTAGGTCACGACGTGTCACGTGGCGTGGATGAACGGACTCCTCAGCACTGGACTCGGACTGACTCCGTAGGTCACGACGTCTTACATGGTGTGGATGAACGGATTCCTCAGCACTGGACTCGAACTGACTCCCAGCTGCTCCACATCGGACCCGAACGATTTATCTCCCGGCGCCCTGCATATCCTCTCATCATAAGGCTTGAGCATTCTCCCGGCACCCGGCAGCAACGTTCCTTTTCTGTCTTCTTATTTAATATTTTCACCGCTTCAAACTTATTCTTGGATTCTGATTTTTTTTTTCTTTTTTTTTTTTTAATCTTCTTTTGTTTCTTTCTTCAAAATTTTCCGTCTTCATAAACTTCTATCAGTATATTTTTCAGGATTTCTTCAACTATTGACGTCTTCGCATTTTACGTAAGTTGCAAAATTTTAATTGCTGGCTAAGGGTCGCCATGTATTAGAGTGATGTAATCGAAATAAAAGAGAAGTGTTCGATTCAACGATTCGTGTAATAATGCCCATAAAAGGTGTGTGCAGTTACAAATATAAGGTTGGGCGAGCTGCACACTACAATGATTTGTGATAGTATATAAGTAAATATTTTTCTGCGCTGGCAACCTGTAATGTTTTATGTATGTACCGGTGTCAACCCATAAATGTTTGTATGCCGAAAGGCAGAATGTACATGGATTCCTGAACTTTTGTTAACACCTTATTGTAATACCTACATTCTATACAAATAAAAACTTCTTATCTTATCTTATCTTATCTTGTCACACAGTGGGTGATCGTCAAATATGACGAGCCACGAGCCAGGCTTGTCGGTACATAAAACCGCGGTATTACTTGTCCGTCGATCAGGGCCTTAAGGCAGAAATTTTTGCCCAGCGATGGGACAATAAAGGTTCAATAAATTTGAAAATATGTACTCACCACTGATGTCGGCGGCGGCGTTCGGTTCCCGCTGTAGACTCGCGTACAGCTGCACCACCTTGCTGGCCGTCTTAGTCAGCTGCTCCGTCAGCGCAGAGCACAGCTGCGACGACGACACTGAAACCAAACCAAACGAACTTGATAACATATAAATAATAAATCAATAATCATAAATACATACATAAACGCACACCTTTTTGCCATGGGGGTAGGCAGAAACTACAGAAGCCACCTGCTACGAACCTTAACATTCTTCTTTGGGTTTGTTTACGTTCATACATCTGGTCATACACGCAAGGCGGTAATACATTAATTTACACAACAAACCTAAAACAACGCTGCTATGCAGAAGCGTTAGATAGTTTAAATTAAGTAGGCTACATTGAGTCTCTAAGGTTGCGCTCGGAATTGAAACCGGTCAGGTATAATTATAAGCCAGGTAAAGGTCCGGATAGTTTTAAGCCCATTGCAACGACTAGATTGCAAAGAAGAGTAGAAGACCAACGTTTTCGTGGTCGATCACCCAAAAGATGGACGTATGTCCATTAAATCGTCTACGAAGTGTTGTCCCGCGAATGGAGAGAGATGGAGGAGTCTTGCAAAAGCTGAAACGCTCCTAGGCAGTGCCAGCACTCCCCAGGAGCGTACGACTTGTACTTGCGAGGTAGTGTACTTACAGTTGGGTTCCGCAGGCGCGTCCTGCTTGGGGCGGCGCGCGCCGGCAGTGAGCCGCGCCGTCACCTCGCGAGCCTTGGCCGACAGGTCCCGCTCGCTGCCGCTGCGACCTGACCACACCATCACTTGTTTACACACACTACTTTCTAATTGTACGTCATGAGGGCCCAGTGGCTAATACCTCGCCTCTTGTGCGCGAGGCCGTGGGTTGAAAGCCGGCAAGTACTTAAACTAACTAATTAACTTTTTCATTTCATATGTACTTTCGCCCGACCCGGGCATCGAACCTGACCTCACCACTAGACAATTGTTATTAGCCTGCATTCCCCAAAGGGGTTGACAGAAGTGAAACATATACACACCAGTAGTAGTATATGGCGGAAGGCCTTCCACTAGTTGGATCGATGACCTGGTTAAGACTGCAAGAATACCTACGCTAGATGCGAGATGCACAGAACTTCGTAATACTTGGGAGATACTTCAGAATAAAAGTAACTTAACTCAAAAAACGGCCAACAAAAGATCCAAAAAAAAGTACTGTTGAGTACTAAAGAAACCGATGTATAGGCTGCCCCTTTCGTACTCATAATTCAGGCTCTTTTTTCGCCACAGAGTTCTAGAGTAAGCTTTTTAAAGGCAGTTTATAACAACATCAGAAATTACAGGAATTTTGAATTATATCACTTTCATTTTAAGGGTGCGCTATGTTCAGCAGTGGACGTCTTTTGGCTGAAATGATGATGACGTTGGGGCGATATAGATGTCGCTGCAGACTCACCGATCCTGCGCTGCGTGTGGTCGACGGAGGAGGCTCTGGGCCTTGGGCCGGACGCGTCGCCCGCGGTCCGCTCGTCCGCCTCCGAGCTGGACTCCTCGTGTGCGCCACCCGCCAGGCTGACTGTTTAGTACGGTGGGGTTAATGGTGTGTAGGTGAGCTCATAAACTGCTGGGCTTCGATAGTGAATATTTAGTAAGAGGTCTGTCTGTGTGAATCAAAATTTACTCATGTTCAGTAGCCTGTGCGTGTGAAACTAATACTTCAAACTACTGGATAAGTTGCAGCATGGCTTGTTTACATTAGGCTTTGTTGTCGTCCTGACTTTAGCTAAGCTTAATAGGGAATATGCAATACATGATCAATAAATTTGTTATCTAACTAGTTTATCAATGAATATACAAAAATTAAATACGAGTACTAATAGTGATTAAAATTGTTCGAAAAATCAACGAGATATAACAATTTAAACAAATATGCCATTTCTATGGGGCGTCGTGGAATTTGACGTCAGATACTACAATGTCGAACTTCTCTTTTTAATTATCAACTTTGAAGTTTTATAGTTTCCTCGCTGATGAAGATATTTTAAAAATTATTTCATATTTATTTACTAGAGCTAATACGTATTGTATTTAGCAAATGAAAAATATATGCATTATACGAACTTGCAGAACACTATTGCCTTATCAGGAAAAAGCTATGAATTCAAACGTATCGCATAATTCTACAATATTGCTCAGCATAGCATAGCTCAACATAGCTCAATAATGGTTACTCACCCAAACGGGAATGGTATGGAACAGATTTGGGGGTGAAATTAGCAATATTATTACTATGTTGGTGTACAATAAAGTGTTTTGTATGTATGTGTCACCGGATTATTGCAAACACCGTAAGTTAAAGGCGGATACATTGTAAACTATTGAATTTGTATGGAATAATGAGGTATCGTGTTTTCCAGTTAGATTTATATCTAGATGACGCTATTGTATGTACTTCGCGTGTCAAAAAATGGAGTAAAAGTTTATCGTTTTCATTTAGCATTATCAGCACCGGTATTCCACCGAAATCTAGAAAAATTTTATATTATGCCATATTGAGCTGTAAAAACTGTATAGAAAAGGTTGGCCGAGGCATTGGAAATGTTTTCTTTCATAGGCATGTAAATTTGTTTGTGAAAAAGTGGCACGCTTGGTTTTCATACAGATGGCAGGAATTGCGTTATCTAGTTACATTTATGTCTGTGGTTGTGGAAGTCAGATAGACAGTCGCTTCAAGTAAATTTTAGTATCCAGGTTCATTCAGTTAGACTGGTAGCCGACGCCAATATAATTGGGAAAAGGCAAGGCAGATTAATATTTTTCTTACCTTAATTTTATTTTTAAACGTTGCCCACACACGAGGAATGCCTGTATCGTATATATCTATAATGCCTATATCGCCTCCTGTATCGTGGGTCCGCTTACAAACATTTAAACTCAAATACACAAACGCCCAGAACCGGAACAGCTATCTTTAGGCCATACAAGTATATTTTCCGAAAAGGAATTGAACCAACAATACGCAGCACAGCAGTCGATCGCTCAACTGCATCGCCAACCATGTCGTAATTTCTGTTCACAATGTATAGCTTACGGTGCCTGTAATAGCCGGGTGACGTATAGTACAAACCTGCGCTGTAGGCGTTGGCGAGCCCCCGGCGGCGCGCCGAGCCGGCCGCCTGCTTGTTCATGGAGCTGATGGTGGGCCGCATGAGCGTCTGCGGCCGCCCGGCGCCCGAGCGCGGCGGCGCCGGGTCCGACTCCGAGTCGCTCTGTGATAACAAGTGCGTGAATATAACTTATTTATTATTTACTAGCGACACTACCCGCAGCATATAATACTAGCATACAGATGCCTCATCACGTAGAGAGAAACGGCGTCGACGTAACTAGCTTTTTTCGACGGACTAAACGACTCATTTATAAAAGTACATCGACCGCGTTTGGTGCCATCCCACGGCGATAGATTGTGTTAGCATTGACTTGCAAATAAAAGGGTTTACTTGGTTCATGAATAACTTTTTTTTAAATAATCTTTGACACGTGTATTAAATGCTCAATAGGCCATAGTTCTGAACTTAGGAGAGTTGATTAAACAAGAACACACAATTTATATCATCGAGTCTAGAACATATTAATTTCACACAAAATTCAATAACAAATCAGTACATATCACACACAAAAAATGGTTTTTCCATACCAAGTAGTCGTCGGCTGACCAAAATTTTTGCAATACAATTTATTTTTTGAGAATTGCCTATAACTACCTAAGAGAAAGTTGTTCATTTACATGGACAGAAGCAGTTTTAAAATATGATCACATCTTTCCGTTATAACCTGAAGAAGAAGGGTTCATAATGGTACACGACTAGTTTAAACCTTGCTTTAGAGGTCCATATCTGTATGTATATGTTACCTGATTTAACACTCCGACGCTGGAGCTCCGGGTCATGTTCGACTTGGCGTTATACCTTGGCGCCGGGCGCACGAAGTTGCTGGGCGACTTGCCGCTCGAGCCGTTCTGCGGCGTCGTCGGCTTTGAGGACGGGCCTGTGGTACGAGTTACGGTTAGAGGAGGGACACGAATGGGCGCAGTTATGCCAACACATACCAAATAAGAGTACGACAGACGATTCTAAAAATATAAGTTATTACTCACATAGACTGTTGAATTTTAACCCCCGACGAAAAAAGAGTGTTATACGTTTGACGTGTGTACCTGTTTGTTTGTGTTTATCTGTATGTGACATCATAGCTCCTAAATGGATGAACCGATTTTGAATTCGTTTTTGAAAGGTGACTCGGTCAAAGTCGGGAGTGTTTTTAGCTATATTTGATAAAAATCGGTTCAGCCATTCAAAAGTTATGAGCGTTTTACTGTTTGAATCGGGGTGTTTTCGCAAAGATATCGTGTCATAATTATGTGTGCAATAGATTGTCGATCGAAGCGTGTCTACTACTAGATAAATTATGTAGAATGAAATAAAAATGTGTTGGGGGTTTATAATTTTTAAAATTTTACTTGTGTATTTTGTACATCAAAAACTTATTCTCGGAATAAATTTATCTTTTAATGGGGTTGTCGTAAGTAGTACTTGATCAAAATAACTGAGCACCTGGCTTTGTGACGTCACTCTGTCGTTAGACGAGGGCGAGCATTCAGTTCATTTTGACCAAGTAGTAAACAGAATTACTGCGACTAAAAACATTTTATAAATCTTGGTATTTTTTGGCATATTTCTGCGCCCTTCCGTGTTGAGTTATTGCAATAATTTAAAAGTTACTTCACAAAAACTGGTGTAACTGTCTCAGTTTCACCATAATTTGTTAGTTATTAAATGTCCCGTTAACCATTATATTATAACTAACAAAATTGGGATCTATGATTGGTTTTAAAAAATAAGCAAAAAAATTGGGGTTATTTGCATAGTAGGTACAAATTATATCTAAATAATTTATAAAAAGATTAATCAACTCTACATAAAAAAGCAATGTAACAAATGCTACAAGTATTAATTTACAAAAAGCATGCTACAGGATAAAATATGATTATCACAAAGTGCGTGTCAAGATAGCCAACATATTTACAGTACGATAAACAACGAAGACCGAACTTTTAACCTGGTTGACGTGTTGTTAGTGCAATTTGACTAAATATACCCTGTGTACTAGTTCTTAGAGCACATTTTCACCTGAACTAAATCTCACACAAGTTGAACTAAATTGCGTACTATATATATAATATAATGTGATGAGACGCTCGATCATGATCCGCAATGTAATTATATTTGCTTGCAGGTGGCAAAGCGGCCTAAGTTACTACAATAACTGCCTACACGCCTGCGCACACTGGCGGACGGGACGGCAGAAGTTTTTACATTTATCAATTGAATTTAATAGTTATCCAATCGAAATAAGGTATATATTTCAATGCTCGGTGTTCCATAGAAAACGGTGCCTCGATGCTCCGAGGCTGATCACCGAGCATTGAAATATATACCTTATTTCGATTGGATAACTATTAAATTCAATTGATACATTTTAAATCCTCTGCCGTCCCGCCCACCAGTGTGGGAAGGCTATTTGGCTGACAAGTGACATTCTACCAACGAAAGCACCGCGATATCGATTGGAAATCTGACAAAAATGTATGGGAATGTTAAGCACTAACAAAATGTCAGGTGATCAATGCCTCCCATTTTGGCATTTCGAGCATCGCCATCGTTGACATCGAATGACACTTTTTAGAGACTCTTGTCGATACTAAAATCAATCAATCTGCCCTAGCCTTTTCTCAATTATTGGGGTTGGCTTCCAGTCTAACCGGATTCAGCTGAGTACCAGTGTTTTACATAGAGCGAATGCCTATCTGACCTCCACAACCCAGTAGCTGTGTAACACGGTACCCCTTGGCAAGACTGGTGTCAGATCTCAGGCCTCGGACTACCCTTAAAGACTGTAAAAACTGAAAGATCTCTAAATGACAGCCGGGACCAACGGCTTAACGTGCTTGCCGAGGCACGGAAGAAACTCGCTATGTGAAGATGGTAACGCATCCACGGACCAACCTCGGTAAGCGTTGCTTAACCTTGAAGATCGACCCGTGCGGCTGTTATTATTTAGCCACGAGCTCCACGATGATAACATACGAAATGTAAAATTATTCTACTAAGACCATTTTTCTAAAAGTCTCATCTACACAAAGGTTAGCTTACAGATGGTCAAGTTTTTAATCCAGATTGGCTGTTGTTAATCCAGTCAGCCAAAAATCGTAATCAACGTGATTCAGAGTGGAATATAAAATTTTATTGAAAGTTTTAGCATGTTAATTTATCAAAAAGTAGGTATTTATAGAGTAATACAATAATCTTTAATTACAGATTATTAATTATAAAAAAGATAGCAGTTTTTAGCGAAGTTTGAGCGACATATAATTATACAACCAAACCGTATTCTACCCAACACCATCTTTGTTAGTATGATCCACGAACCATCCAATAAGAATATGTTAAAACTATCCCAATATTGTAAGAAAGATATTTAAGTTATAATAATCGACTCTTTTAGTTAAAAAAAGAACTGGATCTGAAAAAGATGTAGTCCCAATTGGGAGGACCCATTGAACACCCCAGTTAACTCCAACCAAATCCAATTAACCTTAAGCAAACCTAGTTAAACCCAACCAAAACCAGTTAATCACAATAAAAACTTAGTAAAACCCAACCAAAACTCGGTTAACCCAACCCGACTCGGTTAAACCCAACCAAACCTAGTTAAACCTAACCAATAAACGGTTAAACCCGACCAAAACCCAGTGAAACCCGTGTCTATGAGACACGACCGCCACCAGACGCACCTTGCGGCGTCCTCGGCGCGGGCATGGGCTTGGCGGCCAGGTCGGACAGGGAGATGGCGCGCCGCATGCCGCCGCCCTCCTCCTCGCGGTCCGACGCCGACAGGTGCGAGCGGTTCGCTGGCGGGACGACTGCGCGGTCAGTATCATGCGATTATAGCGAGCTGAACGGTTTGTGACGAATATCGCCAGTTTTGTAAGATTGTAGGATGCCTGTTCTTGTACTGACTGAATATTGGGCTCCATGTTTTTTTGTAATTTCATTAGAAAATAGTTTGAAAACTACATTGCATATATTTCGCGCCCACTCCAAGTAACGCGGCCATCATTTCGAAAGAAAGCAAGTATTTCTTGGAATTCGAAACTGAGTAAAAATTTGCCCAGAGGATTAAATAAATTCAAATAAAAACTACACTAATTACAAGATGACATTAAAAATAACTTTACTACAGTCACTTAAAAATACATATTTATCTAACAGTCTTTTTTGACTCAATAACTAGTATATAAATAATAATATAACCATTCAGATTGCTATAAGTAAGCAAACAATACACATACAAAAAACAAATAAAACGCATGCATGAGAAAATCGCCGCATATGCTTAAAATCATGCTGAAAAAAAACCTGAAAAATAATTAACATAAAAAGCGATGGCAAGTGACATGTTGTGAATCTGCCGTGCGATATAAAAATATATATATTATAATTGCATATATTTAATTTACTGCCAATGATTATAATCCGGCGAATTCACAAAATATCACCTTATTTTGTGGAAAGTGAGAGCATCCCAGGTTTTTGTTATTGGCCTTTAGATACTTTTAACCGACTGTGGCGGATGCCAAAAGGAGGGTAATTGTTTATTAATTCTTTCACAAATAAAGTAAGCGATGTCCATTTGTGGGAAATTATAAGAATATGACGCACGACGTAACGCTTTAAAATTGCAGAGACCGTTCAGTTTCATCAAAAAAATATTTAAGGCCCATACTTTAAAACCCAAAACAGAGATTTCCACATCTTATAACGCAAATAAAAGGGACCATAACGACATCAAATAACTTGTCACGTGCAGTCCCAAACCTTGCGTCGGAGAGAATTTCGATGGCAAGACCGGGTTCTGAACGGGCACCTTCCTCGCTAGACAAGAACCTCTAGGCGAACCGTACATCACCGGCCTAATCTTATGCTGTAAGAGACGGTTTTCCATACACAATCTCGGAGTAGGAACTCTAATGATCTTCCTGAACGGAGGTTTCGGTCTGCTAAAACCGTAAAAATGGAGCCTTTTCGGTGAATTAGTACAACTAGAGCTTGTTGTTGAAGATTCGTAATTTTCACTGTCTAAGTGGACATCGGTTTTTGGTATTACCATTTCGTTGTAAACTCTTTGTTTGAGACTCTTCGGTGGTGGGTTTCCTACTTCCGGTTGTATGGCGTTGTTTAGCTTGACATCTTCTTCGATCGGTCCTGTGTTGCCAGCTTCGTTCGTTATGTCTCTTCCGACGGTGACTAGACCTCCAATTTGATCGGAATCCAAGATGTCAGGGAGACTCAAGTTTCTTTTGATTTCTTTATTGTCTGATGTTGTGTCAGTGTCTGTGTCAGCTTCTTCTAAAGTGAGGGATGCAAAATTGTGAACAGTAGACGATTGCTTCGTCGCTAACTTCTCGAATTTCTTAGATAATAACTTCACTACTCCTTTCCCATCATTTATATTAGCTTTCAACGGTCTCATTCTCCATTCTTTAAGTATCTTCTCTTGTAGAATTCTCTTCTCCTCCATTTCTACTAATTTGTTGATGATCTCTATTTTTCTCTCTATGTTCTTATATTTTTTAATTTCATCGGTCATCTCTGGCGATATGTTTTCTTTTTTGTCACTTTGTCTGCTGTGCGAAGGTCGTGACTGATCATTTCTAGCAAGTTTCAGATTGAGTTGTTCTTTGGCATTTTTTGCGTACAGTTTATTATCTTGTTCAGCATAATAATCTAAGGAGTCTTTCGCGAAATCATTAGCGTCTACATCGAGGGAGTCCATGCTCACTTGCTTCAATCTCTCCATCCGTTGCATCGCGTACACTTCCAAGCTATCCATCTGTATTTCAGATTTATTTTCATTCACGTCCTTTTCTTTGACAAACACATCGAAGTGTTTCTCAGTGCTATCTGGTTCTACGTTAGAGTTGGCATCTTCTGGCTTCTTATTGGCTAAGTAGTTTTTGTTATGCAGACCATCTAGTTTTGCTTTATACTGAGAAGATATCGATGACGTCAGTCCTGACTTTTCTATGTTTGCTTTGAGTCTGTTGTTCATTTTAACAGAAGACGTTCTTTTAATTGGTTTGGGCGGCTTGTGCGGCACAAACTCCATGGTTATTTTAGTATTGTTATTTTTCTGGCCGGAACCTCTTTCGAGGCTCTTAGTAGCATTATTATATTTTCCATTCGATTTTTCTTTATTCATCTGATTTTTACTAACCTTCGTCTGTGTGTTCTTTCTTATTTGTTCTTCGAATTTCTCCAAATTCTTTTGAACATGAGAATTTCGTTTCTCCATAAGATTTTTCAAGGGGTTTGGTTTTGAAGCCGGTTCTAAGACTACTTCAAAGCTACAACTCTTGGATTTGACCATCGCATTCTTTTCGCAACCTTCCATTTGACTCTTGTACTTATCAGCGAATTTTGGCTGCAGCGATTTGCTCGCGTTCACCATGTAATCAGTCTTGTTCAACCTCGGGATCTCGTCACTAAGTTTCTTTTCTTTATTATACTGCTGAATATTATTTCCGTCGAAATAATACGCAATATTCTTAGCTGGCGGAGGTTGTTTTGTTGATGAATCGTATAGACTTTTGGATCTTGTAACAGTTTTGTGTCCATCCACCGGCACATCAAAACCGTACACTTTTGTCGCAGGCGGTTTCGGGTTCGTATTCACAATGTTAAGTTTACTTTCTCTGTAGCTCGGGGAGGACGCTTCTCCTAAATAATTGTTATACATGTAACCGAAACAAGCATTGTTAGGACTGGAGCCGTAACTTTTAGACGTATTATCGAATTCGTAACAACTTTTACTATTCCGTGGCATACTCGGGTTCTTTTGTTGTTTCTTCGGCTTAGCGCCTTCAAACAACATTTCCAGAGGCGCACTTTTGGTACATTCCGAGTCATCAGAGAGCACACTCTCTAAAGAGTTACAGTTAGTTCTACACAGCGGGTTGTCGTTGTCCAGAAAGTCGTCGGAGAGCACGGATTCTTGGCTGCAACTGTTCTTCATGTATTTCTTCTGATTCAAAAAGAAGCTAGCGCTACTGTGTCTGTGGTTTTCTAAGTACTCAGTGTCATGAATGTTCTCGTACGAACAGTTCTGCGAATCGTTCAAATTGTACCTACTGCTGTCAAACTTCGCTTGTTGGAAGGCGACTTCGTTGCCATATTTGAGGAAAATCTCATTGGAAATGCTAGAACAATTCGAATTATCACTCAGGACTGATTCGTTTGACCTGGTGACGCATCTCTTAGTAAGAACACTTTGACATCTATACATGTTAGAGTTGTACTTCATCGAGTCTTCGTCGATATCGTCGAGGTTCGAAGGCATGTTCCTCGGTAGCGTGGAGCTCTTCTGGTTGGCTATGTACGCGGGCTTCGCGGGGACAACAGGCTTCTCACTGCCGTAGATCTCATAGTTAGACACAGATCGTCTCGGAACAGTCTTGGTATGCTTTTTACATACTTTCTTAGAAAACAATTTATTTTTACAACTAGCATCTTGGCTGAGGCTGCAGTCTTCTAATGAGTCTGAGGAGAAGTTGCCGTCGTCTTTTTCCTTTGTAGGTTTTAAGTCCAGGTCATCCTGACCTCTCGCAACATCGTACTCATCCAAATCACCATATTTCTTAGTAATCTCTGCGATCATCTTTTCAGTATCCGATTTGATAGTATCAACTATACTTTTACCGCTATCCCTAAGATTTTTATTATCAAAACCTACGAAAAAGCTTAAAGAATTTCTCTTCTTAGGATCTAAGGAGTTTGTATCAGCTTTCTGGGTCTTCTGGTTAGCCTTGTCAGCCCACTTACACTCTTCAGAGACAGGTGATACGGGACAAGACTTATAATTCTTGAATATACTCCGCGCGGGTTTTACAGACTTAGGCGGTGCTGGTTTCTCATCGTTTTTCGTTAGATTTAACGTGAAGTTCCGTGGTTTAGGTTCGCGTGGCTCTTTTTCAGGGAATAGACGGTTGAAGACTTTAGATTGGACAGGTTTTGTCATGTCTATAGTGAAGGCTAGGGGTTGCTTTTGAGGCAACTGTTCTTTGAAGACCATGGGTTTATTATCAAAAGGTGTGTAGTGCATATTGCGTCTATCAGTCTGAGTGGTCGGTATGTTCGCATGTGGGGGGACGTAGGGGACCACGTTATCTAAGTAATCCGGTATGATCTTATGGTTCAAATTCGCGGGGATCGCGTAGGGGTTCTTGTTCCGGTAGTCGAGGTAAGGGTTCAAACTATCGAAGTAGTTCGAGTTCAGACTGTCCAAGTTCTCTTCCGGACAGGGCAATATTCCTGGTCAGCGTTAGGGAAATAATTTTGGTGTTTGTTAGTATTTAGCGATGATCGATTTACTTATAAACGCTTTGTTGATTATGTTAAGCGACTTTTGCCAATAAGGTTGACTTGGTATCTGAATGGGGTAGGATTTGAAAGACTTAATAAGAATAATAATAAACTTTATTTAACTAGGATACCAAGTAAAGCGTTTATAAGTAATATTTAATGACGTCACACGTTAGTGAAATCACACAGGGTTCATACAGTCAAAGTTTGTATACAAAAAGTATACTTTCTAATAATTTAACATGAAGATTAATATTTGAATTAAAGGTATGACTTTGATTGTATTTTCAAAGAAATTGAGTATTCATAAAAGCGGATAATCGGTAATTATGGCATAAATGACGTAACATTTCCATACATTTTTAGAACATGGAATCTGAATGATTGCTAAATTAGATCAAGTTCTTAAAATGTAATTACTACTATTCTGACTGATTGATATTCAATTTAAGTATTCACTTTTACAAATGTTAATAAATAAGTAGTTTCATGACTTGTGATTCTTACAAGTACGGATAATTTATATTTTTAGTAATATAGTCACATGCATTTTCGAAATTAAAGTATAATTTTTCCTCTCATCGTTTCGAAACTTTTTTTACATGCGTATATTTTACTTTCTGTAAACAAATCTTGTACGTTAAATTTGACCTACTTCCCAGTGTCCGATTGAGTTGAAAATTCGCATACACGTTTGTTACTCGTGACAATGCAATATTTTTTAATATAATAAGCCTGTTTTTTTTTTATTTGTATTATATATAGCCAGAATTTTCATCAAATGTCACAGTTGAATACTCAATCTCGTCATGACAGAATAAGCGCACATGCGCAGTGTAGCCCCCTACCGTAAGGCCTGGCGTTGGTGGGCACGGCCATGGACACGGGGCGGCCGCGCCGCGTGCTGTCCTTCTCCGGGATGTACGACAGGTCCGTCGTCGACTGGCTCGACTTCAGGTTCGAGCGGAACGCCACCTGGAAAGCACAGGATTATGTTTAAGGGAAGATCTTCTTCTTCTTTCGTATGAGGTGTGACCACCTCTGGTATCAGAGTTAATTAAGCCGCCTCTGGGAACCCCACAGGCCTCTGACTTGGCTATTTCAGACGTACATTAACTATGTAAGTCCAGGTTTCCTCACGATGTTTTCCTTCGCCGTTGCCTGTGACGTCCAAGGTAAACAACACATAAACACAAGATAACACAGTATATTGAGAATTGAACGACACGGTTGGCGCAGTGATTGAGCGATCGGCTGCTGCGCTGCGTGTCTCGGGTTTGATTCCCGTACGGAACAAATATTTGTATGGCTTACAGATAGTTGTTCCGGATCTGGGTCTTTGTGTATTTGAGTTTAAATGTTTGTAAACGCACCCATGATATACTGCGTTTTTATTTAATTAAAACATGAAATGAATAAGTTAAAAACCGGCCAAGTGCGAGTCGGGGTTCCGTACCATTATCGCAAATAACGGCAAATAAATCACGTTTATTGTATAGGAGCCCCACTTAAATATTAATTTTATTCTGTTTTTATTTCAGTATCAATGACCATTTCAGTATAAATGCCAGACTAATAACACGCTGGTTTTCAATGGGACCTGGGGCCATATCGAGGCACGGAGGACTCCTTACATGCCAAGACTTCTTCGTGCCTAGACCTAGCTGTTGGTACCGTCATTTATAGATTGTTGACGGTTGTCACGGAAAGTCAGAAGCCAGAAAATCTGTCACGTCTTGCCAATGGGAATCGAATTAACCAGTAACAGTCATCCTTAATCTTTCTTGCCAGGCTGAACAAAAACTTTCCGATGCGCTTGCGCATCTATTGTAGCATGAAATATAATACTGCGCAGCCATTGTAGCCATAATTTCGGAACTGAAAAAAGTTTGGGGAGTACTGTATGTCTATAAGACTGGTACTCAGTTTCAACCAGTTAGAACGGAGAGCCGACCTTATCATAGTTGGGAAAGGATTAGCCAGAATCTTTAATAGTTTTGTGTTTAATTTATCAAATAGCGCCTGCTACAAAAGTGTCGGTTTGGTCTTGATTTTACATTTCTTATTTCATGTCGATTAACTCAAACTATTGTCAGATTTTGTCCGTAGCTACTCGGACAGTTCTCTCATTCGCCACAATCAGATTCAGAAAGGTGCAGATGGTCGTACATGAAGAGCAGACAAGGAGGTGGTGGGCGGTGTCCTGCGAAGGGGCTCCACACTGCCAAACTAATGTCAACTTATATTAACTCCAATAGGTCATCGGCACAGACATATATCTAACTAGATAACGCAAGTCCCTCCTTCTGTATGAAAACCAAGCGTGCCACTTTTTCACAAACAATTTAAAAACAAATTTACTTACCAATGATAGAAAACATTTCCAATGCCTCGGCCAACTTTTTCTATACAGTCTTTACAGCTCAATATGGCATAAAAAGGCATTTTTCTAGATTTCGGTGGATTTCCGGTGCCGATAATGCTAAATGAAAAGGTCAGATTACGATCATTTGTCGTAACTTTAGTCCGTTTTTTGGCACGTGAAGTACATACAATCGCTTCATCTAGTTAGATTTATATCTGTGGCTTTGGGCTTGTTCACACCATGCCATACTCACACTTTCGAGCTGACGCCTGGTCTCCAGTATCCGCCTGTTGAGCTCCTCACGTCTCCTGGCAGCCTCGGGGTCCATGACCTTGGACGGCGTGCGGGGCGCGGGGGACGGCCGCGTAGGCGGCGCCGCGCCGCGGGACAAGTGTTGTGATGATAGGGACGTGTTGCCTAGAGAGAGGACAATTGTAATGAAGTAAGAACATTAAAAAAAGCCTTTTGTAAAAGTGAAATGAACTTACGAGACGGTGAGCGTAGCGAGCTCTCTATAGACACGAACAAGCTCTAAAGAAAAGCGAGTGAAGTGAGCCCGCCTACGACATTAGAGAGTCAAGCGCGCTGACACATAAAAAGAGCCAGCGAAGCGATCCTCTACGCGGTTAGTTTTTTCACTCATGACTTAAAGACCCCCAGATTGTAGCTATCGGAAAACACAGACTCCGGCAGGGAATTCCACTCCTTAGTTGTACGCATAATAAAAGTATTCTCAAAACGTTTAGTGCGTATGGTGTGTAGATTAAAGTAGTACTTGTGTATTTTCGCTTGGGGAAGGCAGCAGTTCCAGCAGTGGACGTATTGCGGCTGAAATGATGATGATGGTTGCTTACCCCCCGTGAGCGTGGCGTCCAGCTCTGCGCCGCTGAGGCTGTCGAAGGCAGACTTGAGGTACTTCTCGCGCCGCCCCGCCGTGTCCAGCGACTCGCACGAGCCCGACAGCGGGTTGCGCTCCGTGTTGTCGCCAGAGGGCGTTGACACCTGGGGGAGAAACAATGCTTATTACGTTAAACTTGTCCGTGACTGTAAAAATGTCATTAAGTAAACTGGGACTTAGGCCTCCACCCTTTGAGAGGGAGTGGAGCATAATCCATCACGTGGACGCAATGTGGTTTCTTGCTGGGTTAAATATGTCTCCCTCTCACTTAGAAAAGCCCCAGAAGTGGCCAAATTAGTCTTATACCATTCCCCATCTAAAAAGCTTATTTTATTCACTGAAAACAGTGAATAAAAACATTTTTAATCCCTGTTTTGATGTTTGAATTTAGAACACACCAATATACGTATAATATATTCGACTCCCATCTCAATGCTATAAAAACATAGAAGATATAACTTTCTATTTCTAAGTCGGTGTCCATAACGAAACAAATTGGTACCTACCAAAGACACCGACTTCGAAAAAGAAAGTTATTTTTCACTTTGTAGTGTTTTAGTTGGAAGTCAGTAGTATTTTTTTTTTGTAAAAAAGTTTTTTTTATCACTTCTAGGGGCAATAGCAAAATTAAAGACGACAATATAATAAGGCCAGGACAGACTGAATGGAGGATTGGATGTCATGCCGGAGCTTGGGACTGAGCTAATTCAGTGGACTGCTGTCGGGAGAGCTGATGGGCTTACCTCGTCATCGTCGGAGTCAACTGGAGTGCCGCTGAGCTTGGCGTGCGGCGGCGGCAGCTCCAGGCGCGTCTCGCCCGTCCAGCGCTTGGAGCGGCGCATGGACTCTCGCAGCTCGTCGGCATCCATCGCGTTTACCATGAACTCTCTGTCGAAGGAACATTTTTTTTATTACCACCTTTTTGCCAGTGGCTACGACCGTCCAATAAACCACGGGAACCCAAAACGGGATAAAAAATTACACATCGCAATTTATACCACAGGAACGTTTTTAGCGGGCAAAAAAGTATTCTATTTTCTAAACGCTGCGGCTTATTAAAAAGACCGCCAGTCGAAGGTGGAGACGAGTAGCTCAGGACAGACTCTAGTGCAAAACTGTTAGAGGAGGCCTATACCAAGAGAGGCATACTGAGATTAGGGACATTTTGTGAATTATGAAAATTCTGCTGTTTTTAGTTGGTATTCAACTGATTTTAGAATAGAAGGTTTTTTTTGTTAATATTATGCCTTCACTTGCCCACAGCAAGGCGCGTGGTCCATGGTCATATTTCATTTTCAAGTTCTTGTTTCCAATTTTATCTTATTTCAACCTAAGCGAATAGGGAATATGCATAGTTTTTTATTTACTAAATGTAATACTTATTAACTAAGTATAGAAAAAAATATCTTGACCAGAGACAAAGTTATACAGCGTCAAAGTTGAAAATTAGAAAGAGAAGTCTGACGTGACATCTGACGTCAGATGGCACGACGCACATACAACTGCCATAGCAAACGGCGTTATCGTAGATATACTTCTTTAAATTACAGATATATTTCTTTAAATTGTCATTTCTTCAAATTACAAATATTTTTTCATGTGTATTCCTTATTGGACAGTAAACCACGAAGCAGTATGACAGCCAAGCCTGACTCACCCGGGCGTCTCATCATCGTTGTTGCCTGGGTAGTAGGTGGTCCTGTTGCCTCTCTCTGAAGACGAGGTGCGCTCGCCGTCCGAGATGTCCTCGATGTCGCCGTCGTGTTCCGTCGACTCTTGGTCCTGAAGGAAAACACGCATGTCACTACTCCACAAAAAACTAGAAAATAAGGCTGATTCCTGAATAAAAAGAAATCTAATCAGTCCGTCAGATTATCGAATATAGTTTGCAACGTATTCTTTGCTTTATCAAATCAATAAAAAGATGGAATGATAATCAGCACATCAAAGCTCAGCAGAGGGCTTATGACGTCACTATTAGTTAAAAACTACGACGTCAAGCGAAATTTCAACAAACTGTATCGTCGTTATCGTCTTGTTTTCGTGAAAAAAGATAAAATACGAGAGCATTTTATTAAAAAAAAATATCTGACGGGTCCAATAGATTTTTTAAGAATCTACCCTATTCTGTCTGATTTTAAGAAATATTAATTGAGTAACGGATTATTGACGATGCCGACTGTTTTATTATTTTACATCAAATATAGCTTGTTTCACAAAATAGTAGCGCCAAAGGAATTTAAACTTCTTTCTTCTTCTGTCAATCAGTTCAAATTGAGAGTGAGCCGCAGCTGAATTGCGCAAGTGAATTCGGCAAGGCGAAGCGTTTTACCGCTATCAAAACGACCAATCAGATGCGAGATGAATGACGCAATGTGGATTGCCGTATGTGTGATTGGTCGATTGATAGCGGTCAAACCCTTTGCGTTGCAACGACACTACTGGTAGTGCGGCTGTTAGTGTCGATGCCAAAAAGTTATTCACTTACGCAATAAGGCTGCCGAGCTCATACCGTATACAGGGCTACTCAAGTAATGGTTTGAACCATTACTTGAGTCTACACTATTCTGACACCTTACTTATTTTTTAAAGTTGACTGATAATAAGAATAAAACGTAACACTTTTTAATGATGTTCAAATACATTGAGCGCTAAATAATTATAATTAATTATTTATTTGTGGTGCAAGCGGTCCTTAAAATAATAAAATGTTATAAACAAAAACTAATCAAAGTGCAACAAAAAATAATAAAATATTAAATAAAAACAAAAAATTAACCGCACCTCGTACTTAAAACTGCCGAGAGACGAGTCGTCGGTGTGATGTCGCGTCCGCGTCTCAGTCGCGCGACTTTTCGACAAATTAATCGTTACCTAACGTCGACAAACATAAAATAACGTAAATATGTGAGATGGACATAAAAACGTGTTAGGATGAAGAATAATTATGATTTCATGTGGTTAAAATATTTTAAATTATGAAGTTTTGATTTGCATAAGCCAAGTTTTTACTATAATAGTATTAAGCACTTCCACTGCTGGGAAACAGGCCTCTCTATGAAAGATAGCTTACTTAATTACCATTCTATTACATTCCATTTCTATTTTCTTTCCATTGCTATTACCATTCTTTATAAAAAGGAGAATAGAATCGTTTTTAAAAAGTGAAATCATTTATTTTCATTTGACTTTTAACAAACACTTTGAAAGATAACTACAATAAATATTTTAAAAAAAATGCTCATTCTTAAATGTAGTCGCCTATGTATTTAAAGAAAGAAAGTATCTTCTTAAAAGTATTCTTCATCCTGACACATGCAAAATATATTTAAAAACTGCGTGCAGGTAAATAACATGATTCGGTCAAAAATATACAAACTAATCAAGAAGGTACTCAATGAACTGACTCCGGATTATTGCAAACACCGTAAGATTGTTATACATCTTGCGAGGATACAAAATCTCGATATACTGTAAACAGATATTTTTTATATATCCGTGCCTTAGTCAGAAGAACGAGATTTCAATCTTACACAATTTATTAGGCCCACTTGCAAGAAAACCGTAACTCAAGTTACAAGTAACACACAAGTAACACGAGATTCAATTATCAGTTTGTCATAGAATATTGTCAATTTAACCACGTGTTAGCAACTAACTCTGAGTTAGGTTTTTCGTGCAAGCGGGCCTTATAAACTTGCGGTATTTGTAATAACCCGGTGACATATCTTGATTGAACGATTGATGAAAACGTCTTCATACTTTTTTTTACGGAATTCTTGACGGAATCATGAATAAAATATTAATAATTACACATTGTTACAGCGGACATACAGAAGCACACAATGCTGTAGCAGATATACATGCGAACACCATGCAGTACGGTCAGCGAAAAAATCTATGACGAACAGACTTATCCAAAATTATCCGAACTACTAATAAAATTAAACCTTATCTCAATTGTGTAAAAAGCTTTTCTGAATGACAGTAATCGTATAATATGTTCTTTCTGAAACACTGCTCGAGATCGATTTTTATTTTCTCCGTAGTTTCGAGTTTGAAGCTGCCTGAACGCATTTTTTTAACGCTAACTGTACAATACGAAAAATATTGTAGCAAAATATAAGTAAATCGTTGCAAATATACATGCAGTTGCAAATAACCTAGTTGAAACATCATTATAATTTTTCTATAATAATAACTTTCCCGTAAAATCCATTATATTTAAACGCTTTCTTGATTCAATCGCGAAACGTTTAGCTAACACAATTGATATGAAAAACTTTAACAAAAAAAATATAAAACTTTTGTGAAATTCGCTACCGAAGTCCGCAGGATCACCTGCTGGGCTAATCCGAAGATTGCCTGAATTTTCATCAAAATCGCTCCAGTCTTTTCGGACTCCATAGGGAACATACATACAGACATCGATGTTTATAACATATAGATAACGAGCAAAACATCACAAAAGCACAATCAAAAATATGCGCATAAATAATGAGTTGTATGTGACTAACAAAAAAATTACTAAATCTATGATTTTATTTAATGTAAAATGTGAAAAACAAACAAATGACTTGAACACGACGACTTATTTTACGAAAATGGAACGAAAAAGCGAAAACAATATGAACAAAACATGACAAAAAAATAATAATTAAAAAAAACCTTTTCCACCCTGGGCGAGACAGTGAGAATATCGAATGTCTTTCTCATAGTCGCATCGAAATTCCTGAACAATGCTTCAACGCGAGGCAGCTGGGATAAGTTCAGCGATTTCGGCCTCTAGTCAAAGTTAACCACAACCATAGTCAACGGTTTATTTCTTTATTTATTTTACCCTTTTAGTAACATCCCACTTCATTCTAGCTTCGGCTTTGTCAGTACTACACCGTCAAGATAACTGTGACGTCATCGACTCTCGCTTATTGGCCCACGGGGGGAATGCGGGTAGGCGGGAGTGTGGTCGCATTGCAACGAGGTGCACAAATATTTTGACCGTGTAGTAAAAAAATCGAACGAAAAAATTATAGGAAACAAAAACCCAAGACCATTTTTAATAGTGTGTGAGATCAGGGGAAAATAAAGAAAAATAAAATAAACCATTCACAAAATGTAAAATTAAAAGAAAATAATCGTTATATAAAAGTAAAAAGGCGAAGCATTGTGGAGTTTGATTTAAGAACTAAAAAATGAAAGTGAATAATAGTGAAAATAAAAAACAACCTACCGTACACATAAACTCCACCATACCTCACAAGAATATTAACATAAAAGTACAGTCAGCAGCAAACATGTATTCCTTTGAATGAATGTTTTATTCATTCTTATTTATCTAGGTCTTACCTGAATTACATTGTGAATTTATGGTTAATTCAACATGTGTGAATAAGACTAATCGACAAAACTGTAAATAATCGGTCTGGGTCTGTTTGTTTGTGTATGCGAGTTAAAATGCTTGTAAACGTACCAATATACATATTTTTTGCTTGCATTGCGTCGGAATACGTTTTAAATAAAAAAATGCTAGAGTTCAGGAATTAAGTGCCTCATCCCTTTTCTCACTTGTTATTTTTAATTAAAAAAAGTTTTATTAAAATTATTGAGAAATAATTACAACACATAGACCTTATTGGTGATGTTCTTGAGAAAGGCCAGGTGCGCAGTACTCATAACCGGCGTGTGTGTATGACTAGATGTATGAATGTGAGTAAAACAAAAGAAGTATGTAAGGGTCGAAGCAAGTGGCATTCTGCAGTTTCTGCCTACCCCCATAGGAGAAAGGCGTGTGTTTATGTATGTATGTGATTTTATTTAACGGGAGTATACTCTGACCATCAGACAAGTCACATTTAACTGACACATGATGTAAACAAATACGGCGGCCAACGTTTGACGATAATATCCGAATTAGCCGAATTACGCCGAACGGAACCGAACGTCTCGTTACGTGACGATTTCTACCAGACAACCCCTACCGGAAGCCGCATTAATTAACTTTTGCTGCCGACTGTCACACAGAAAACGGTCACCAAACTACCAACACCATACCATCAACCGTATGAGTGATTACAAACAATTATAATTTTATGTTAATGACTAATTCACGCTGAGAATTTTGAGCTTCGGAAAAGATTGTAAAGCTGAACTGCCAGTATATTCTGTAAACATCTTACGGTGAAAAGATGAAGTGAGCTTGAAAAGAACGCTCAGTACTAAAGATAGGGATATTTCGTGGGTATACAAATGATAATTCTATTTAGTCCGTCAGTGAGATTATCTAATAATATTGGACACGTATTTTATTACTTTATCAAACCTATAAAAAATTACAATGTTAAAGCGCATCAAAGTTCAGGAGTGGGGGCTTGTGACGTCACTAAGGCAGTATAAATTGTACTAGCGGCATGACGTGTCACGATATTTCAACGCATTATATCGTCGTCACTTTATGTTAACGTGTAACGATAACACGACACACGATAACGCACTTCAAGTTCACTTCGCCTAAGTTTATACGGTGAGATGTTTACATAATAGCACTACTGTGTTTTCAAATATATAAGCCACAAAATAGTCAGCACGTTTTACATAAAATGGTGACTATGGGGATAATCCTGTATCTCCTGATAGCTACAACCTAGGAGTCTTTAAGTCAACAGTGATTAAGTTACTTCTAGGCAAGCGTGCCTCACCGTCGTTCACATCATTCCTTACCATTAGGTGAGATAGTGGTCAAAAGCGAAAATATCAAATTCTAAAATTAAAAACATAGCAAGTAAATTATTGTTTGTACTTTTGACAGATGTCATCAAACAGCAACTATCAATTTGTGAGAAAATACTGTTCAGTGGGCTTAGTGCGAGTTTTGTCTCACACTGGATCGCGTTAACGTAAAAACCTATTTGTATTGAAACTGGATAAGGACCATCTGGAGACAGTAAGGGGAAATCTCTTTTTTGTATACAAATTGAATTACGAGATCGTTTACGTTAACGCGAGTGAACATGAGTAAAAACTCGCAATAAGCCCACTCACTGAAACTGAAATAATTTCCGATTATTGAGGAAAAATATCAGGTGATAGCACACATCGCTAGAGAGTAAGACAAATATTAATATCCATTTAGATTAGATGTAAGCACATAGTATTAAACATTTTTAAGTGAACTATTATGCAAGGTCTTGTGAGAAATATAAATCTTAAATTCTTTGAATTTTGTTTCTGACTCGGTTCCATAGCCGAATTTCGAACGCTAGGGGCTCCAGAATCTTGTACTGAATCCATGGTACTCCTTTCGCGTGGTGTAAATACGCCCTGTATACATAGCTGAGCCTAGCTAGACAAGTATCAACGACGGGTACACTGCCCCATAGTCACCAACCGCCACACACATAATCTACAGTACATTTAACTCACATGTCTTATTTGATAAACAAATTGATAACGAGTGCCCACA
This sequence comes from Orthosia cruda, assembly GCA_964057195.1. Lineage (NCBI taxonomy): Eukaryota > Metazoa > Arthropoda > Insecta > Lepidoptera > Noctuidae > Orthosia > Orthosia cruda. Next base: position 14,862,017 of record OZ059852.1, on the reverse strand, counting down.
TAATTAACAAAATACTTTAACGCACAATTCCTTAAAGGTCAAACACGAATAATTTTCAAATAGTGATGGTTGGCAGAATTAGTGAACAATTTAACGTCAGTTTAAACTTGGAACGTTGACTAAGGTCCATAAAATTAAATATAGGAGTTAAACGTTGTTATAACGCGCACGGAAGTAAAGTTAGAATTAAAATCAATTCCAATGACGTAATTAAATAAAAAATCAGTTTCGCGCTGACCCTATTTTCGAAAAAAAGTAGAATAACATTTTCCGAAACATAAAACTCTATTAAATCAATGGTTGGTGAAACCCTTACCTATCTTAATCTGCTAAAATTGGAAAACATCCACAACAATAAAAAAAAATGTAAATAAACTCGCGACATAAGCCAAAAAAAATTTTACATATCGGAGACCTCACGCCACACCAGCGCCTCTAGTGGCGAATTCATACGCGGTAACCCCCATTGGAACAGCCATTAAATCTGTAGTTAGATCTTTGAATGAAACAAAATTAAAGTATCTATGGTGTGGTTTGCAACAAAAACTGATTTACATGGGCAAAAACTGATTTACATGGACAAAAACTGATTTACATGGGCAAAAACTGATTTACATGGCCAAAAACTACTTCAATTCCAATACCAATAACGTTATATTCATTTACCAAATAAGACACGTTACGCATCCGTTAACAAGACCCATCGAGCTCTCCTGGAACTCAAAGTGTCTTAACGGCCGCGAGCTACACAGTAAAACACACTCTATCTGCACACACATACGGCACTAACCTGCTTGACGCTGGTCTGATCTTTCCGCTTCTCGATGTATCGTGTGTCGGTACCGCTATCTAGAGAACTGTCCTTAGAACCGTCTGAGTCGCCGCGTTTTTCTGTCGAACATAAATTAACTTGTGGTTTAAATTGGGACTTTAAGACATGTGCAATTAGGTGCTTTTTTAAATAACAAAATATATTAGGAAAAGGTAGTAATAAACGCGATTTCCGCCAGCTAACGGCTGAACTGAATACATTCTTGTTATCACCGCAATTTATGGTCTCAGTTGCGTTTGTACCTCGACAAAGCTGAAATGTATCATGTCCTTGTATAATATGGTCCAAAGTGACGTCACAGCTCCAGTTGTATAGTTATTTTGACCGAGCAGTAATAACAACCCCTCCACCCCCTTCAAATCAAAACGCAGCCACTCTGCTTGGCGGCAAAAAAAAATCATGATGGTAGTATTTCTCGTAAGCGCTGCCTAAAAGCTATGGGTTCTTTGTTAACATTGACACAATTGTATAGAAATTGTTGCTGAAATTGTGAACAAAAGTATAAATCGCTTTTCAACATACTTGCTCATAAAGTGGCTCTAATTTCACCGCAATTAAGCACATAATGAAACCTGTTATCAAACTGTGACTTTTTCATTACTATTATTCACAAGTGAGATAAAGAGTTTTTTTTTTAATTTATTGGTTGAGTTGCTTTGTTCTTAAAAAAGTTTCGATACAAAAAAGATCGTGCTCAATAGTACGAATGCAACACATTTCATGCAACTCCGTATTTAAATAGATAATTTCAACTTGTACGTGTTTAATAAATAAAACATTCACTTAAATATAACTTTTGTTTTTGTCTGTAATAAAGAAAACTTGAAATTCCCCATTTTGTACGTGGCTAAAACGCTATCCGCGAAAAGCCAAAAAAAAAGATAACTCATTTCTTTAGTCTATGGTTGTTAGATAGGATATTAAATCGCATAGTATAGTATATTTTCTTCACAAGTGTGTTGAAAAACGTGGTATGATACACGTGTGTATTGGTGATTACCGTCCTCGGCTCTCTTAAGACCCTCACCTAACGGCTCGGGTCTCAATGGCGCCTCAGCGGTAATCACCAACGTTACACACTTGTACCATAATGTACTATTATTAGTGATGCGGTCTCTAGCCGCTGCTTTTGAATGACAAGTTCATTCAAAAATGTTCTAGTCATCATCACCAGCCTTTTAATGTTCCCACTGCTGGGACACAGGACTCCGCTCTGTGAGAGAACGTACGGCCTTTAATCCACCACGCAAGACCATTGCAGGTTGGTTGATGTCAGGTGTCTTCGAATTAGTATACTGGTTCTAGGTCATGCCGGTTTCCTCACGATGTTTTTCTTCACCGTTTTTAGAGCGGTGGTGATGACTGACACCTGCCTGGGTTCAAAACCATGACCCACGTCACGTAAGTCAGGGCCATCGCAGCTCATAGCTCTAGTAAAAGATTATAAGTATGAGAAGCACGTACCGGTGTTGGGGTTGATCCTGGTGGCCCACTTGCCCCGGGCGGGCGGCTCGGGTGCGGGGGTGTCGCCCGCAGCTGCTTGGTCACCTAAGCTCTTCTTTATAAATATAAGAAGCACGTACCGGTGTTGGGGTTGATCCTGGTGGCCCACTTGCCCCGGGCGGGCGGCTCGGGTGCGGGGGTGTCGCCCGCAGCTGCTTGGTCACCTAAGCTCTTCTTTATAAATATAAGAAGCACGTACCGGTGTTGGGGTTGATCCTGGTGGCCCACTTGCCCCGGGCGGGCGGCTCGGGTGCGGGGGTGTCGCCCGCAGCTGCTTGGTCACCTAAGCTCTTCTTTATAAATATAAGAAGCACGTACCGGTGTTGGGGTTGATCCTGGTGGCCCACTTGCCCCGGGCGGGCGGCTCGGGTGCGGGGGTGTCGCCCGCAGCTGCTTGGTCACCTAAGCTCTTCTTTATAAATATAAGAAGCACGTACCGGTGTTGGGGTTGATCCTGGTGGCCCACTTGCCCCGGGCGGGCGGCTCGGGTGCGGGGGTGTCGCCCGCAGCTGCTTGGTCACCTAAGCTCTTCTTTATAAATATAAGAAGCACGTACCGGTGTTGGGGTTGATCCTGGTGGCCCACTTGCCCCGGGCGGGCGGCTCGGGTGCGGGGGTGTCGCCCGCAGCTGCTTGGTCACCTAAGCTCTTCTTAGCCCACGTTGGCAGGCGACCAATTCGAAGTCTGTGAACAATTTTCTTATTTGAGCCTACACTATTTATTTATTTAATACTTTAAGCACATAAACGTACATAGGCGGACTTAATGCCTTAGGCATTTTCTACCAGTCAACCTTTGGGTGATGGTGAAACAAATAGTGATAGGTGCAATTACGATAAATATATACTTTTCTTTTTTTATCTAATATAGGCTCGCGCTTGACCACTATCTCACCTGATAGTAAGCGATGATGTGGTCGACGGTGAAGCACGTTTGCCTAGAAGTAACCTATTCAGTCTTGACTTAAAGACCCCTAGATTGTAGCTATATAAGCTATAAATAAATACAATCCAATTATACAATAAATACTAAAACAAATAAACTAAATACAGGTGCTAGGTACTTAACAATTAGGTGAAATAGACAACGGCGAAAAAACAATTAGCGCCGTGGCGATACTACTGCCAACTTCATACGAATGTGTTCGCGAACTTTGACTTTGAAGATTAATCGGCTGGTTGCCATCTTGATCACTATCCCACTTATGGCCAAAGGACACTCCCAAATCTCTCCAGGTATTTTTTATAGAGACTACCTAGATGTGTGAGTGGTTCGACGAGCCCTTGCAGTAGGCGTAGCAGGTAGTCTCGCCACATAGATATAGAGACACATAGAGAAGAGACATTCTATCAACGATAGCGTCGCAATAGCGATTGGTAATATGTATGGGATGCGAAGCGCTATCTATATACATTTCTTATTTTTAGTATACATTAACGATTTACCCCATCTATTGAAAAACAAACTGAACATGGTGATATTTGCAGATGACACATCTTTGATTTTTAACATAAATAGACGTACGAGTAACGTTGCCGACGTAAATAATGCATTGCGGCAAGTTCTAATTTGGTTCACTGCTAATAATTTAGTTTTGAATGATAAAAAAACTAAGTGTGTAAAATTTGCCTTGCCGAATGTCAAAAGTTATGATTGTGACATTATATTAAACAACGAGAAGCTAGAATTCGTCGACAAAACCGTTTTCCTGGGTATCACTCTAGACTCAAGGTTACAATGGGGTCCTCATTTAATATCACTTGCGGGGCGGTTAAGTTCGGCGGCTTATGCTGTTAGAAAAATTCGTCAATTTACTGATGTAGATACCGCGAGGCTGGTCTATTTTGGTTACTTTCATAGTATAATGTCTTACGGCATATTACTATGGGGAAGGGCTGCAGACATTCAGTCAATTTTTGTTCTACAAAAACGAGCCATCAGAGCGATATACAATCTTCGCCGGCGCGATTCTCTAAGGGAACTGTTTAAGGACATTAACATCATGACGGTACCTTGTCAATATATTTACGAAAACATCATGTACGTTAGAAAGAATTTACATCTTTTTAGTAAAAACAGCGATAGACATAGTTAAGTTACTAGAAATAGGGACCAATTAATTCAACCAGGTTTTAGGCTGGCTAAAGTAGCGTCATCTTTTAGGGGGTACTGTATAAAATGTTACAATAAAATACCGCCACACATTCTAGAATTGAATGAGACGAAATTTAAAACTTGTATAAAACGCACACTATGCAGGCAGGCATATTATAGGTTGGGGGATTACATCGCTGATAAAAATGCTTGGCTCAACGCTATTCCAGCTCCACAGCCACTAGGGCACAAAAACAAGTGATAAGCAGAAAAGTTCTGAAGTATTGTTGGACCTGCTGAAGACTGTACGAATAATTATAATGTATATTTGTGTTGTATAAACTCAATTTATTTTTTGGATTATATAACTGCACAGCACATATGTGAGTACTATGTACCAACTGTAAATCTACCATTTACTGTACCTATGTGTCGTTCGTTGACTTCAGTGTGCCCCGGCAGTTGAGTGTGTCATGCTCTCTCTAATGTCTCTCTGATGGTGGCACATGTGTTGGATCATTCGGTTCCCTTCATGATGGTTGAGCTGAGTGGTGCCGATCCATGTGTCATGTTCGTGAACGGGCGCCGTCAGTTGGGATTGGTCATATCTTAGCTGCCTCCGCATGTTTTTAATTATCTATTTATTGTATTTTTAATTGTTTGTTTTACTCTAGACGCTTTTAAGTGCGTTTTTTTTTTTTTTTTTTTTACATCGTTCTCACATATATGTATTTTTCCTACAAGATTATTGTAACCAAATACTTGTAAAACACATTTTTGTTTTTTTAAAAGAGTAAGTTTGGAGTTTCTTGTCCGTTCTTCTCCATAACAAGCTACATTTCCGAATGGACGGTAAAATCAATTATTATTACATTTAATTTTTATTTTTGACGTTCGAAAGTGCCGCTTAATGGCCTAATTGAATAAAGAAATTTTGATTTTGATTTTATCGAAATGTCAAGTGATCGACAATCGACGACTTGCAATTATCATCAACAAACGCCACTATCCACTGCTGGGACACAGGCCTCCTCTCTGTGAAAGGGGATGGGTCATTACTCTCCACACGGACCCAGTACAAGTTGGTGGATGCCACATGTCTTTGAATTTTTATTTCTAAGTTAGGCCGGTTGCCTCATAATGTTTTTCTTCACCGTTTTGAGAGTAGTTGTGATGAAGTAATTTACACAAAGTAAAGCGCCTATCTGGGTTCGAACCCACGACTTACATCTTGTAAGTCGCGGCCTTTACCACTGGGCCACCACTGCTCTCAACTATGCCTACTTGTAATCATACTTAGGACACTGGTACTCACGTATCTGCTCTCAACTATGCCGACTTGTAATCAATCTTAGGACATTGGTACTCACGTATAGTCCGGTACGACGGGCGTGCCGAACTTGTTCTCTTCGTAGGGCAGCTCTCTGGGCGGCGAGCCGAAGTGTGAGTCGCTCTCGCTGTCCAAGCCCGACATGCCGTTACTGGGTGCTGACACTTTTCTACAACAAATTACCACAAGTATATAATTATACACATTTTTTATATAGCATACAGATGCCTCATCCCATAGACAGAATCGAGTGCCGACGTAACTGCGACAAAAAGTACATCTTTCACGTTCGGTTCCGTCCCACGGCAATAGAGGGTTTATTTGGTTAGTGGATATTTTTTTCTTTAAATACAATGTCGATTTGTTTTATAGTCTTTTTTTGCATTTTTTTACAGTTCCATTTTACCAAAACGTGTTAAAATACAAATTAAATAAACCGGTAACAACAGGTCAATAAAACAATTAGGTAAATTGCATGTTATAATTCATTCTATTATTATCTCTATCACTCAGTATTGCCGTAAGTAAACTCCATGTAAAGCTCGCCTTCGTTTGTTTATACTTTGTTATTATGTATTATTTTGGTTTACATTAAAGATTTACCAAAACAATTAAAAAGCCATTGTGTCTCGCGTGGATACCCGTTTCGAGCACTCAAGGGGTTAAGGCATAATTGCACGACAAAATTTTCTCAGAGTTAGTTGCTAACGCGAGGATAATTGTCATACAATATTGTCAATTTAACCTCGTGTTCCACTTGACTCTAAGTTAATGTTTTCGTGCAAGTGGACCTAAGAGAGTTAAGGTTGCCCTAGTCGACGGTACGAACTATTTTGTGCGCGGGGTTAATATGCATGCTATCTCATCCGACAACACGTGCGAAAGAGATTGATGCTGTGATGAGCAGTAAGAAGCTAGTTTGCGTACGAATTTTCGCACTTTTGCATGTTTGTAGCGAAATGGATGATCATGCGAAATTTTATAAACAGACTTTTGGGAGTCTAGATATCATGGAAAAACGACTAAATGTATATTTTCAAAATAAAATCATTTGCATTGTTGAACTACTAATCTATCCCTGTATGGAGGCCGTTTTGCAATTTTCCTTCTTCGTATTTGGAAGAAGAAAGAAGCATTAAAATTAGCGTTGAAATATGGAACTTTCGAAACTTTTTACTTTTTCGTACCTAAAGGGTAAAAACGGGACCCTATTACTAAGACTCCGCGGTCCGTCTGTCTGTCTGTTTGTCTGTCTGTCACCAGGCTGTATCTCATGAACCGTGGTAGCTAGGCAGTTGAAATTTTCAGAGATGATGTATTTCTGTTGCCGCTAAAACAACAAATACTAAAAACAGAATAAAATAAATATGTAAGTGGGGCTCCCATACAACAAACGTGATTTTATTGCCGCTTTTTGCGATAATGGTACGGAACCCATTGTGCGCGAGTCTGACTCGCATTTGGCCGGTTTTTTGTTTCCATACAGGACTAGATAATGATAAGACAAATTGATAATTTTTTATTTTGAACGTATATCGTCAAACAGTGGAGTAATTGCTTTTTCATTATTTTTGTTAAAAAATACTTTGCCCCCACTAGGAATTTCTTTCTGAATCGTGGGTGCGTTTACAAACATATAAACTCACATACACAAACACCCAGAGCTGGAACAACTATCTGTAGGTCATACGAATGTTTGTTCCATGCGGGAATCGAACCCGCGACATGCAGCGCAGCAGTCAATCGCTCAACCACTGCGCCAACCGTGCACTAAATCGAACTGTGAAAGAATGATCGACTAGTGTAACCTTAAGGTATGCACTCACTTGCCCTGCCGGATGGCCTGCTGCGCCAGCCTGGCTCTCATGGTGACGACCATGTCGTGCGGCACTCTCCACACGAAGATGCAGCCGTCGCCCGACGCCGAGATCAGGTGTTGGCAGTCCGGCGTGAACCTGGAGCATTCACATACAGCATTAATCAACAAATACACGCGCAATGCATAGGGATATCACGAAGGGGTTGGTAGCCAAAATAAAACTGGTATAGTTTAGTCGTTTTCACCTTCGTCAGGTTACGAAAAAGTTTTGGGCCATACTAATTGGAATGATTGTCCGTGCCAGCAACACAAAGGTGGAGAAAGTTAGAAGTTTAGGACACATAATAATCTTTTTCCACTACCGTGTCTATTATGTAACACATTGCCTAAGAAATTCGTTTCGAAATATGAACATTGAGATCCAAGATTATAAAATAAAAATAAAAAAAGACAAAATTACAAAATAACAGTTACAAAATGACTTTGGTATGGAGTTTTGATATCATTATGTAACTACAACGTAAATAATTACGTTGTCGTAGTAAAATATTATCTTTTTGGCGGCCAAGTACGAGTGAAAGAATTAGCAAATTTAAAGAAAAAAAGTACGTAACTGAATAGGCTACTGTTGGTAGACGCATTCTACAGCTACGCCCGCACTTTTTCCACTGCCCCATCCGGCAGAATGATACTGAACCTGTTACCTCTCGAAAAAGCGCGCGTTGATTGTGTGTATATAGTCTGTGTCTAATAAATTGATGTTGGAACTTATTTGCATTTAATTAAGTAAGCTCATCAGGTAGAGGAAAAAGAATCGTTCGTGTCTCGCATAAATAGGCTTTATTTTAACGTGTTAAAATCTCGACTTTTATGCTCGACACGAAATGTACTATTTGAAGCTAAAGCACTGTAGAGGTATGCAAAACAAGGTATAGTCCCGCAAAGAGAGAAGATCAGAAAAGAGAGGATACTCCGACGGGTTTTGTGTCTGGTAGCCACTGCCTTATAGTTGGTGACTGGCTATTTATAAATTATGTTAAAAACACGCAGAAAACTTTGATAGCGCGATATAAGTTTTTGTCGTAAGTAAGTATGTGGCGGCATACATTCCACTATAGTTCGTATGTGGCGATATAAATGCCATCACAGGTTTAAACGCTGAGTTGAGGCCACAGGCCACTACAGTACTCACTTGAGGCCACAGGTCCCTACAATACTCACTTGAGGCCGGTGACGATTTCGGAGTGTCCGTACATGGTGGCCATACACTCGCCCGAGTAGTAGTCGTATACGCTGAGGATCTTGTCTGTGCTCGACGTGGCCAGGTAAATACCGCTATTGTCTAGCGCTACCTGAAAAGGAAAAAAATATGAAGAAAAGAAAGAAAAAAGCATTTATTCTGCCAAAATCGTTTATTTATGAGCAAATACATTACAACTGTGAAATTAAAATTATTAATTAAAAATCTTTTTAAATTATAGCATTATCTTTTTGATATTCATATCATGAGAGTGTATAAAAATAATTGGTCCGCCATATTGGAATAGAAATGATGTCCTTTAGCTAATCGTGCATTGTCATCCCGACCAAAACAAAATTTAACTTTGTTTGGGGATAACTGTTATAATTTCAGTTGTAAGTTTCGACCTATACTTACCAACTTACCTATAATTATATTTTGCTCCCTCATGATATGGGTATCAAATAAAAGGATTTGCTCAGAGGAACACGAAAAAACCATGTTTATAAAAATAATGTTTTATATCAACGCCAGATATCTTTAAACAATGTGCTTAAAATTTACGTTTTAAAGTACGTAAAAACTGACAAAAGATATATTTTTGCGAGGAACAATCAGTCCGTAGTATAACTTACCTTGATTAATGTTCCGTCCTCGGCGGTGGTACCTCTGAACGTCTTCGTGTGTCTGCCGTGAGCGGCGCTGTACACACGCACATTACGGTCCTGGAATTACACAATACCCATTATCAGTACGAAGTTAAGTTATATTGCCAAACAGAACAATAAAGTCTCCTATGGGACAATAAATAATTATATAATTATCAAAAAAACATATATTTTTTATAGCGGTTTCAGAGAGGGTAACATGGTAAATTGTTTATAATGATAAGCACTATCACCCCTTCTCAGGTTTTGTGTTTATTCTGTTACAGTTGTTACAATGTCAACAACTCACCTGGCACGCCGTGAGTATATGCCTGCCGCCCGCATCCACCTCCATGTCGTACAGCGTAGTGCGCCCCGACACGTTCTGTCCGCGCTGGAACTGGTAGCTGCCGTCAGGGCTCTGGAACGGAAACAAGTGTCCAAATTCTAATAAGTGCGGCGCCAAAGCGTGTTCAGCTAGGTCGGTGATTCTAGAGTCGTCCGAGCGTCTAAACATGAATGAACCAAATGCGCTCATTAGAATAGTGAGTGACCTATAAAGAACAGCCAGAGGAGCTACCACAGCTTCGAGACGAGCAAGCACAAGCGTGCTCACTTATGACACAAATAAGCAGATCTTATTCTCGCTAAGAACGAGCAAAGCGAGCTCACAGAAAACAGAGCGGAACTCCAACCTCAAAACAAGCAAGTGGAGCAAGTTTACTGTCAAAACGAGCGAGTCCCTTACAAAAAGGCCTTAGTGCGCCTTAGAGACAAAACAATGTATTCCAAATTTAAACATTAGCGACATATCGTTGTACTGCACACTTGTGCCTACCTCTTCTGAGCATAAAAGGGTGATACTACACGGTACACTCACATGTCGCAGCTGTCGGAACAGGATGGTCTTGTCGGCGCCGCACGACACCATCTGCAGGCCGGCGCCCGAGCTCAGGAAGCGCACCGCCGTGATAGACGACGAGTGCTCGTCCAACGTCTGCATTATCTGGTACCCCTGGAAACATGAAGAGGAATGTTAGTTTACTTAATATACAAATTTACGGAGAACATAAAACAGCTGGCTTATGTCTGGAAACGGTCAGGACTCCTCGGCGGCCGCGTGCACCCACACGTTGTGTGTACAGTCTGTCGGTACTGACCCGGTCCACTTGGAACACGTGTATGAGGCGGTCCCTGGAGGCGGAGGCCAGCAGCCTCGGACGCTCCGCGTACTCCAGGCACAGCACCTCGGCGTCGTGCGCCTCCAGTGTGTGCAGCAGCGCTCCGCCGGCGGCCGCGTGCACCCAAACGTTGCCCGAGCGGTCGCCCGACGCGATGTGCTGCCCGTCCAGAGACACCCGCACGCATCTGCAAGATAACACAGTTTTGTGTTACCAAACGATAAAAATAACTGTACACTTTGCTAGAATGCTCGCCCACTCCCACCTACCCGCACGGTGTCCCGCGTGTCTCCTCGAGTCTCAGAATGACGTCACAGAACATACTTCTACAGAAACTGAAATCCAAGATGGTGTTAACTGAAATTTCTGGCCATAAAAATTACACCCAAAACGAAAAATTTGCAAATTTACGGCAGCGCCATCTTGGATTTTAATTTTGAGACCATTTTCGTTTTTAGAAACCCCGGCAACTATGAAAATGACACCATGGTCTGTGCAATTTTGGATTAATATTTCAAGTTCAAGAAAATTTCAGCCATACTAAAAGCAAAAATTCAAAAATTAAATAGAATGTTACATACCTGACTCCAGTCTTATCATCATACGACTTAGATTTATCCTTATCAGTAGTAAGATCGACATCTTTCAGGAACTTCAGATCTGGGTCGATATAGAATACTTTATTCAGCTCCTAGAAATAAAGATAAACTTTGTTTAAGTTACAGAAACGACTGATATCGGATAGATATAGATCAGAAACATGTTGATTAAAAGAGAAGAAATAAAAGAAGTTTTTGTTAATTATAGTTAATTATAGAAAATGTCTAAGGGACAGATACGCAAATGCAAAGCTTAAACGTCTATTGTGCCTATAAATAGACCGTCACAGTAGGTATTTGGCCAAATTATTTGTACAGCAGTTGCATTAATTAAGGTATATTGAGATTGGCCTCCGCAGTTTGTGTTCAGGTATAACTAAGGTTTTACAAAATCAGATGGTAGTCGGTGTTGTTCTTGCCAAAGTGGTTAGTCTTGGATAGTTTGTGTGCAACGAAGGGAACTCTTCGTGTCTTCCTGCCAACCCTGTCTAACCTGCCTACCTTGCCTATCCTGCCTACCCAGCCTACCCTGCCTTCCCTGCCTACCCTGCCTTCCCTGCCTATCCTGCCTATCCTGCCTATCCTGCTAACCCTGCCTACCCTGCCTGCCCTGCCTGCCCTGCCAACCCTGCCTGCCCTGCCAACCCTGCCTATCCTGCTATCCCTGCCTATCCTGCCTACTATGCCTACCTTGCCTACCCTGCCTACCCTGCCTACCTTGCCTATCCTGCCTACCCAGCCTACCCTGCCTACCATGCCTACCCTGCCTACCCTGCCTACCCTGCCTAGCCTGCCTGCCGCGCCTACCCTGCCTTCCCTGCCTATCCTGCCTACTCTGCCTACTCTGCCTACCCTGCCAACCATGCCTATCCTGCCTACCCGGCCAACCCCGCCTACCATGCCTACCCTGCTTGCCCTGCCTAGCCAGCCTAAACTGCCTACCCTACCTACCCTGCCTATCCTGCCTGCTATACCTCCCTTGCCTACCCTGCCTACCCTGCCTATCCTGCCTACTCTGCCTACCCTGCCAACCATGCCTATCCTGCCTACCCGGCCAACCCCGCCTACCATGCCTACCCTGCTTACCCTGCCTAGCCAGCCTAGCCTGCCTACCCTACCTACCCTACTTACCTACTATTTTTATCTATCATCAATGTTTTTCTCAGCGCACGCCAAAGAATGAATTTTATAGGAAAAAAATTCCTACCTTGGGTTACATTATTGCAATTTTCATAAGGATCTCTATTTTTTTTTAAATTTATTATTGCCTATGACACTCAGGAATAATGTAGCTTTCTACTGGTGAAAGAATTTTCAAAATCGGTTCAGTAGATCCAGAGATTACCCCTTACAACGTCACAAACTCACAAACCCACAAACTTTACCTCTTTATAATATTACTAGCTGACCCTCGGGGCTTCGCTCCCGTCAACTGCCTACCTACCCTGGCTACCCTGCCTACCCTGCCTACCTTGCCTATCCTGCCTACCATGCCTACCCTGCCTACCCTGCCTGCCCTGCCCCTACCCTGCCTTCCCTGCCTACCCTGGCTACCCTGCCAACCCTGCCTGCCCTGCCTACCCTGCCTACCCTGCCTACCCTGCCTAACCTGCCTACCCTGCCTACCCTGCCTACCCTGCCTACCCTTCCCACCCTGTCTATCCTGCCTACCCCTGGCTACCCTGCCTACCCAGCCTACCCAGCCTACCCTGTCTACCCTACCTACCCTGCCTACCCTGCCCCTAACCTGGCTACCCTGCCTACCCTGACTTTCCTGCCTTTCCTGCCTACCCTGCCTATCCTGCCTATCCTGCCTATCCTGCCTACCCTGCCTACCCTGCCTACCCTGCCTACTCTGCTTACCATGCCTACCCTGCCTACCCTGCCAACCCTGCCTTTCCTGCCTACCCTGCCTATCATCCTGCCTATCCTGCCTACCCTGCCTACCCTGCCTTTCCTGCCTACCCTGCGTATCTTGCCTACCCTGCCTACCCTGCCTACTCTGCTTACCCTGCCCACCCAGCCTACCCTGCCTACCCTACCTATCCTGCCTGCCCTGCCTTTCCTGCCTACCCTGCCTATCCTGCCTACCCAGCCTACCCTGCATACCCTGCCTTTCCTGCCTACCCTGCCTTTCCTGCCTTTCCTGCCTATCCTGCCTACCCTGCCTACCCTGACTACTCTGCTTACCCTGCCTAACCTGCCTACCCGGCCTACCCTGCCTTTCCTGCCTACCCTGCCTATCCTGCCTACCCTGCCTACCCTGCCTGCCCTGCCTTTCCTGCCTACCCTGCCTATCTTGTCTACCCTGCCTACCCTGCCTACTCTGCTTACCCTGCCTACGCTTCCTAACCTGTCTTTCCTGCCTACCCTGCCTATCCTGCCTACTCTGCTTACAATGCCTACCCTGCCTACTCTGCTTACCATGCCTACCCTGCCTACCCTACCTATCCTGCCTACCCTGCCTTTCCTGCCTATCCTGCCTACCCTGCCTACCCTGCCTACCCTGCCTACCCTGCCTACCCTGCCTACTCTGCCTACCCTGCCTTTCCTGCCTACCCTGCCTATCTTGCCTACCCTGCCTACTCTGCTTACCCTGCCTACACAGCCTACCCTGCCTACCCTGCCTACTCTACTTACCCTGCCTACCCAGCCCACCCTGCCTACCCTACCTATCCTGCCTACCCTGCCTTTCCTGCCTACCCTGCCTATCCTGCCTACCCTGCTTTTCCTGCCTACCCTGCCTATCCTGCCTACCCTGCCTACCCGGCCTACCCTGCCTACCCTGCCTTTCCTGCCTACCCTGCCTATCTTGCCTACCCTGCCTACCCTGCCTACTCTGCTTACCCTGCCTGCCCTGCCTAACCTGCCTATCCTGCCTATCCTGCCTACCCTGCCTATCCTGCCTTTCCTGCCTACCCTGCCTATCTTGCCTACCCTGCCTACTCTGCTTACCCTGCCTGCCTTGCCTAACCTGCCTATCCTGCCTACCCTGCCTATCCTGCCTACCCTGCCTACCCTGCCTACCCTGCCTACCCTGCCTACTCTGCTTACCATGCCTACCCTGCCTACCCTGCCTACTCTGCTTACCCTGCCTACTCTGCTTACCCTGCCTACCCTGCCTACTCTTCCTACCCTGCCTAACCTGCCTATCCTACCTACCCTACCTACTAATTTGTATCTATCATCAATAGTTTTCTCAGCGCACGCCAAATAATGTATTTTACAGACAACATTTTGCTACCTTGGGTTACATTATTGCAATTTTCATAAGGATCTCTATTTTTTCTGAAAATATTTTATAGCCTATGACACTCAGGAATAATGTAGCTTTCTACCGGTGCAAGAATTTTCAAAATCGGTTCAGTAGATTCAGAGATTACCCCTTACAACGTCACAAACTCACAAACTCACAAACTCACAAACTTTACCTCTTTATAATATTAGTATAGATTAGTAAGTATAGAAATGGGCTCGCCATTTTAATAAAAGTTTTTTTTTGTTAAAATTTATAGCCTCGCGTTCGACCACTATCTTACCTGGTGGGAAGCGATGATGTGGATAATAGTGAAGGACGTTTGCCTAGAAGTATCTAGTTCCCTCCTGACTTAAAGACCCGAGGTTGTAGCTATCAAAGACTCTGGCCACGCTGTTCATGTATATTACTCACGTTGCTGTATATGTTGGTGGGCTGCGGCGTGAGCTGCCACAGGCGCACGGTGTCGTCGCTGGAGCACGTGAGGAAGGTCCCCGGGGGCAGCGGACGCTCCACACTGTTCATGTATATTACTCACGTTGCTGTATATGTTGGTGGGCTGCGGCGTGAGCTGCCACAGGCGCACGGTGTCGTCGCTGGAGCACGTGAGGAAGGTCCCCGGGGGCAGCGGACGCTCCACACTGTTCATGTATATTACTCACGTTGCTGTATATGTTGGTGGGCTGCGGCGTGAGCTGCCACAGGCGCACGGTGTCGTCGCTGGAGCACGTGAGGAAGGTCCCCGGGGGCAGCGGACGCTCCACACTGTTCATGTATATTACTCACGTTGCTGTATATGTTGGTGGGCTGCGGCGTGAGCTGCCACAGGCGCACGGTGTCGTCGCTGGAGCACGTGAGGAAGGTCCCCGGGGGCAGCGGACGCTCCACACTGTTCATGTATATTACTCACGTTGCTGTATATGTTGGTGGGCTGCGGCGTGAGCTGCCACAGGCGCACGGTGTCGTCGCTGGAGCACGTGAGGAAGGTCCCCGGGGGCAGCGGACGCTCCACACTGTTCATGTATATTACTCACGTTGCTGTATATGTTGGTGGGCTGCGGCATGAGCTGCCACAGGCGCACGGTGTCGTCGCTGGAGCACGTGAGGAAGGTCCCCGGGGGCAGCGGACGCTCCACACTGTTCATGTATATTACTCACGTTGCTGTATATGTTGGTGGGCTGCGGCGTGAGCTTCCACAGGCGCACGGTGTCGTCGCTGGAGCACGTGAGGAAGGTCCCGGGGGCAGCGGACGCTCCACACTGTTCATGTATATTACTCACGTTGCTGTATATGTTGGTGGGCTGCGGCGTGAGCTGCCACAGGCGCACGGTGTCGTCGCTGGAGCACGTGAGGAAGGTCCCCGGGGGCAGCGGACGCTCCACACTGTTCATGTATATTACTCACGTTGCTGTATATGTTGGTGGGCTGCGGCGTGAGCTGCCACAGGCGCACGGTGTCGTCGCTGGAGCACGTGAGGAAGGTCCCCGGGGGCAGCGGACGCTCCACACTGTTCATGTATATTACTCACGTTGCTGTATATGTTGGTGGGCTGCGGCGTGAGCTGCCACAGGCGCACGGTGTCGTCGCTGGAGCACGTGAGGAAGGTCCCCGGGGGCAGCGGACGCTCCACACTGTTCATGTATATTACTCACGTTGCTGTATATGTTGGTGGGCTGCGGCGTGAGCTGCCACAGGCGCACGGTGTCGTCGCTGGAGCACGTGAGGAAGGTCCCCGGGGGCAGCGGACGCTCCACACTGTTCATGTATATTACTCACGTTGCTGTATATGTTGGTGGGCTGCGGCGTGAGCTGCCACAGGCGCACGGTGTCGTCGCTGGAGCACGTGAGGAAGGTCCCCGGGGGCAGCGGACGCTCCACACTGTTCATGTATATTACTCACGTTGCTGTATATGTTGGTGGGCTGCGGCGTGAGCTGCCACAGGCGCACGGTGTCGTCGCTGGAGCACGTGAGGAAGGTCCCCGGGGGCAGCGGACGCTCCACGCTGTTCATGTATATTACTCACGTTGCTGTATATGTTGGTGGGCTGCGGCGTGAGCTGCCACAGGCGCACGGTGTCGTCGCTGGAGCACGTGAGGAAGGTCCCCGGGGGCAGCGGACGCTCCACGCTGTTCATGTATATTACTCACGTTGCTGTATATGTTGGTGGGCTGCGGCGTGAGCTGCCACAGGCGCACGGTGTCGTCGCTGGAGCACGTGAGGAAGGTCCCCGGGGGCAGCGGACGCTCCACGCTGTTCATGTATATTACTCACGTTGCTGTATATGTTGGTGGGCTGCGGCGTGAGCTGCCACAGGCGCACGGTGTCGTCGCTGGAGCACGTGAGGAAGGTCCCCGGGGGCAGCGGACGCTCCACGCTGTTCATGTATATTACTCACGTTGCTGTATATGTTGGTGGGCTGCGGCGTGAGCTGCCACAGGCGCACGGTGTCGTCGCTGGAGCACGTGAGGAAGGTCCCCGGGGGCAGCGGACGCTCCACGCTGTTCATGTATATTACTCACGTTGCTGTATATGTTGGTGGGCTGCGGCGTGAGCTGCCACAGGCGCACGGTGTCGTCGCTGGAGCACGTGAGGAAGGTCCCCGGGGGCAGCGGACGCTCCACGCTGTTCATGTATATTACTCACGTTGCTGTATATGTTGGTGGGCTGCGGCGTGAGCTGCCACAGGCGCACGGTGTCGTCGCTGGAGCACGTGAGGAAGGTCCCCGGGGGCAGCGGACGCTCCACGCTGTTCATGTATATTACTCACGTTGCTGTATATGTTGGTGGGCTGCGGCGTGAGCTGCCACAGGCGCACGGTGTCGTCGCTGGAGCACGTGAGGAAGGTCCCCGGGGGCAGCGGACGCTCCACGCTGTTCATGTATATTACTCACGTTGCTGTATATGTTGGTGGGCTGCGGCGTGAGCTGCCACAGGCGCACGGTGTCGTCGCTGGAGCACGTGAGGAAGGTCCCCGGGGGCAGCGGACGCTCCACACTGTTCATGTATATTACTCACGTTGCTGTATATGTTGGTGGGCTGCGGCGTGAGCTGCCACAGGCGCACGGTGTCGTCGCTGGAGCACGTGAGGAAGGTCCCCGGGGGCAGCGGACGCTCCACGCTGTTCATGTATATTACTCACGTTGCTGTATATGTTGGTGGGCTGCGGCGTGAGCTGCCACAGGCGCACGGTGTCGTCGCTGGAGCACGTGAGGAAGGTCCCCGGGGGCAGCGGACGCTCCACGCTGTTCATGTATATTACTCACGTTGCTGTATATGTTGGTGGGCTGCGGCGTGAGCTGCCACAGGCGCACGGTGTCGTCGCTGGAGCACGTGAGGAAGGTCCCCGGGGGCAGCGGACGCTCCACGCTGTTCATGTATATTACTCACGTTGCTGTATATGTTGGTGGGCTGCGGCGTGAGCTGCCACAGGCGCACGGTGTCGTCGCTGGAGCACGTGAGGAAGGTCCCCGGGGGCAGCGGACGCTCCACGCTGTTCATGTATATTACTCACGTTGCTGTATATGTTGGTGGGCTGCGGCGTGAGCTGCCACAGGCGCACGGTGTCGTCGCTGGAGCACGTGAGGAAGGTCCCCGGGGGCAGCGGACGCTCCACGCTGTTCATGTATATTACTCACGTTGCTGTATATGTTGGTGGGCTGCGGCGTGAGCTGCCACAGGCGCACGGTGTCGTCGCTGGAGCACGTGAGGAAGGTCCCCGGGGGCAGCGGACGCTCCACGCTGTTCATGTATATTACTCACGTTGCTGTATATGTTGGTGGGCTGCGGCGTGAGCTGCCACAGGCGCACGGTGTCGTCGCTGGAGCACGTGAGGAAGGTCCCCGGGGGCAGCGGACGCTCCACGCTGTTCATGTATATTACTCACGTTGCTGTATATGTTGGTGGGCTGCGGCGTGAGCTGCCACAGGCGCACGGTGTCGTCGCTGGAGCACGTGAGGAAGGTCCCCGGGGGCAGCGGACGCTCCACGCTGTTCATGTATATTACTCACGTTGCTGTATATGTTGGTGGGCTGCGGCGTGAGCTGCCACAGGCGCACGGTGTCGTCGCTGGAGCACGTGAGGAAGGTCCCCGGGGGCAGCGGACGCTCCACACTGTTCATGTATATTACTCACGTTGCTGTATATGTTGGTGGGCTGCGGCGTGAGCTGCCACAGGCGCACGGTGTCGTCGCTGGAGCACGTGAGGAAGGTCCCCGGGGGCAGCGGACGCTCCACGCTGTTCATATCTACGCCCCAGATACACGCCGAGTGGTACAGCGCTGAGTGCGACTTGCCTACCTGTTGAATTAGGTTTTATTAGTATAACAACATAGCACAATGATACTTGTCTAAGGGTCAAAACACACGACATGATGCCGCACCGGGGCAGACTGTTGTATTTTCATTCAAAACCATGCCAAACTTTTTCTTGCTAAAACTATTGATGATTAGATCATCACCATCATCAGCCAACAACAGTCCACTGCAGGGTAAAAGCCTTTCCAATCGTACGCCATTTATCTCGATTCTCGGCGACACTCATCCAGCTGCTACTAGCCATCCTGCGAAGATCGTCACTCCACCAGCCTGAACAGATAATGCATATATAACCTTAACTTACCCTCTTAATATCCCGTACATCCCACACGTACAGACTGTGGTCGTTGTACACACAGGTGAGCTTGTGGTTCCTATCGTCGTACGTTAAGGCGACCGCGTCCGGATACCGAGCGTTCGGCGGTTGCGTGAACATGTGACTGGGGAAGGACACAACAAATTAATAAGTATTCATTATTTATTTATTGTAGTGAGTGAAGAATAGGTGCGCTTCGCTCGCTTGACTCGAAAGATCGCAGCGGTTGCTTTAGTTAATAATTTGCTCACTTGAGTCGTCTCGGTAAAAAAGTCCCTTTTTGTTTTAACTTTTGGGTCGCGTTTTACCACTATCTCGCTGATAGTAAACGATGATGTGGTCGACGGTGAAGCACGTAACCTATTCACACTTGACTTAAAGTCCCCAAGGTTGTAGCTATCAGGAACAGGAAACAAAGACTAAAGCAGAGAATTCCACTCCTTAGCTGTGCGCACAATGAAAGTATTCGCAAAACGCTTTGTGCGTATGGGTGGGATGTCCACCATGTACCGGTGGCGCACTTGTTCACGACCTTCATGAAATTTCAATAGCCGAGAAAGCGAAGCGAGCCATAGATTTAAATCAACTTCCTCATGACTCCGAAGCAAGCCTATTCTTCATTATAACGACCGCTATTAGCCTACTAACGACTCAAACGAAAGCATTTACAGTTTTTAAGTTAAGACCGTATGAGCTTTGCCTACGATAAACATACAAGCCGAGCGAGTGAATCCAGCATTTTCACGAGCCGGTTCGTTTGAAGGCTGGGTTCGCTTGTTCGGCTCGATTTGTTCGCTTGTGGACTCACCTGATGTTGGTCCCCAGCGCCACGTCGACGCCCAGGTAGTGCGTGCGCGGCAGAGTGGTGATGTAGCGCAGCGAGTCGGGCGCGAAGCAGCGCACGATACCCTCGGCGCAGCCCACGAAAATGTAGCCCGCACCGATGGCCATGCAGTTCGCTGACGTCGTCTGTTGGAGAGGCAGATAATAAATAATATGACATAACGTCGTGTGTAAAAATATCCACGCTCCGCTAGTTTAATGCCAGGCTTCCGAGCAGAGCGGCTCCAGCGACATTGTAATACGCGGTAAGAAGAACGCAAGCACCGTAAAATATGCGTCGATAACGCGTTGGAGTCAAACGAATCCGCCCACTGCCGCGGCCGCTAGTGCCGTGATTTAAGTGTAAGTGAAGCTATAATTGCACTGTCTGTTCCGTGGTGGACTACTCACCCTGAGCTCGACCCACTTGTCCAGCAGACGGCGGCTGTTGAACTCGCACAGCAGGCCCCCCCGGGTGATGGCGTACGTGCTCTCGGCGGCTTCGCCCCGCCCACACACCACGTCGCAGAACTCGTTGTCTTTCTGCTCGCCGAGTATGGCGGACCGACCCATTAGAGGGACTGGCTCTTTGAACTAGAAATAACAAATAGGGAGTATTTTTAGAAGCTTTTATTTAACTAGCCTAGTTGGTATTTTGTGGAAGAGAAACAAATACTTTTCTCAAACATGCATGGAAATATCGTCATTATTTAAAAAAATCAAATCCATTGCTGGAGCGTTTTTTGAATTTGGAACATTACAACGCTCCAGCAATGTTGTATGAAACGGCGTGCTGGGGTTATTAGATACTCTTTAATTGGATCTCTTTTATCATTCTTGGCATACCAAAATAAGTCTCTTTGCTTAGTACAAATTGCCTTCACGTGGCTGTATAGCCATAAATGCGTTTGCCTTTCGGCACAGATGATAAATAGAAAATCTGAGGCAAAGCTGAAAATTCGTCTTGATTTGTTATTTAAATATTTGATAGATTTAAATTTAATAATTAAAATGAGTTCCAACGGTTCAGAGGGTGAACTGGAGATTCATTTTACTCCACCAGATTTAAAATCAGAAGCCAAATTGGCAATGGAAAACCAGCTTCCAGCGAAGTCAAAAGAAAAATACATAAAAGCAATGATAGTATATGAAAATTTTATGATTTGGAAAAACGATAAAAAAGTGAACATTTTCGCCGAAACAGTATTTTTGGCGTATTTTAATGAGATTGCTAAAACTAAAAAGCCATCTACATTATGGGCAATTTATTCCATGCTGAAATTTACAGTTCATGTTAAAAACGGCATTAACTTGAAAAATTATGGAAATTTAACTACTTTTTTTATTTCCCTGCATTATTTTGAGAAAAGCACTATATATGCCTCGGCGGAAATGGCAATTGCCTGTTTCTCAAACTCATACTCGACATGAAATTGCCTATTTCCCGGCCTTTGCAATAATGTACTAATGTTATGTTGTGTTAAAGGGATTAAAGAGGATATGTATGTATGGGCGAATCTTGCAATTGAATTTGAAACATCAGTAGTAGACATCAATAATTTTTGCAAACTTATCATACGGGTACAAAATGAAAGGGTTTGCTAAGAGTAATACGAAAAAGCATCAATAAACTTTAGCTTTTTTTTAAATTTGGTGTTTTTATATTACAAAAAAGCACTCAAAGTCATGATTTGCCTAGCCATCTATCTCAGTGTCCAATAGGATGCAGTTTTTGCATGGAGCGAATCTATCTGACTTCCACAACCCAGTTACTGGGTAGCACAGTATTATTACAAATGGGTCTCACCTTAGCATTCCTGGAGTACTCCAGATACCAGAACTTGACGTGCCTGAACCCCACCGTCACGAAATAGTTGCCGTTCTCAGAGAAGCTCACTGCTTTCACGCGAGATGACACCTGGAATACAAGGTTATATATTATCCATACTATCCATACTAATATTATAAATTCGAAAGGAACTCTCGTCTGTCTGTTACCTTTTCAGGCCAACTGAACGGATTTCAATGAAATTTGGCAAGGAGTTAGATGACATCCTGTTCCCCAGGATGTCATCTGGACATAGGTTAAATTTTGCAAAATAAAAATCAATGTTATATAGGGTAGGGTAGGTAGGTATGTAGGGTAGGGTAGGTAGGTATGTAGGGTAAGGTAGGATAGGTAGGTATGCAGTAGGGTAGGGTGGGTATGTAGGTATGTAGGGTAGGGTAGGATAGGTAGGTATGCAGTAGGGTAGGGTGGGTATGTAGATATGTAGGGTAGGGTGGGATAGGTAGGTAGCCAGATGACAGGAGCAAAGCCGCGGGGGACAGGTAGTAATAAAATAAATTACATAATTATGTCATTACGGTCAAGGGCTTGATGGGCAAAAGCTTCACGATCTATAGAGCCTGTCATTGCGCAGGCTCCTAAATTGGAGGCTCGTGTCTCTGGAGCCACCAATTTTGATAATAATTACCTTATTACTAGCAAGTTTGAGGTTGGCACGCCAGTCCCACACATTGACTATCATGTCATGTTGAGATCCTATCGACACCAGGTACTTCGACGACGTGGAGAACGCCTGGAAATAGATAAATAAACAGTTAATTCTAACAGCAAATTTCTTGATTAGTAATATGAATAGTCTATTACAAAACCGGTTGTAGATAGCTGTCAAAGATAAAAGATTTACTGCATATTTCGGTGGCAGCGCGTAGGTGACTTTGGCTGCATGTTTTGGAGCACAGAGGGCAGGATAGGAAGTGCAGCTCAGCCCCACATCCACACCCTGCCGCTGTTCCTTCAAGATAGCCCCACTATGCAAGGTTGGAGTTACACCTCGTGACCACCACCCCTTTAAACTACTTAGATTTTCTATAGTGGCCACCTTCACCAACTTTACGTTATATAAGGTGGCACACTATACCAGGCAACCCCTTACGAGGCGTCTGGGACCATCTTCGGTAGGTCACGCCTCCAAAGTACTCGCCCCTGGTACTCAAGAGAAAATGTAAGTCGCATCGTGATTACTCACTACCATTTATCCAGAATGGTACCGGAGCTGTAAAGCCGCTCACAACACGCACCCCATCACGCCAGCACTAGCGCAAGCACCGGCACCAGCGCACCTTGTTGGTGCTAGCGGATTCAATCCCCGCTAGGGACGCCAGAGAAGCTGGCTTCCATTTCTCCAGAATGGTCCCGGAGCTGTCAAGCACGCTCACCTCTCGAATACGAATCAACGCACCTACCCAATGCCTACAGCTGGGTTGCCGGAAAACTAATCCAACGGGTAGTCCTCTACTTTCTATCCAGGAAAGTACCTCGTGACCAGTCAAAGTGACCTATGCACTGCTACCGACGATGTCGAAGAAGTGGCGACGTTATGGGCCAAAAAAAACGAGTTACTGTCCCGCCAGCGACTTGAAGAAGGAGAAGATAAAAGAATTACAACTATCTGTCACTGATTAAATAATATCAAAAACCCGAAAGTTTATGTTGGAATCCAAGGGCGTATCCAACATAAACTGTTAGGTACATACAATAGCTGGACGGTATATTGCTGGTACAAATATACTGACAGCAGAGCTGGAAGTGAGACTGGATCAGTTACTGACACGCAAAAGCCTGTCGAATGTTTTAACTTTATCCGATTACCCAGTCTAGGTGTGGGTAATGGTGGTTGGCTATTGTCAGTGTGTTGTATTATAGTTTACCTGTATTGTTCTGACAGGCATCGAATACATCAGTTTTTGATGTAATCAATTTATTGCATTTAGCGCTAATATTGAGCTGGTCAAAGCTTTTGTCGGTTTAAGGCGGTCATTATGTCCGGATTATTATGTAAACAAAATATGATGAGCAAAAAAATAAAACAATACTTACCACACAACTAACGCCGTGCGTGTGACCGATAAATTCTCCGATTTGTACCGCTCCAGACGCCGTAGGATCCTGAAAATTAAAAGGTACCAATATAAGAAAAAAATCCGGCATTATAAATCAAAAGATTTGTGAAGGTAAACAAACAAACAGTGATAAGCTTGTAAGTTTATACTATTTGACGGAAGATGGCGCAATTGTTTTCATGACGTAGTTTGCTGCTACTCACTACTAGATGGCGCTAGTGATTCGTTACAATGAATGTTTATGCTCGGACTGCAAAAATAAAAAAAAATCTGGTGAAAAGCAATGCTGCAGCTAAAAGAAATTAAAGAATTTGGTCTGCACGAGTAAAAATAATGTGAAAAAAACATTACAAAGTGTGGAATTTTCGTCAGTGCTCCGTAGACCAATCGAAATTTGACCAATTGGTCAATGGGGAAAATTACATGTTTCCATCGTCCAATTACCAACTGGGCTATGGAGAACACTGGACGTAAACCAAACCTATGTTCCATTATAACATTATAACCCTGAGTTCACACCAGATTTCTCTACTTTGGCTTCATAGAAGCCTTTGATATATTTTTTGGTTCACATCAAAACTGAATTCAAAAATATTATAAATAAATAAATACAACATAATATAATGTTAGCTAATTATAGTTAATTAAAATAGAATATTCAATGAAATTATAGGAAAGTATGTAAACTGTTTGAAATGGCCACTTCACAGAAAACTTATGTGTCATTATGGCGTCCATGTAATGACAATGTATACATTTTTGGATTAACTCGTTTGCCTCCCAGTGGGAAGAATTCAGGTTTTTTTTTGCCGGATTTAATAAATATATAAAAGACAATTAGCCGTTTTTTGAGCATTTAAGGGTTATCCATTTTGTTTCAAAATATTTCAGACAGTTTGTCCCATCTGCATATTTTTCCCTGTCGTACGTGCAATGCTTACTTCTGTAATTTGATATTTTAAACCATTAAGATTTTCAAAAAAAATACAACCGACTTCCAAATAAAAACACTACAAAGTGAACAATAACTTTAATTTCGGCAGGCGGTGTCAAAACCCGAAGAAACGAAAACAGGAACACCGATTTCCGAAAATTAAGTTATTTTTCACTTTGTAGTGTTTTCTTTTGGAAGTCGAAAAAATTTTTACATGCTTATGGACAAGGCTTTATAATACTTTTAAACTGGGCGGCGGAACATTTCTCAATTCTCCTTAGCCCAGTTGGTAATTGGACGATGGAAACTTGTAATTTTCTCCATAGACCAATTGGTCAAATTTCAATTGGTCTACGGAGCACCGACGGGAATTTTCAACAGAAAGCCCACAAATGACGACACTGCCTTTCCTAAACAGCAAATGTCATATTTACAAACGTGTACCTGCACTTTCCGGAGCAGACAGGGCAGTGAACAAATCGAAAGGTTTCATTATATGGTCCCTTGACCATAACTAGTAATGCCACACTTAGGTATATTCTGCTCTGAAGCGCGAATAGCAGTGGCAGCAGCATGAGAAGTATCGTGGATACTTACGTGACCTGCCCACTTCCCTGTCTACTTTCCTCGCTACTTCAAGTCAGCTGAATGTAAGCGGGGTATCAGTTTTTGGAAATATAAATTCCCGCAACGCAACCGTCCATTTAAAAGGCAACTGCCCGACGGTTGTTGTCGGACCGTTGTATGTGTTCAAATCACAACGAAAACATTGCTTCCGCGATGCAGGATTTTCAGGAAGAGTTATTCGTATGTGGCGGCATAGATGTCGCTATAAATTTAAGACAAATGGTGGGTAAACTAACCTGCAGGTCCCACACCCGGACGGCGGGAGCGTGGCCGCACTCGCCCGTAGCCAGGTATCGGCCGTCGGGAGAGAACGCGACACATGTCACGCTCTTGCGACAGGCGTTCAGCACGTGCGTCTGCCTGTTCTTGCGCACGTTGTACAGGACTACCGTACATCTGGAAACAATAGAAAGAACAGGGTTTAATTTAAGTTCTTCGTACAAATCGGCAACAATACACTGGTCGAGTCAAAACTCCAGAGCCTAGAAAATCGCCGAGTTGCCAGCTTGTGGGAAAAAAGGAGGAGGTTCTCAATTCGACTCATATATTTTTATGTACGCTAAATGATATGCGTGGTCCGATTTTAAAAATTCTTTAAAGTTGGTCCCATTTTTATTTCAAAAATAATATCCACACCTAAAGGTAGAAAAAAAAAGGATTTATTGATAATTTACCCACTGAATTTTCAATTGTGAACTGATTATGTTTAAATTAAGTAAACAAAAAAGTGACAAAAAAAAACATTTTTATAAAAAAAAAAATAGACGAAATAACGAACTAAAACGCAAAAAATACATGAAAATTTCAAAATTTTAAAATCCCTCCGACACATTTATCTTGCGAAAACATCCCGGTTGAGGCGCTATGATGCCACAGACAGACACACAGCAACACACCTCAAACTTATAACACCCCTCTTTTTCGGTCGGGGTTAAAATATAAATTGAGGCGCTAAACAAACTATTAAAAAAGATACCTAGCTTTAATCATTCTACGCTTTAGGTATTTAATTTGTTGTTGTATAGTTGCATGTTTGTTTGTTTGGCAACTCAAAATGCTAGACTAAAACAATTTTTTATTTATTGCTTTTTAGATCGTTATTTCGTCGGTATTTTTTTGTTAATAAGATTTTATCGGTTACATTTCGGGGAGGGCGCGATGGAACTGCACAAATTGATTCCGCCTAGCCCTTTCCTTCCATCATAATAATCGGACTACAAGACGTACGACGATGCGCCATCGGTACATGGTGGACAGCTAAGGAGTAGAATTCCCTGTCAGAGTCTGTATTGCCTGATAGCGACAAACTGGAGGAAGTCAAGAGTGAATATGTAACTTCTAGGCAAGCGTGCTTCACCGTCGAACACATCATCGCTTACCATCAGGTGAGATAGTGCTCAAAAGCGAGCCTATAAATAATAAAAATAAAAGTTCTTTGCGCATAGCACCATTCGAATCGAAATTTAACCGAATTGTTGTGCATAATTATGCAGGTTCAGAGCTTTATAAAACTGTTACCAAGTGTATTAGGACTATTAAAAACCTTTCACATAGAAAAAACGTTAACTGTTACTGCTTGTAAGTCGTCTAAAACGTGAACAGACGTACAATACCTGTATCCCTACATTAGCATAGGATTACTTGACTTTAAAATATTCCATTCATCGGCATGCCATAATCAGACGGACAGACAACGCGGGCGGAATCGTATTAGTAAGTACCGGGTAGCACTGACAGCAGTGAAGATACGCTTATGTTCCGCTATTAGGCTGCACCACCACTGGAGATGTTCTAAGCTGTGTGTGGGATGATATCAATCGATAGGATACTGACAGTTTTAGCACTGGTGAAAAGGCTATAAAGAAGATTTATACACACGCGCAAAACGCATCTCCACCCGCTCCGCTATACCATTTCCCTCTGGAGGAAATAAACACTCACGTGTCTACTCTGGTTTTGGCGTTGAAAATTGATTTATTTGTGCGTTTGGCTGCCCATGGTAAGCGCAATATTCTTCTCTCTTGCTTCTACCTTTTAAAACCAGACTCTCCATGATTTGCTACCAACGGGTAAAAGTAATAGCTACTTTGGAAAAGATCACGTAGACGTTCACATACTCGCTGGTCTGATCTGATCAGGTCGATTACAGGACTCGCGGTGACCACTGCACTAAGAAGAGCCGAAGACAAAGTGGCTTGGAAGCAACTCGTCAGTGACTCCGTCAAAGCTTTCCACAACGAGTAAGTGGCTTGGAAGCAACTCGTCAGTGACTCCGTCAAAGCTTTCCACAACGAGTACGACCTTCAGAAATAAAAGTACGAGCCCAAACAAATAAGAAGAAATCTAATCTACCGAAGCTTAGCTTAACCGGGTATATACTGGACACATCTCGTTTAGTTTGCAGCTAAAATTAAATCAACATTATTGTTTCCTGTCCAACATCATATTGCAAACATAACTGACCTAGATTAGGTAAGTAAACTTAGCATTATTCATGTAATAGTTTACAGAAATAATGCTAATTCACAGTCTTCAGTGCAAACTAAACTAACCTCAATACTTGTGAAACAAATAAAGTCGCATCAGGTGAGATATTGGTCACACGCGAGCATATCAGTAGTAAAAACAAGCGTGACTATCTATTTATCAGAGGTACTGGGACCCCTGGGCAACCAGATGGAGCAAAATGTCATTGGGTTTTGAATAACAGCCACAGTAGTCCGGTTTTGAGCCCGAACAATGGTCATGGCGCCCAAAAATAACAGGCAAGGTTCATCTGACTAACACAAAAGGGCAGGGCAAAACAGGGTGAAAATACATGTACTCGTATTACACAAGCTATAATTTTAGTGTAACACGCTGACAGTGAGACGTGGCTTTATAAAAAATCTTGATAGCAACGTGGGTTTGCATTTTTGCCTGTCAGCAAGCGTGAACGGAAAGCGAAGCTTGTATATTGACAAGCGACAGCGATCTTTCTTTTTTTTTACCCCCGACTGAAAAAGTGGGGTGTTTGACGTGTGTATCTAAATCTATGTGTTTGTGTATTTGTGAATCTGACAGTGACATGATAGTTCCTAAACGGATGAACCGATTTTGAGTCAGTTTTTTTTTTGATTGACTACTTTTGTTGAGAGTTTTCTTAGCTATTGATGAAAATCGGTTCAGCCGTTCTCAAGTTATGCGCATTTTACTCTCTCTGAATCGGGGTTTTTTCGCAAGATATCGTGTTATAATTACATGTTTCGATGGATTGTCGGTCGAAGCCTGTCCACTACTAGATAAATTATGTAGTTTAAAATGCGTAATTAGGTTAATAAGCCTCGGAGTTCTCTTATTTTTTTATTTAATCTTGTGTCTTTACATCATGCTTATATTCTGCATAGGCTTAAAGTAGAAGTGCATAGATCGATAGTTATGTTTCAAGTCTAATCAGAGCCTATTGCTAATAACAGGGCACAAATCCAGACGCCGAACTGCTATTGAGAAATAAAATATCTTAACAACACTCTACAACTAGGGGCACGAATACGGCCCACAGATCAGGAGTAGCGCTTGTGACCTTTTAAAGTTATAGAAAAAGAGAATAAGTACCCTCTACCCGCTTTCAGTAAGACCTGTCCTCAGAACGTGTGGGCTAATGTTTGTTATTCAGTTAACAGGAGACGCGTCAACGGAAGGGCGAGCAGCATTAGTGACAAGCTGTAGCGGTTTCAGTGTAAAGAGAATCCGCATAAGAGCCTTACATCGAAACATCAAAATAATAGAAGAGAACAACCAGGGTTAGATCTGTGTAATTTGCCCAGCAATAGTGTGATAGATCAAACTGTTTAATTTTAACAAAAAAAAATCGTTCCGGCCGGTCGAAAAGCACTAGATCTTGAGGGCGGAACAGCCAAGCTCGTTACGAATTTTGACCAAATCAAATGGATCAGAGTACCCGACAATCTTTACTGACAACCCTTAAAGGAAATAACAGGGTGTAGCATATATTTTTTAACAAACTTCAAAAATGAAGAGTTCCCAAATCGACTGCAAGCTTTGCTTACAAGATACCCCCCGTGGCGGTCTATGGGGAATGACTAAGTTCATCAATTAACGCGAACCTGACATTTAGGGGATGGAACCCTCACGTTATGGTAGTTTTTATTTCTTAATTTAGATGGGGTGGCCCTTCCCTTGGAACCACACCTTAACT
This sequence comes from Orthosia cruda, assembly GCA_964057195.1. Classification (NCBI taxonomy): domain Eukaryota; kingdom Metazoa; phylum Arthropoda; class Insecta; order Lepidoptera; family Noctuidae; genus Orthosia; species Orthosia cruda. The sequence continues at coordinate 14,832,394 of OZ059852.1, read as the reverse complement.
GCACCCCGATCCATATCACAATACATATTACTTAATGCAAGCAATGACTAATACCAAGCAGAAAACCAATTCTTTGAATGAACGAAATTTTGGAAGAGAAAATACAAACGGGATGAGATGGAGGGGAAGGCCAAGAAAAATATGGATGGACTGTATGAGGAGTGATATGAAAGAAAAGGGATTCAGTGATAGCGTGACGGGGGACAGGACGGTATGGAAGAAGAAGCACCTTGGGACAAGGTAGGGAAGATGATGAAACAAACGACACCGGCGACCAACGACTTAACGTGCTTTCCGAGACAGAGTTCAAGACTCATCAAGCGATGCTTAAGCCTTGAAGATCGACCTGTGCGGCTATTATAATTTAGCCACGAGCTCTTCGAATACCAATAAAAAAATACACTCAGCTCAAGACTATATCACAAGTGCGCTAACCAGTCCTCATTGGTATGATTAGCGCGTGGTGCTCACTCGGCCTTTCTCACGGCCACGACGAATAGCGTCGTGTGCGCCGCGCCTAACTATACTCTAGCCATTTTGAAGATAAAATGTTTACTAAAGCAGCATTTTTCTAGGGCTACCCTCTACTATAAAAATAAAACAAATTCGTTATAGAATTTGTATCTGTTTACATCGGTTTAATTGAGTTAGTACAGAAGAAAGATAGTTTGTGAACATAAAATATTCAAGGTCAAAGGACTAGAAGATAGATTAGAATGAACCTAAAGTTTTAACCCCTGCTATCAGCTGATTGAACTATCAGTGCTTTGTTAGTAAATATTGTACCTTCATCTTGACTAGAGTATACGTGCCTAGTTTGGTATGACTATATTGACTCACTCATTATACAGTTTTTTTTTTTCTATACGCTTGCGCTTGACCACTATCTCACCTGATGGTAAGCGATGATGTGGTCGACACAGGAACGTGGTGATTGGTACAAGAAGAGAGAGGCATATGCTCAGCAATGAGCGAAGTCGGACTGTGGATGATGATTATGATTTTAACGTAACTACAATCAAAAAGAGGTAACTTCGTAACTTTGCATGTGCGACTACTAGATCCGAGGTATTGATTTGATTCCGGTTTTTATGCTCAAGTCGGGCGAAGTATTATTAGTGCTATTCTATCAGGATTTATCCAGCCCGGTGTCTGTAATCGTGCTCGTCATGAGACTAAAAAACATAACGTGTATGACACGCACACAACCCTTTTTATTTTTTGGGGTAGTAAATCATCGAGTTCCCCGCTCTGGGTGAAGCGTGTGTTTTCCACCTGTGTTCCTTTAGTTGCTTGAGCCAGGGCCGCGGTAACTATGACGCACACACCCCGCAGCCTGATCAATTCGTTATACAGGCGTAATAAATTGTTTTGTGTTAATCAGGTTTTACCCGTATTACCCAAGCCCCAGACACAATAAGACAAGTGTCTTAAGTGTCAACTGTGACAGCCGATCACCATCGCTTCGGCATTCGAATCGGGAAGCGACGCGGAAACGGAAGCGGTACAGTAATACAGTTGACCGGCGGGGTCGTTGCACCGGCCGGACGTTTCTTACTTGACCGAGCCGGCCCAGACGGTAGGCTGACTCTTTAATGAGATTAAACAGACAGACATACCTACTACAATTAATTATTAAGGAACTAGGAATTGGCTGTATTGTAAATTTCAATCTCGTTGGTTAACTGATCGCGAGTGCGCTTGTTGAGAATGGCGACCTGTCTGAATTCGATCGACAGGTCGGAAGTGATACTTATTGCGTTTTGCCATTGTGAATTTTTTTGCAGGTAAAAATGGGTAGGCAGGCAGGATATTTCTTAGCAGCAGATCATCAGCCTGGAATTTGGATTTGGGCCTGGTTGATTGGCAATATGACCGTTCACCGACCTCATGAAAACTATATTGAATGACTTGGGTCTTGGCTTTGCCCAGCCGTGGAACAGCAATTGCTTGATAACTAGTTCCTTCCTCGTGTCTCAGTCTTCCTCATCGGAAACACAAACGTGATGATATACCGAAGGTATAATAAAAAGCTTGCTAGCCAGTTTTATGTACGTCCGGCGCACCCTGCAATGTGCTTCCTACCTAGCTTATGAATATACGGTTTTACCATGCCAAGTTTGCGCCAACACGTTGACTTGGCAATAAAATCCTAAGGCCCTTTGCTGATGGTGCGTCGCAATTTAAATTTCGTCGATATGCGAATCGCGCACGTATTTTCTATGAAAAATCGTTCGAATTGCATTGAATTGAGTCCATATGACCGTACTTGCAATTTCGTTTAGTAAAAAAAAACCGGCCACGTGCGAGTCGGACTCGCGCACGAAGGGTTCCGTACAATTATCGAAAAAAACGCCAAAAAAACACGTTTGTTGCATGGGAGACCCCCTTGAATATTTATTTTATACTGTTTTTAGTATTTGTTGTTATAGCGGCAACAGAAATACATCATCTGTGAAAATGTCAACTGTCTAGCTATCACGGTTCATGAGATACAGCCTGGTGACAGACAGACAGACGGACCGCGGAGTCTTAGGAATAGGGTCCCGCTTTTACCATTTGGGTACGGAACCCTAAAAATCGCTTATCGGTATAATGTAAATCGAATCGCGTTCCGCTATCAAGAAAGGACCTGAAAATCCAACCATACTAATATTATAAATGAGAACGTGTGTCTGTCTGTTACGTGAACAAGTCTAAACAGCTAAACGAATGTTGATGAAACTTGGCTTATGAATAGACCAGAACCTGGATTACGATATTTATCATCCCGATATGATGTTCCCTTGTGATTATAAAACACCTTTCGCGTAGGCAAAGCCGCGTGCGGAAGCTAGAAAACAATAAAAACAAACAAAACCTATAAAAATGTACGACTTTATAAGCTGTCAAAGTGTCTTGCGCTCCCCTAATAGAAAATCTTTCTTTTAAAGTTTTAAAACTTTATCCATTTCTCTCCCTGAGGATTTTCCAGGATTATCTGGGACGTTAAGATTTGTTATCTAGGTAGCTTGAACGCTATACTGGACTTAAAATATTTTTATTGATTAAAGAAGCTTTTTGCTAACCATGCATTTCATCCCAACCAAATGTGTATTAAAAATTTCAGTTCAATTGGTTTGGGGTATCTGTTTTAAAATTCAGTTGCAAGATTTGACCTAAACATACTACTACACAAATACACAATACACATACACTACTAACAAGGCCATTTATATAAAAGCTTGTAAATAATATTAGATGAACTTAAGTTTCGGCAAACCAGGTCCTGACCAGCGAAGGAGTCAGGAATCTGCTGATATGGCTGTAATAAAAAACGCTAATAAAAAAATTAAAAAAATCCCGACTGCTTAAGAAGCGAACTAAAAAGACGTAAACAAGAAGAAATCATGCTGTGCAGTCGGAGGATACATATTCGCGAGCTTGCTGACCAAAACCAAATGTAGGAATCCCCCGACTGCACAGCAGTGTTGGGCACAATTGAATTAGTTTTTTAATTGTAGTAGCAAACAATTTTTTTAAATTCTAAATAAATTAATTGCAATTAAACTAATACAATAAATTTTTTAATTGTGGAATGCAATTAATATCAATTCCAATTAAAACTGTTAATTGTGGTTTACAATTAATTTTATCGCAACTAAAATTTTATTCGCATTTAATTTAATTGTTTTAAACAATTAATTTAACTATTTGATAAATGCAAATATGGCTGGAGTCCGTAGCGTAGTCATCAGTTCTCATCTCTTTTCGTCTTGTGCGCCTCACTAGATCCTCAATATGTATTGTTAAAGTTTTGTTTTATGTATGTTTTTCAGTTACTGACTTTTATTAACTGTTAATTGTAATTGTAAACGTGCATCAAACAATTAATCAATTGTAATTGCAATGTTTTACAAGCACAATTAATTAATTATTAATTGCGTTATGTTACAATTACTTATTGTAGTTGTTAGCTGTAACTAAATTTGGCAATTTAATTGTTATCTACTTGTTTTCACAGTTAATTTTTGCTCCACTCTACTGCACAGCATGATTTTCTTCTTGTTAACGTCTTTTTAGTTTGCTTCTTAGGCAGTCGGGTTTTTTGATTTAATGAATTATTTAAAGTTTACATTTTTTTTTCGAATTCGGTACATTAATGCACACAAGTGTTATATATTTTTGAGTCACCTTTTAAAACCCTTTATTTGATACCCCACACGAAGGGCCTGCAAGAAAAACATTTTTGGGCCCCCACAATATGGCGCCCAAAAGCCGCAATAGCCAGTGACACTCGCAAGGTTAAGACGAATCGATTGACGTAAGAATCATCGAAATCGGCCAACGCGTTTGGTCACTCACTCACTAGAACTCTACATAGGAACAAACAAACATACGTAGTCTGATAAACACATTACCCTCCTTCGGCAGTCGGGTAAAAACTAGACTTGAGTCGAAAACACATTTGATATTTGTCTCAGATTCGGTCCGTCTTATTTCGGTCAGCCAATCGCAACAATTGCTAAGTTGGTCATCACAACTGCATCCGGTTAGACTTCTAATCCTGCCAATGATTATAGTAAAGCTTTCAGGGATCCCGGCGACTTAGTGCAGGAAAGTGTTTCTAGCTAGTCATAAAGGCGTGTCCATGCTTGTACTGTATGCATGCGTAAATAAGCAGTTACAGACACGCATGTAATTTACACGCAAGCATAGTTTGTAACGTGTGGGTGTCATGCGGAGAGTACATTCGTATCATCGTGTAGGTTCACACGGTCATGGTTACTTTCAAGTTTAGGTACCTACTACTAACAACATAATGCCTCGGTATTTAGTTTTCCAAAGGATTTTCTATTTGGCCAGTGGTGTTAATGTCTCATACAAGTATTAGAAGGCAACACTATTGGCATCAACCGGACGCCAATCCAGACTTCTGATCCAGGCTTCTATCGAGAAAGACGTCCACTGCTGAACATAGGCCACCCCAGGCGTCGCCACTTTGACCGATAGCGTGCTTCTCGCAACCAGCGGATTCCCGCAACTTTAACCAGGTCATCGGTCCAACTAGTAGGAGGTCTTCCAACGCAGCGTCTTCCGAGAAATTCTCATTGGGAAAAAAATGCTAGAGTTCTTTTAAATCGAAATCAAAACGACTATTTATCTGGCTTTATGGTTTAAGCGAGGAAAAAAATTAAATAATTAGGGCTATAAAAATAAAAGTCGAAGGAAGCCTATAAATAAAACTAAATCCCCTAAATAAATTATTAATAAAAACCGCAGTAGTACGTAATAATACTCCAGTCTCAAGGGTAAACTGGTGAACTTTAAACCGTTGCCAGGCGGGGCGCGCCGGTGTGACCGCACCCTTAGATCGATACGGTGTGCAATCACCTTTATTAGCTAGCTGCGCGCCGCGGGGACGTCTGGCTGTTCTGTTATTTATGGAAAACAAATTGCATTAGCCTTGTTGGTTTAGTAGCAGCGTGAAGTCTGGATTTGCACCCGCCCTGTGTTACATTTTGGATTGCACGAGCTAAATCTCTAGGAAGTTTGATAATTTGCACAAGAGTTGCACCGAATCCACCGTAATCCACCTCGCGGGCCCAATGCGTGTTGGTGGATGTCACATGTATTCGAATTTTGTTTCAAAATCAAAAATCAAATTTGAATTGTCAAACAAAAAACATGATGACTCTAGTTGCAAATTCGCAAGAGTCAGAAACTCCACGGACACTCTTTTCCATCAGTTTTATTAAAAAATTTTGGTTACATCATTGTTGTTGAAAAATACATATATGTGAGATCAATGTAAAAAGACGTGCACGTAAAAGCTTCTAGAGTAACAAAGTACTAAAAAAAAAGGAGTTTCTAGGACATGCCCGGTTTCCTCACGATGTTTTCCTTCACCGTTTTGAGAGCAGTGGTGGTGAAATAATTTACACTGATACTCGTATTTACACAAAGTAAAGCGCCTGCCTGGGTTTGAACCCACGACCTACAACTTATAAGTCGCGGTCGATACCACTAAGCCACCACTGCGCTAAGGTAGGGACTATTGAAAATTGCGTTGTACCGCAGGACTTTCCCTATGCCTCCTGGAAAATTGCCGAAGATAAATCTCGTAGGGAATACTGTTTACAGTGTATTCTTGGGCTAGGTAGTATGCGATCCCAGATCCCTAGGTAGATGTGATCTAACAGGCATTGCACAGAGGGGATTCCGGGGTAATCTTTTAAGAGGTCACGGGACTCCTTCCATGTGTTGATGGTGATCACAGGTACAGTCTTAGTGAGTTAAAAATCCCACACTCGCAGGTCTTTTCCCCAAAACTACGCGCCATTTGACGGTTTCCTCCAAAAAAAGATAGTATGCGTCATTGACCACCATAACGCATAGATTTAACAGTTATAGCATATCGTCCTCTGAGCTTGACGTCCGAACAGACATAGTACGGTCACACAAAACGGGAGATATTGCGTCATCATTATGCGCAGGATTCGCACGTGGAATACCAATATCAATGCTTAATATTATCGATTCATTAATTGAATCGTACGCAGTAACTACGCATCTATGTTTGGATAGAACGACAGGATTATTCTATCATAATTTAGCAAAAAGAAGACCACTGCTGGAGAAGGGGCCCCATGGCTAAATAATTTGGTAGAAGCGACGAGCATCGGAATGACATGGAGCGAAGTGAAGCGTGTAGCTCAAGACCGGTCGCGATCTAGGACTTCTTTGGATGCTCTCTGCCCCAGCTCTAGGACAAAGGATCTATAGTCAAGGGGTCAGTCCGTGGTTGAGTACCAATCCTTTAAATACTGAGACCACTAAGTGCCTCTGAAATCGTATTTGACAATCCGTACTGTACACGAATAGTCAGAAGCCCGAGGGTCTGACAATCCTTGCCAAGGGTGTTCAAGAGGTCAGATAGGAGACGCTTCACTTAACACTTCTGGTATTCATTAGCAATCTAATACCGGAAGCCGACCCCATCTTATTTGGAAAAAGTTTAGGCGCATGTTGACTTAAATACTGCAGTAATAAAGTTTACCATAAATTAGTAGTAGTAACAGCGCCATCTTATCTTTAGGCTTTCGGGGTTCCGCGACATAAAATAGAAATTATTTTTTTTACCTGACTGCCGAAGGAGGGTAATGTGTTTATTATCAGTCTATGTATGTTTGTTCCTGTGTGGCGTTCTAGAGACCAAACGCGTTGGCCGATTTTGATGTTTCTTAGTCAATCGATTCGTCTTAACGCTGCGAGTGTCACTGGCTAAATTAAAGTTGTAAAATAGAAAAATGGGGGCTTTTAGGTGCCATATTGTGGGGTCCAATATATTTTTTCTTCCATAACCATCATGTGGGGTATAAAATGTTTTAAGAGGTGATTTCAAATATATTTAAATGTACCTAATTCGAAAAAAAGGCTAACTAAAAAGTTATAAATAAAAAAGTTAATTAAAAAAAATCGGAAATCCCGACTGCGTAAGCAACGAACTAAAAATACTTAAACAAGAAGAAAATCATGCTGTGCTGCCGGGGGATACATATTCGCGAGCTATCTGATAGCAGATTCTTTTGACCTCATTGCAGAGGTCGGAAGCGCAACATCCTGGGTTCGTTCCCAGGTAGGGTAATGTGTAGCTAGATTTTTCTTCAAGAATTTCTCAGTACTCTCGGAGTCTGAATTTATGCTTTAAAATTCAGCACAGCATATTTAAGGTCGAAAATACACATGCCTATAACTTGCATAAAATGTTCAAGCAGCTTGTATGCCATTGTTAAGGCGGCACCACACTTAGGCTGAAACAGAGTCGTTTGATTGGTGGATCCCGCCCTACGCCACGACACGTAAGTGTGGTTCCGCCTTTACACTCGCCAATCTGAAGTTATAATGGCACATAAGCATGCAAGCTATTTGCACACCTTCATGCAAGTAGCTGTGAGTATTTTCGGCCTAAGATTAAGATCTATACAGAACCTTCATAACACGGCTGCACTCCCTCTTGATCAATTTATAGCTATTTCCGCTCGCGAGTGGCGCAGTGGCGTATTTTAAGGAAATTGCTTTTGCTTATGCCTACCTACATAGTGTATGTACAAACTGCCGAGGTTTCCTAGGAAAATGCCGCATCAATCTAATATTATTGCAATAGCAAATATAGAAGACTCTTCACACGACAAGACGCGTCTTAGTGACGGAGTAAAATCTCAACTGAACTTTTGATGACGTAAGCAAAGTGATACTAATGCGTTCGATGATTGCTTGTTCCCTATACTTTTGATAAAGCTGCGGTTGGGCTTAAATTGCTGCACATTTAATGAACTGACTTTTAGACAAAAAAAGTCAAAAATGTCCCAAAATTTCGCCGTTTTTCGCGTCTTACGCAGCAAGCACAGATTTTTCGAAGTTGCAAAATTTGGATTAATACTACCCACCCTAACTGGTCTATACAACAAACTAAGCCGCCCATGGCTAGACCGCCCATTGTACACTTGTATATTTGAACGTTTGTCCTGTATGTTTTTATGTGGTGTACAATAAAGTATATAATAAATAAATAAATAAGCATGCAGAACTAGATCAGTCTTTGCAATTTTAATGTCTATTTCTACTAGACTAATACTAATCCGATTAAAAATATTCTTTCACTTATAGAAAGCTACACTATCGTCTATTGTTAAATATCATAGGTTATTTATTTATCCCGAAAAATTGAAGGGTTTTGCAGGGCCCACCCTGCAAAACACGGGAGAAAAACTGCAGGAACGATGCTAGTTTATTTATTAAGACTATACAGTACTACTGCATCTTCTGTATACCGCGTAATTTAACCGAAACACTGAATTGTGAACGGTCAATCCACAAACGGACGGTCTGTACGTACAGGAGCCTAAGCTTGAGCTACAAGACCTAAGCTTGAGCGAAACACAAACAAACCATTAAAAAAAAACGGCCTGATGTGAATCGGACTCGCGCACGTAGGTTTCCATACCATAATCGCAAAAAACGGCATAAAAATCACGTTTCTTGTATGCGAGCCCCACTTAAATATTTATTTTATTCTGTTTTTATTCTGTTTGGTGTTATAGCGGCAACAGAAATAAATCCTTTGTGAAAATTTCAACTGTCTAGCTATCACGGTTTATGAGATACAGGCTGGTGACAGACAGACAGACAGACAGACGGACCGTGGAGTCCGTATTGTATAATAGGATCCCGTTTTTGGGTACGGTACCCTAAAAACCACCTTAGTTACGTTTATCCGTCCTGCCTCAAAATTGGCTGTTACCAAGTCTGACCGGCCTATAAACCGCCAGATTTAGCCGCAGCCATAATTCCGTTAGCAACCGCCAGGGGGCGCGAGGTGACCGTAAAATTGAATGCAGTTCAGCGTGAAAACGGGACGGTGAGGTAAATGTCACCGTCACCGGAGAACATATGAACGAGGGAATTTGGCAGCTTGTACGAAAGAGACAAGAGTGAATAGGTTTTTTCTAGGCAAGCGTGCTTCACCGTCGACCACATCATCGCTTACCATCAGGTGAGGTAGTGGTCAAGCGCAAGCCAAAAGAGGTTAAAAAAAAAAAATTAAGTCTTATAATAGCATGAAAGGCCGTTCGTAGTACTCATACCTAAACCTAACCGGCATGCGTGTATGACCAGATGTATAGTCCTCGCCACACTTCTGGGCCGCCCTGAAGTTAGTTTATCGGATGCGCGAGGCACGAAACGGTGGTGTTTTTGTATGAGATTTACTACTGCGCAGCCATTGTAGCCAACTTCAGGTCGGCCAAGAAGTTTGGCGAGAACTATATGAACATAACCGAAGAAAAGGGAGTATTGTAAGGAATTAGGATCGTAGCAGGTGACATTCTGTAGTTTCTGCCTACTCTCAAAGCAAAAGGCGTGAGTGTATTATGTCAAAGTATTTATTTCAATTGGACCATTTACAGGCATTTTAAATTGTCAAGGCATCGGTCAGTCAGAAAGATGAAGTATGTTCCAAAGCATAGATACATCTATGGAAAAAACGTGCAAGAAACTCTGTGGACACTCTTAAATAAATAAAAAAGTTTGAGAATATTGATGAGTGAATAACAAGCGCGGCTTGAGGTCAAAGGTCAAGAACTGACAGGGTCAATAACGTTTGAAAACACGTGTGATTAGCGAATACAAGCGATTGCTAATTTGCTATTATTTTTTGTTGTTAGGTTTCCGTACTCGAAGGGTCCAAAAGGAGCCGTATAGCTGTCACTCACACGTCCGTCTGTCTGTCCGTCGTGTGTCACACAGGTTTTTACAGCCAAAAGGTTGAAGCTACAGTATTCAAATTTTCACAGAATAAGCAAGTCGTTGATCCAAAGCCATACAAATGCGAGCAAGCATGTCAAATAATATTTTAAACCTTTTTAAGGGCCCATACAGTTAAAGGGAGGCGTCAAATAAAAAATTTACCTACCTAGAACAACCAAAAAGTTAAATGAAAACTGTAACCCGAACCCGACTACGGAATATTTTTTAGCCTATGTGTCCCAGGCCGTAATAACGACGCCATTGTCACCTTATTCATCAAAATCGGATGAATAGTTTAGGCGCTACGGAGGAACATACTCGTACGTAAATACAAACACATATATAGACTGCTAAAATCATTACCCTTCCTTTTGTCTTTGCCGTAGTCGGGTAAAAGGAAGATTTTTTTGGAATCGAATCATGACATTCACAGAGAAGAATGTAAACAATTTTAGCCCATTATAGTATTAGTTCAGAGACTCAAGTTGCATTTTTCAAAAGTAACCTAAGTCATAGGAAACGTACATAATACCGAAGAGCTTTTCAACCTTGACACACTAAAAACTCGATCATGGCTATGCAAAGTTTTTGTCTAGTTAAAAATTCATCAGATAAGGCTTCGAGTGGGCTGGTGGTATTATTCTGATAGAACTAATCGTACTGCTAACAATTTACCAACTTGTGTTTTGTTAATCTGTCATATGCCTGACTTGAAAACAGAGTAAGTAGCTACATAAGAAGACTCCGAGGGGTAAAGTGAGCATCATCATCAACATGACGGGGACATGGAAAACATGACGTATCCTATCTAAAGTGTTGGACAATCCCACCGCACTATTCCCGAACCACTGCAACTCCTGAGGGCCAGAACCAACAGTGTAGACCACTAGAAACGCGCCGAGGCAATGAAGCTCCACGAAGTCCCGGAGAATGAATTTATCCGTGGTGCTAGGCAACTGGGCTTATCCCAGTTGTAAACGAACGTTTGTGCCTAATTGGCCTTGTTTGTTCTGTCTCCTGCTTGATATGGAGGGATGTAGCAATTTGTATTTTTTCCTACTCCTTCGTTTTTTTTTCTGATTAATCTCTGCGGGATCCAAGACAATTAAATTCATTCCCATCTAAAGTGTTTTGATTTCCGTAAGCTTCGCGGTACGTTTCTTTCATAATTTTCTACTGTTAACATAGAACAATTATGTGTACTCACCCTGCCGGATAAGCAACGAGCTCGGTGTTAGGATCGCAGTCGAGTGCCGCGTTACTGCCCACAGTCAGCCCGAGGACGCTCTCCAATTTTATCTGAGGACAAAGATAGATAACATTGTAAGTAATATAGTTTTACTGAGCAAGAATCACTTACAGAGCAGCACTATTATCTATAATAAATAGTGTTAAAGCAACAGCTAAACTCATGTGGGCCCAGTTACCATTGTGTTAACTTTATAAAGGGGCAAGAGCGGCAACGGTTCCATGTGACCAAATAAGAGTAGGGGACACCATAACCCAATGTGCAGAGCAGGTCAAGGTGATAGTTAATAGCTAGAGCATACACGGTACACACTTTTAGTCTTACATTCCTATAGAGTATGGATTAACGTACAATCGGTTTCCAGTGGATCAATGACATCTCACGTTCCGGCTCCCAGGACCATACATTATGTGTATGGTCCTGGGAGCCGGAATTTGGATCACTTTGGATAGCCGTCGTCTGATCATATTCAATTGAGCTGCTTAGATAGGTGTTAAGATTTTTTGAAAATTTCTATTCTACAATCAATCGTCCATATACGACTAGAACGAAGGTCGGTCGATCGACAAAAATAGTCAAAACTCAATTTTAGAGAGACTCTAAACTCTTTATAAAACCTCCAGAAAATCTAGAAATTTCAATAGCAATAGCAACATCCCACGGACACCTAAACTGTTCTATGTAAACAGCACTTATCTCAGATTCTCAATGCCGTATCGCCAAACAGAGCACGTTACGAAATTGTTTACATTATGTACTATAAACCTTTAAAAGTTTTAATCTTTATTCAAATAAAGTGGGTTTATCTAACAAAAAAATTGTTGGTTGATAACTAAAAAACTTAAGTTTTTAAGGCTATATTATTTATTATTTTAAATACTTCTTTTAGAGTCGATGATGATTTAACCCTTGAGACAGTTTGGACCGAGTAGGTGGCCACGTTTATAGCGTCATAAGAGGAGAACAAAAAAAAAAAAAACACCACATATTTTGATACTGCAACAGTATAAGAGCAACAATGATCGTTTTTATCTCTCACGGTGTGCTTGTGAAAGATATTGGGCTTTTCACTCATGGAAGTTTCATATTTTTGTTCTTGTTCGAGCTTTAATTACCACGCTAAATAATATATGAATTTAAAAAGTCTAATTGGTACTTGTCCGGATTCGAAACCCGATCTCAATCACGAGGGGTGAGATTTTTAGCTACTGGGCCACCGCGACATTAGTAAAAGTAAAACCTTATTTAGCCAAAAACTTTATTTTACGAAAGAGAACCTTAACCTGTATGCTTTTGGTAGGATTAAAACGTTTCTCTTGTTTGCACGGGCCAAGCCGTAGGCACGAGCTAGATTAGACAATATTTGACTACACAAGGCAGCAAGGTTGTACCTAGTTGTGCAAATATCTCGGAAACCTTGGCTGTATTAGATAAAGCTTTGTTTAAAGAGATGCGCGTTAGAAAGACAACGAAGTGGAGGCGAGGTAGGTGGTAGCCATGTTGGATTTTGTGTCAATGTTAAAGCTCTTTCGGAAGGACAAATTCGGTTGTTTCCTTCGAATTGAGCTCGTTCTAAATCAAATATATTTATTTAACAAATCTACACACACATAATTCATAGTGTATAACAAAATAAAAAGTTAATTTAAAAAATCAAAAACCCGACTGCTTAGGAAGCGAATTTAAAGACGTTTAACGCGAAGAAAATCTAGCTGTGCAGGCGGAGTAGTATACACATGGTTTTGGTCAGTCAGCTCGCGATTATAGAAAACGTTTGCGTCGCGCAGTCGGGTAAAAATAGGTACAAATAATGCTTATTCCTAAAGAAGGAAATCCTTTCCAGCGTATGTGTAAGTTGAAAAAAGAGATGTAGATACCTTGCAGGCTTTGCTTCGCTCATGAAACCAATTTAAATGTACCCTATTTTGCAGGTGAATCCATATTTAATCTTCTGTACACCAATACGAAAAATATTCATTAATCAAATAATTCAATCATGCAAATGAGAGCTCAGAGCTTATATCAAATCGTAGTTGATCCAAATTGATTGGAATATTTCAATCACACCAGCAACATGATCCCAATTTTAATATAAATGCGATAGTGAATCTGCGGTAGTATCTACGAGTATCATTCAATATGGAAAAATTGTTGCACGAAACACCGACTTTAATAGCAAAACTTTATTAAGGGCCTACATACGCTTTAGTGCCGTAAAACGGTAACTTTCTAAAACATACTCCTCAGTAACATCTAGGTTAAAAGGTTTGAAAAAAATATATATTTATTATTGATTCATGTACATAATTTTGAACACAAGATTTTTTCGTGTTACTAATAGTTTTGCTTTAAAAAAATAATTAACAACACGATATTTTTTCGCATATTTTGGAAACTCCTCCAAAACGACTTGGATGTTTAAAAATATTTTTATACAGAAAAATTGATAGCTGGAATTTCTTCATACCTAACATAGCATATGTAAATCAAATAATATTTTGCAAACAAAACTATTCAAAAGGAAGTTCAATTTTGATATTTTGGCATCGAGCGGGCGCACGGCCAGTACTGCGTTACCTTGGGGCGTATATATCGCCTTAAGTGATAGAAAACTTTCGTTTCGGATATCGGTGTCTTTGCTTGTTTTTAGACACCGACTGTTCGATGGTACCATTTTCATCAGTAGATACCATTTATTTATAATTATTTGCTTCATCATAATCGGTTAACATTTCGAGATATCTTATACCCGTGACATACTTAGCATTAAGGAGTTCCAGTGGCCATCTGTGGTCTTCTTCATCAGTTCCACTTCACCAAATGATACTTTCTGAGTGCAAATGATTGCATTGTTGATGAAAATACCAAATTCGCTATATGTATGCCCAGTATGCCGCTATATGTATCTAGGATCCCATCATCAGGATCTGATGATGGGGCCATCAGACCATCTGGGAAGTATACCCTTTCAAACAAAAGAAGAATTTTCCAAATAGGTCCAGGCGTCTTTGAGTAATCGGGTAACATACATAAAAATAATTTTAAAAAAATATGCCGACGAATTGAGAAGAACCTCCTCCTTTTATTGAAGTCGGTTAAAAATGACAAAAGAAAACGACATACATATGATATACATTTTGGTTAAACCAATTTTTTTGGGCGAATAGAATAGAATCTGAAACTGGTTGTTGTTCGCAGAATAACTAACTTTGAATAAACGAGCAAGTTAATTCTATCTACCTACTACATAAATGAAAATTCGATTAGCGTTTGTAATTATAATCGCCGTCGAAGCTCGAATTATAATCGTCTTCGAGTTAGCAACTAAACAACCGGCTAGGTATATGAATTAACTTTTAAATTAAGCTCGGAGTAAAAATAACACAATGAATCAGCCGCTAGCAATTCCACAAGCTTAGTCAATTAATATTAATCAATCTAATTAGATAAACATTATACAGTGCTGATAATTTATTCAACTTCTGTACGGAGGCTTGTTAGCATGGCACATCGAGTTTTACACAGAGACTCACTCATACAGAACATATTGTACGAATGATAGAGATGATGCTCTAACAGCCACGCTTTTTACCCGACTGCCGAAGGCTGCTGCTGCTGTTTATCAGTCTGTGTATGTATGTATGTTCCTATGGGACGTTCTAGAGACCAAACGCGTTGGTCGATTTTGGTGATTCTTACGTCAATTGATTCGTCTTAACTTTGCGACTGTCATTTCAATTGGAAAATAAAAAAATGGCGGATTTTGGGCGCCATACTGTGGGGGGCCCAATTAAGTTTTTTTTCCAAACCCATCGTGTGACATCTGGTTTTGGTCAGCCAGCTCGCGAATATGTATCCTCCGATTGCACAGCATGATTTTCTTCTTGTTTACGTCTTTTTAGTTCGCTTCATAAGCAGATTTTTTGAATTAACTTTGTTCTAAAACTCACTGTTGGGGTGAGAGGAGCTTGTGACTAAAGAATAACCTCTGCACGGGACGATTTTCAAGGTTAAGCAAAGCTTACCGAGATCGGTCCGAGGATGGGTGACCATCTTTATATAGTCAGATTTCCACGTACTTCGGAAAACACATATGTCAGCTATGGTCGTTACAGATAGTCAGAAGCCAGGAATTCTGACAAAGGTCTTGCATTGCATCGTGTTACCTAGTTACTGGGTTGTAGAGGTCAGATAGTGGGGTCAGATGGTCAGTACTCAGTGGCATCCAAGTAAGACTGGAGCCGACCCCAATATAGTTGAGCAAAGGCTAGGCAAATTTTTGGCTGCGTGAGTGTGAAGGCAGGCTATTCTCGTTCAGCTAGCTAAACAGCCTGTCTATTCTGAAAAAAAAACACGTGTAAACTTAGGTTCATCTAGGATAGGATGGATAGATGGACCCCTTTGCCGCACTTAGACCCGCATTTGGTCCTTTGTGCGTGCAGGCCTCCACTCTGTGAGAGGGAATGGGCCGTAATCCACCACGCGGGCATGATGTCACATGTCTTAGAATTTTTGGTTCTAAGATATGCCGGTTTCCTCACGATGTTTTCCTTCACAGTTTTGTTGTTACCACTGGGCCACCACAGCTCTATTTAGGTTCACCGAAGTTGACACCTAGTGACCTAAGTGAGCGTGGAGTGAAGTCACTTCAAGCTAACGTCACCTTAGTTTTTAACCCCCGCCAGAAAAAGAGGGGTGTTATAAGTTTGACGTGTGTGTTTGTGTATCTGTCTGTGGCATCATAGCTCTTAAACGGATGAAACGATTTTGATTAAGTATTTTTTTTTTTGTTCTTAGCTATGTTTGATGAAAATCAGTGCATTCGTTCAAAAGTTATGGCCGTTTTACTGTTCGAATCGGGGTGTTTTTGCAAGATATTGTGTCATAATTACGTGTGCAATAGATTGTCGATCGAAGTGTGTCTACTACTAGATAATTTATGTAGCATGAAATAAAAATGTGTCGAGTTTTTACAGTATAGCACTGCAGTCTTAGCAGGCGTTCCAGTGCGAGGATAAATAAATAATAAATCAAGCCACGTTTTCAGGCTACAGAGTTTCTACCAAATACATAATAAGTCACTTTGTTTCTTCTGTGATTTGATTACTCGTATTTGTAAACAGGGCAGTATAATCCGAATGATTTTATTATAGTATCGTATACATTATCAACCGGTTAACCTTGACTCACAAGGCTTCAAAGCGGCTACGGTACTCACTATGTGCATCCTTGCGCGCACGCAGCAAGGACGCCCGGTCGGCCATCTTGGATCAAGTGTCAGACTGACCTTGACAGCGCGCGGAATTCGTAAGAGGAATTCCCGATTTTGTTTTTTTTTTCTTCATTGATAGGCAGAGACGTACGACGTACGTTCCGCAGCTCGTGTTTTTCTTTTTTTTTTCAAACTTAGAGTCGTTTAGAGGTAAGTATCACCTATGGAATATTTTATTGTTAGTATTATTCCAAGAAGCAGAGGATACCAATTTTATATCATACGAATGTTGTGAGGGTATAAGTAATCTTTATGTCAAATTGTATAGGAAAAATTGTTTTCCATTATTATCACCAGACGGCGCTAGTTCGGTTTTAGTACAAAATGGGTATTGAAATTTTACGTTACCGAATACGAGTTCGATTAAAAACTCGCACTCGGCCATTTATAGGTAGATACCCAAGTAATTAGTATATACGTAGGCTACCTATATATCCTACGTTTAATCACAAACATTCATATAAAAGTTACATAACACTAAACAGAAGCAAATAAAGAGTTAAAATTAATTCACAAGCTAAAAAAATAACACATCTGCTATTGACTCAGTAATTACTCAGAGAGAACTTTCCATTTCGATAAAAATTAATAGAGGTCTCGCTTTCACTGAATTGATCGATCTGTATACTGGGCGAGGCATTAGCTTGATAAAATGCTCTTCTGAGAATCACTTTACTAATATAATAAGGTAGTCTTTAAAAGAGCGAAAATAAATTCAAATTAAAGGTGTAAAAAAGTACTGAATATGGATTACTGAAATACTAAGTGGGCGACAAACAGTGGACGAAAACAAATGTTTAAAACAGCGACTTGAAAATAAAAGTTTGTCGACGGAGCGCGCTGATGCGCGGGGCTCCTTTTTCTGTCTGCAGGGTCTAAAGTAACCTAACACGAAGGAGATGACGGGAGCTATCGACGGAGTCATCCCCTTCGAACCTAACCTATCCGTGTCAGGGTTCTCTAAGCTCCCGAGCTCGCTTCGCTCGCTCTTGGACTAATTCGATGAAAACACGAATACACCCAAACTCCCGCACTGCACAGCGGTGGTTGTTCAGCTATTTTCAAAAGAATAATATGCTAGAATAGAAAAAATAGAACCCAAATACAATTAAGTATGTAACAATATTATTACCGCAGCCACAGATTACTAAATAGTTACTACGTCCGCAGCTCACAAAAATATCCAAAAAGGTATTACTCAAACCGGATAAATAGTTACTTCTATAATAGTCACCCATTTAGCCCATTTTATATTTTCGCCCGGTTAATAATTTACCATATAAAAGGTTTTACACATTATGTAGGTACTAATAAATCCGATGTATTATAGGGTTTGGATACATACGGTTTGAAAACCCCGGCAGTTTCAAGTATTTTTTTAAATAATCGATCTGAATAGTATTTTCGCCACAGTGACCGATCCCGTGCATCTCACATCCAGCGGATGCCCCCGCAACCTTAACCAGGTCATCGGCGACTGCCTACCTGATGTCCACAACCCAATTAACTGGGTAACACTACCTATACCCCTAGGATAGATGGACCCCTTTGCCGCACTTAGACATCCATTTTGTCCGTCGTGCGTGTAATACACCACGCGGGCCTAGTGCCTGTTGGTGGATGTGCCATGTCTCCGATTTTTTGGTTCTAAGACATGCCGGTTTCCTCACGATGTTTTCCTTCACCGTTTTTGAGAGCAGTTGTGATGAAATAAGGTTCGAACCCACGATCTACAACTTGTAAGTCGCGGCCGTTCCCACTGGGCCACCACTCTCCTATACCCCTAACAAGACTAATGTCAGATTTGCCATAACAAATGTCAAAAAGCTACAATTGACAGCCGGAACCAACAGCTTAACGTGTTCAACGAGGCATAGAGGAATCTCGGTATGTCGAGATGGTCACCCATCCACAGACCGACCTCGACAAGCGGTGCTTAACCTTCAATATCAACCCATGCGGCAGTTATAATTGAGTGGCCCTTCAAGATTGCGCCACAAGTTCTTACCACACAAAGCCGCGGGATATCACTATTATCTCCTATGACATACAACGAATGTCAGCCGTTCAGCCCACGCGGCAAGCTAATTGAAACAACTGCGTTGTTTGTGATGCCCAGAGCCTACAGTAAGTATTTTTTATTATGGTTGATAGTTTCACGTTCGACCACTATCTCAACTGATGGTAGGCGATGATATAGTTGACGGTGAAGCACGCTTGTCTAGAAGTTACCTATTCACTCTTAACTTAAAGCGATATATGCATGCGTTACATTGGGGCCAATGTAACGCAGTACTGGCCATGCGCCCGCTCGGTGCCAAAATATCAAAATTGAACCTCCTTTTGAACAGTTTTGTTTGCAAAATATTATTTGATTTACATATGCTATGTTAGGTATGAAGTAATTCCAGCCATCAATTTTTCTGTATAAAAATATTTTTAAACATCCAAGTCGTTTTGGAGTAAATATCCAAAAGTTGCGAAAAAGTATCGTGTTATTAATTATTTTTGTAAAGCAAAACTATTAGTTACACGAAAAAACCTTGTGTTCAAAATTATGTACATGAATCAATATTTTTTTTTTTTTTTCAAACCTTTAAATCGAGCTGTTACTGAGGAGTTTGCTTTAGAAAGTTACCGTTTTACGGCACTAAAGCGTATGTAGGCCCTTAAAGACCCCAGGCTGTAGGAAACACAGACTCCGGCAGGGAATTCCACTCCTTAGCTGAACGCATAATGAAAGTATTCCCAAAACGTTTATTTCGTATGGGTGGGCTGGTAATGAATGATAGGATTGACAGGTATAAGTAGGAATGTGTCAATGATTCATCATCTCCGCCAGTCAGTCGAAAGACGACCACTGCTGGACCCGAGTCCAACTGTAGTCGTCTGAAAAAGACCTATGTATCCTTCAAGCTAATTCCAACGACAACGTCCGATAATTTGGGAACTTCAAAAAAAAAGTTAATTAAAAAAATCAAAAAACCCGACTGCTTAAAAAGCGAACTAAACAGACGTAAACAAGAAGAAGATCATGCTGTGCAGTCGGAGGATACATATTCGCGAGCTGGCTGACCAAAACCAGATGTATCCTCCGACAGCACAGCATGATTTTCTTCTTGTTTACGTCTTTTTAGTTCGCTTTTTAAGCAGTTGGGTTTTTTGATATTTTAAATTTACTTTTTTATTTTTATTTATTTTTATTTTTTTGTTATTTTTTTTAATTAGGTACATTTAAACATATAAGTATCATATATTTTTGAAATCACCTCCTTAAACCCTTTATTTTTATACCCCACACGATGGGCATGGAAGAAAAAAAAATTTTTTCGCCCTCAAAATGGCGCCCAAGATCCGCCATTTTTTTCTTTTCCAATTATTATGTAGCCAGTGACACTCGCAGGGTTAAGCCGAATCGATTGACGTAAGAATCATCAAAATCGGCCAACGCATTTGGTCTCTAGAACGCCACATAGGAACAAACATACATACATAGACTGATAAACACATTACCCTCCTTCGGCAGTCGGGTAAAAATGGTCACGTACAATGCTGTAATTGAAAAGCTATTTAGACGATACAGTATTAATCCTTATCAACTTAAATACGTTAGTTACCTTCAGCATTTCATGCAAATTATGATAATCCCTTACACTATATAATTTATTAGAATGAATATCTTAGGAGTTAGCGCAAAATAATAACTAACGCGCGCAAAAATAAATTCAAGCGCGGGTTTCACACCGATGACGGATCTCGCTTCGCCATTCGACGCAACAAGCTGATGCGATTCTACGATAGAAAAACATGTAGGCATAATATGCTCTAATACCGGTGCGAAGCTGGGGTGGGTCGCTAGTGAACCAATAAATATATCCTTCGGCAGTACGTTAGGTAGGCCATTGTCCTAGAAGGCACTACCTTAGCTACCTACAATCCAATCCCATAAAAACTTCAACTTTACCACCTACAAAATAAAGTCCATATTGCCACCGTGTGATGCTCCACTCTTCATAACTGTTACAAATTACTTTCTATCGCTTCACTAATGAACAATTTTCTCCGCCATTAGTCGAAGTGATTGCTAATCAAGCGCTGAATTTTTAATAATTAAAAAACTAGATGAAACTAGCTTTGTGAATTTAAAGTAACTAACTTGCTCGTTACTTCATGCTCTAATGCAGATGTAGAAAAGATGAATGGAATGTGAGCAAGATTACATAGGAAGGAAGTGAATTCTGAGAAGATCAGTAACATCTTGTAGGAAAGATATAAAACCGGTAAAGAGCGTATCGAACTCGTGCGCCGAGGCATCCGTACCTACTCATTATACCGCCATAATAAAATTGGTAACATTTTTTATTCTAGGTCAACGGGAACTACCATATAAGTTTTCGACCCAAAACCTATAGGGTGCTTCCGGTTAACCTAAAATTGTCAATTTTGGTCGGAAGCAAGGTAAGCAAGTATAGGAAAATGCCGAAAAATAAAAAAAAATTGAAATATAAGATAATTTTAGTACTTACAAGTTTTCACGAAAATCTAAAATTGCCCATATCTTTTTATCGTGTTGACTGAGGAACTTGATTTTTTATACACCTAATAGGGACTATAGACCTCAGTATCTGGTATAAATTTCAACTTGCTACGTCGAGATAATCGGTGATGACACACGGACAAACGGACAGACGGACAAGAGAGTGATCTTATAATTATTTTCTTTTATCTTTTGAGGTACGGAACAATAAAAACCGCGGTTGTTCAGCAGCGCAGGACCGATCTATGTGCCGACACTTGGAGAAAGCCTATGTCCAACAGTGAACGTCTTCCGGCTTTAATCATGATAATGAAGGGTATGAAAATTCAATCAACACGAAAAAAAAAAAAAGAATTATTCTTTAACATCTTTGACAGTCGTTACGGGTAGGCAGTCCCTCCATGTAAAGTCGTCACAATCTAAGAAGTCCGTTGGCGTTTCTCATTTTACATACATACTTAAACTCACGCCTTTCCCATGGGGGTAGGCAGAAACTACAGAACGCCACCTGCTACGATCCAGGAACCCTCTTTCTTTATTTCTTTAGTTTTTCATTTTACTTTAATAATAACTAGCTGATCCCCGCGGGATTCGCTCCCATCAACTGGCTATCTACCTACTTACCTCCTCTTTTCTCAGCGCACGCCAAATAATGAATTTTATAGGCAGCATTTTGCTACCTTGGGTTACATTATGGCAATTTTCAAAAGGATCTCAAATTTTTTTGAAAATGTATTATAGTCTATGACACTCAGGAATAATGTAGCTTTCTAATGGTGGTTTTTTTTTTTTTAATCGGTTCTGTAGATCCAGAGATTACCCCTTACAAACTCACAAACTTTACCTCTTTATAATATTAGTATAGAATTATAGATTAAACTTGATGCTTGCGAATGATACTCGTTGATATAGTGTATGGGTAACATAGTAATTAATTAGGATTATGGATTTGAATATTCAATTTCTTACATAGAAAGTTATCGCGGCATGTAAAATGAGACAAGTCAACGGACATACTTATACTCAGCGGTATCCGGCTAGACTGGAAGCCGAACTCAACCTAGTTAGATATTAAAATTTAATTAAAAAGTCGAAAGTTAAGTATTTATTATGGTTATTTAATTTGCGTAGCGGTCTCCCGACGCGAGTACGAGGCTTATTTATTACTTTTTAGTGTTTATTTCCGTTCACTGCTTTTTAGAGGTTTTTGAATCGTTAAATGCTTTTTAAACAACACTTATATATATAAAACCTATTCTTAGACACGCTTCGATCGACAACTTATTGAAAACGTAATTTTGACACGACACAAAAAATCCCGATTCAAAGAGTAAAATGCGTATAACTTTTGAATGGCTAAACCGATTTTCATTAAACATAACTAAGAAAACTCTCGACAAAGACATTTTTCAAACAAAAAAAAAAACTAAATCTAAATCGGTACACCCGTTTAAGAGCTATGATGCCACAGGCAGACACACAAATAGACGGCAACACACTTCAAACTTATAACACACCTCTTTTTCCGTCGGGGGTTAAAAAACTAGTCAGATTGATTGATTCTTCGGGGAAAAATCGTCAGCAAAAACCAATTATAAAATTAAAATCTAAACTAGAGAGTATAGAGACATCAGCTCGCGACGTCAGCTGTGCTGGTGGGCGAGTAACGCAGATCGCGAGACGCAGCGTGTTGGCGTGGCCAAACTGTGGCGAGAAGCATTTCGACACTTGCCGCACATTCCACGCGCTCGTGGCATTCGCAATCAAACCTAGTTCATAGTGGCAGGCTGATAAAGGTGGTTCGGTGTGGAATTTTGGTTGTCTGAGACCCGACAAGAATCATTAGCAGGTCAAGTCAAGGTAAAATTATACAGTTTAGCAGCTGTCCCCCGCGGCTTCGCTCCCGTCCTACCTACCCACCCTACCCTACCTAACTACCTACTCTATCCTTCCTGTCATCTTTTTTTTTGTATAAAGTAGCTTATGTCCTTCCCCAGGATGCCATCTATCTCCTTGCCAAATTTCATTGAAATCCGTTCAGTGGTTTAGGCGGGAAAAGTTAACAGACAGACGGACAGTTACTTTCCGAGTTTATAATATTAGTATGGATGGCATGGCAGTATTGACGTCCAATAAGAGTAGGTCGTAAACGATACTGCTGCTTGAGGTCCTGTGTTCGATTCCGGGGTCGGGCAAAGTGTTATTGGGTTATTCCGTCTCGAATTTCACAGTAGCAGTGTGGATTTGTGCGCGGCTGATGGCAATAGACTCGCACCCTATTACATGGGACTTAAACATAACTCGCGAAATGAGGTTATATAAGTGTACCTCTGCCTATCCTTTCGGAAATACAGGCTTGATGTTATGTGTTGTAAATAAAATTATTCATTAAAGCATCTTTTTTTTAAACAAGCTTTTTTCGTATTCTTCTCAGCAAACCCTTTCATTTGATCCCCATATCATGGCAGTGCACAAAAAATAACTAGTCCACCATCTGGGGCCGTCCGCCATATCGGATTTAGAATGACGTCACTTAGCTAACCATGCATTGTCATCCAAACTAAACGTGTATGCAATATTTCATCTTAATCGGTGGAGGATAACTGCTTTAAAATTCAGTTGCAAGATTTGACCGGCAGGCTTATTACGTATGAAACAGCAATTAGCAATATTTGCGCAGAGATTGTACAATCATCGCGCGATTATCGCTTTACGTCAAAAAATTGGAAGACTTATTTTTGCGAATTAATCGCTCTTCAATCACGAATCCGCATTATATATGAGCTATAGCCACACTATAATAATTTTACGACAGCACTGCTAACAATAAAATTCTGCTAACTGAAATGTGCTATTATCGCAAGGTGATCGCGATCATTTCGTATTACGTATGGTTTTTGACAGCAGAGCGACAGCGATCGGCGAGCAAATGTGGCTGTCAAATTGCGATAACTTTTTCCCTTGTTGTTGGTCGATTGCCAATCGCTCGCTGATGGCTGAGTAGATACAGAAGTTTTTGAGTATTTGGCGACTTTTTTCGTGTGTTATTTTGTGGCTACTTTAATTATCCGCAAATTAGAATAATAATATAAAAGTAAATATTGAAATAACAAATTCCTAGTGAATATTGTAATGACAAATTGGTGTTGTTTTGTGTCTCTAATGTCTACGCAACTGGACTATTTGTTGAATAATTGAAACAGATGTGATCACGGTAAAGTGGAGGATTTTTATATACTGTAGTGTTCGCTACCTCAGCGAAGCTTATATGTTTACCTACTAAATACTTACAAACACATAAGATTGTGATAAGTCCGCAATAAGTATCTTCTATTATATTCTTTTTTTACATGGCAAGCACCGTTGTCGACTATTCTGCCAATGTATAAATTAAATTAGAAAAATCTATTTAACGTTTCATAGCTCAAACACGAGATAATGTAGTCTATTAAGTGATGTCCTAATGCATTATCGATTCGATTTCTTATAACAATCAACAATTCGAAGAAATTTTAAACATTGACATTTTAGTCATCCAGTTTTTCAAATTAATTATTATATTATGTAAATAAAAAGAAAATAACCAATTTTCACTGCCATATTTACTTTACCCAAATACTTTACATCTGCGAATATTAATTTACCGGAATATTGGAGCTAAATAGTAATCAAATTAACTATTGTAAAAAAACAGCCTCCACGAAGTGTTGCTATTTCTTAAGCTGGTTAATGCATCAAATGATACATTTTATAAATCATCAGACAGATAAAATAGCTTCTGTTAAAAGTGACTGTCAAAAAAAAGACTTGACTTAAAGGCCTCAGTAGCCAGGTCACTAAATTGATCGCGCAATAATTGTACAATTATTGCTGTTCCTTACGTAATAAGCCCGCCGAACACACTTACATACATACATTGCCCTGTTACCCCCTGAACCTAATCAAAGCAACATAATCAAGTTGTTTTTAAGAGCCTCCTGTAATTCCTTTTATCACGCCATCCGGCAAGGCAGAATGTACCAGTGGGTATTAACATTATCTCCAATTGTATTGCCAGCTCATTATTTACAATAAACACTCGACAATTAACAGCTAGTCTTAGCCCGGTAAACAAACCTCCGCCGTCTATGACAAACGTCTGACGAATATGGAGAATGGTATGTGCGTCGGTGGCTTACGTCGAGCGAGTCACTTGTTAGACCAGTTCTGGGATACAAGATAGTGGAATGACTGAGGATTTTATTTAGGCTTAGGCTGTGATAGCAGCAGGAAAAGAGGATGGAAGGTGTTTCGTTTTAAGAGTAGGTATAGAAAGAAAGATTTTTTTGTAAAAAACTTAAGTACAAATATGGCAAGTATGCGTCACAACACAGCATACATGCTGATACTCACTTGCGAGACAGGGCAGAGCCACAGCGCAGCTGGATGATGCCGAACCGGATCAGCATTAAGAGTTTTAAACAAAACAATTGCAAACTGCCCTTGTCTGCCCTTCATGCCCGACCACCTACGCCTTATGGGATTTGAACGTAGCAAATGACAGAGCTGTCCGAGTAGCTACATACTGATCGGACAAAATCTGAATGGTTGAGACAATAGTTTGAGTTAATCGACACGAAAGAACAAGAACAAAACAATAAAATAAATAAAACTAAAATAAAAGGCGTGATGTTGTTGCGTGGAACTAACCCAATCCAAAACTCTGATGTCCTTTATGATAGTTACAGGACTAACAAGAACAAGCCAATAAGGCAATGGTATGCGCGTAGCTTAGCCGAGCGGTTATACCGCATAGTGATTTATTAAGAGCATTTGTTGAATACTAAATTCTAAGCTAGGCGGTTCTAGGAACAAGACAACTGACACTGACGGGCATAACGATATGACAAGTGTGCGGAGAATTGTACAGGAAGACTCCTGACTATTGTGAAGGCTGTGATAAATTGTAAGTAAATAATGCATGCTCCTTTACTAGACTGTATAAAAGTTCTAAGTACAGCAGAAGGACAAAATGCTTAGATTATGGAACATAACGCAAAGCTAAACGAGCAGATAGCGCCACGTAAACAAAGACCATCAAGTAAAAAAAAAAAATTAAACCCCCCGACACATTTTTATTGCGTGCTACATAATTATCTAGTGGTAGACACGCTTCGATCGACAATCTATCGAACACGTAATTATGACACGATATCTTGCGAAAACACCCCGATTTAAATAGTAAAACGCCCATAACCTTTGCACGGCTGAACCGATTTACATCAAACACACTATAAAATCACCTATAAAACAAGAAAAACAACAAAATTGGTTCATCCATTTAGGAGCTATGAATCTATGATGCTACAGACAGATACACAATAACACAAACACACAGGTACACACTCCAAACTTATAACATCCCTCTTTTTGCGAAGGGGGTTAAAAATAGAACAAGTTTTAAAATACACGACAATTTTTTTGTTTTTTTTTTCCGTTTATTTTCGCCGGTTTTTCAATATGTTCATCTTTGTAAAGGTAAATATAAAAATTGGAAATACCAAAAGCTTAAAAACATGCACATGAGTTCAAACACAGGCTAATC
Organism: Orthosia cruda; assembly: GCA_964057195.1. NCBI lineage: Eukaryota > Metazoa > Arthropoda > Insecta > Lepidoptera > Noctuidae > Orthosia > Orthosia cruda. The sequence continues at coordinate 14,805,465 of OZ059852.1, read as the reverse complement.
TCAACAACCGTCCCTAACAATAGACGTAGACTGAGACACCTAGCGGGAGAAATTGGCAGTTGGAATTCCGACATCAGGTGTCATACCTCACGGAAAAGCATCGTCATTGCGTTGCATCGCTATTATGCAATTACTAATACCATGTTATTATTTACTTTCAAATCAGTTAGCGTATTTGCGTAATGAGTCTCAAGTAATTGGTTAAATAAACAGCTTCGTTCTCGCACAATAGATAAAGTACTATATAACTTTGAAATTTTGAATGAAAAGCACAAAGAAAAAACGGCCCCGAGTGCCCGGCAGCCCGTCTACCCTCGACTACGGTAGCGGTCGAGGCGATGGCGTGGCAAGGGGTGCGAAGAATCCCCGGAGTGGACCCGGCTACCCTAATAAACACCGACGACTGGACCTGGCAACGTATAACACGCGAACACTCCGGACCGACGAGAAGATAGCCGAACTCGAGGAAGAATTGAGCAGGTTGCGGTGGAGTATTATAGGGTTATCTGAAGTCCGAAGAGAGGGGGAGGACTCGATAATCCTCAAATCCGGTAACCTGCTCTATTTCCGAGAGGGTGACCGGCAGTCCCAGGGTGGTGTCGGGTTTATCGTCCACAAGTCCCTTGTGAACAACGTGGTGAAGATCGAGAGTGTGTCGACAAGGGTGGCGTACCTTATACTCAAAATATCCTCGAGATATTCGTTGAAGGTTATACAGGTCTACGCCCCGACCTCGGCTCACCCCGACGACGAGGTAGAGACCATGTATGAGGATATTTCTAGAGCCATGCATGGTTTCAAAACTCACTTCACCGTTGTCATGGGGGACTTCAACGCGAAACTGGGCAAACGAGACGTGGATGAGCTGCAAGTGGGCCAATTTGGAGTTGGACATCGGAACCACCGGGGTCACCTACTAGCCAGCTTTATGGAGAAGGAGGGCCTCTATATGATGAACTCCTTCTTCAGAAAGCGTGAGCACAGGAAGTGGACCTGGCAAAGCCCCGATGGTGCAACTAAAAACGAGATCGACTTCATCATGTCAACCAAGAAGCAAATGTTCAATGATGTCTCTGTGATCAATTCGGTGAAAACCGGGAGCGATCACCGCATGGTGAGAGGCACATTGAACATTAATATCAAGCTTGAAAGGTCTCGACTGATGAAGTCTACGCTCCGTCCAGCACAGATCCAGATCCAAAACCCCGAGAGCTTTCAGCTTGAACTTCAGAATCGTTTCGAGTGCCTAGGGAGCTCCGTGGACGAATACAGCGATGGGTTCGTGGAAGCTGTCCATACGGTTGGGTCTAAGTTTTTCAAGACCCGCCGTACAGATATAAACAAAAAGCTCTCTGATCCTACTCTCAAACTCATGAAGGAGAGGCGTGAGATGATCCTGCAGTCTTCAGACGATGCGTTGAAGTACCGGCAGCTCAATAGACGGATCTCAAAGTCCTTGAAAAGCGATCTCCGCCGCTTTAATACCGAGCGTATTAAAGACGCCATTGAGCGGAATAAGGGTTCCAAGGTCTTTGCAAGAGATCTGACTATTGGGCAGAGCCAGCTCACGAAACTGAAGACCGACGATGGCAGAATCGTATCCGCCAAACCGGAGCTATTGAGAGAGATCGAGAGATTCTATGGGCAGTTGTACACGTCAACCAGTAAACCCGTCGCGAATTTAGCAAAAGACCCTAGAGCTAGATTGACCCGGCACTATACCGAAGACATTCCGGACGTCAGCCTGTATGAGATTAGGATGGCTCTTAAACAGCTTAAAAACAACAAGGCGCCGGGTGAAGACGGAATTACAGCCGAACTCCTGAAGGCGGGTGGAAAACCGGTCCTTAAGGCCCTTCAGAAGCTGTTTGATTCCGTCATACTCGAGGGCAAAACGCCACAGGCATGGTGCAGGGGTGTGGTGGTACTCTTCTTCAAGAAGGGCGACAATGCCCTACTAAAGAACTATAGGCCCATCTCACTTCTTAGCCATGTCTACAAGCTGTTTTCAAGAGTCATCACGAATCGTCTCGCGCGCAGGTTTGACGATTTCCAGCCTCCTGAACAAGCCGGTTTCCGTAAAGGCTTTAACACCGTAGACCACATACATACGCTGCGGCAGGTTATACAGAAGACCGAAGAGTACAACCTGCCTCTCTGCTTAGCGTTTGTGGACTACGAGAAAGCCTTTGATTCGATCGAGACTTGGGCTGTGCTGCAGTCTCTCCAACGGTGCCAAATTGACTACCGGTACATCGAGGTGTTGAAGTGTTTGTATAAAAACGCCACCATGTCAGTTCGACTTCAGGATCAGACCTCGGAACCTGTCTTTCTGCAGCGAGGTGTGAGGCAGGGAGATGTCATATCTCCGAAACTGTTCACCGCTGCACTGGAGGATGTCTTCAAGGTTCTGGACTGGAGAGGGCTAGGCATCAACGTCAACGGCGAGTACATCACTCACCTTCGGTTTGCCGACGATATAGTGGTCATGGCTGAGACTATGGAGGACCTCAATACAATGCTCGATGACCTCAGTAGAGCCTCCGAAATAGTGGGTCTTAGGATGAACATGGACAAAACCAAGTTGATGTTGAATGCCCATGTCACACCCACTCCTATTAGGGTCGGAGACTCTACACTCGAAGTTGTGGATGACTATGTCTACCTGGGACAAACGATCCAGTTGGGTAGGGCCAACTTCGACAAAGAGGTCAACCGTCGAATCCGACTCGGCTGGGCAGCGTTCGGGAAGTTGCGCGGTATCTTCACGTCCAACTTACCACAGTGTCTCAAGACGAAAGTCTATGACCAGTGTGTGTTGCCAGTTATGACCTATGGCTCTGAGACGTGGTCGCTCACAATGGGCCTCATCAGAAAGCTTACAGTCACCCAAAGGGCAATGGAGAGGGCTATGCTCGGAGTTTCCTTACGTGATCGAATCAGAAATGTAGAGATCCGCAAGAGAACCAGGGTTACCGACATAGCCCGAAGAATTGCCAAACTTAAGTGGCAGTGGGCAGGGCACATTGCTCGCAGAACGGATGGCCGATGGGGCAGAAAGGTTCTGGAGTGGCGACCGCGAACCGGAAGACGTTGCGTTGGAAGGCCTCCCACCAGGTGGACCGATGACCTGGTGAAGGTTGCAGGGATCCGCTGGATGCGGGACGCACGGGACCGGTCAATGTGGCGACGCTTGGGGGAGGCCTATGTCCAGCAGTGGACGTCTTGCGGCTGATATGATGATGATATGATATATAACTTTGAATGTAGGCAGCGGTCAGACCGATGACATAAGTATTGTGTAACCACATGTGTGGCGTAGGCGATCTATACTGAGATTGTATTCAAACCGACGAAATGTTGAGTTTTCTAGCTGTTGCAAGTTGCAGGCAAATTCGATCGCTACTTAGGGACGTCTGGTATTGAGATGAATATATTCTACCTATACGTTGTCAATCCAAAAGTTCAAGACCACAGAAAAAAATATTAGGACTTACCAACTTTTTTCTTACTAGCAAACTTCAGTTATTATTAATATAAAAATAAACTAATAAAAAACTAATTAGTAAATATCAAAACTGGGTTTTTCCTAGTAAGAAAAAAATATTTTTTATAAAACAATCTTTTTTGTGTTCTTCTCTGCAAAACCTTGCATTTGATACCCTTATCAGTGCACAAACAAAACGTGTAAGCATAATTTCATCTTAATCGGTGGAGGATAACCGCTTTAAAATTCAGCTGAGAGCTTTGACCAGAACACACATACATACATACGAGTACACTGCAAGTTAAATAAAAGCTTGTAAAATCAAATTCAAATATATTTATTCAACTAGGCAAATAAGCGGCACTTTTGAACGACAAACACAAATTAAAATTTACAAGTAATAAAAGTTGATTCTACCGTGCATTCGGAAAAATAGCTTGTTATGGAGAAGAATGCACAAGAAACTCCAAATGATGCTTATAGCCTGAAAAAAGGCCGGTAAGGAGGCAGCGAAGAACTCATTTATAAAGATAATGATGATGAAAACGAGATAATTCCAGAACACCAGCCTGCAAAGATCAACCTGGTATATTGACATTAAGATATCACAAATCGTTATTCAGAGCAGTGTTAATGTTGACCTGTTAAAGGGCACAAACGTGAATAACTCCGCGTGGGTTGAAGGTCTTCTACTTTCGTTTGATACAGCTTTCCGTTTCTTTATGAGCGTTCGTTTGTGAACGAGTTTCAAATGCAAGCTTATCTGGCTTGAAAGTTCTCTAACTAATATTATAAATGCGAAAGTAGCTATGTGTTACATTTTCACGCCTTATCCGCAGAACCGATTTAGATGAAATTTGGTATGGAGATAGTTTGAGACCATTGAAAGGACATAGGATAGTTTTTATCCCGGAAACCATCTTATAGTTGGTAGTTTGTATGGAAAACCTGCACGATATAAACGAATAGGCTACTAGAAGTACTAATGCTACGCAGACGAAGTCGCAGGCAACAGCTAGTACCTACGTATTTCGGAAGTTCAGAAGTAATGGTTCAATATTGAAGAGATTAGTATATAAAATCTTGGCCTCACCCAAGTGTCAGTCGCATCGCACGGTCCTGATCGTCTCGCATCCAGCGGACTCTCGCGGAGTTAACCAGGTTATCGGTCCACCTAGCAGCGGTCGCTACTCCAGAACTTTTCGATCCCCCCCGGTCCCGGTATTAAAATTTAACTCATTAATTACATTACTATATGTAGCCCTGCCATTGCCTCGTGTCCGTAAGGCCTCAGTTCCATATCATCGAAAAGTTTCCGCCGGTCACAACAGCCGTCCAATTTTGTCATCACTTTCAGTTTCCATAAAACCGGTTGGCATATTTCGGCTCATCTATGGCGTAATAACGTGTCTGGCAGACATAGGCGGCGTGTTATGGGTATCAGCGACAATTTATGGCTCTATTCGTCCCATTCCTATGGTAATTTAATGGTGTTTTGGTATGTTGTAGATGGGAAAAATGTTTCGGCCGTTATTTTTTTAAATCGTTTACTTTTAAATGAAAAGAATCGGCTCAACGTGCTTTCCAAGGCACGAGAGTGTCACACAGCCAACTTCCAAACTGAGGGCTGTCAGAGAGAAATTCCTAATTTAATCAATGTCACTTTTTAACCGACTTCCAGTTCCAGTGTGAACAGTTCTCCCTGGTACACTCGTATTCCACCGGTTTTGTTTAAGTTTCATGTTACTTCATGTCTGGCATCATTTTAGGCTTTATAGGTACCTAGACTATAAAACTGGTCCATTATGTACCACAACTAAAACTTTACTTTTTTACAAAAAATACTACCGACTTCCAAATAAAAACGCTACAAATTGTAAATTACTTCCATTTCGGTTGTATATTTTTGTAAAAAAGTTTTTCCCAATCTGGAAATCAAACCCAGGACTCCATGATCAACAGTCGCGCTTGTAACCGCGAAACCAACGGAGCAGTCAGATACGAGACTGATTATGTATTGAAACTTCATAAGTGACATAAACAGCGCCTTTCTGGTGTTCCAATCTTCCTCTTGATCCAGCGGCGCCCTCTAACGCCACCAACCGCAAACAACCGTGTCATCTGTGTGCTTATTCCGAGTTTTTTAACGCACTCACTTGTGATAACGTAAACGATCGCTTTTATCAAAATGTATACAAAAAAAAATAAGTTTCTCCTTACCGTCACCAAACGGCGCTTATCCAGTATTTTTTTATTTATTTTTTGTTTGTTATGAGTTTGCTCTTGACTCTAGTCTAGGTCAGAGGTGACAGAGCCAGAATCGACGATGGAGCGAGCTTACCCAGAAGAAGCTTGTTCAGTCTAACTTTGAAGAGATTCGGGCTCGGATTTGAGTTTCAATACAAATTGACGTTTACGTTAATGCGATTGAGCGTGATTTTTACTCACGCTCAATCGCATTAACGTAAACTCGCACTAAGGCCTCTGAACCGTGCAAAGAATATAATTACTAGATTATGAATTAAGCCATCTATATTCACAAGAGATATTCGAGTCACGACCGACGGCGTTAGGCAAGTCATTGTGTGTGAGTGTGAAGTAATATTAAGTAACAGTTGTTGAGGAGTTATTTCATTTGTGTGTGGAGCTATCGATGTGTTAAGTAGGTGGGTTTGGCGATCTGAATTAATGTTGAGACGATAGTATAGTTCTGCTGGTACTCCGGCTTCTCTGTGAGAGTGAAGTGGCTCTTGAAGCCTTGAATGATCCACCATATTGGTTAGCGATCTGTGGGCTTTGTGAGTGAGAGTTTTTAAACGTTTTCGGCTAAACGTTAACTACGATTTGTACTTTAATATGCGCTGCCTGGTGACAATAATGGAAACTACCTTTTTATATACCCATTGATATAAGTGAATGTTTAAGAAGGCTTCAGGCCTCCTTTTTGTAAGAAGAAAGTACCTTTTATCCACCATATTGTTAGCAATCTGGACGGTATAGTGAAACCCCTGCCGGAGTCTTTGTTTCCTGATAGCTACAACCTTAGGGTCTTTAAGTCAAGAGTGAATAGGTTGCTTCTAGGCAAGCGTGCTTCACCTTCGACTTACCATCAGGCGAGATAGTGGTCAAACGCGAGCCTACCGATAAATTTATAAAAATACATCTGTTTTCAGCGTTCTTGGTCCCGGTTGTCACTTGTAGATCTTTAAGACACTGAGCTTGTTTGATGGTCATAATCATCATTAACTCCATTTATATGACAGAAGGCGATTTTTGCCTATTTCTGCAATGACAGACAGTGTTGGCTCTTCGTAATTCTTCGTAAACCAGTTGGAGGATAACTAATAGTTTATTTCTGTACGTTTTCATCCTTAAATGAGGTTTTTACAAGTCCCCGTAGACACACTTAATAAAGTTATGACAAGATTGATGTGTTTCTTTCTGTGGAACTAAAAGGTAATGTTTCCTTGTGCATTACAAAGGTTATAGGTACCTATTCCATTAATAATTATAATAATAAAGCAATTCCTGACTTTTTGTTTTGAGATTCGTCAAGTTTGTTTTTCTTTATTATTTATACTACTACGTCGAAGCCAACAGGAAGGTTTTATTATCAAACTAGCTGTCCCACGCGGCTTCGCTCCCGTCAACTGGCTACCTACCTACCCATCTACCCTACATACATGATTGTTGCGTAACTTAAACGTGCCTAAACCGTTTAAGCAGCGCAAGCAACGGAAGCTCTCAAAAAGGAATATATTTCCCCGTTTTTGCAACATTTTTCATTTATGCTCCGTTCCTATTGGTCGTAGCGTAATGGTATGTAGCCTATAATCTTCCTTGATAAATGTACTATCCAACACAAAAATATTTTTTCAATTCCAACCAGTAGTTCCTGAGATTAGAGCGTTCAAACAAACAAACAAACTCTTCAGCTTTATAATATTAGTATAGATTGTAATTGGGCATGTCGTGATTCGGCAACTTGTGATCCTCCCAAGTTTAAAATACCCAAAAAGAAATAAGACCATCTCATATCATATAATGAAGATATAAGAGTAGGTATCTTATATCTTCATGATATGAGATGTGTCTGTCTTAGAAATCCTTAAGATTCAGCTTTGAGTTCAAATATTTGCAGGACTTTATAAGGGCTCTCCAAACATTTCAACAGTGGTAAAATAACTGTTATTTTCAACGCATTATTGGTTTTTCACTCACCTCGTAAGCCGGTGTATGCAGACTATCCCTGATGACGGGAGCACTGTTCCTCGGTCCAATAAACGCCATATTCACATCGTAGCAACATTAATGCATCCAGGATTACCTTCACTGATCACAATCACTATTGCTTTTTTATTTTTGTCACAGCACTAAAATCACTGCTATTTCGTCGTGTAACTGCTATTTTTCACTGTTATTTTAAGCGTGTTTTTTTTGTAGCTATTTGTCACTTATGATTTTGCATAAATCTACTGCTACAGGTTTCACTGTTGGAGACATCGAATCAATAAGTATTGTTGACAAAATAAAAAAGGCTAAAAGACGAGGTACTCATAGAAGAATAGGGTGGGGCATCTTAATATTCTATAGAGTACCCGTTCTTTTTCTCATGCGGGTATATAGAAACTATAGAACTCCACGTGCAACGATAACATAACATGCTCCTTTTGCTTTGTCCACATTCACAGCTGATCATACACAGTTGCGAGCACTACGCACCTGACCTCTAAACCAAACAATCTCCTTTTATCTCACAATTGAACAGAATCTCACACTTGACCACGGAAGCTACAACGATGATTCGAACCGGTCTTAATTACGACCATTTATGATCTATATAGGTCCAAAGTCTTCCGCCACAGTCAACCGCACGAATATGGTAACAGTGTGACTTTGACAGCGCCTTTATTTCGTAACAGTAAGGGTAGTTTCTGCACTTCAATTGTTAGTACTACGTGCTGTTGATCGTACGTCAAGGTCAGTCGGTATTATCGCAAGTTTTCATAATTATGTTGCAAAAAAACTGTATTTTTATTAAGTACGTGTTTTTTTTTATATGAATTAATTCTTAATAGCCTTTTGTATGTTATGATAATTTGCCATAATATCTTTAGCACAGATTGTTTGGCCTACAGGCAACCTGCTTACTCCGCTATTGTCAGGCATGTACCAGGCTAACATAAAGCATGGCGGGCTTCTCGCTCGACAGTCGACAGCTATCCCGTAGAGTAGAAAGCTATCACCAATTACACGTGAAAGGCACTGCGCGCTCTGGGCGCGATGCGGAGATATTTACATGAGCGATCGCTTTGACGAACATTGTGATACAAAGGACTGGAGAGAAATCATAACTATCCTTTATTTTAATTACATTATAATAAAATATAATAATTTATTTATTTCCAAAAACTTAAAATTACTTTACAAAGGCAATGTGGCAGTGTGGCAGCAATTTCAATTTGTGCAAAGAGATTAGCGTCTGTAGCCGAACTAGGCATAGCCTGTATTTCGGCTATCAGCACCCTTCCCCTCGAGTTTTTACAACACAAGAATAAGTGGCAAAAAAAGTGGTAATATTCATTGTTTGTTTGTAATGGGTAATCTCTGCAAGTTCTGATTTCGATAATTCTTTCACTGATTTCTATACTAATATTATAAAGAGGAAAGATTTGTACGTTTGTATGTAACGAATAAATATAAAAACTACTGGACCGATTTCAAAAATTCTTTCTGCTTTGGGAAGCTACACTATCCCCAGGTGTCACTATCCTAAGTTGTGATTTTGATAATTGTTTCACTAAAAGATAGCAACATAATCGCCGAATGATACCGAACGAGAGTTTCCTACATTGTCACCGAAAACGGGTTTTAACGGGTCCTATAAATAAACAAGGCAGACTAAAACAAAGATTTGATACTTGGTTAGAATGATAAAACGGACAGAAAGATAGTAAAGTCTGTAATGAAGACGTATGACCCCAAATTATCTGAGATAAGGGCAGGACCATACCGTGATGATGAACGAACATACAGAACGTACGCGCAATTTAGAAAAAGTTTGTCTTCGTAGATCGTCACTAAGAGCAGTGAGACAGTCATATAATAATAGTACCTGGGTGACCGAGCTCTGCTCGGGTGAAAAAAGAGAAAACGATGTTTTCTAAAACTGGAACCTAGCTAGATCGATTTATCGTCCCCGAAACCTGCTGCATACTAAATTTCATGAATATCGTTGGAGACTTTTCCTAGATTCAGTTTATTTACATACATATATACAAGAATTGCTCGTTTATCATAGAATAATATTAAGTAAAACTTTTATATATCAAGCTTTTTGAACTGAATGGTATTAAATCTTATATCACTTGTCAATACAAATACAATTAGCTCAAACAAGATGGTGCTACCTTGTCTGATTAAGGTGTTGCTATGGCCTCCATCCAGCTTCCGGCACCATCATGAGACGAACTCCATAGTACCACATTATTTCAATGTTTCTAAAGTTACATAAGTAGGCATGTTTCAGCTTAATCGGATGCCAGCAAGTGCTTGAAAAATGGATTTCAGGTTGCCGGACAGATAAGAAAGAAAGGTAAAATAAAGCTTGTAAAAAAATCATTAAAATAAAATATACAACCGACTTCCAAATAAAAAAACACTACCTAGTGAAAATAACTTCAATTTCGGACGTCGGTGTTCCTGTTTTCGTTTCTTTCGTTCTTTTAGTAGTGTTTTTATTTGGAAGTCGGTACATTTTTTTTTTTGTAGTAACGTTTTTAACCGACTTCCCAAAAAGGAGGAGGTTCTATGTTCGACTTCAAGTTTGTTTTTTTTTTTTTTTTTTTGTGTATGTTCACCGATTACTCCGTCAATTGTGGACCGATTTTAGAAATTCTTTTTTTGAAAATGTATGTTCCGAAATTGGTCCCATTTTAATTTGGTGAAGATCTGATGAAGAACTTCGGAGATATACAACAGAACTCTTCAATAAATAACGGCAAATCTCTCGGGATTGCTGCAATCGCATGTCTGTTTGTTGTTTATAACATTTCATAACATAACATCACGCCAGTTCGCTCTTAAGGGGTAAGCAGATCTCTCATTTCACCGGTTATGTTCAAGTTTCATGAAATCTATTCTGGCGTTTTAGTTACCTTACTAACTTGCCTATTACGTAGGTACAACTAAAAAGTGAAAAATAAAAAAAACTTTTTTGCAAAAAAATATTACCGACTTCCAAATACAAAACTACAAAGTGAAAAATAACTTAATTTTTTGAAGTCGGTCTCCATAACGCAAAAAAATGGTACCTACGAAAGACACCGACTTCAAAAAATTAAGTTATTTTTCACTTTGTAGTTTTGTATTTGGAAGTCGGTAATATTTTTTTGCAAAAAAGTTTTTTTTATTTTCACTTTCTTGTGATACCTACATAATGGACAAGTTCAATAGTAAGTTAAATATAATGCCCACAGTGATGCCAGATAAGATTACCCGAATAACATGTAACTTGAACATAACTGGTGGATGAGAGTGTACCAGCATGATACACATCTGCGTACCCGTTGAGAGAGTATTGACGTGATGTTATTATAAAATGATGTAAACAATAAACAGACATGCGATCGCAGCAATCTAGAGAGATTTGCGGACATTTATTGAAGAGTTCTGTTGTATATCTCCGAAGTTTTTCATCAGACCATTTATAAATTTAAATGGGACCATTTCGGCATAAGCTTCTTTCGAACAATAAAATAATTTTGCAAACTTTAATAATATCTGACGGGATTATGCACAAGAAAAAAAAATAAACATCCGAATTGCGAACCTCCTTCTTTTTGGGAAGTCGGTTAAAAAAAAGCCGGCCGGGAATAACGCTTGCCTTGGGCCAAGTTTCGTGTGAAGTAACAAATAAAGTATCGCTAGCTCAGCATCAGGTTTGCTATACAACAATCATAACAGTTTTCTCTCGAGTCTCGAGTGAAAGCCGCTCAGAACCAGACGGAACAGGTGGAAGGGTGGCATCGGAATTCGCCTCAGATCTAGTGTTACACTTAGATCTTTTACATCTCAAGCAATGTTTGCAAAAAGTTAATCTTATTAGCGATTAATAAGTTAATTATGATTAAAAACGATTACAATCAAATTAGTAATCATAATCGTATGGTTGTTGTAGTTTGGACCAGTTTTGAGAAACTGTTCAGTGATATAAGTTTTTAAACTGTCATGGTCACTAACACTAATATTAACATTATAAGCGGGATATTTACCATGTTTACTGTTTGTAGCGAGTTTCCGATATTTCGGTGCTGTTGCAAGCACCATGATCACGGATAAACTGAAGTCATTGCGGGTGGGTGTTTATGAGGAGACAAAACGGTCTACCCTCTTTCTTGTTCGTTTTTTGCACTCGGTACCGCTACCATTGTCACTCACAACTCGATTCTGTACCCCGAAAAAGTGCCGTAAAAAGTTCGCGAGCGGACACAGTGAGTTTCGTGTGTCGGGAACAGAATCGAGTTGTGAGTGACAATGGTAGCGGTACCGAGTACAAAAAACGAACAAGAAAGAGGGTAGACCGTTTTGTCTCCTCATAAACACCCACCCGCAATGACTTCAGTTTATCCGTGATCATGGTGCTTGCAACAGCACCGAAATATCGGAAACTCGCTACAAACAGTAAACATGGTAAATATCCCGCTTATAATGTTAATATTACTGTTCAGTGATATTGTACTGTCAGCATGTATTTTCCAATTGTTGGGCATAGGTTACACCCGTTACACCTCAGCGCTGTAAAATATAAGTAGCGTCATCGTGTCTACATTGTATCTGAAAATATAGGCTGCTGGTGCTTAAACAAATTAACGATTAAGGATTAGATTAATTCATCGCGATTACGATTAATATATTAATCGTGATTAATTTTATCACAATTACAATTAATATATTAATCGTGATTAATGTTATCACGATTATTTTAAAACACGATTAAATTAATTAAATAAACTAATCGATAAAAAAATTATAGATTTATGCCAACACTCAAGTTGGACGGGTTAGAAAACTTTTCGAAGCTAACGAGCGATTGTGATATTAGTAGACCATTGTTGATTTTTGACACAACTCGGATTATGGCTCGGCCTTTCAAGTGTAGAATAATTATAAAATTGTATGAGACGAAGTAGAAAACAACGGCGTGGTTGTAAACAAGAATCTGCGAACAGCAGGCTTATTACGTATCTTTTGCAAGAGCAAAACGATAGCGATCAAACGCTTTATGTCATAAAAGTCGGAAATCTTTGCAGTATGTTAGGTCCTACACAATCGTTTGCTAATCGATCGCTGTTTGTCAAATGAACTTATTTAAAAAAAAAACACCAAAATCTCTTAAACTTCTGTATGGAAGAGCAATTATTGCGCAAAAATCGCTATCGTTTTGCTCTTGCAAAAGATACATAATAAACCTGCAGATTTCGCGGTTTGTGGTAATTTTCGAACCCACAAGAAAGGCGTAGTTTTGCATACTTACATTACATGTTGTGTTTTAATCCTAACATATAAATAAAAGCTTTTCAATTAAAAAAAAGAAACATTTTTAAACAAGCTTTTTAGCTTACCGTACATTGTGATCGAATACAAACGTGTATGCAAAATTACAGCTCAATCCATTGGGGTTGGGGATAACTGTTTTAAAATTCAGTTGCAAGATTTGACCTACAGATGGTAACTAACTCAAGGGGAAAAAAACCGTGTTTCTCACGTGCTCTTAACACTAAAAAACCGAAAATAAGCAGAAGCACATTCCTCAAACTCCTTACGATTCGCATCACTCCCGAAACTGTACGCACACGTTCGTCAAACCACTTGTCACCCATTAACAATGCCGCACACAGAACGGAACCCATTGACCTCGGCTTAGACGTGCATTAACCGTTCGAAAGCTTTGCCATAACATGCCACAGAGTAACCATGTCCATTGCCCAGTCTGTAAACGTAAGTTTTGATAAAAGCTCTGGGAAATAGACATAATAGCGTCGTGACAGGGATGGTTAAATGTCCAAATAAAAGGTGGTTTGGTGAGCCAGCTCGTAAATAAATATGTATCCTCCAACTGCACAGCATGATTTTCTTCTTGTTTACATCGTGTTGGTTCGCTTCTTAAGCAGTCGGTTTTTTTAAAATTTTATTTAATTTTATTTAGAATTGTATTTTTTTTACGAAATACTCTTAAACATATAAGTGGTATAGATTTTTGTAATCACCTCTAAAAACCCTTCATTTTGATACCCGATTCGATGGATTTGGAAGAAAAAATAAAATGAGGTTCCACAATATGGCGCCCAAAATCAGTCATGTTTGTTTTTTATTAACGTCATTTATTTAAGAACACTTGAGCGGAGGAGCCCTATCTAACGACGTGATTCCGTCTAGTGGTTTGCAAGATATGAGGTAATAAAGAACATTACATACATACAATCATACAAGATACGCACGAAAAACATAAAAAATGTAAAAATGTATGGGATTGAATATGTAGATATGAGGCTCTAGACAAGTGTCATTGGACGTAAGCGTTGGCGACGATGCTCGAAATGCCAAAATGTAAGTGATTGATCACATGACATTTCGATAGTGTTTGACATTCCCTTACATTTTTGAAATTTTGAACCCTCGACGGGAAAAGAGGGGTGTTTGTTTTGACGTGTGTTGTTTGAAAGGAGACTTTATCGAGAGTGTTCTTATCTATGTTTGATGAAAATCGGTTCAGTCGTTTAAAAGTTATAGTTTTACTGATTGAAACGGGGTGTTTTCGCAAGATATCGTGTCTTAATTAGTAATTACGTGTTCAATAGATTATCGATCAAAGCGTGTCTACTACTAGATACATTATGTAGCATGAAATAAAAATGTGTTGGGGATTTTTTTAAATTTTACTTGTATCTCTATCGCTGAAATAATGTTTTGTAAATCAAGATGGCACAATATTGTTATTATTATTTATACTTCGTACAGTGACTCAAGAAACTAAGCTATCTACGCTATACAGAAAACACGATAAGAAACGATTATGTAGGAAGGATCCAATACGTCCTTAAACTCGTGAATATCTAAATGTAAACCATCGCAATGCCTGTCAGTTCGATTCGGTGTCCAAATAAAAATCGTTTTAATTGTAATTCATCATGTAAAAGCCTTGTAGCACACTTGTCAGAACTCCATCAATCATGCTCCAATGAGCTACTATATGGTTAAAAGTTATTCTGTGGCTGCTTCACCAAGCGGGTCGACTCGAGCGATTGTTTCAAACAATGCCAACCGAGGTGTTTGCCAGTTTCTAAAGGCTTTCGAGAGCTGGAAGTGTTTTGTTAAGTTCTTGAACGGGGCTCAGAACTCAGAACTTGGCTAAGGAGGTTGAAGCTTTAGCCGCCTCAGGAACATAAGGCTTAGAATATGATGCTTAAAATGGAATGCTTTTATCTGCTTAACTCGGACTGCTACTGACTGACTAAATCTTGAGTTTCCCTGGCATGGCTTATAGAAGGGCCTTGAAAAAATTATATTCTATCATCGACAACTACAAATCAACAGGGTTTAAACCCGACTAGCTTCTGCACGCGGCTCCGCCCGCTTGGAAGGCGTTATATTATCCTAAGGGCACACTATACCGAGATAAAAAGTAGCCTATGTGTTATTCCAGACTATATGCTGGTCCTGCTCCATAGGGCAATCTTTAGTGTAGACAAAATCAAATTTGTTAATTTATATTCATAGTTATTATATTCTTTTTTTTTTAAGGAATTGACTCGCACACTGTTCCGTTGTTGTTGAATTAGGTGTTTTACCTATGTTTGCAATATTTGTAAGTATGTGAGAAACATGTTCCTATTTATAAAATTAATTAATTTACCTGTTAATGCTTTTAATACTTTATACCTGTACGTAGTATAGTGTGTAGTGCTTTTCTGGATGCATGGTCCTCACATATATGAATTTATTAATGTATATACTTATATAAATATTGTAAGACACATTTTTTTTTTAAAAGAGTAAGTATGGAGTTTCTTGTGCATTCTTCTCCATAACAAGCAACTTTACCGAATGCACGGTAGAATCAACTTTTATTACTTGTAAATTTTAATTTTAATTTGTGTACGACGTTCAAAAGTGCCACTTTTTGGCCTAGTTGAATAAATATATTTGACTTTGACGTTATAATCTATCTCTGTGCCTCATCTCAATTTTATCCAGACCCGTTCAGCCGTTCTGGCGTGATTGAGTAACAAATATCTATTCATCCATCCAAACTTTCGCATTTATAATTATTGATAGAAGTACGATTACTGGGTTTAATAGACACATCTCTAGGTCATTTAGATAGACCGTCAAGCAGGTTTAAACCAATCTGAAGCGACACAACGATTGTCAAAAGTTCTAAATGTTTGGGATTGATCTCGTGCCGATCGCTGATAGAATCCCTAGAGACTACCTGGTCCCTTTGGAGATGTGGTATACAGTTAAATATACGTAGCAGAGCACTTGAATGTTTACTTCTATTCATTATTGGATTGCACCAGCGGTGTTAGGACGTCGCATTCAGTGCTGTCTACTTACAGATAAATCTGGTTGTTTTATTATAAAACCCAAACACTAACTAGTGTTACAAGTGAACACCACACCTACAATAAATTCCTTAAGAATCGTCCGCAGAAGTAACCTTTGTTCCGTATAGCTGACCCCTAATTCAACTTTAAAATAAGTGAGACGAATTACTTAGTTTAATGTCAGCATATGACTTTCTTCTGAACGATTAAGAGCACCTTCTCGTGTTGTCGTGGACAAAAAGTTCATGTTACGCATACGAGTGTGCATCGTGTTACGAGACATCACTCACTATTGTTATGTGAAGCGGCTGCATTCATTCATGCTTGTATCGTGAATCAATTGTACTTTGTTGGTAGAAGGATTTGTTTGAGATACATATTTTGTTTTACAAATCAAGAGAGATTATTTTGTTAATAGGATCCAGTTATTCCAAAACGTAACCAAAACAGATGTCATCACAGAGACAAAGGTGAAATGTCTCATCATCTAGTCGTGTTGGCCCAGTGGCTAAGACCTCGCCTCTAATGCTTGCGGTTGTAGGTTCAAGTACCAATGTGAATTTTCCAATTCATATGTACTTTCTGAGACTATCGTAAAAAATCGCTGCCAACAGTGAAGGGAAACATCGTAAGGAAACCTAGACTTTATATGTCCTACATACTATTATAAACATGAATGTTTGTGAGGATGGATAGATAGATGTTTGTTTACTCTTTCACTCAAAAACTACTGAACGGATTTTGATGAAACTTTAAAGGAATATAGCTTATACATCAGAATAACACAGGCTATAATTTATAAAAATATTGGGAGAAGTACTAATACGACGCGGGCGGAGCAGCGGACGGCAGCTAGTATCACACTAATATTATAAAGGCGAAAGTCTGTGAGTGTGTTTGTATTGTTTTTTACTTCTTCACGCTCAAACGGCTAGACGGATCTGAATGAAATTTGGCACAGAGATAGATTATAATCTGGAATAGCACATAGGATACTTTTATCCCGGGAATTTGTTCCCTAGGGATAATTTTCAACATTCACGCGGGCGCAACCGCTGGCAGAAGCTAGTTTAATATAAGTTTGAAATTGCCAACGATTAATACCTTTTTTGTAGAGATCCGCAAGAAAACCAGAGTTACCGACATAGCCCAATGAATTGCCAAACTTAAGTGGCAGAGGGCAGGGCACATTGCTCGCAGAACGGATGGGGCAGAAAAGTTCTGGAGTTCGGACCGCGAACCGGAAGACGTTGCGTTAAAAGTCCTCCCACCAGGTGAACCGATGACCTGGTGAAGATTGCGGGGATCCACTGGATGAAGGACGCACGGGACCGGTCAAAGTGGCGACGGTTTAGGAAGGCCTATGTCCAGCAGTGGACGTCTTTAGGCTGATATCATGATGATGATGAATGTCTTTTCTGTATGAGAAGAGGGGCCTTTGCCCTGTAGCGGGACTGTAACAGGCTACTATTATTATTACTATACCAATCAAGCCGAAACACAGGTGGCAGACATAGGTAAATTAATGGTTTTCGCGAGCTGCCCTTCCTTGAAGGAACTTACTAGCAGTAGAGTTGTGAAACTCTACTGAGTTTCACAACTCTACTGCTAGTAAGCAGTAGCTAGTAAGTTCTTTCAATACCAACACGAATGAAATTAATGCATTACGCAACCTTACTTTCAGTTTATTATAGTAATAATGTTACAGTAACAACGCAGCTATGCGGCCGGTCACCACGTGTGGGCCAGTCACGAAGTCACGACTTACAGAGCTGGTCAATGTTGGACGTTGGGAAGAGAGATGAGCGAGAATGGAACTGAGCGAGGCGTGGCCTGGTGGAATACTCGGGAGTCCGTAAGAAGTAAGCTTGTACAAGCGGGCGTTACGAGGGTGAAAGAGGGGGCAGGGAATAACAGCAAAAATACTGGGATAAGGCCTGGATGATCAGTTTTCAGTTTTCTGCCACCCCGGGCTTAAGGCTTCAAACTAGCGGAAGACATTGTGGAGTTGTCCCGAGACGGATGATATGCATGACGATTTCTTTATTAACATACAGTCTAACATAGAACATCCTCCTTTAAGGAAAGTCGGTTAAAAATGGTAAACTAAATAAATTGCAGTCAAAATCGGTTTGTCGTCAGAACCGTCTCAAGTCAACAGTCAAGATGAGCTAAGCTAGCAATGAGTACTGCTCTGTAAGACGTCGTCCAAACATGTCATACCCTCGAGCGGCACTAGACAAGCCTGTGACCTGCACTTTCGAAATGCTCTTAATATGGTCAAATTGGTCAGATAAGCGTTAGAAGGGAAAGTGTTTGTACAGTTTTATGGTACTTTGTGCAAGGCATGTTTTTTTTTTAAATCTTTTTACTATGTGATGGAAAACTAGTCGACAGCCTGACTGAGGTTTACACCGCCTAAGGACATGTATTACCAGAGGCAGATGAGATGGGTTGAAATGTCTCATGTTCAAACCAAAACAGAACAACGCTACTTAGGCTTCAGACAGACGGACTGCATATCAACTGCACTCCGACTGAAAATTAGCAGTTTGAATGTAGTTAGTACAACTGCAAACCAACCGTGCAGCCCGATTGCAGTCGGTGTGCAGTTCTAACGATCGCACCTTTACTGCAGGGACCAACTGCATTTGAAATGCACGTCGACCGTGCAGCTAGCTTCTCCGGTCGAACTTCTCCTTATGAAACTACTGCAAAGCATTCGGTAGTTTAATAATACTGCAACTACAAAGAAGTAAAAATAATAATTAGTGCCTTTTGCACGTTCCGTAAAATACGCTAGAACTAATTGCCCCTCTAACGGGGTCATTAGAGAAATAAGAGCGGCATTAGTAAGTACCATCTGAAGTCATGTAATTAACGTTTTTAATGTTGGCACGTGTTAGTTCTAATATTCAGGTGGAAATTGTAAGAGCGCTCTTCCAACGTGGAAAAATACGTGCCGGGATCCAGCCTCGCAAACTTCTCGCATACTTTTTTTTTTTTTAACCTTTTACATGGAGCGACTGCCTACCATCTGACCACCATAACGCAGTAACTGGATAACACATACCCTTGGCAAGACTGCCCTCCTAGTCTAGTTACAAACGTTTCGTATCGAATCACTTTCTACAATCGTTAACGCCTTCCATTTGTATAGTCTGACCACGCTACTTAACGTTCATATGTGTCATCTAGCGTTATGATTAATTTTCAACTAGCGTTATCGATTGACAACTTAGCTACAGGTGCTGATGTCTGATTTGCTGGTTCCTGGCTAACAGTAACGGCAGTCAAAGACCTCAAAATGACAGCCTGGACTAAGAGCTTTAAGTGCTTTCCTGCTTGTAAGACACCTCGCGAAAAATAAGGAAACTCAGTAACAAACCGGTGTCCAGGTATGTTTGATTGACTGTTTTCGACAATAGTATCGCCTCTTATTAAGTGGGACTTTAACTTAATCTACGAAATATGATAAACACATCTGACTAACGTTTCGGTGAAAACAAACGTTACGTAATACCCATGTTTACCCAGCTTTAAGCAAGTAGGTCTATGCGAATTGATTATCCAAGTTTGACTTCCGATATTAGTTATTGACGACCTAAATAGCACAGCCTGTTACCAGATTGAGCCAAATATTTGGGTGAACCAAAACAGAAATTGGATTGACGTCTTCTAGCTGAATATTACGCACTACCCAGATATTTTGGAACCAAGTTCCGTCATGCGCGTTTGGCGGATGGGAGCTAGCTACACTGGAAAAAGTGTCCGACCAGTGTTTTTACAGATGGCCAGTGTGTTTTGGAAAGATCTCAATAGAGTGATGAATTGACGAACAAGAATATGAACCATCAATTGTTTTTTTATTGTCTGTAATTATAATAATGATAGGAAATAAAAAATATAATTCATTCCAACTAGCTGTCTCAAGACACCTATCGTTTTTATTAATTATTTAATCAATAATCTGCTGTGATAATGATATTAAAACAGGTTTATTTGTTTTAAATTGAAAGCTATTAACGAGGTACACTGACAGTAACAGATGTAACAGGTGAAGTGTGGTTTTGTAATAAAATTATGTACCTTTTTTGGAGAAAAGACCTGGACTTTTGGGGAAAAGAGCTGGTAGTGTGGGAATTTAACCTAACTAAAGCCACTCCGGTGATCACCATCAACACATGCAACCTGCCGTGACCTCTTAAAAGACAACTCTGGAATCCGCTCGGTGGAACGCTTATTAGGGCACATCCCTGGGAAGACTGAAAAAGCACGTCCTCTAAGCCTAGAGATAAATTTCAGCAGTCATAGTAATTTCCAAGTAAACAACTTCAACTACAAAATACGAGAGGTACAATAACATGGAAAGTTCATAATCTACTATCCATTTCCCCCACTGAAGGGTTATATCTTTCACATAAAACAGATGATTAAAACATTCTCCGCTGATTGGTGGAATCAATTATACACTTTCTTCTCGATTAGTCGCGTGCAGCATTTCCGCGGAGTTATTCACCGAAGTGAAGACTTTTCTCAGTATGATTAACTAGATGTGTCCGGTGTGAACCGGTTTTGATAATTTATGAGAGGTGTGAATTACTGAAGAGTGGGTGAGAAGTATGTAGAAAGGATGTGTGAAGTGTTTACATACTTAAATCGTCAACCAGAATACCCTGAGGCTCTAGTCAAGGCATATTCTATCAACGAAACCGAAGCGGTAGCGATTGAAAAATGTCAAGAATGTATGGGAATGAATGTTATGAAAATGTCAGGTGATCAATGCCATTTTAGCATTTCGACCATCGCCATCGTTGACATTGAATGACAATTTGTCTAGTGACTACGGAATGACTTATTCTAATATACCTATAGTTTGTACTAGTACTGCCACACGGCCAGATTTGCATCCTTACTAATATTATACATCCGAAAGTAATTTCAGTCTGTCTGTCTGTTACCTTTTCACGCTTAAACCTTTGAACCGATTTAAAAGAGAAAAATGGTATGGAGATAGTTTGAGAGCCTGGGAAGGACATAGGATAGTTTTCATCCCGAAAATTATCCTTAAGGGGGCCTTTCCACCCCCTTAGTTTTGTATAGTGAACTAATAATTTCTCAAGAAAGGCGAACCAACACACTAACAATATTATTGCGCGATATAAAAAATTGGCTATTTGAAATACTAATGCTATGCAGACGAAGTCGGGGGCAACAGCTCGTAAGAATATAAACATAATAAAACAGTCAGCAAAAAAAATAACAGTTAAACACCTTCCATATAGGGGAACACCGCTAGCGGGCTTACCGGAAGCTCCGCCATCTTTGTCCCGAACCGGATGCAAACGGAAACATGCGCGGGAAATCATAACGCCATATTGGATTGTGGTTGACATAAACTACCGTATTGAGCGTGTCTATGGCCCGAGTTATGGAAAGTTGTAGTTCTTGCGCGGTTTATGTTGCGATTTACTTGATGGACGGTTTCGTTGCGACTTCAAATATAATTTATAGGCAAATATATCGATATTAAGCCGTCTGGTTAGACAGGCAACCGACCGCAACATAGTTAGGAAAAGCTAGTCAAATGCGATTAAAACTAAATGACGGTGATGGTTACGGATTTTGGTCAATCTAACAGATCTGAAGATAGAACTGAGCAAGTCTAGAATTTAAGTCATTTATTAAAGTTAGGCTAAGAGCCAGCACTTGTTGTACGTCAAATAAAGACGTTCCCCAAAACGCCTGCCCATCACCACCAGTTACTGTTTTTGCTGGGAAGAAGTGGCGCAACTAACTCCACAGCAACACATATGTCTGCTAAGTTGGAAGGACTAGAAGGTTTTTCTAGTTACAAAGATATCAAGCGGTCAGTAATGCACTTACAGATTGTAGGTAAACATAACAAATCTCACGACAGAGCTGCGCACCGCGAGGCCACGGTAGCGTGGGCGCAAATGGCAAAAGATCAGAGCATACGTCGCGACGAATGTAGAGTAACGAGGATATGACTTCATGTTATACTTTATTATCCAATTGTGGCTGATAGCAAGGTTGCCTGCTTACTGCTGTGTAGGCTTGATTACGTTCTAGAAGTAATGGAAGATATACGAAGGAATGAGAATGAACTTGAAGTCGTCAGCCAAGCTAACGTCACTCTGCTTTTATCCAGATTTATTTAGGGTCGTTGATGCCTGACTTCGTTTTCGTACATCTTGAAAGGCCGTCAACTCAAGCACTCGCTTTCTAGCCATTTCGTCTTCAATACAGACGATGGCACATCGGTTGAAATACTGGCCTAGTACAGCGTTTCATTTGAATGAGAGGACAACTTACCTCTTGTACAAAAGGCATGCCATACATCTGATTGATAGCTTCTTTGGTCTATTCTCAATGCAATCGCCATCCTGCTGTCACATACATACTCAAAATATAGGTACGTATGATAATGTAATATTCTCAAAACCTGCTAATATTGGTGTGTCACGCTTCTATAGGCACCCCATATTTGTGACAGCATCGGGCCAGTGATTCGAGCACAATAAGGAAACACAAATAAGGTGCATCCTGCCAAAATCTAGTAGTATGCAGGAAACACACAACATGAAAGATAACGCCAACAAGCGGCTTTTTTTGTGGCACAACTGAGTTTTTGTTTTTCTTAATTTCGTTGTGCCACGCCATATAAAAGTTCGGTTACTATGGTAGGTAAGGGCGATAGGCAAAAGAAGAGTGAGCAGACGAAGAAAACAATGGGCAACATCGCAAACGTCACAGAGAAGGATGTCGAAAAGAAAAACATGAAAAAAAAAGGAGGAGGCTTATAACCAGTTAAATTCATTCTCTGGGACTTCGTCGAGCTGCATTGCCTCGGCGCTTTTCTGGTGGTTTGGGAATAGTGCGGTGGCCCACCTTCTTCTCTTTGGCTTCTTTTTGGCCTTCTTTTTGGGACAATCGGCGGTGGGATTGTCCCAAAAAGCTTATACCCACAAGGGATCACATGTGTAAGACTAATAACGTTGTAATAATAATAAAAAAACTATTGCAAGTTTAGAACTTGGCTGTAGGAAATTTATTCCTTTGGTGCTACAACCCTTTGTGGATCTTGGCCTCCTCAATGATCTTCTTCCATTTCGCTCTATCTCTGACCTCCCTCATCCAATGATTTTCCTCTCCATTCTCCTCAAATCTTTCTCTACACAATCTTTCCAACGTTTCCTGGGTATTCCTGATTAGCAGTCCTCCTTAACATGACTTTATCGGCTCTGGTGACACCCATTCTTTCCAGGTGACCTGCCAATCTGAGCCTTTGCGACTTAACGAGAACCTGACAATCGTTTCTTTATACGTCATTGTGGGTAACTGCTGGTGCTTAAACACTACAAAGCTACATGCACCGTGCGTGAAGAAACAAATAAAAATTACGAACAGTATACAAATACTTTCATTCGTCAACACTAATTGCCGCCTGCATAATTCGAAGTGATGCAACTGCGAGTATTACGAACGACTCATTATGTTTTTCATCGCCCACCATCGCGCGTAACAATTTTGCATATTTTTATGCATCTAGTGCATATTCATATCGCATATTGTTGATACATAATTCATTTTTATCATTGATTTGTATGTGGGTCTGAGGAGCTCGTGGCTAAGAAATAATAGCCGCAAGGGTTGATCTTCAAGGTTAAGCAACGCTTGCCGAGGTCGGTCCGTGGATGGGTGACTATCTTAACATACCGAAATACCTCTATGCATCGAAAAGCACGTTAAGCCGTTGGTGCCGGCTGTCATTTGTAGATCTTCGATATTCGGTACGGGTAGTATGAAACCTGACATCAGTCTTGCCAAGGGATATCGTCTTACCCAGTTACTGGGTTGTGGAGGTCAGATTTAAAGTCGCTCCATGTAAAATACTGGTACTCAGAATCCGGTGTGACTGGAAGCCGACCCCAATATATAGTTATATATCATATAATGCATATTCATATATCGCATATTGTTGGTACGTGATTAATTTCTATCAATGCTCTGTATGTGGGTCGTCAGATTGTGCCCACAAGGTGTCCGTAAGATGTGATTAGAGTTGAAGTCGTAAAACTTTATTATGACAATAATTAAACCTTTGATCCTTCAAGGGCTTGATAGATTTACACTACGCAGTTAGCAAGTGACGTATAAATAGTAGCTATGTTTAGTACAATAACATGATTATATCACGGCTGGAAAGCCCGAAAGGTTAGGCAGTGGTGCACCTACAGCAGCACCAGCAGCAGGTGTACCCACTTTTCACCAGTTATGTTTAAATATCATTATAATAGAATCGCTATTGCTATCAACGGGGCACAAGTCCAGGCCCCGAGCAGCAAAAAAAAACAAATTAACCTTAAAGGTACCTACTTTTAAATCGTTTGCAATAAAAAAAAACTAAAATGAAGTTAGTTGTACATTCGCAAGCGCCAGTTGGTCTCTATGGAGAAAAACGTGAAAGAAACTCCACGGACACTCTTTTCTATCTATAAATTGTAATAACAAGTATTTGGTTTCATCATTCTTGTTAGAAAATTATACTGCCACTGAGAAAATCCATATGGAAAAACCGAATAACACTTTTCACGGTCCCTCCCCAGGACCTCATGTTCAACACTTCAACAGTACCACTTCTTCTTCCTCTTTCTTCTTCTTTGTAACCACTAGAGCAGAAAGACAGATCTTTAGTACTTTGGAGTTAATAATTCGTACGAGTAACTGAGACAAAGTTTCCCGTAAACTTTTAAAAAAATCTGTGAGTTCCATCTCAACGGCCGGGGCTTGCTAGGGCGCAGATATCATGGAAAGTGGCAGAAAAGAAAAGAGGCCTTATACCTAGTAGTGATTCGGGTCTTTCTGACTGTAATGATGGAATAGAAAAAAGAACCGGCCAAATGCAAGTCGGACTCGCGCACGAATGGTTCCGTACCATTATCGCAAAAAACGGCAAAAAAAATCACGTTTGTTGTATGGGAGCCCCACTTAAATATTTATTTTACTGTGTTTTTGTTATAGCGGCAACAGAAATACATCATCTGTGAAAATTTCAACTGTCTAGCTATCACGGTTCGCGGTATCGCGGAGTCTTAATAATTTTTACCCTTTGTTTACGGAACCCTAAAAAGCAGTTTTCCATAGCAAGCAACTTGAGCAAGTTGTTTCCTTTAAGGAAAACAGCAAGTTCTAGAAGCTTGTAATGTAATGTACTACAAAATAAGTAGCTACTCATCACGTTATTAGAGATGCTACGCTAAAACCCGTTTATTATAAACACGATACATCGCATGCTAGCACATATTATGTAAATGACAATGATGATTTACTTTAACTGCCGTGTAGAACGCATATGTCCAATGGTAAGTACTTTTGGGAGAACAGAAATGTTGACAAGAGGCTCTATCAACGAAAGCTTCGCGATAGCGAATGGAACAAGTAAAATTTAAAAACCCCTGACACATTTTTATTTCATGCTACATAATGTATCTAGTAGTAGACACGCTTCGATCGACAATCTATTAAACACGTAATTGTGACACGATATCTTGCGAAAACACTTCAATTCAAACAGTAAAACGCCCATAACTTTTAAACCGTTGAACTGATATTCATCAAACATAGCTAGCTAAGAAGTAGGTACTAAGAACACTTTCAATAAAGTCACCATTCAAACCAAAAAAAAAGATATCAAAATCGGTTCATCCGTTTAGGAGCTATGATGCCACAGACAGACACACAAACACACAAGTACACACGTCAAACTTTAACACACTATCGAAATGTCACGTGATTAATCCCCTACATTTTGGCATTTCGACCATCGCCATCGCTAGCATCAAATGACACTTGTCTATACTCCATTTGAAATAACATTAGAAATTTTTACAACCCCTTTTTACAGTCCGTTCATCCGATTTTGAGTTCTATCCCGTAAATATAAGGGTGACATAAAAAGCATAAACCTGTTACCAAAACTAACTGTTTAATGCAGCTGCCATTTGTCATATCACCAACGCAATAGAAGTCAAAATCGGTGGAACGGGCTGTGAAATGGGATTATTTAAATGTCTAATGTTATCTCAAATGGAGTATAGGGCCACAGATGTTGGTAATATTCTACAATTTCAAGTAATTTTCCACTGTTCAGTATTCATAATAGATAGGATACATGCAACCATCATACATAACACTGTTTATTACTAAGTTGTATGGTGTTTCCTGAAGAATGACATCACTTGTGTAGTTTATATTGCATGCATCTTAACAAGCTTGTGCAAATAAAGATTCTTCTCTTTATTTTAATTTGCTACTGTTTAAAATTTAAAAATTCAAATGAGTGCGTCCAGATTCTAAATTTAAGTGATTAGATTGGAGCAAAAAAGCTAAAAGTTTATTTTAACTTAGATAAAGTATCTTACTATAATATAAATTTTATGAAAAGGAAACAGTGGAACAACTGTTTGATGGATCTTCTTCTTTCTTTTCGTGTGAGGTGTGGCCGCCTCTGATGTCAGAGTTAATTAAGCCGCCTCTGGGAATCCCCACAGGCCTCTGACTTGGCTATTTCAGACTTACATTATAACTATATAAGTCCAGGTTTCCTCACGATGCTTTCCTTCACCGTTGCCTGTGATGTCCAAGATAAACTTAGAAAGTACATATGAATTTGAAAAATTCACATTGGTACTTGCCCGGATTCGAACCTACGACCTCAAGCACGACAGGCGAGGTCTTAGCCACTGGGCCACCACGACACTACACGTTAGATGGATGATGTGTCTAGAAAGGAGGTGACATTATTGAGATGCACCGTTGTGTGCATTTATACACGCCTGCCTTCCCCAAAGGGTTTGGCAGTACTGCGCCTAGTACAGTAAAAATCCTCGCTCTGATTTGCCTCCCAAAACAGTATTCTCTTTCAGGTCTTACCGAAAAACGAAATCAAAATTACAAGAGCCGCGTCGCTTCTTACATACTAAGTGAGTTAGCCACACTTGACGCGTCCTTGAGACTGTAACACCACCGGAGCATGACTGTATCGTCTGCTTGTGAATCGTACACGACTGTTACGTTTCATACCGGTTGCTCTGCTCTCGTTACATCAGTTAGCCGACTGTGGAGATGGCTAGCTGTCACTTTAGCATTTCATGTATAATGTGGCGACAATTTGATTTAAATATAATATAAACAAGAAAAACATAAAAAAAACCAGACACATGTTTATCTTGTAGTAGACACGCACGCTTCGATCGACGTAATTATGACACGATATCTTGCGAAAACACCCCGATTCAAACAGTAATAAGAAGCACATAACTTCAGAACGAACCGATTTTCATCAAACTTAGCTAAGAATACTCGATAAAGTCACCTTTCAAACAATAAATACGCCTTCAAAATTTGTTGATCCGTTTAGGAGCTACGATGCCACAGACAAATACACAGACAGGTACACACGTCAAACTTATAATACCCCTCATTATCCGTCGGAGGTTAAAAAAGAAACCCAGACACTGCATCTAAATATAAGTCTCATCTCAAGCTCTTGTTGTAATTTATTTTGTACGGCGCTACATGTTGTTTTGATCTTCTATACTTCTCTATATCGTTGTCATCCCCGGAGTAGTATATACACATTAGGTACCTTTAAAACTATTTAGGCCCAATAGACGACCACATTTATTGCGCCAGAAAGAGAAGAAAATGTAAATTCTTACCTAGCAGAAATAACCTTAGCAAACAAGTCACCACTTTAGTTTAGTGCAGCAATGATACATCAACACTATCAGCCATAAACGATGACGTCACTGCGCAAATTGAGATAAGTGGATCAGCAGAACAGTTAGATCATATCTAAGTTGGAGCTGTGTACGCATCACCACCACATCTTGTACAGAAGGTAGACTTGTGTATATTTTTTAGTCAGTAAAACAGGCAACTCTGTTGGTATGGTGGATCCGAATAATCTAACAGTGTTGGCCAAGTGGTAACGGCCGCGACTAACAAGTTGTAGGTCCTCACGATGTTTTCCTTCACCGTTTTTAGAGCAGTGGTGGTGAAATAATTTTCACAAAGTAATGTGCCTGCCTGAATTCGAACCCACGGGCAGTTACACTATTAGGTAGGATCAAAATGTTTTGCCATGAAATGTACAACAGAAAAAACCTACCTTTAGAGGAAGTTGGGTAAACACAAACTCAAGACGTCGCTAGGCCTTCTGTTATTATTTCATCATATTATTCACACAAGATATGTTTTTCCGTGTGTGTAATGTTTGTAATGATTAATTTGTGTGTTCGTGTCTTGGTTTGAAAATGTGGGGTACATCCGGTGAGTGAAAGAATGGTTACGATATAAATGAACTCGATAGTATTTTTTTGATAAACAGAAAATAAGATTATTATCAGCTATCAAAGAAAAATAAAACGCATATTTAGATAACTGGAATAAGTTGTCAGTTTAAGAAATCCCAGGGACACTTTTCCACAAAACTAGACGAAGTTTTTAGGGTTCCGTACCTCGAAAGGGAAAAAACCGAACCTTATAGGATCACTTTGTTGTCCGTCCGTCTATCAAGACCCTTTTTCTCAGGAACGCGTGGAGGTATCAAGCTGAAATTTATATCAAATACTCAGTTCTACTGTCCTTTAAAGCTGTGAAAAACTCAAACTTCTAAGCCAACGCAATCAAAAGATGTAGGCGTTTATGCCGCAAATTTTCGACACTCGCAAGGGAATCAAGACCTACAGGGAATACCTAGGGGTATTACTTCCCTTGAACTCAGAATCTTGAAATTTGGTACGAAGCAACGTCTTATAACACATATAAAGGATAAAATTGCGAAAATCGTAAATTTTTAGTTACATCATATAATAAAAATATTTTTAATAGTTTTAAATTTACTACCCCTTTCCTCATGAACGCGTAGAGGTATTAAAATGGAATTCATATCAAATACTCAGGTCTATAATACCTTTAAGATGAGGTTGGTACGGAACCCTCGGTGCGCGAGTCCGACTCGCACTTGGCCGGATTTTAATAATGTATCTGCTTTTAGTAAAAAAAATCGAATAGCAGATATTTGAAGACATGGTGGGTTCGATCTTCAGATCCGTGTAATCTGACTCAAATTTCTTACAACGACCTTACCCCCACTACGCCAAAACCTTGCCATGTTGCATATATACTTATATAGTAATGTAAACACACAAAGATGCAATTATCTATTTAAATGACATGCTACGTTTACATACAAAGACTTAATCTGTTTTCCTGCTGCTAATCTGCTCATTTACATAATACCTGCTTGGGCACGAATAAATCAAATAGGTGTCACGTGCTGAGTCTTCAAGAAAAACTAACAAGATTTTCAAAGGGCAGTTTTTGGATAAATGTCTGTTAAAGCATCATCATGAGGATCTCGTGGCTAAATAATAACAGCGTCACGGGTCGATATTCGAGCATAAGCAACGCTTGCCGAGGTTGGTCGATGGATGGGTGACCAACGTAACGAAATGCCTACGTGCCTAGGAAAACACGTTAAGCCGTTGGTCCCGGCTGTCATTTGTAGATGTTTGATAGTCGTTACGGGTAGTCGGAAGCCGAAAATCTGACAAGAGTATTGCCAAGGGGTATCTTGTTAGTTTGTTACTTAGTTACTGGGTTAAGGTTTCAGAAAGGCAGTCGCTCCAAGTAAAATACTCTAATGCATCCGTTACTCAATGGAATTCCCTGCCGGAGTATTTGTTCCCTAATAGCTACAACCTTGGGGTCTTTAAGTCAAGAGTGAATATGTTACTTCTAGGAAAGCGTGCTTCACCGTCGACCACATCATCGCTTACCATCAGGCGAGATAGTGGGAATAGACGGAGCCGACCCCCGACCCCAACATAATTGAGAAAAGACTAGGGAGACATAGATATAGCAATGACTTCATTTCATCATCATCATTTCAGCCGAAAGACGCCAATGCTGAACATAGACCTCCTCCAAGTGTAGCCACATTGAACCGTCCCGCGTGTCTCGCATTCGGCGGATGCTTGCAACCTTCACCAGGTCCACCTAGTGAGAGGCCTTCCAATGCATCGTCTTCCGTTTCGCGGTCGCCACTCCAGAACTTTTCGGCCCCATCGACCACCCGTTCTGCGAGCAATGTGCCCTGCCCATTGCACACTTCATTTAGTGTCAAGTAATAGGTACAAGTGGGCAGTGAATAAGTGAGTAGGCTCGCTTGCACCACAGCGCTAAACGAATTTAAAACATCGTTCTATTTCTGTCAATCGTTTGTAATTGACAGAGACGGTACGATGTTTTGTTTAGACCGGCTTTAGGAATAAATTTACATTGGAGAGGAGGCATCAGGGATTCAGGAGAAACTTGCTATCCACTTTATGAAACAGAAAACACCAGCTGATCCCCGCGGCTTTGCTCAAGTCAACTGGCTACATACCTGCATACCACCTATCTACCTACCCTACCCACATACCCTACATACCTACCTACCAATTTGTTTAACTATTTATTTGAATAAGAATTAATACTACACAAGTAAAATTTCAAAATTTAAAAGACCCCCGACACATTTATCTTGCGAAAACATCACGATCTAAACAGTAAAACGCGCATAACTTTTTAACGGCTAAACCGATTTTATTCAAACATAGCTAAGAACACTCTCGAAACAATCACCTTTCAAACAAAAAAAAACCTAAATCAAAATCGGTTCATCCGTTGAGGCGCAATGATGCCACAGACAGACACACAGATACACAGACACACACCTCCAACTTATAACACCCCTCTTTTTCCGTCCGGGGTTAAAACGTTTTTATTTCTACCGGCGACCTAATTAAAATTAAGAACATAAAAGCTGCTATTGTGGCATAAATATGATAGTTAGATATATTCTTTCGCAGAATTTTGTAGGTGTGTAGTTTAATCATGTAGTAGTAGAATTGTATAGGCAAGATGTTGGTACATTAGGTATTATTGCAATTTTCATAAGGAACTCTATTTTTTTAAATGAATTATAGCCTATGTCACTCAGGAATAATGTAGCTTTCTACTGGGAAAAGAATTTTCAATATCGGCTTAGTAGATCCAGAGATTACCCCCCCCCCCTACAACCTCACAAATTTTACCTCTTTATAATATTAGTATAGATAACTGGCGAATTGTAGGTGCACCGGGCCTCTACCTAACCCTTCGGAAAATACAAGCATGATGTTATCTTACGTTATGTATAAAGGAGTGAACATTTAAACATTTGAGTGTGGGTTTCTTTCAATGCAACTCATTACGGTTAAGACGAAAATTTGTGCCATTTCAGCATATTTTTTTGCGGAAAATCGAGACTAACCTACATTACTGCAATCGCAGTGGCAACTTGACTAAAATCAAACATTATGGCTTGAACTAGGAAGAAAATCCTTGCCGGAGTCTGTTTCCTGATAGCTACAACCTAGGTAAGTCGAGAGGTAATAGGTTACTTCTAAGCAAGCGTGCTTCATCGTCGACCACATCATCGCTTACCATCAGGTGAGATAGTGGTCAAATGGAAGCCTATCATTAATAAATAATAGCTAGGATGATATAGATAAGGTTAGTGAGAACACCACCCAACCTCGCTTTATTATGCAACTATGCAGCTATTTCAAAGTAACATAGCCGTCATCGACGTACCTTCTACAAACGTATGCAACGCACCTTGACATGCAGCCGCAAATAATATAACAACGGCTATTAAATGATACTTAAACAAGTCTTAGAAGTAATAAATCATATTGAAAAGGTATGACAATATGATGTTCGAAAACTACAGTTCTATTCATTCATACTGAGTCAAGGATCCACTAATACAGGTGGAGTTTTTGATGATTCAAGACCGAAAACATGTATTTGCTGCCTCTGACAACCTTTTTCTTTTAGAGTCTTTGGTCAGCTGGACCCGCTCGCTATTGGTTAACTACTGGACCCACATTCAAACTTTAAAAAACATGTACATATTATTTAAAGCTACCCGTGGATACGGTCGAGGTAAAAATTGGTTAGTGAAAATATTACCTACACTCACATTACGGGAAACCTGGGGTACGACAGTACACACGCCAAGACGTCGTCGCCATTTTCAATACTGAAATCATTTAAAACTTAGATGATGACTTCTGAGAAATCAGTAAATACTTTTTAACAGTATTTACCTAAGCCCCCCTATGAAATAGGAGGGCGACCGATTGTTCTCAACCGGGCACAAATCCAGATTACGGGCTACTATGGAAAACCCAATATGTGACCCGGGCATCGATTCCAGGACCCCAAGCTTAGCAGTAACCCTTGGTACCAAAGAGGCAGTCAAAAGGAAAGGTGACCTCTTCCTTAATGACTAAACGTGACTTAGCACACTTTATATTGCTTCAATTTACAAACCCCATCAAACAACAATAGTTCGCATATTAATCATTGTCACCTTGAACAGTCGCCATGATTGTAGCACCTAGGTATAGATATATGCTGGTATAGTACCATACTAACTCTAGGTGATTTGTTAATCCTTGATGTCATTCTCATATACCTACATAGATATTAAAAGGCATTTGGACCTTGCATAATGCTAATCTTCGTAAACAGTGTCGCAATATATGCTACTAAAATTTTGATTCTGTTAATTATGTTTATAATTTCTTATTGTAACGAATGTGGCAACATAGAGAACTTTATTGGATCGTGACAGATAAATTAAGTTAGGAGAGGTTAGACAGGCACCAGGCCCCCAGGATGTTACGCGTATATCGCACAATCTCAACTGAAGCGGCGGGCGTTCGCATTGGCAGGAACACAACCGTGGGATCTGAGTGCGCGAGTGCTCGCCGAAGCTTACAAATGCCATCATGAGGCAATTGGCTGTGGTTGGAGACTCCCAGCGTCGGTCTCTGGACTGTTGGGGCTATACTGCCAATCCTAGAGGAGTGGGTACCGAGGCGACGCGGGGCGGGAGGGACAGCTTCCCGTTTAGTGCAGATATTGGCCCTATCCCTGTCCCTGGAGTTCTGGTGATGTCCCAATGCACTCGGAAATCGCCGAAGGAGGAGGGAGACCGGAGGCGAGCAAAGAAGAGGGAGCCCAGTAGTAGGCCACGCTGGATGGGTCACGAATGTCATGCGTAGCAGTTCTCGCGGCCCACCTATCAAGGCGAAAGTGGGTGCATAGTCGGCGTTTTAAGCGGGTGCAAGGTCCATATGACCACATCGTCTCCCCGGACGGAGCGGTATGCGTTAGGCATTTTTTTAGCCGAATAAAAAAGGCACCAGAGATATACCCTAACAGGCGTTGCACAGAGGGTGTTCCGGTGTGATATTTTAAGAGATCACGGCTTCACGGGAGTTCTAATTGTTGATGGTGATCACGGGGTTAGTTTTAGTGAGGTAAAATTCCCACACTTTTTGGTCTTCTCTCGAAAACTAACATTAACATTATAAGCGGGATATTTACCATGTTTACTGTTTGTAGCGAGTTTCCGATATTTCGGTGCTGTTGCAAGCACCATGATCACGGATAACAGCACCGTTACCGTTAGTGTTAGTGACCATAACAGTTTAAAAACTTTTCTCCAAAAGTCCAGACGCCTTTTGAAGATTTCACTCCGTAAACAAAAAAAAAAAGATTTTTGACAGGAGTGAATGAGAGCATGACGGTTGACAAGGAATGGAAGAAGAAAACGACCGCCGCCGACCCCGACGATCAATGACATGTTTTTGACAGCTTCCATAGATAAACAACGTCACCTGTGGCGTCGCCATTTTAAACTGACAACGATGTTTGTCGAGCTATCAGCCGGTCTATTCTGTATACATCTCATCATGAAAACTTATGTGGAGTGACTTTGATTGACGTGAACTGTCATTGCAACTAGATTGCATGCTTTGACAGCTCAGCTTTAAGTTCACTTCATCTTAGTTTTCACGGTGAGATTTTACAGAATATGCACACCGCATATCAATTCAAGTCGACTCTCGACTAAGAAGTACTTGGAATAACTTCCTCAGACATAAATTGATTAGACAAGTTCTATTTATTGCTCATTAAATCGGATAGACATTCATATAAGGTACGTTCGTATAGTTTTTATTCCACATTCGTATATTATATAAAAGGATAAGTGTCTGTCTGTCAGTCGTATTTGCTTTTTATTTTATTACACACTAAGGTTTATTACCGCAGCTACAAATAGGAGAAAAACAATTAGTTTTATCTTGTGTCTTAAGTTTATCTTGAAGAATAAACATTATGTTCGCACGCTAGATAAAATTAAGAATTTCTGGAGAAGTGTGAATGAGTAATATTCTAATTTAATAAATCTTAAAATTCTCTAAGAATATAACCTCCTGTACCTTTCTTGGTTTAAGAGGTGAACGACAGCGCTGTCCAAGTGGCTGACGCTGTTTTGCACCATAATTGCGCAACTGTTTTGATAGTTCGAAGCACACACGTGCGCTATCATTTTGATAACTCGACAGTATTCATTGCGTGTTTAAGCAAGGTGTGGAGAGAAGCTCACCTACCACCACCCGACTTCTTGAAACCCCAGGAACACCTGGACGTGAACTGCAGTGGCCTATATGGAAAGCACTCAATCGTTTGCGCACCCAAGTAGGCCGCTGCAAACACAATTTGGCAAAATGGGGTTTGATAGATCCGTCTGATATCCAGTATGAGTGCGGTGCCCCTTTGCAAAATATGGCACGCATGCTGGAGTGTTCACACCTGCACTTTGGAAGTCCTTATGCTCGCCACTGACGCTGCAATCTGGGTGGCCAGCTACTGGGGCCAAAATTTATAAAGAGTTTTCCATCGACTCGAAAAGAAGATTGTGTGTTTTATGTTGAGACATAGACATATCAAGTAAAGCAGACGTGCGCCATTTTTTAAAGTTGCGAAATTAGGGTGCCGGTACAGGTCGCCAACTAGTGGGAGTACAAATGAGTTGTCTCACAGATATTCGAAACAAAGGTTTCACCTGCTTTTTAAAGTTAACAAAGAGTAAGAGATGTTAGACATTCTTTATTATGCAATACACTGAAAGAGGCGATAACATGAGGAGGACACACCACGAAATACTCGTACATCGAACAACAAAGGACGGCGGAACTTTCCGATAAATAAAAGAAGATACGTGATACACTCAAACACGTGCATTGCAAGACCACCATGACACCACAAAACCAACATAAATTAAATAAAACAACACTCGTAGAATTATCAATTACCGAAAACCAACATAAATTAAATAAAACAACACTCGTAGAATTATCAATTACCGAAAACCAACATAAATTAAATAAAACAACACTCGTAGAATTATCAATTACCGAAAACCGGTTTGCATTCTATTAATACTAGTTCGTAGTACATTACATCACAGTTTGAAATAAAGGCGAGTTGTGTGTCAATTATGTGACCTTCGAGGCTTAAGGTCTGCCTACCCACGTTGAGAAATTTCATTAATGCTTGTGGGAGGGACGTGGTGTCGTGTGGGGATCCTACGCGAGCCTGGAGGTCGGGTTAAAGGACGTTGGGGATCTTTTATAGGTCACGGAGATATCTATCTGCTTAGCAAGTCTAACCGGATTTATCTGATTACCAGTATTTACATGGGGCGACTGCCTGTTTGACCTCTATAACCCAGTAACTGGGTAACACGATACCTCTTGGCAAGGTTTGTGTGAGATCTGAGGCTTCTGACTATGCCTACTAGGCCCTATGATCGTCTTCCATTCGTAAGCGAAGATCGCAGTCAGGATATGTTATATGGTTATAGCAAACCGAAATCTGTAAGATCTTCTCAAAGTCTTCCGAAGTCATTGAAAAATACACCCATCAATACGCACTGAACGTTTTGGGAATGCTTTCATTGTGCGTACAGCTATGGAGTGGAATTTCCTGCAGGAGCCGTGTGATTTCTGAAGCTACAACCAGGTGGTATTTAAGTCAAGAGTGCTTCACTGTCGACCACATCATCGCTTACCCTCAGGTGAGATGGTGGACAAACTTGAACCTAACATTAATAAAATTAAAAATAAACTATCGAACGGCCAGTGCACTAGATAAGTCCGAGTCTAGTACGTGCACAGAACAGCTGAAGCTGTCACAATCAGCTGATGTTTCACAACGCATGCGTCGATTGGACACGCACTTCTACACGCAAAGGAAACATATATGGAAATAAATAAAATTGAAGTGTCTGTTTGCAATATCAAAATAATAGCTTCTTACTAAATGCATATGAAAGCATATGCGGTACTTATGAAGAAAAAAAAAAAAATTGTGTCTGTCTGTTTGATCCGGGCCGGCTAACCTCCGAAACAGCTGGACCGATTATGACGGGACTTTCATTGGCAAATACCTAGATGACTTTGTAAAGAACTAGCTGTTGCCTGCGACTTCGTCTGCGAAGCATTAGTACATTAAATAGCCTATTTTTTATATCGCGACATAATATTATAGGTGTGTGAGCCCCCTTACTTGAGAAATTTATAGTTCAACAAAAAACACTTCTACCCCCCTGTTCACTCCCTAAAGGATGATGGCAGGGATAAAACTATTCTATGTCCTTCATAGGGTCTAAAACTATATCCATGCCAAATTTCATTTAAATCGGTTTAGTGGTTAAAGCGTAAAAAGATAACAGACAGACAGAGTTACTTATAATTTTAGTAGGGATAACATACAATATTTTAGAAAAATAATCAGGGCTACGCGAAAAAAAAATTGTTAGACAAGTTTTATGCGGAGGAAGTCGCGGGGAACAGCTAGTCGTAAAATATATCGATATTTGACGAATACAGTTCGTTGAAGGCATTGTTGGGCGATTCTTATATGGATAAGGTCATGGTTTATTATCTGAATACATATATTGGTTTACACTGATTTGTTAAAAGGTGTTAACATGCAAATACAATCATGTTATTTGGTGGAATACTAGTTACAGCTCGGGAATATAGATAAGTGATGATTGCATCTTTGGTCTTGTGGTTGCTAGCACAATTGCTTGGGTTAGATTCCTAAGTCGGGCAGTGTTATTCGGTTTTTCATCAGGAATTAAGACGACGCGCCTACAACCTTGAGGGAACAAAACGCACAATAATTTCACACCCGCGCGACCCAAAATTTTGTAGCTTTTGTACTTTCCTTATTATTCTATGACTTAAAAAAAAGACTCAGATCAAAATGTAGATAGTTAAATTGTCTTTGAGATGGTGTCGATTTCATTAAAATACGCCCAGCGGTTGTGGTGCAATTGTCGTGTTTTTGTCAGTTTCAGACATAACTTTACATATTAAATACACTATGTTATACGAATAAAACTGAAAATTTTCTTAGATCAAATTATTAAGAAAATGGTCTAACGTAACATATATTTTTTCCAAGAAATTAAGACCAGCCGTTTAGACGTGATTCACATTTTAAAATCAGCTACTCAAGGGAATCGGCGTCTGGTCGGAAATTGGATTTGTTCCCGGTATATTACGTGAATTACCTAAATAGACCCGTAATGTAAATGTAAAGGTGGTAAAGGTACCTACTATTATGCCGTACCCTTCAGAGAATACAGGATTGATGTTATCTAATCATAATAATTTCAAGTAGAACGACACGAATGACTATAATACTCTAACACTGAACGAGTTATCTTCTTAGTAATTAATTTTAATGAAGGGGAAAGGGTTAATTACTACCGTTAAGTAGGAGACTAATCGGTCAGCTGTGTGCGTGACCAGTGGCTTACGTCTGATAAGCTTATTAAGCAGCCCACATACCTGGCGAGCTCAATCCGAATCAACCAGGGTCTGACTGTTTGTGTATGTGAGTTTTAATGTTTGTAAACGCATCCACGATACAGGAGAAATTCCTAGTGTGGGCAATGTTATTAAAAACAAAACCGAACAAGTGCGAGTCGGACTCGCACACGAAGGGTTCCGTACCATTATCGCAAAAAACGGCAAGAAAACACGTTTGTTGTATGGGAGCCCCACTTAAATATATCATCTGTGAAAATTTCAATTGTCTAGCTATCACGGTTCATTAGATACAGCTTGGTGACAGACAGACAAGACCGACAGTGGAGTCTTAGTAATAGGGTCCCGTTTTTACCCTTTGGGTACGGAATCCTAAAAAGCATGGCTCCAATTACTATACTAATATATCTACAACCAACAGTTCAGTGGGTAAACAAATAGTGTAATTTGACAGATTTGCGATACACTGTCAAAAACAGACAATCGACAGACCACTGAATCTCTTCTAATTTAGGTACCTAGTGGAATGTCATGGCCTGATTGTCTGACCGTATTTTATTCTATATTTTTAAACGGCAAGCAAACCCGATATCGACTATTCTGCCGATGTCTAAAGTTAACTGGAAAACAAGAGTGTATGTTATTCTACCCTACAAAACTACGCCTTGAGACAATCACGAAAAAACAGATACCCACGTCCTGTTTTCCAAAGCCATGTGCCTGCAACAGCCACTATTTTGTCAACATACATATGTTTTCAAACGCTTTACTAATAAGACCTAGATTAACTAAAAACGATTGCATTCTCCACATACTTGCATTACGAACGCCTTTCTAAATAACAAACGAAGAACAACACTAGTTTGCGTCACATCACTAGCACTTATCACTGTATGACACTGCACAGGGCACGTGGGGAGGTGAACGACTAATTGGGGGACTCGAGTGATGTGTGAATTTCGGTGATTACCGACTGTGAGGGCACCACGCGTGCGGACGCGACCAAGCGTTTACCGACACTGGCTTAGAAGCGCGTGGATTGTGCGCCGAGGGACCAGTGTTGCTATAGTTAGAAATTAAATACGTACAACATTGGGCAAAGATGATAATGCTAAGAGGTGTTTCTGGTGTGAACAGAATGGATACGATTAGGAATGAGATTTACATTAGCGCCTATGTCAGAAGAGTTAAGGAATTAACGAATTAAGCCGGTTACCCTGGTATGGACACGTATTGTGGAGAAATGAAAAGTATAAAGGCAAATATTAAATGTGGAAAGGACAGGAGGATGATGAGACCCTAAGGAAAACATTGATCTCCTGCGGACATTATCAAATCAGTAATTGGAAAATTGATGTAGCTGTATTTGCCACCTGTACATTACTTCGTATGTCGTCACTATTTAAGACAAGGTTTTAATAAAGGCAACTGACAGATTTAAGAATTGCTTCCATAGATTATACTTTTGATTTATGAGTACTGTCACCTTTACATATTTTTCTTGGTAAGTCAGTACATAATACAAAAAAAAAATCATTAAAAATATTTTATCAAAACAAGCTTTTTTGTATTCTTCACAGCAAACCCTTTCATTTCATGGCAGTGCACAAAAACTAACTAGTCCGCCATATTGGATTTAGATTGACGTCACTTAGCTAACCATGCATTGTCATCCAAACTAAACGTGTAAGCAAAATATTAATCTTAATCGGTGGATGATTAACTATACTACTTTAAAATTCATATATAATTCATAATTTAATAAAATAAAAGCTTATAAAATAGTACACATAACGTCTTATTCTTGAGCCTGGCAACCCCAATCACGTGGGAGCACTTGTTAATGTGTCATTAGAATTACTCGACGGATGTTGTGTGTTACGTGCGCCGACTTTCGACTGCACTCACATGAGAACAGCCATGGATCACCATGGCACCGCGAGCGTGTTGTTATGTAGGCCTAGCAGTCTTATCTGTGCCTGTGCGAATACATAATGTAATGGTACCTACTTTATCAGACTCTACATACAAACATAATATCAGTCCTGTATTCCTCGAGGTGCAGTGGTGGCTTAGTAGTATCGGCCGCGACTTATAAGTTGTAGGTCGTGGGTTCAAACCCAGGCAGACGCTTTAGTTAGTGTAAATTATTTCACCACCACTACTCTCAAAACGATGAAGGAAAACGTCGCGAGGAAACCGGCATGTCCTACGAAACAAAAAATCGAATACATGTGACATCCACCAACCCGCATTGGGCCCGCGTGGTGGATTATGGCCCATTCCCTCTCACAGAGAGTAGGCCTGAGTCCCAGCAGTGGGAACATTAAAAAGGCTGATGATGATGAGGATGCCTTGAAGAGATAGGCAGAGATAACTGGCGAAATTTGCCATCGACCAGGCACAAGTCCAGACTTCGAGCTGCTCCTGAGTGATACCAGATGGAAAGCCCCGGTATATCATTTAGAATACTTTCATATGGATTGGATGGCAAGCGAACCGGCCCACCCGCTCACGTGATCGTAAGTGGGTTCTGCCACCTACCTATTTATATCTCCAATAAAAAAAACCGGTCAAGTGCGAGTCGGAGTCGCACACAAAGGGTTCCGTACCATTATCGCAAAAAACGGTAAAAAAAATCACGTTTGTTGTATGGGAACCCCACTTAAATATAAATTTTATTCGATTTTGTTTGTTGTTATAGCGGCAACAGAAATACATCATCTGTGAAATTTTCAACTGTCTAGCTATCACGGTTCATGAGATACAGCCTGGTGACTGAAAGGCGGACCGCGGAGTCTTAGTACCCTAAAAAGCATAGCAGAGACAAAGTTGAGAGCGCCATAAAGAAGGTCAAGACTTCATATCTCTTCATGATTTCCGAACTTGATTTGAGAACTTTCAGCTTTGTGTCCATCTATTACGCCTTTGACACTGAAGATGTGCACAGTCAGTAGCTACAACTTACCATCTGGCAGACTATTTTAACTGACTTCAAAAAAAGGAGGAGGTTCTCAATTCGTCGGACTTTTTAAAAATGTATTTTCCACGATTACTGATAGACGCCAGGACCGATTTGGAAAATAATTTAAATAATATTTTGTTTGAAATGGTATACTTCCCAGGTGGTCCCATGGTCATCAGGTGAGGATCTGATGATGGGACCCTGGAGAAATCTAGGGAACTTCAAATATTATAGGCATACATACAGCGATTTTGGTATTTTCATAAACAATGCAATCATTTGCACTCAGAAAGTATAATTTGGTGAAGTGAAACTGATGAAGAAGACCACAGATTTTTATCTCGTTTGCTATCCGGTAACACTTCTTCTTAGCGTGTCAATAGCAAATATAGTCTCTAAATATTATGTTTGGCCCAGAATTCTGGCACGGCAACATCC
This sequence comes from Orthosia cruda, assembly GCA_964057195.1. Lineage (NCBI taxonomy): Eukaryota > Metazoa > Arthropoda > Insecta > Lepidoptera > Noctuidae > Orthosia > Orthosia cruda. Next base: position 14,764,149 of record OZ059852.1, on the reverse strand, counting down.
GGTGACGCAGTCTTAAGGTCTTCATATGCACAGGTGACAGGGCAAGCCGCGCAAGTCGTAAGGTGGACCATGGTCTGCGGGAGTCGCCGCACAAACACTGAAGGTTGGAGCTTAATGGAAGCTTAATTACGCTGGATGGCTCCAATAACACGAAAAACAATGACTCAGCATCAGCGTGCCCACTTAAACAAAATATGACAAATGGGAGTTGGAAAAGTTCAGCTTCGTCTCTGTGATACCTTTGAGACAGTGTGTGTCAGAAAGTTCATCTGCCTTATCACTTATCACAGGTCGTGTACTGTAGGTAGGTCGTTGACTAAAGTTCATTGGCATTGCCTGAAATTGTCTAAAATTTTAATATCTATATTCGAGACTGGGAGTCTGCGATTTCAAACGGCTTGTATTGTAAGATGTCCTCCAGCCAGACTGACGACCTGAAGAAGGTTGTAACGAAGGGGTCATTTGATAACTTTAAAGGACAATGGGTAAGGTACCCCCGTAGACCAGCATCCGAATTGCGTGAATGTATGTATGCACGCGCGCTCCAGTTCATTCCGTCAGTAGTATTCATTGCGTGTTTTACGCTGTCGAATAGACGGATTTTAACTCCCGACAGAAAAAGAGGGGTGTTGTAAGTTTGTAGTGTGTACCTGTGTGTTTGTGTATCTGCCTGTGGCATCATAGCTCCTAAACGGATGAAGCGATTTTGATTTCTTTCTTTTTTTTTTTGTTTGAAAGGTGACTTAATCGAGAGTGTTTTTAGCTATGTTTTTTTTAGTTTTTCTCGGTGAATATATGAAGCAATGAATACAAGCAAAGCAAGCTTGGCTTCCGACTACCCGTAACGACTGTCAAAGATCTTCAAATGACAGCCAGGACCATCCGCTTTACGTGCTTTCCGAGGCACGGTGGAGTATCGGTAAGTTATGGATGATCACCCATCCACGGACCGACCTCGGCAAGCGTTGCTTAACCTTATAGAACAATCGGTGTGGTTGTTATTCAAACATGATTAATAAAATAGTAATGCAAATATCCATGTTTGTGTGATATCGAATGTCCTCTGCGATATCAAGGGTAATTCGATCAGTAACGTCGTTATGTACGTATGTTTGTAAAACAACTAAATGTTAATCTGGGCGTGGCAGATAAAGTGTGTCACATATTAATTTCATATTTTAAATAAACGTGGACCAACACAATACGCCTGTTTTCGTCGAAGGATTAGACAGTTGTGTGGTACACCCAGATTGCCTGATTTCACCAGTAATTTCTAAGGGACCATACTAAATGCGTAACGCAATATAAATCAGAGTTGGCACGATTAAATCATTTTGATCTGAATCATGATTTTATTTTCTTTCATAGAAATCTACATAAAAATAGATTAAGAGATTATATGTTAAAGACAATTATATGTCTTTTACATCTGAGAAATCAATATCATTATTATAATGCTTGAATTAAAAAACTGGCCAAGTGCGAGTCGGACTCGCGCACGAAGGCTTCCGTACCATTATCGAACCATATGTTGTATGGGCAACATTACATACACACAAACAATAAAGGTGGAAAACATTATTTTCACAGCAGCTGAAGAAGCTATCGCCCCAAACAATTGCTTAAACACTGGGAAAATCTAAAAACAGAGTTAAACTGTAATGTATGATAAAATAAAAAAATCATGATTAATTAGGATTTTTTGAAAAAATCTAATAAAACACGATTTTATGATGAATTAAATTGCGTTGATAGCCGATATCGAACAATTAAACCGATAACTTCAAGTGCGAATTGCATCACATTGCGTCCATGTGAAAAATCGCTTATCGGTTTGATATAAATTGAATCGTCATCAGGAATATCACTAAGCCTAATTTAAAAGAGGCGAGCCAACTGCTAAATCCAGTCTCCGGGTGACAGGCGACAGGTTGGTGGAGACAGGCATGAGTCACAGTTTGGGAGCAAAACCCGTGATTAAATGCGTGACTCAAGCCTATCACAGAGGCCGTGCTCGCCGGGCTGAATGCTGAACCCAATGACATTTTGCCCAACCCAAGAGTCCATGACTGCCCCGAGGCAGATAGATAGAGGAACACATAACACCCAATGCCGTCTGGTAATTAGGCTTTAAAGCCCAACATTACGAATAGAGAATACAATCCCGGAATGTTTTTCAATCCCGGGATTACGGGATTATTTATGCGTAATCCCGGGATCCTAACTAAGTAAAGAAAAAAGACAAAACCCAAAAACCATACTTTCGCAAGAAATCAAAAAGACAACACAAAAAAACTATATAGAATTTCGAAAATATATAATCGAAGAAATATCAAAGCATCCAATGTTTTACTTCCAAGCCTGCCTTCGTAGTTCATTGCTAACATAAGCAGCAGCTGAAAACGCTCGCTCAGGTTCTATGCTGGTTGGAGTACGGGTTGTTTTTTGTCGTAATGTAATAAATGCTATTAATATAATCTAGGCAAGGTTATTGTCAAGGCGCAGCGGACTACGGAATACAAATTAAGACTTGTTTGTTGCAATCCCGAAAATCCCGAGATTAGCCAAGTTAAGTCTCGGGATTTTCGGGGCCAGAAAACGGTCGGGATCCCGGGATCCCGAGATTCGGCACATCCTCTAATTACGAACCGTAACAGTAATAATATAAATTTTAGACTCTCGAGCATAATACCAATATAATTAGTACATTCTACTTGATTAGTTTTAGCAATTACTAAAGTACCTGTATGCCTGCTGTACAGTCAGTGTATAAAGATATCGGGACCAGACTTTTCAGCAACAAATATGAAAATTAGAGTTTATCACAATCGCACAAGATTCTTGTCGAAATGACAGCTGTCGTTCAAGCACTGTGTTTATCTGTCATTTTGTAGTATTTCCAGTTATTGACGTTGACTGTATTTAGTTGAACATAAACTTTATTCATAGGTACTTAAAACAACCATTCACGTAATTGAGACTGTAAACCGAACAGTTATTTTAATTACGGAATTAAATCTATCCATTAGCCTTATGTTGTGGTCTAGTCGGTCTAGCACCATTCTTTACAATAAATTGGAATTAACAAGTAAAATTTCAAAATTTAGAAAAGCTCCCATCACATTTTTTTTTCATGCCACATAATTTATTTAGTACATAGTAGATATGCTTCGATCGGCAATCTGAATTGAACACGTAATTATGACACGATATTTTACGAAAACACGCAAAATCAGACAGTAAAATGCCCATAACTTTTGAACAGCTGAACCGATTTTATTCAAGCATAGCTAAGAACACTCACGACAAAATCCCCTTTCAAACAAAAAAAACTAAATCAAAATCGGTTCATCCGTTTACGCGCTATGATGCCACAGACAGACACACAGATACACAGCAACACACGCCAAACTTATAACACCACTCTTTTTCCGTCGGGGGTTAAGAAGGCAGATTGCATGCATTATATCAAAGGTGAACCTGCAGAATTTGATCACCGGTTGAAACTGTTTCAGAATTAATTCTCAAAATGTCGTGGTGGCCCATTGGCTAAGATCCCGCCTCTCGTGCTTGAGATCGCGTGTTTAAATCCGGGCAAGTACCAATGTTACTTTTCCAAATTTCTTACATACTTTTTAAGTTGAATTTGGACATAGCTGACAACGGTAATTTGCCTTTACCTTTACCATCGTGAGGAAATGTGGACTTGTAGTTATTATAATTCTGCCAACCCGCCTTGAGCAAACGTGGTGATCAATGCTCGTATCTTCTCTGTTTGAGAAGAGGCCTTTTCCCTGCAGTGGGGCAGTTACCAGCTGTAATAATTAATTCTCGAACACTTGGGAGCACAAATAATAATCTTATCTGAAAGGAGACCACCCATAGATTTTATCTAACAGATATATAAGCCACGATCAACGGGATTAATATCAGGGCACTATCATCATTGCCCCTCTCGACTGTAGTGTCAAAAGAAATTAATTACGTAATCCTAGGTATTACTTAAGCTTTTCCCGTTTTTACCCTTTGGGTTCCGTACCCAAAGGGTAAAAACGGGACTCTATTACTAAGACTCCGCGGTCCGTCTGTCTGTTTGTCAACCGGCTGTATCTCATGAACCGTGATAGCTAGACAGTTGAAATTTTTGAGAACCTTAAATTAGTTGCATCCGAAGATAGCTTATATCATTCTGGCGGGATCTAAATAAGATGAAATCTAACAAGCGAAACAAAGCGAAACTCGTAGGTGTATCTACGAGTAATCTATGGCATAAAAAATATGATTTATTTTTTCATATAAACCTATGCTGTACTGTTGGTCAATGGTGGCCTCCCCGATATCCTTCCAGAAACTGTTTTCCTGAGACACCGTTTTTAGGGGTCCGTACCCAAAGGGTAAAAACGGGACCCTGTTACTAAGACACTCAACTGTCCGTCTGTCTGTCATCAGGCTGTATCTCATGAGCCGTGATAGCTAGACAGTTGAAAATATCTCAGATGATGTATTTCTGTTGCCGCTATAACAACAAATACTAAAAACAATAAAATAAATATTTAAGTGGGGCTCCCATACAACAAACGTGATTATTTTGCGATAATGTTACGGAAGCCTCCGCGCGAGTGCGACTCGCACATTGCCGGTTTTTAAATTTTAGTACCGACCCGGGCATTATTCTGACACGTCGAGCTTGAGACCTCGTAGGCACTAGGCAGCATTTGACGCGCAAAGTAAACCTCCAATTATGCGTTCTTTTCTAAACGTAAGGCTCAATAAATAGCCATTTAGAATACTTGATCATAATTAAAAACACCATTAAACCGCATTTAATTAGAGATAAGCGTAGTTCTGAGAATCAATCGTGTTAAGATTTTCCTTCAGAATGCCGCGACTAACGGGGCCAGGGACCCATGGCTATACATGGCGATAGGCGAGTACTCGCACCATTCTGCGAGGGTATTGAAACAATTTAAGACATCTAAGCCTTGTATGTACAGCAAGCAAATGACGGTAGTTCGAGAATTTTTCGACATGAATGACTGTCGTCGATAAGGTTTTTAATGAATGAGTAGAAAATGAATGAATGAGCTTAATAAGAGAGGTTAATGAGTGAACGTATATGGAAAGCAGACAGGCAGGAATTCTTCTCTGCAGTTCGAAAGATCTGTTGTCTTAAGGGCCGATGACATTATGTCTGGAATGTTGATGTTTTTTAAGCGAATCGGGCATTTCATACCATCAGGTAGACCATCGGCCTTGATTGCCATTCAATCGCTTTAAATACTGGGCCAAACACAATATTTAAAAACTGTATGTGCCAACGACACGCTAAGACAATTAACATTTCAAAATTTAAAACACCCCCGACACATTTTTATTTCATGCTACATAATTTATATAGTACATAGTAGATACGCTTCAATCGGCAATCTATTGAACATGTAATTATGACACGATATCTTGCGAAAACACCCCGATTCAAACAGTAAAACGCCCATAACTTTTGAACGGCTGAACAGATTTTATTCAAACATATCTAAGAACACTCTCGAGAAAATCACATTTCAAACAAAAACTAAATCAAAATCGGTTCATCCGTTTAGGAGCTATGATGCCACAGACAGACACACAGATGCACAGCAACACAAGTCAAACTTATAACACCCCTCTTTTTCTGTCGGGGGTTAAAAAATAATGAATTATTTCAGAACCAAGAAACTGCACCAGAGTATTAAAACACAGTCTTGTCAATCTGCCCAGCCCTTTACCAACTTTATTGGCGTGGCTGCCAGTCTAACCGGTTTCATCTGGATACCAGTATTTTACGTGGAGCGACTGCGAATCTGACTTCCACAACCCATTAACTGGGTAACACGATGTCCCTTGGCAAGACTGTTGTCAGATTTCAGGTTTCTGAGTAACCCGTTACGACTGTCAAAGATTTACAATTGACAGCCGGGACCAACGGCTTAGTACTTTCCGAGTCACGGAGGTCACCCATCCACGGACCGACCTCGGCAACCGTTGCTTAACCTCGAAGATCGACCCATGCCGCTGTTATTATTTAGCCTCGAGCTCCTCTTGCTTAAAACATAATCATAATAAAGTTATTTTTAGAGGAACGTTTCGAAATGGCTAAGAAATGAAAAGGCAAGACGCAATAGCGACTTTTGACGAGCCAAGAACGCTTTGAGCCGTTCAAGTGTTGTTCTTTCTCGAGTGAACGCCGTACGGCCTAGCTACAGCTTGAGCCGGCTCGAGGGTAGGCAGGCCAGTCTTGATAAATTCTGAGTGAATAAGAATAATCGGGCCGGAAAACCGAACTATTTATAAAAACAAGTTTTTTATTATAAATGTATTTTAACCCCCGCCGGCAAAAGAGGGGTGTTATAAGTTTGACGTGTGTTGCTGTGTATCTGTGTGTCTGTCTGTGGCATTATAGCGCCTAAACGGATGAACCGATTTTGATTAAGTTTTTTTTTGTTTGAAAGGGGGTTTTGTCGTTAGTGTTCTTAGCTATGTTTGAATAAAATCGGTTCAGCCGTTCGAAAGTTATGGGCGTTTTACTGTTTGAATCGGGGTGTTTTCGCAAGATATTGAGTCATAATTACGTGTTCAATAGATTGCCGATCGAAGCGTATCTACTATGTACTAGATAAATTATGTAGCATGAAATAAAAAACCCCCGACACATTTATTTTATTTTTGCGAAAACATCACGATCTAAACAGTAAAACGCTCATAACTTTTGAACGGCTAAACCGATTTTATTCAAACATAGCTAAGAAAAATCTCGATACAATCACCTTTCAAACAAAAAAAAACTAAATCAAAATCGGTTCATCCGTTAAGGCGCTATGATGCCACAGACAGACACACAGCAACACACGTCAAACTTATAACACCCCTATTTTTCCGTCAGGGGTTAAAAACAAACTTTAATGAACTAATAATTGCATTGTGATCGGATCTCAATCGAACACCGGGGAATTGGTTAAAACTTATTTCAACTTGCAAGCTGAGATTACCTACATACGCACAGACACCGGGACAGGTAAATCTAAATAAAATATAGTCAGTTAAATAAAAGACCTTATAACCGATACTTTGCATGAAACTTTTGCAATCAGACCCAATTACTAATCTGCAAAAAAATTGTTCCAAACAGTTCCAGAAATTATCATCATCTTCTTGCACTTATCCTTATTCATTTGGGATATTTTTTGTCGATGTCCAATAAGTATCTTTACAGAATCCTAATTTTTTCTATTGGCTCGCGCTTGACCACTATCGCACCTGATGGTAAGCGATGATGTGGTCGACGGTGAAGCACGCTTGCCTAGAAATAACCTATTCACTCTTGACTTAAAGACTCCTAGACTCTAGCTGTGGGGAAACAAAGACTACGCCAGGGAATTCCACTCCTTAGCTGTACGCATAATGAACTTTTGCAGCCCTTTCTGTCCATATCTATTTCATATAATACGTCCATCATTCTTTGCTCTTATTTTTGGCCATCCAAATTTATTTCTAGTAGATTTTCTGCACCAGAAATTGTGCTCAAAACCAACATCTCAGACCAAAGATATTCTTTAAGTTATGCATAAGTCGTGGCTAGGGTTGGCCGCCCAAAAAACTGAAAAGCCGGACTCATCATCCAGTGTAACCGGCTTTTAGAACAAAAAGATCGGGCATCCGTTTCCGATTAAGGATATCTTGTTATAGTTTTGAAAAGAGAATATCAATATAATAGGCTTTTTCTTTAACAACAAAGAATTATTAATTTCAGAGTTTTTAACTGACTTCCCAAAAAAATACTACCGACTTCCAAATACAAAACTATAATGTGAAAAATAACTTTATTTTTTCAAGTCGGTGTCTTTATCAAGCCGGTGTATTTCGTCAGTGTACGAGCCTCTATCCGGTTGCTCGGCAACCCTAGCCATACCGCTAGTGCTCGGTAATGCAATTCCGCGAGTGGTGCAGTGGAGCGCCAATTTTTTACTCAGTTCGTCTCGAGCTATGCCGTCTGCCAACTCGCAGACTGCAGTATCTATGTATTTCATTTCTTCGGGAATGCGAATAGTTTAACAGAGGAAATCAGTTTGCAGTTTGTTATGGATGGTTTCTGTAATTTAGAATTTTTCAAGTAGATGTGTCTTATTAACGGTTGCTTAAAAAACCGGCAAAGTGCGAGTCGGACTCGCGCACATAGGGTTCCGTACCATTATCGCAAAAAAACCGGCTAAGTGCGAGTCGGACTCGCGCACGTATGGTTCCGTACCATTATCTCAAAAAACGGTACAAAAATCACGTTTGTTGTATGGGATTTTATTAAGTAAGACACTTAAATATTAATTTTATTCTGTTTTTAGTATTTGCTGTTATAGCGGCAACAGAAATACATAATCTGTGAAAATTTCAACTGCCTGGCTATCACGGTTCATGAGATACAGCCTGGTGACAGACAGACGGACCGCGGAGTCTTAGTAATAGGGTCCCGTTTTTAACCTTTGGGTACGGAACCCTAAAAAACGGCAAACAAATCACGTCTGTTGTATGGGAGCCCCACTTAAATATATATTTTTTTCTGTTTTTAGTATTTGATGTTATAGCGGCAACAGAAAGACATCATCAGTGAAAATTTCAACTGATTAGCTATCACGGTTCATGAGATACAGCCTGGTGACAGACAAACAGACGGACCGCGGAGTCTTAATAATACGGTCCCGTTTTTACCCTTAGGGTACGGAACCCTAAAAACTATTCACCAACCATTTTATTTTTTGGGTTTGTTAATCATCCAATGACTTCTCCCTCCCGCTCTGGGTAAAGCGGGCGGGCGTGTCAGACTTTTACTGACTAAAACCCAATCGTACTCCTTCAGTTGCTTATGCCAGGGCCGCGGTAACTCTCTTTCAAATTTATCCGCGACCCAGACAGGCATCGGCCCTAGCGGACCACGTCAGTTTTGCTGACATCTCTTGAAGGCGCGCATGGAATACTACGCGCCGTCGACTCGGGCGTGGTCTTTGTCGGACGGCGAGCTACCCATTACTCGCCGTCCACAAGCCCGCGTCTACGATGGCCGCGAATCGGCTTGCGACTTCCGACGCCCAGGGCATCTCCTGCGGTGGCTAGGGGCGTGAGGGTGTCTCCCTCTCGCGTGTGCCTCCTCCCGGTGAGACAGGTGACAGCCTTTCTGGTAGCGCGATTCGATTTATATCACACGAAATTGTAAGTTATTATAAAAAATACTTACAATTTCATTCGCAATAAAATGTGAACGTATATATATATAAATAAAAATTAAATGCAATTCGACCGACGTGCACTTGAAATTTTCTTAGAAAAAAATATCTGCGCGATATTTAAATTGCTTCGCGCCATCAAGCCTTAGGGATCCCTAAGGCATTCTACTCATAGTATCATATCAAGTGCTGATGTTTGTTTTGAATCCTAAAAATGTTACTATGTCCATAATATTGACATTGCGAGATCATACTGCTTTTTGTTGTCTTTATATTCCGCAGAAATCGAGGTAAAGCTAAAAGTAGCAAGAAGAATGTTGCTTCGTTGAAAAAATAGTATTCGTTAAGAATATTGTAGTGGTGTACTTGACGGACTACGAAAAAGAGAAATTGAAATAATATAATTCACTTACCCGATCCGAAATAGCTTCTTCCATCTTCCCGCGCTTCAATCCCGGCGCGCGAATAACATTCGCTGGTGGCGCCACCACAGAGCTGGCTTGCGGCAGGTTGCCGCCATTGCCGCTACCGACCGGTATGAAACCGGCTTCCATGGCAATATCAGGTACTAAACATCGCCGCTACTCAACAACAGATGGCGCTGTACGTAACTCCGCACAAAATAACTCAATACATCGCACAATAGATGGCGTTGTTTCAAACTTTTGGCACGCGCGAACTGATATTTCTCATTTTTCGTAGAAAACTAATTTAACTCACTATTTCTCACTAAGAATGCACTTATTCAATTCACTGTATGCAGTAATGGACGTATTTGGAGTCACTAGCCATTTTTGAGGAACTGGATGATTTGAGCACAGCACTTTATTTATACGAGTTTGAGCATGAATTTATGAACGGAATGCGCGTTTCGACACTTTAATCACTATTATTACACTTATTATTATTATTTGACTCGTTATTATTTTATTTTTATGTTATTTTTCAAGAATCACATCGTAGACAAGTCGGCGGGTCGACGGTTGACAATTTTCTGCAATTCGGGTAGTGTGGTCTCGCTCACTGGCATGCCTGTGAAAGAGAGAGAAGACGGTGGGTTAATTGACAAAACAACATTATGTACGACAGGTTCCAGTTCAATAAACATGTAGGGTAGAACTCATCATTATTGGCATAGTTATAACTATTGCCTTAAACTAATAATAACTTTGTTTTAATAGCTTAACGAAGAATTATAATAATATGTGTTAGTCGGGTGTATCTTCAAGGTTAAGCAATGCTTGCCTAGGTCGGTCCGTGGATGGGTTGACCTTACTATACACAGCGAGTTTCCTCCGTGCCTCATATTAATAAAGCAAGCCGTTAGTCCCGGCTGTCATTTGAAGATCTTTGACTTTTCCGGGTAGTCAGAACCAGTCTTGCCAAGCGGTATGGTGTTACCCAGTTACTGGGTTGCGGAGATCAGATAGGCAGTCGCTCCATGTAAAACCCTGGTACTCAGCTGAATCCAACCACAACATAGTTGGAAAAAGCCTAGGCAGCCTCATTGAACGAAGAATTAAGCAGGCACAGTCATTAATAATGCAAACTAATAAAGTAAATGGCAAAAAAAAACAAAGGTTCAAAAAGAGGGTGGCGAGACGATATAGACGCTTACTGCAAGGACTGGTAAGAGTGAATAGGTTATATGAGTTACATCTTGTTCTGGGCAAGAGCGCTACACCGTTGGTCACATCATCGCTTACCATCAGGTGTGAGATAATGGTCAAACGCAAGCCTTTCTATTGCAAAAGGTGTCTAAAGAAAAGAATTCCTGGAAGGATCCCGGCCACCATTGACCAGCAGCACAGCATAGGTTTAGATAAAAAAAGTTTTCTTTTTTATCCCATTCTGTACTCGTAGGTATGTATTTGCTTGTTAGATTTAATCTTATTTAGAGCCCGCCCGAATGATATAAGCTATCTTCGGATGTCATGTGCTGCACCGCCTGCATCTAATTTTAGGTTCTCAAAAGGCCAAACGCCTTGCATTTTAAATACCACAATAGAATATACTCGTACTTCGCACACCAAAATAGATAACCACAATCGTCAATGAATGCTTGTATATAAAACTTATATTTTATGAAAAAACGCAGTATTGAATCATTCTATAGCTGAATTAGTTTTTGATGTGGTAAAATAAATCTTAAGCTAATCAGCTTGAAGGAAAGAAATATTTCAATATTATAATCTTAAAAAAAAAAACAAAAAAATACCTAAAAAGTATTTATATCAGACTCGCGCGAGTCCGACAACTATCAAGTCACCTCATTTTATAAATATTATTATCATTGAAGGTTGATACAATTATCATGATGAGAATTTTCGCACAAACATAGGCAAAGATTAACTATTTACGCTTCTGCGTACAATCAGTAAAAACATCGAAGATTTTTCTATCAATGAATCGATATATTCGTGATTTTTTATTTAGATCTGTAGGCAGATAGTTTTTGAACGACATTCAAACAAATAGTTTTAATCTATTTTCGAAAAATACCTGTCAGATGACAGATCCAGAGCTCTTTCAAGGTCAGATCAAGACCAAGGACAGCATACATAACCTACAGTGAGGGTTCAATTTGACCTGACTAAAAGCCTTTTACCCCTATAGGGTAGGCAGAAACTACAGAACATCCTCGCCTTGTATAACTACTTTTGTTTTATCCAAGACTAGCGGACGCCTCGCGGTTTCACCCGCGTAGTTCGCGTTCCCGTGGGAATACAGGGATAACAAGTAAAATTTCAAAAATTAAAAAACCCCCGACACATTTATCTTGCGAAAACACCCCGATTGAAACAGTGAAATGCCTATAACTTTTGCAAGACTGAACCGATTTTATTCAAACATAGCTAATAACACTCTCGATTTAGTCACCTTTTAAACAAAATAAACTAAAGGTTGTCTGTAAGAGATTGCCCTGTGCGATAAGACCGCCCATTGTACACTTATCTTTATAAATGTTTTGTTCTGTAATTATTTAAGTGGTGTACAATAAAGTATATAATAAATAAATAAATAAATCAAAATCGGTTCACCCGTTTGGGCGCTATGATGCCACAGACAGACACACAGCAACACACGTCAAACTTATAACACCCCTCTTTTTGTGTCGGGGGTTAAAAAGTAGCCTATGTCACCCGGGGATAGTGTAGCTTCCCAACGATTAAAGAATTTTTTAAATCGGTCCAGTAGTTTTTAAGTTTATTTGTTAATACAAACATACAAATCTTTCCTCTTTATAATATTAGTATAGATACAAGGACCGACAGTCACCTTACAGGTTTGACCTTTATTAAGAGTAGATCGTACGTACCTATTAATTAACATGCAGGTATTTTTATACCTTTATTCACTCAGCAGATAAGTTGATAAACAAGTAAATATTAAAAAAACCGGCCAAGTGGGAGTCGGACTCGCGCATGAACGGTTCCGTACCATTATCGCAAAAAAAATGTATGGTATGTTGTATGTATGTTTGTTGTATGGGAGCCCCACTTAAATATTAATTTTATTCTGCTTTTAATATTTGTTGTTACAGCGGCAACAGAAATACATCATCTGTGAAAATTTCAACTGTCTTGCTATCACGGTTCATGAGATGCAGCCTGGTGACAGTCTGACAGTCAGACAGACAGACGGACCGCGGAGTCTTAGTAATAGGGTCTCGTTTTTACTCTATGGGTACGGAACCCTAAAAACCAATACTCGCGCGCTTATACAATTCTGTTTTTTCTTGTTTCCTATTTTATTGATACTAGATACTCAATAAGCGTCTTTAATTCCGCTAGAGGGCATGTATGGCGTATAAATGACTAGCTTCTGCAACCGGTTTCACCCGCGTGAAAAGAATTTTCTTATTCCAAGTGAACATTATACCAGGATGAAAGTTGTAAAAAGAAGCCTATATGCTATTCCAGACTCTATCTCGAAACAAAATTTCATGCAGATCCGTTCAGCCGTTCTGGCATGATTGAGTAGCAAACATCCATCCATCCAAGATTTATTTATCTTAATGCAAAAGTTTGGATGGATGTTCGTTACTCATGACAATAAAATTTTCGGGATAATAAAACACATTAAGCGCGGGCGAAGCCACGAGCAGAAGCTTATTATAAGTAAATTATATACTTTTGAATCAGTAAATCTTGATATAAGCGATCGTATTCCAATACAAATGTGTCATGAAGATGAAGGATTGCCCAGCCCGCAAAACTCCAAAATATGATCGCAATAATTAATGTTATAGAGGTCCCCGACGCACCAGATGTTACTGATAGATTTCTACACAAAGTGTGGGATTGAATTTATAGTGTATCTACTTCGAAAGTACGCATAATGCTAATTAGGACCGTCAGCCAATTTATAGCTATCAGGTGCTAAGGGTACGCAAAACATTATTCATTACAAGCTTTTATTTAACTTGCAATGTATGTAGGTATGTATGTCAAAATGAATTTTAAAGCTGTTATCCTCCACCGATTAAGATGAAATTTTGCATACACGTTTAGTTTGGATGACAATGCATGGTTATTGTAAGTGATGTTATTCTAAATCCAATATGGCGGACGGCCCGGGATGACGGACTAATTATTTTTTGTGCACTTCCATGATATGGGTATTAAATGAAAGGGTTTGCTGAGAAGAATTCGAAAAAAAGGTTGTTTTAAAAAAATCTCTCTTATCTATCTAATCTAATACCTTTAAACGAGCAATTCTTGTATATATGTATATATATTATCTGAATCTCGGAAACGGCTCCAACGATTTGCATGTAATTTAGTATGCAGGGGGTTACGGGGCCGATAAATCGATCTAGCTAGGTTTCATTTTTAGAAACGCTTTCTCTATTTTCATCAAGCAGAGATCGGTGGCCCAGGTACTTAAACTTTAAGAAAAGTGTGTACAAAGCTCTCAAAAACGTCTGAGGCGTCTAGGACCTTGAACCATTACACTTTTTTGATTACAATGAGTAATGATTAAAAATAGCAAGTTGCCAGCAACCCTGCAACATTACATGTTTCCCGCAACAGAAAAGCATGAACACCACTACTGTTGCGTAACATTGTTTCTCAATGAAGACGAAGTTGTAGGTGCTGTGTTCCAACATAGAACAAGACAGTTTGACGACACTTTCGTACAAGACGCGTATCTAAACAAGCATGCGGGTTACGCCAACGGCAAATAGGTGATATTTGCATACGGAGCAGCCGACGCAACCGCTTGCGAAATTACGCAAGATAACATAACATTGCCGTCAACGGTACAATCTTGTATTTAGGGAATAGTTAAAAGAACATGCCTCGTTGGTCTAGTGGTATCAAGTGCTACTGTTGAGGATACGATGCCGGGTACGATTACCGGGTCGGGTAAAGTGTTGTTTGGTTTTTACCCGACTGCCGAAGGAGGATAATGTGGGTATGTATGTATGTTTGTTCCTATGTAGCGTTCTAGAGACCAAACACGTTGGTAAATTTTGATGATTCTTACCTCAATCGATTCGTCTTAACTCTGCGAGTGTCACTGGCTACATTAAAATTGAAAAATAAAAAAATGGCGGCTTTTGGACGCCATATTGTGGGGCACCAAACTTTTTTCTTCCGAACCCGTCGTGTGGGGTATCAAAATAAAGGGTTTTAAGAGGTGATTTATAATATAAAAATATATATCACTTATATGTTTAAATGTACCTAATTAAAAAAAATACTAAAAAGTAATAAATAAAAAAGAAAAAATTAAATCAATCAAAAACCCCAACTGCTTAAAAAGCGAACTAAAAAGACGTAAACAAGAATAAAATCATGCTGTGCAGTCGGAGGATACATCTGGTTTTGGTCAGCCAGCTCGCGGATATGTATCCTCCGATTGCACAGCATGATTTTCTTCTTGTTTACGTCTTTTTAGTTCGCTTTTCAAGCAGTCGGGGATTTTTTTTTTTTTTGTCTTCTCAATAGCAGCTCAGGATTTGTGCCCGTTTGATGGCGATATGCTCGCTCACTATTACATGGGACCTGGCGAAATTTGGGTGTGCTGTAGCTGCTCTTCTGCCTTACCCTTCGGCGAATACAGGCGTGATGTTATGTAGTTAAAATAACAAGACAAAGGGTGGGCTGGAAGAAGAGATTGGAAGAAACAAACGAGTTGTGCCGAACCCAAGTATCTTGGTAGAAGTGCAGGAACATGACGAGGAAAGTGAAAGAAAATCTATAATATCAGCATGTTGATGAAAGAAAGCTAAAGCAGGATAAATCGTTATTTTTCCTGCTCCTACTCTAAATGAATTCAATGAGGTAAACGATAGAGTTGGCCAAGTCGCTACAATGTGGAATGAAAAAAATAGTTGGTTTATGAATAAAAGAATGAAAACAAATCTTTGATTGTAGTTAGTAAAAAATTGCAAGAAGCAATTATAACATAACTGATAAGACAACAGGTGGTATCGCATTGCGTCCATATGAACATACTTGCTATTACTCTGAGTATTCTTAGTTAATCGCTTATCGGTGTGATGTGAACAAAATCACGTCGAGACACCAGAAAGGTCGCTAACAATATTATTCAAGCAATTAAGAAGCAATTCGTTTCTTTGAAACAAAGAACATCTCACAATGATAACTCAATAAGGACAGATGCCATCAATGAATCGATAATTTGTAGCAAGTGACGCGTGTCGAGCAACGAGCGATCGCTTACAATTACCGATGAGGACTCCGTATTAGATGCTATTGGAAGTTCTTGGCAAATGGCATTACTTACAAATAGCTATATACATAGCAAATCACAATCACTCATCAAGCTTAAATCAACTAACATAAAATTACCCCAAACCTTTTGACAGGCAGATCAATTTTCCATGGTGATGAATTGGAATGAGAAACAGATAAAGAATCCTTGGTTTCTTAGACCTTAGCTCTTGACCAGACCCTGAACCTACACGTTAGAGTGTGGAATATCCGAACACTCGTCCAGCTACACTTTTATGAATCTTAAGATTTAGAATTTAGATATTGATGCCGCAGTTAACTTCATCCTTAAGGTATTGGAATGTCTTGTAACGATTGATGTATTGTATTGTAATCTATACTAATAATATTATAAAGAGGTAAAGTTTGTGAGTTTGTGACGTTGTAAGGGGTAATCTGAGGATTAGTAACCGATTTTGTAAATTATATATACCAGTAGAAAGCTAAATTATTCCTGAGTGGCATAGGCTATAATATATTTAAAAAAAAAATAGAGATCCTTATGAAAATTGCAATAATGTAAACCAAGGTAGCAAAATGTTGCCTATAAAATTCACTCTTTGGCGTGCGCTGAGAAAACTATTGATGATAGATAAAAAATAGTAGGTAGGTAGGTAGGGTAGGCAGGGCAGGCAGGGTAGGTAGGTAGCCTAATGACGGGAGCGAAGCCCCGGGGATCAGCTAGTGTTTTATATGTAAGTTATAACATCGCCTTGGAAGTTTCTGTAAAGGTGTTATAATAAATAATGAGTTGAATCGAAAAGAAGCAAATAATGTGCAAAGGCATCGCTACTAGTGCCTCAAGTCATGACAGACGTGACCAGACATACCTACAATATGTACATAATTAAGTATTTATTATTTAGCATGCGGGTTTCCTCGCCGTTTTCCTGCACGCTTCCAAAGTGATTAATTGTTTTATTCAAAATATTGGTGAAGCACGTCCGCGTATACGCGAATTGTTCAGTACAATGATTATGATGGAATGATTTTGTAAGTTATAATATAACGAACCCACCCTTGAAGCCTTTATTACCTTCATAACCATGAACTGCTACACTGTTGGCAACATGTTTTACTGTTTGCCCTGAACAAGCAGACATTAAACTTGCGACCGCAGGTCAGCTATTGTTGCTACAAAGTTTAGCTTATTCACTAGCAAATTGTTCAAGTTTTCTTTACGTAACATGTTATTGTTCAATGTTAGCTTTGCCTGAAGGTGAGCTCCTATTAGACTAGCTGTTGCCTGCGACTTCTCTCTATCTCAAAAAATGCTCACCTTTATACCCCACGAGAAAAATAATTGTCGTCTATCCTATCGATCTGTTTTCAGTAGGATTAGAATTTATTCTAAAGGCTAAGCTCCAAAGATTTGGAAGACTGGAAAACGGGATGGCTAAAAAATATTTCTTTTCAAACCGATGTTTGCCTCTCAAATACTCCTGTAACAGTACCATGCAATGCATCACTACTTTTTTATATTTGCGTGTTACAAGCTGCCCTCAACTTCATGAATTTATTCCTTTTTGATGCAAATATGTGTTTCCTGCGCTTATTCCTCATTTCAATCTGGGCGATTGCCAAGAATACTTATTGCGTCTATTTTGCTTGAAGAAATTCGTCTCGAGGCTTGCTCTCGTTAGCAAGCGTACCTGAACCTACTCGACTCTTGGCGAGGCACAGGTGGAAAGTCTACCTAGTTGACATATTTCATTAATATTTTAGAGGAACGTACTTCTCGTAAACGAAAAATATGATTAGTGAGTTAGTGGTGGTATGGAAACTAATAACAATGACAATAATGATGGAAATATACTGCTTTACGCCAACCCAATGATATTCAAATAAACAGATACGTTATACACTCACAAAACAATTGAAAAATTGTTACGCGCAGCAGCGGCAGCACACATACACACTTTTCATTCATCTGACATTTCACTACAAGTCCAAAGGGATGGCTTGATAAAACCAACAACAAAAAGAGACAGCTAGTGTTTGTCACTTGCGTGTGAATGTAAACAAACATTATTCTTACCACCAATGTTTTTATCTTTTTCTAACCTCCAAATATCAGAATATTAGGAAAAAAAAAGAAATAAATTAGTAAATTGAGGTGTATTGCGTACTTACAAATGGTATGAGATCCCTTCTGCTTTATGTACTTTGGTGTCATAATTGGTACTATTTCTAAATACACACGATGGCATTATTTTATTTTGTTTTTGTTTCAACAAAGCCTATCGCTCTTCGCCATGCGTGACATTAACTAATGACTAAAGGTCACAATTGTGACCTATTCGAGTCTTCACAATGCGCGCGCTCATAACATATCTGTTTATTTGAATATCATAGCGCCAACCTCAAATAATAATCTAACAGTAGATTTTCTTACTAAAGATATATTTTTAACATTATCAGTACATGAATCTACTGCCAGATACTTTATTGCAACGTTAATCAATATTATTGTATTTGTAACTAGGGCCCAAAATTGTAAATTAATGCGATTTTATACGACGTGTTGTGTTATGTCAAGCTATGGAAAAGCCTTCTCAAGTACTGCAAATATTTTGCCAACTAGGAAGGGGCTTGCTACAAATACATCTTCAGGAATTCCCTGCCGTATAACCTGGGGGTCTTTAAGTCAAGAGTGAATAGGTTACTTCTAGGCAAGCGTGCTTCACCGTCGACCACGTCTTCGCTTACAATCAGGTGAGAGAAACGCGAACCATTCTAATAAAAATAAAACAACTAAATCTCAGAAAGAATCCATAGACAATCAACAAAGGTATTCGAAGCATTTCCATGTTTACCCCAAGCAGTCTCAAATATGCAAACGAATGCAAATGCTCGTGTTGTCACTATCGAGATGGTCATTTGTATTCGTTGGCCTTCAACTTACGTGGTACTGCGACATCGTCCATAAGTGTACAAGACTGTTCGTATACCTTTTAATTCCTTACAAGGTTACACTTTTTTCCTGTAGGTACTGTAGATTTGAAAGATTTTTACCGGAGTAATTCCCTCGATCTGATCACGTTTGCGGGTAAAACTTGCGCAAGATATAGAGGCTTGGAAGAAGAAAGGGGATTCCTTTGCCCAGTAGTGGGACACAAATTCGGATATACAAATCTAGACTTGAGATGACTAGTGGTTCTTAAATTGCGCAGGCTCCAGCCATACTGGAATAACTTCATTGTCGAACCTAGCTGAGAGATGTTTTACTGTATTAGTTCAGTCAGTCGAGACACAATGGCTTTTTAATTGTTGCGGTCTTGGTTAAGACAAGACTGTCTTATAGACTGACTCAACTAAAAAAGTGACACACAGACAAGGACTGTTTAACAGTTTGTTTACAGCCGCAACCCTTAAAAGCAAATGATTGAAGATATATCTTAAATCAAACTTAATTGTGTTTCAAATTTTGAAACTCTGAACAGAACTCCACGACAAATACTCCCATGTAACAATTCATATTATTTTTGAATGAACGTTAATCCAGCAGATATAAAACCACAATTTGGAAGAACAAAAACAATGACAGCATAGTTCAGAATTAACTTTAAATGCGCGGGTAGTTTTCCAAAAGTTGTGCTTGAATGTTGACGACGGATTACTGTATTCAGAGGGATGAATAGTTTGTCACATCAGTGTTCAGTCTAACAAATAAAGCTAGAACTGAATTTAAAGGATTATGGAGTATGTGCAATGAGATTTTAACAATAGAGACGTCAAACTCATTATAAAGAAATAAAAACATGGCGATATTTTACTACAGCTATCTACATAGGACCTACAAAACTTAAAACTTTATTTCTTTCACAGAGTAGGTTAAAAGATCACAGAGAAAAATAGGACTCCGTTGTCAGAAAGAGATAAACATAGGTCACAAACGTACGTTCGTGTCGCAGCACGGACTGAGTTCACTCAAGCTAATCAGCTAGTGTTGGTATTGCCGCGCAGACCTCGGTAAAACGATCTGCCTCAGTATATATATATAATAACATCTTTGTCTATGCGTGTGTTGTGTGTGTGTGTATGTTGTTTTAATCATGATAATTATTATACACAGAAGTGACGATAGTAAAATACTTTTTGGGAGAATGTACCTAAGTTTAAAGTAACGTTACAGATACGAATTCTCGGGTAAGTAAATATTGTATAAAACAATGCAAACAATTAGTATAAGGTAAAAAAAAGTGCAATCTGTTTAATCTAAGATTACACAGATCAGACGGAGTTTTTTTAAAATTAAGAATCTACTAATTAGTGTTTAAACTAATCATATGTGGTTTCATAAGTAGGTAAGTCTGTAGATTCGTATAAACGTCACAGCAATAATATCTAAGTAAGAAAAGGCCAATAAAATAAAATTGTCTGTATCGAACGCAGCGTCATTGACGCGAAGACAACGCCAGAACGGAAACTGTCCTCACCACGCTCCAATTAACAGTCGAATGACATTGCCGCAGCGGGAATATAATTTTTATTATTACAAAGGTATCAAGTTCACGGGCTAGGCAGAATTCAGAGGTATTTGATAACGAGTTGCTGAGGTCATCCTCGAGTGATTGACTTCGCGGAATGTATATGATAGATAGGGTAGCTTTTAAGGCCTTCAGGCTTACATTTTCAGGTCAACTTGCAGATCAACATATCTGACTAAGATTAGGTACATAAGCACCACCACAGCTTCGGCTAGTAAGACCGACCTTGCACAGATTCGTCTGTCCACATTGATCACTCCATTTGCTAACATACCCACGACAAAATTGTTTCTTCGGTACCGCGGCCAATCCACATTCCTATAAGAACTGTGCATTTTGCGGAGAGGAAAAGTAGAATATGACACACAACTAGAATGTAGCTTTGTATCTGTCACAAGTATAATAATTATTCATTTTTATTTTTTTAAACATGCTTCTTTAGTATTCTTCTCAGCAAACCCTTTCATTTGATACCCATATCATGGCAGTGCACAAAAAATGACTAGTCGGCCATCTTGGGCCGTCCGCCATATTGGATTTAGATTGACGTCACTAAGCTAACCATGCGTTGTCTTCCAAACGTACCTAAGCAAAATTACACCTTAATCGGTGGAGGATAACTGCTATACAATTCAGTTGACCCGAACACACTTACATACACACATTGCAAGTTAAATACAAGCTTGTAAAATGTGTATTAGTAATCGGGTCATACCCCTATTTGTCTACTGAGATTTCCTATAGTGGCCTCCTTCACCAACCTTACGTTATAAAAGGCGGCTCACTATACCAGGCAACCCCTTACGAGGTGTCTGGGACCATCTTCGGTAGGTCACGCCTCCGAGAGCACTCGCCCCTGGTACTCAAGAGAAAATGTGAGTCGCATCGTGATTACTCACTAACATTTGTCTAGAATGGTACCGGAGCAATAAAGCCGCTCACCACACGCACCCCAGCACGCCAGCACTAGTGCAAGCACCGGCACCAGCGCAGTTGGTGCTAGCGGATTCAATCCCCGTTAAGGACGCCAGAGAAGCTGGCTCCCATTTCTCCAGAAAGGTCCCGGAGCTGTAAGCACGCTCACCTCTCGAATACAAATCATCGCATCTACCCAATGCCTACAGCTGGGTTGCCGGAAAACTAATCCAACGGGTAGTCCTCTTCTTTCTATCCAGGAAAGTGCCGGAGATGCAGCTCGCTCACAGGAGCTCACTTGCTTGAGGGTTACTCACGAACCCCGCGTCTGACCACCAGGTGGCCCTTTGCCTTAGGCCGGTAACTTCAGACACTTGTTGCGCGCGAGGAATGACGCTCGACCCACACATAGCCGAGCAGACAACATGCCACTCCTCTGCAACCACCACATAGACCACCGCGAGTCCAACCTCAATGTCAGGTCCCACCTTTGCGCTTGCAATGGTGGAGGGCCTACCTGACCCCGCGTACCCTGATCCAAACAGCCGGACCCGTAGTTCCAGCTGCGAGAGCCCCATCTGTTCGGGTCGTACAGATAAACAGTAACTCAAAAAGATAGAGAACTAAAGATCGGGTCAGTAGACACTTCCAGAGATTACCTGTGATTACTTACAATTTGACCTCTTTATTATATCATCATCAATGCCCACTAAGCCAAGCCTCGCCACACTGATCGGTACAGTGCGTCTCGCATCCACCGGACTCCCGCAACCTTAACTAGGTCTTCGGTCTACCTAGAGGGAAGCCTTTCAGCTTTACGTCTCTGTGTTAATTATATTGCTTAAGTTTTTATTCGTCCCGTGATATGAGACTGCTTCAATGCATATAAGATTTAAAGAGCGAAGACAAACTAAAGGAAATTAATCCAAGCATAATCATTCGATTGTATCTTATGACATATTCTACGAAGCCACGCCCGCAATTACAATTCTAATTTTTTTTTGATTAGAGATCTGTTGGTAAATGGAGCAAGACCCGAACAATGCAGCTGTATCTTATTGTCCGTAGAGAAACGATTCTAAATACTCGCTTACAGATAATAATCGATTCTACATTCATATTTTACTAAGCCGAGATTTGAGAGTACACAATAACAAAAGATTTCGCCTGTATGGCTGTTTAGTTCTCGCCAAACTTCTTGGCCGCCCTGAAGTTGGCAACAATGGCTGCGTAGTATAACATTAGATTTTGCCTGTGTGGGTGTTTACATACATACATAAACTCACGCCTTTTTCCCATGGGGATAGGCAGAAACTACAGAACGCCACCTGCTACGATCCTTACATACTTCTGGGTGTTTAGTTCTCACCAAACTTCTTGGTCGCCCTGAAGTTGGCTACAATGGCTGCGCAGTAGTAAATCTCATATCAAAACAGCGCCGTTTCGTGCCTAAAAAGTTATAGCTTTTTATTTGCCAATTTTAATGTAGCCAGTGGCACTTGCAGGGTTAAGACGAAAATTGACGTAAGAATCATAAAAATCGGCCAACGTGTTTGGTCTCTAGAACGCCACATAGGGACAAACATACATACATACATAGACTGATAAACACATTACCCTCCATCGGCAGTTGGGTAAAAACAGCATCGTTTCGTGCCATGCGCCTCGGAAAGCCAACTTCAGGGCGGCCCAGAAGTTTGGCGAGAACTATATGAGGCCAAAAGAAACTATCATCACAGATTACTAAATAGTTACTTCGACTTTCTTCGACTATCATGCCGTCAAATATAATTAAGTTTTATATAGCAGGACCCTATTGTGATCAACCGAGTCTAGCCCTTTCCATTACCGGATAACAAGACGTACGGCAATGCGCCATCAATCCCACCGCACTTCTAAACCAGGCAATGAAGCTCGACGAAGTCCAGGAGAATGAATTTAACAACAACAACAATGCGCCATCAGTTCATGGTGCACCTCCCACCGACACGCACAAAGCATCTTAGGAATACTTTCATTGTACAAGAGTGAATAGGTTACTTCTAAGCAAGCGTGCTTCACCGTCGATCACATCATCGCTTACCATCAGGTGAGATAGTGCTCAAACGCGAGCATATCGTTAATAATAATCCGCAATTCCTAATGGATAAATCCAATTAAAACTGTCCGACTTGGCGATCCAACTCAAGACTTTCGTTCAAAAGTTGTGCTTGTAACCACTTGTACAAACACCAAGGCAGTGAATTAGTGGACGACGAAGCCCATTTTTAAACCGACTGCGGCTGAGCCCAAAAGGAGGGTGGTGTGTTTAGTTTTATCATGAGAAAAGCGACCCTAAGCACTTAAAAATTACTTACTATTAATAACTAACCCTAAACTTATTTATTATTATTGAAAGGCTCGCGTTTGACCACTATCTGCTACCTGATGGTAAGCGATGATGTGTTCCGTTGTGAAGCACGGATGATTACCTATTCACTCTTGATTTAATGACTCCCTAACTAAACAAGTATACAAAAATTTGTTCGTTTGTATCGTAGATCCGATTACAAAAACCCTTTTATTGGCAGAAAGCTACACTATAACTAAGTGGACGGCTTGTTATCTATATCTATACTAATATTATAAAGAGGAAATATTTGTATTTTTGCACGTAACGAATAAACTTCAAAACTACTGGACCGATTTCGAAAATTCTTTCTCCTTTGGGACGCTTCACTATCCCCTGGTGACATGGGCTACTTTTTATCCCTGTATTCCCACGGGAACGGGAACTACGCGGGTGAAACCGCGAGGCGACCGCTAGTCCTTAATAAATGCACGGGACGGGAGCAAAGCCTAGGAAGAACACTAGTAGGTAATTAATTAAAATTACTACACCGTAACATTCACCACTAAAGTTCAAAACCCCTTTGACGCATCAATAAGGATGACGGTAAATAAATCGGATGACAAACTCCGATACTATCCCATACAGACGTGACTAACCGAACCTGGCTCGCTGCCAACCCACAATTAAGTCCTTACACATCCCTACAAACTTATTATGCTGTCGGCGAACTGAAATTCTTATTTTACATCCTACAAATCGAGTTGGGTATGACGGCAGAATTAACTTTGTGTTGACAACCCTATTGAGTTTCAGGACTGAAAGGAAAAAAGAGTTTTTGCAGATTGTCATAGAGCTCTAAATGGCTTGCATCAAGCCAATACAGCCAACACATATTTCTCATAATACTTTCAGCTTTAATTAGCCTGAAAATAAAGCTGAAAATCGCATAGGAAAACTGAAACACACACATCATTATTTCCCATTTAGGTAAGTTCGCTTTTCCTTTGACATATACGCTCATACGAAGTGCAAAGCTAAATTGGTTTCGATCATCCTATTAGTGGTAATTTTGGACTTAATGCAGAGGCACATAAAGATGATAGTAGAGTGTTACCAAGTATGTATGTAGTTTACTAAAGTTCGCAAATGAGGCTTTAAAGTATCATTGTTTCTCGTATAAGGATATTATGGCAATAGAATAACTTGACATGTTGACAAGGTTGTCAAGTTCAGGTTTCTAAAATTACGCCATAATATTACCCCTGTATTTCCCAAAGAGTTGGGGAAAGGTGCATCTATAGGTGCTAACCCGATCCGCAGAAGACGCGCCGGGCGTCGGCGGAGGGCGGACAACGCCCTCTTCCCCCTAAATGGGTCCAGGGGCGACGGACTCGGGGACGTCCGTCGCCCCCCAGATATCAGGACCCGAGGTGGTGGCGCGTAGTGTTCCACGCGCGCCCCTCTTAGACGTCGCGGGGGGAGTCCAACACCTCACTCCCCCCCCAACCCGAGATCGTGGCCCGCAGAGGCGGCCGGCACTAGCCGGGGGTTGCGGAAGTATCGTTGTTCCCGCGACCCCCGGTGCAGGTGTGAGACGGAACACCGGGGTGGTTTTTAGTCAGTACAAGTCTGACAGACCCCTTCGCCCCCCAGGGCGGAGGACATCCAATGAGGATTTTCCACCGCGAAACAAAAAAAAAAAAAAAAAAAAAAGGTGCATCTATAGTGCACTCACATTTCGCCACTTAAGACCAATGTAATAGGGGCGAGCCTTTTGCCATTAAACGGGCACAAATCCCGGCATCTGGATTTGTGCCCGTTTAATGGGCATGGCATCCCGCATAAAAAAATCCAGATAGAAATATCCAATAAAACTTTGTTTGCCACACCCGGGAATCGACCACCAACCAGGACCTCATGCTCACCAGTAGCGGATTGTTTGTCTGTAGAGATCTCAATATAAAGTGTGTAATACAGTACGTACTCTCCCTACCCTTACATACGCCCATGTCAACGAACTTCTGCCATAAAACAGAAACGTCGGGATGGCATGAACTGGGCCAAGCAACCAAAAGTTTCTTGGTAATGTTCTTCCGTGCCTGGTACGGTGTCTCTGACATACAATGGCTATATATTTGGTTATCAATCGGTTTATTAGCCATCATCGTAGATATAATAACATAGAACATAGGCAGGTAAAAGAAGAACGGCATGATTTCTTGCGTTTAGAAACATAAAAATCTTTTTACAAAAAAATAGAACCGAATTCCAAATAAAAACACTACAAAGTGAGTGTTTTTGTTTCTTCGTTTTTTTGACACCGACTTCCGAAATTTAAGTAATTTTTCACTGTGTAGTGTTTTTATTTGGAAGCCGGTTGCATTTTTGGTACATAATGAGCGAGTTCTATAGTAAGGTACCTATAACCCCAAAAGTTATACCAGAATAGATTAACTGAATAACACAAAACTTGAACATAACCGGTGAAATGAAAGTGTTCCAGTGTGAACTGAACACATCTGCGTGGGTACGCAGATGTGTTCAGTTCACACTGGAACACTTTAGGGGTCTATAGAACGTATCGGTGTGATGTTATGAAATGGTGTAAAAAATAAACAGACATGCGATTGCAGCAATCCCTAGAGATTTGCCGTTGTTTATTGAAGAGTTCTGTTGTATATCTCCGACCTTCTTCATCAGATCTTCACCAAATTTTAATGCGTCCAATTGAAGAATATACTCTTTAAAACAAAAATAATTTTCAAAATCGGTCCACAATTGACGAAGAAATCAGTAAAAACAAACAAAAAAAATATAAAATAAAATTACAGTCGAACATAGAACCTTCTCCGTTTTGGCAAGTCGGTTAAAATGCAGAAGCCGTAATTTTAAAACAGGGTGGTTAGAAGTATTAGGTTAAATCGACAATGATGAAGACCACGCAGTGAAGCTTAACACTTCACAGTAGGTTAGGCACCTACTGAAATAAAATTTACTTCTTGGCTAAGCCCATTCGTAAAAAATGAACTACTCCTCATTAAATCGCTTCAGAAAATTAACAGTGAACATAATAGCTACAGACAAATACAGGTAAATAGGACATAATCTCATATAATTCAAAGAAATAGCAAATGACAAAAAGTCGCGAAATAGTTACACAAAAACCATTGTCGGTTCTCATTGAGAGCCAACTGGCAGAGAACGATTAGAAGTACAATTTGTTACAATTTCAGTCAAATTCAGTTATCAACTTCAAACTAAACTAATTTTATATGTCCTTCAAAATGTCTGGCTGAAACAGTCCAATTGCTTCAAATAGATATAAAATTAAAAAGCTTCATCCATCCAGAATCATGGACTAAGGCAGTGAACGAGTTGCAACCAAGGTAAGTGTGACACAGGAGCGTGGGGATTTATTGGCACAAGAAAAGAGAGGCCATGCCCAGCAGTGGGCGAAGTAAGATTGCTGATGATGAGCCAGAATCATTATAATTGCTTAATAAAATTTTATATGGGTTGAGAAGAGACATTTGAGCTTACCTGTCACTTTTGGATTCAAAATCAAATCAAACATTTTTATTGACATATAAATATTTACACCAATATAATTGAAATCCTGACTTCAGAGCTAGGTAAAAACCTTTGTTACAGAAGTCAAGCAAAAGACTAATGGCTAGAAATGCGAGCTTATATTCAAGTAAAATTACTTGTGACAGTTCTTTTATACCTGAGGATATTGTCACTGAACCTTCGTTCGAATCTTCAAGTTCGAACAACGACAATCAAAATTCAAGGAGCACTTCTAGGTCAGTTTGCGTTCAATTTAATATTTCAACATTTCTAAAGTACTTCCTTGCGAATTACATTAAGAATTCAAGATTGACTCCAGACAAAAATTTGGAAAAAGGAGAGAGGAAACGAGGCACTCTATAAAATTGTTTTGTAACTAGAGAAAATAAAAGTATCTTTGTCCTAATTTTAATGCTAAAAGCTATTATAGCCAGCCTGATCTAAGGTTACCCTAGTCAACGGCACGAACTATTTTGTGCGCGAGGTTAAAATGCATGCCATCTCATCCGACAACACGTGCGAATGAGATAGATGCTGTGATGAGCAGTAAGAAGTTAGTTCGCGTACGAATTAGCACTATTGCAAATTTGTATCGAAATGGATGATGATTTAGGACGAAAACGAGCGCGCGAAATTTTATAAACAGGCCTTTGGGAGTCTAGATATCATGAAAAAACTACTAAATGATACTGAATAAACATCTCACTTCGTCAATTTTCCATCAACTAAACCTTCTCATCCGTACCTGGTGTTCTCCGCACCATGAGCTCAGGTCACTGACACAGCTAGCGTAGTCGCTGTACTGGCATCCGATCGATCCTCGGCAGACACAACACCGCAATGGAATTATTTATTTTAAGTTTACGGTGCCGGAGCACTCACTTAAGTACTGCATCTGTTTGTAAGTACCGGGAAATGGGAGAGGTGTGCTGAGGTGGAATAGATTACGGGCTTCTCTTGTATGCATAAGTTTACCGAGAGTATATCTTTTCTTGGTATTATGGCTAGGCAGTCAGGCACAGACACTATCCGGGGTATATCTGTTCTATACTAATAAATGTATGGAAAATTCGATAAATTGGGTTCCGTAGCGCAACAGGAAAAAACAGAACCCTTATAGGATAACTTTGTTGTCCTTCTGTCGTTTGCAACCCCTTGCAGCTGTGAAAAAACCAAACTTCTAGATCAACGCAATCAAGAGATACAGCCGTTAATGACGCATATTTTACACTCGCAAGGGAATCAAAATGTACAGGGTAGGTACTTCCCGTTGTCCTAGAATCATGAAATTTGGCAAGAAGCAATGTCTTACAGCACAAGTAAAGGGCTATCCACACATATCAGGGTCGTGGCCGGGACGTCACAGGGCCGGGCCCAATCATTAAAGCTTCGTCACTGGCCCGTGCACGGACGTGTGTGAACGAGTTCATATAAAATGTACACAACGATATTTTTTGAGCCCCTGACGGGGCACGGTCCGTCAACGTCACGGGCACGGCCCTGATATGTGTGGATAGACCTTAAAGGAAAATATACGAAAACTGTAAATTAGTACCTACATCAAAAAAATATATTAGTAACTTATTTGCAGTTGGTAAACTGACCGTGACTTATGTCGATGTATGGAGACTACAGTTTGCCAACGGCAAAGTTAATTTTGTAACTCGATTCTGTGTATCTTATCGTTAGAGCAATGTTCGGTGCCCTCATAGTATATGAACTTCAGTAATGTTATTTAATTATTATAGTGAATGTAGCTGTTTGTGCGGAACCCTCAGTACTTAGCCAGTTTTTTATTATATTATTCCTATGAATCTCTTAAATTTTTCTACTTATCAGGGCTTTTCTGCGGCCCAATCCCTCATATCGCACACTCGAGTTTAACGATAAAATTGGAGGAAGTGTTTTTTTTTTAACTGTATGGCAGTCTTCCTAAAGCTCGATGTTCCATCGTTCCAGTTATCTTAATATATATAAATCTCGTGTCACAATGTTTGTCCTCAATGGACTCCTAAACCACTTAACCGATTATAATAAAATTCGCACACCATGTGCAGTTCGATCCAACTTGAGAGATAGGAAAGTTTAAATCTCAAATTATAGTCGCAATTTTAATTTATTGCATCCTGTTCAACATTTATGGGGAGTACATAATCCGTAAAACCTGTGAGGACTGGAACGGCAGGGATGTTAACATCAATGGCAATAAAATCACCAATTTGCGCTACGCTGACGACACCATCTTGTTTGCGGCAGACGAAACCGAAATGAGCTCTCTCTTCAACAGGATGGAAAGATACAGTGGTGAGATGGGCCTTTCCATAAACCGGTCCAAAACGAAGATCATGGTGGTGGACCGCTCGTCCAAACTAGGGCTCAGTGGCACACTTGACGTCGAAATAGTTAATCACTTTATTTACCTGGGCTCTAGTATAAGTAACAATGGATCGTGTAAAGATGAGATTCGCAGGCGCATTGGAATGGCAAAGAGCGCCATGTCGCAACTCGAGAGAGTATGGAAGGACCGCAACATTTCGAACAAGATGAAACTGTCACTTGTCAGCTCCCTTGTTTTCTCCATATTCTTGTACGGAGCGGAGAAGTGGACTCTAAAAGCCGCTGATCACAAACGCATCGAGGCTTTTGAGATGTGGTGTTACAGGAAGATGCTGCGTATCTCGAGGACGGCGCACAGGACAAACATCTCGATATTGCAGGACTTCAAAATTGAAAAAAAGGCCTAGATTGTCGAATGTGTGCCTCCGCAAGATATTTGACTACTATGGCCATATTGCCCGTAAACCTGGTGACAACTTACTCAAGGTAATTGTCACTGGTAAAGTCGAGGGCAAACGGCCAAGAGGCAGAAGTCCTATACGCTGGTCAGACCAAATCCGAGCCTCGCTGAACATCAAAGCCTCGGAAGCCGTGCATGTTGCGGAGAATAGGAGCAGGTGGAGAAACATCATAAAAGAGAAAGTTCTGAAACCATGATGTGGTCACGACCCCCAGCATTGGGGAATCGACGCGAGGAGGAGGAGACTATAAAGAGGTAAAGTTTGTGCGTTAGTGAGGTTGTAGGGAGTAAATCTCTGAACCTACTGAGGGTTCAGTAGGTTCAGAGATTTACTCCCTAC
This sequence comes from Orthosia cruda, assembly GCA_964057195.1. NCBI lineage: Eukaryota > Metazoa > Arthropoda > Insecta > Lepidoptera > Noctuidae > Orthosia > Orthosia cruda. The sequence goes on along the minus strand of OZ059852.1, from coordinate 14,733,711 downwards.
AACCTGAAACATGAACATGAAATTTGGCATGGAGATAGTTTGAGACCCTGGGAAGGACATAGGATAGGTTGTATTCCCTTGCGAAGCCGCAGGCAGTTATGTATAAAACTGGCCAAGTGTGAGTCGGAGCCGCGCACTAAGGGTTCCGTACCATTATCGCAAAAAACGGCAAAAAAGTCACGTTTGTTGTATGGGAGCCCCACTTAAATATTTATTTTATCCTGTTTTTAATATTTTTTGTTATAGCGGCAACATAAATATATCATCTGTGAAAATTTCAACTGTCTAGCTATCACGGTTCCTAAGATATAGCGTGGGGACAGACAGACGGATCGTGAAGTCTTAATAATAGGATCCCGTTTTTACCCTTTCGGTACGGAACCCTAAAAATGTCGTGACACGTAGTTTGTCCGCAATGAAACCTAAACCAATCAACTTTAATGAAATTTCGTACACTGTTTGCAGTTTGGTCCAACCTGAGAGATAGTATAGTTTTCATCTCAATTTTTAGTCACAATATTTTGTTTTTGCAAATTATTATCCGTGTGAAGCTGGGAAGGGCCGCTAGTACGCGTATAAAATTGTCGCCCATCGACATTAGCAACAGCGTCCAAGCTACGAGGCAACTTTCTCGCGAAGGGGACGCTGAAAAAACTCGCCGTAACCAGAAGTACCGCTTTCTATATCAAACCCATAACAAATAAATAAAATCATGCTTGTATTGCCCGAGGGATTGGGCAGACATTAACATTAGATACATTTAGTTTCAAAACAAAAAAAAAAATGTTTTACTTTATTTCACCAGGCCAACCAAGCAACAGATATTATAATTAACACATAATTGCAATTAAAATGCCCACTCCAATAGAAAAATTAAATGCAGGCCCATTCTTATCTGGGACAAATCATTGAAAGTTTTTTTCTCTCAAATCGGTAGATAAGCGTTAAATTAAAATATCGAGTGAAAGGTTGCCAGATCATTGATGCTAAACTGAACCACATTGCATTCAACTTTCAACTTGCTCAGAATATATCAAGAAATGACGTTCCGACATCTCTTTTTAACCGACTTCCCAAAAAGGAGGAGGTTCTATGTTCGACATTATGTTTGTCTTTTTTTTTGTATGTTCACCGATATCTCCGTCAATTGTGGACCGACTTTGAAAATTTTTTTTTTGTTTGAAATCGTATGTTTCTAAATTGTTCCCATTTTAAATTGGTGAAGATCTGATGGAGAACTTCGGAGATATACAACAGGACTCTTCAATAAATAACGGCAAATCTCGGGATTGCTGCAATCGCATGTCTGTTTATTGTTTATACCATTTCATAACATAACATCACGCCAGTACGCTCTTAAAGGGTACGTAGATCTCCCATTTCACCGGTAAAATCGCATGTTCAAGTTTCATGAAATCTATTCTGGCGTTATAGTTACCTTACTAACTTGCCTATTAGGTAGGTACAACTAAATAGTAATAAAAAAACTTTTTGCAAAAAAATACTACCGACTTCCAAATACAAAACTACAAAGTGAAAAATAACTTAATTTTTTGAAGTCGGTGTCCTTTACGCAAAAAAATGGTATTTTTTTCACAGCAGATCTGTCATTTCACCGGTTATGTTCAAGTTTCATGAAATCTATTCTGGCGAAATAGTACCCTTACTAACTTTCCTATTAGGTACGTACAACTAAAAAGTGAAAATAAAAAAACTTTTTGCAAAAAAATACTACCGTATACCACCTATAGTTTTGTATTTGGAAGTCCAAATACATATCATATCAATATGTATCCTCTTGAAAGGAAAATATCGTGAGGAAGCGGCATGTCCCTAAACAAAGATTATCAAAACGTGTTGCTGTTGTGTCTGTGTCGAAAAACATGTATTCGACACAGACACAACAGCAACAAAAACAAACTGCGCTGAGGGTGTCCATACCGAAAGGTTACCAATTCAGCATTTCTTTTAACCAACTTTCCAAAAAGGAGAAGGTTCTATGTTCGGCTGTATATATGTTAATTTTTTATATCTTCGGTTTCGCCGTCAATTGTCGATCGATTTTTAAATTCTTTGTCTTGTTTGAAAGCTTTTCTACTCAAAAAATGATGGCGAATATCTCGGGATTGCTGCAATCGTATGTCTGTTTGTTGTTTACACCATTTCATTACATAACATCACGCCGGTACGCTCTAAAGTAGTACGCAGATGTATACAGTGAAGCTTGGTACAATCTCATTACACCGGTTATGTTCAAAATGTATGTTATTTGGCTTATCTATTCTGGCATAACTTTGGGCATTGTAGGTACCTTACTATGTAGAGCTTGCTCATTATGTACCCAGCTAAGTGTAAAATAAAACTTTTTTACAAAAAAATGCAACCAAATTCCAAATAGAATCACTACAAAGTGAAAAATAAATTCAATTTCGGAAGTCAGTGTCAAAAAAACGAAGAATAAAAAACAGGAACACCGACTGCCGAAATTGAAGATATTTTTTACTTTGTAGTGTTTTTATTTGGCTGTCGTTTTTTGCATGTGAAATCCAAAAACCCGCACCAACCTCGCGTGGCAGATTACTTTCCGCTCGCTTCCCACAAAGAGACCTGAGTCCCAACAATGGGAACATCATCGCCAGATAATATTATTAATAGAATTAAAGCATCAACCGCAGTAGTATGTGGTAGTTGAGCTTCCAGAGAACGTATTCATCTCAGGAAGTACTGCCACCACTCCTACATTATTTATTTCTGGCACAAAGCTGCATCGTTGCATATCAGTTTCAAGGTACACCAGGAGAATTCCAGGCAGAACTAGAGCATCCCACCCATACGCACTCAACGTTTTGGGAATACTTTCAGAATACAGTGTACAGCTAAGGAGTGGAATTCTCTGCCGCAGTCTGTGTTTCCTTATAGCTACGACCTGGAGTCTTTAAGTCAAGAGTGAATAGGTTACTTCTAGGCAAGCGTGCTTCATCGTCAGGTGAAATAGTGATTAAAAGCGAGTCTATCAACAATAAAAAAAAAACCGGCCAAGTGCGAGTCGGACTCGCGCAAGAAGGGTTCCGTACCATGTTTGCAAAAAATGATTAAATAATCACGTTTGTTGTATGGGAGCCCCACTTAAATATTTATTTTATTCTGTTTTTAGTATTTGTTGTTATAGCGGCAACAGAAATACATCATCTGTGAAAATTTGAACTGTTTAGCTTTATGAGATACAGCATGGTGACAGACAGACAGACGGACAATGACGGTCAATAAGGTTCCGTTTTTACCCTTTCGGGTATGGAACCCAAGGAAAAAACTAATCAAAACAAATAAAACAACCAATCGACAAACATTGCACATTGCAAAAACCACAGACCTAATAAACTTTAACTAAACACACAAATACGACCGAAGTCGCGAGTAGAAGCTAGTATTTGTACAAACCATTACGTATGCGAGCGACAAACGGACAGACACTATAAACATAGGTGCGCCATGGGGCCGTCGTTGTGAATCTTTAATAGATAAAGTTTGTGCTACCGTGGCGGATATGCGGTGTTTTTATAGCTTAGTATAGCTTTAAGGTAGGACGTGAAATACCGAGGTGCAGGCGTCGTAGACGATAGTCGTAAAGATTTTACACTACACGCTACAATAGCGATGTTTTCTGGGTATAAAAATGATAATTCTATTTAGTCCGTCAGTGAGATTATCAAATAATATTGCCCCCGTATTTTTTACTTTATCAAATAAATAAATACTGACAAAGATAATAGCATCAAATTTCAGGAGTGGGGGCTTCTGACGTCACTTTGTCAGCATAAAGTGTAGCACACCGTGACGTCGCACAATATTACAACGCACTGTATCGTCGTTATTTTAAGTTTAAAAAAAAAAATGCTTGGCAAAAGAAAAATACGTGCCCAATATTTTTAGGTTATCTAACTGACGGATTAAATAGATATTTTTGTCAACTATCCTATTGAAGTCAGGAAATTACAAACGTGATACCAAGTACCTACCCAGCATGCATTTGCAAAGAGTAAAAGTAGAACATACAAACGGAGAGAATCTTGATAATGATTAGGATCATTATCAAAATTACGAATTGCACCTGGTAGCAATTCGTAATTTTGATACGCTTAACGAGTAAATATTTGAAATTGAAAATTATTTTCAACTTTTAGGTTTGGTTTTCTATTAAAACGTGTTTTTTTTAAACTTTTATTTATTATTATTGACAGGCTCGCTTTTGACCACTATCTCACCTGATTGTAAGCGATGATGTGGTCGACGGTGAGGCACGTTTGCCTAAAAGAACCTATTCACTCTTGAAACTTTTCCTAACCATAATGCAGGAAGCGTGATGTTATGTCATTTTTGATCAGTACAAATAAACACCGATCAATCACAAAGGTCACTTCAATTAAATCTACAGCTGCATCATCGCTATCAGTACACTAACGACCTAAACGTAACAAGTCATCGACGCGTTTATAATAATTTAACATGCTTAATTACCTGCACGCTTCTCCTTAGGGAGCTAGATAGAACACGAGGTATTTATGTACCGTTAAGTGAATTAGTTAGTACAACATTATTTATAGAACTTCACTATCTCGTTAGTCTGGAGGTGACATGAGCAAACATGAGGTCCTGGGTGCGTCTGCCTGCCTAGCCTTTTTCCAACTACATTTGGTGGCACTATTTTTTTTCCTGGGGAAATGCTCATGCATACTGCGCCACCACGGGGAGATAGCGCAGTTATGTGGGACTTCAATCCATGGTGGGAACACGGGCACGTGTTAGCACTCGCCACGAAACCGCCGCGGCTGTCCGTCCTAGGGACAAAACCGGCACATGGGCGCCAGACGACCCCATATATGTCACCCTTGGTCCCCATGTGACGGGTTAAGACAGTGGCCCCGCCACCTTACCACTTTTCGGAAGCAGGGGATAGGGAGAGCGGCCAACGCTATACCGACACTCCTCTTCCCCTGCGGCCCCACTACGTCCGCCAGTGGCGACCCCGTGTAACACCCAGTCTAGCCGGATTCAGCCGGATACCAATATTTTACATGTAACGTCTCTCCACAACCCAGTAACTGGCTGGATTACACGATATCCCTTTTCAAGACGTCAAAAATCCTGGATTCTAACCAGCTGTAAGGACATTCAAAGATCTACAGCCGGACCGCATAACAAGATTTGCGAAGTTCAGAAAATTCTCGGTATGTTAAGTGGAAATATGGGCAGAGAGATAAAAAATCATAATTCGAGGTTTGGCTCTCTTCTATTTCCTCCTCCAATATTGGACAAATTAAAAAGATATTTCATAAACTAGAAAAGTAAGATATATACTTACTATGCCTCTATGTTTTCTTTTTTTACCCGAATGCCGAAGGAGGGTAATGTGTTTATCAGTCTATGTATGTATGTATGTTTGTTCCTATGTGGCGTTTTAGAGACCAAACGCGTAAGCCGATTTTGATGATTCGTACGTTAATTGATTCGTCTTAACCCTGCAAGTGTCACTGGCTACATTAAAATTAGAAAATATAAAAATGGCGGATTTTGGGCGCCATATTGTGGGGCACCAAATTTTGTTTTTCTACCAAACCCATCGTGTGGGGTATCAAAATAAAGGGTTTTAAGAGGTGATTTCAAAAATAAATTAAACTTATATGTTTAAAAGAACCTAATATTAATAGTTTTTAAAAAATAACTAAAAGGTTATAAATAAAAACGTTAATTAAAAAATAACCCCACTGCTTAAAAAACGAACTAAAAAGACGTAAACAAGAAGAAAATCATGCTGTGCAGTCAGAGGATACATCTGGTTTTGGTCAGCCAGCTCGCACATGTATCCTCCGACTGCACAGCATGATTTTCTTCTTGTTTACGTCTGTTTAGTTCGCTTTATAAGCTGTCGGGTTTATTGTTTTTTTAATAAACTTTTTTTACTTAGGAAATTCAGTCGGCGCTCTTTACCCATATTTCCTCTTAAGATGGTCACCCATCCACGGCCCGACCTGCTGAAGCGTTGCTTAACCTTGCAGATCGACTGTTATTATTTAAGCACGAGCACCTCTAGTTTCGGAGAATACAGACTTGCGGTTATAATGTTATGTTCATACAGCAAATTACGTATTTTTTATCACCGGCGATTGCCACGCTAAAGCTGCATTGTCAATATGTCAGTATGTTTGTGGGCGCCGTTCTCTGCAACCGCCGAGTGACCGTTATAGTCTCATTGACACGATACTTTCTTATTTCAACGGTTAAGACAATCATTTGGTTAAATGGTCTAACCGTTTGTAATTATTGCAGTTATTGTTTTTGCCGAGTTTCTAGCAAGCTGAAAATTACTGTAAAGTTGCTACTTCGTAAGAAGAAGAGTATGAATTTTAGGATTTTTTCTTAGATTCATCTTTATTCTTTATTGTACACCAAAACAACGTAAAAATTAATGGCTTGCCTTGTTAATCTAGTGAAGTATAGGTTCGATTCCTGGGTCGGGCAATAAGCTAATTAGCTAAACTACACACATCTTTCATGGGGTACTGTGTTAAATTCTATAACAAAATACCTTGAGAGATATTAAAACTAAATGAAAGAAAATTTAAAACAATAGTTAAAAGCACACTTTGTAAGCAAGCATATTACAAATTAGATGATTATATTCAAGATAAAAATGCTTAGAAACATGCTGGTCCTGCTCCATAGAGCAATCTTTAGTGTAGACAAAATCAAACTGGTTAATTTGTATTATATTCATAATTATAGTAACGATTTTTTTTTCTTCTCTTTTTGTTTAAAAAAATTGACTCGCACACTGTGCCATTGTTGTTGAATTAGGTAATTTACCTATGTTTGCAATATTTGTAAGTATGTGAGAACCATGTTCCTATTTACCAAGTGAAGGAATTTACCATTTAGTGCTTGTAATACTTTATACCTATATGTAGTAAGTATAGTAGTTCTGGGTGTATCGTAATCACGTATATGAATTTATTAATGTTTGTACTTATGTAAATATTGTAAAAAACTATTTTTTTTTAAAGAGTAAGTATGGATTTTCTTGTGCGTTCTTCTCCATAACAAGCTACTTTGCCGAATGCACGGTAGAATCAATTTTTATTACTTGTAAATAATTGTTAACGTTCAAAAGTGCCGCTTAATGGCCCAATTGAAATAAATACATTTGACTTTTTGAAGCCTGCTCCCTATTACATGAGACTTCAACACGACTGACGAAATGTCGGTGTACCTACAACGGGTTCACCTCTGCCTAACCTATCGGGAATATAGGCGTAGGATAGGATAGGATAGATGGACCCCTTTGCCGCAATTAGACTCGCATTTGTTCGGTTGTACGTGCAGGCCTCATCTCTGTGAGAGAGAATGGGCCGTAATCCACCACACGGGCCCAGTGCATGTTGGTGGATGTCACATGTCTTCGAATTTTTGGTTCTAAGACATGCCGGTTTCCTCACGATGTGTTTTCTTCACCGTTATTGAGAGTAGTGGTGATGAAATAATTTACACAAAGTAAAGCGCCTGCCTGGGTTCGTATTCGAACCCACGACCTACAACTTGTAAGTCGCGGCCGTTACCACTGGGCCACCACTGTTTTGAATACAGGCGTAATGTAATGTTGAAAATAAAGTTCATGTAAAAAGGCGTACCTAACTCAAAGTTATCTTCGATGACAGTTCAATCGTTGTCAGGACCGTCAATACATGTAATTATAATGGCGCACACGCACGAGGTAGTGCTTCATTGTCTGTTTCTGTCTTCAACCCCCTACTTGTGCAAGATACCTTGAGTTAGTTCGTCCTGACTCCGGAGTATCTTCCAGCTTTACCGAAGCAACAAACCATGCATATCACGATATTTTTCGACATATTTAATGTCGTTAAACTGGTAAGCTTAGTGCGAGTTTCGATCTTATTAACGTATACGTTAATTTATATTGAAACCGGATAAGCACCGTCTGGTGAAAATAATGGCAAACGCCATTTTTGCATACATATTGACATAAGATAAAGTTTACGTAAACGCGATCGAGTTCGATAACAAATTACAATTTAAAATGTCCAAAACCCCGACAATATTTTTTTTTGTATAATTTTTAAACTACATAATTTATCTAGTAGTAAAAACGCTTCGATCGACAATCTATTGAACACGTAATTATGACACGAAATCTTGCGAAAATACCCCGAATCTAAAAAAAACGATTTTCATCAAATATAGCTAAGAAACACTCCCGAAATAAAAACTAAATCAAAATGGGTTCAGCCGTTTAGGAGCTATGATGCCACAGACATAAATACACAAACACACAGGTACACACGTCAAACTTATAATAACACCCCTTTTTTTTCCGCCGGGGGTTAAAAACTCACACTAAGGCCTATGTTCGGGGCTCTCGAGACGAGTCTCGAAAATTTTGTCCCCTTATAATAACATTCTCTTAAGATACCAAGAGTCAAGTATGACGACACCTCGGATCCTCCCAGCCCTACCAACGAACCGTGACGACGCTACATCCTTCACGAAACAAAGGCCCCATCGGCCCATTCATTGAATGCAAATCTTAGAGTAGACTCAACAGATCCATGCCACGGACTTACTAAAGGTGCAGCTAGATCGTGACGACCAGTCGATATTGAAAGATTTCCTACTAGGCTCGCGTTTGAACAATATCTCACCTAAAGATAAGCGATGATTTGGTCGACGGTGAAGCACGCTTACCTAGAAGTACTTTCGACTTAAAGACCCTTAGGTTCTAGCAATCAGGAAACACAGACGCCAGCAGGGAATACTACTCCTTAACTGTACCCCCAATCAGAAACCACGGACTTCGAAAGGAAATTCCACTCCTTAGCTGTACAGCTTATGCACAATGAAGTTTTCTCCTACCTACAAGTGACGTTTTAAAAGTTCGTCTTATCTTTTCTGCCCACTTTGATCTCATGTAACTGTCGGCCTCGTAATCCAGCTACCATGCATCACGCCCCAGGATTGAAGATAGATGACTCAAGGCCTATTTCCTTCTAATCTCCGTTCCCACTGCTTGGAAACAATCCTTGTCTCTGTGATAGGGTCATGAGCAAACACACGGGCCAAGTTTAGCTTTAGAGGAATCACGATATCTTCGAGTTTTTGATACACTGCACTGGATCGCTGAACAAGACAGCAGAACGGTGAATATCGACCAACCGCAGTGTACTTACACCTTTACACTATGCCTAGTTCACGCTTGTTATAAGTTACGGGGACAGAAGTTATGTGATGGTGTATGAGTGGAATTTGTTCTGCTATGGTATTTAAAGTTCCGGTTTGACAAGCTTGAGTTACGTTTCGAAGAATTTGTCGTGAACTCTGTAAAAAGACCGTTCCAATATTCCAATTTCGCAAGTCACTGGGTGTAAAGAAAAGATGGTTTCATCGTGCATCTGCTTAGTCTTTTCCCGACTATGTACGAGTAGACGTTCAGTCTAAACGGATGCAGGTTATTTTACTGCCTATCTGACCTGAACGACCCAGTTATAACTGGGGAACACAATACTCATTGGCAAGACTAGTTTCTTTTTTTATTTTATTTAACGATAGGCTCGTGTTTGACCACTATCTCGCCTGATGGTAAGCAATGATGTGGTCGACGGTAAAGCACACTTGCCTAGAAGTAACGTATTCACTCTTGACTTAAAGACCCCAAGGTTGTAGCTATCAGGAAACAAAGACTCCGGCAGGGAATTCCACTCCTTGACTGTGCGCACAATGAAAGTATTCGCAAAACGCGTTGTACGTATGGGTGGTATATCCACCATGTACCGCTGGTGCATTGCCGTACGTCTTGTTGTCCGATGATGGAAACGGCTAGGCGGAATCAAATTTTGTAGTTCCATCGCACACTCTCCGAAATGTTCTGATGCTTTGAGACGATTAATGCATCGTTGCCGTAAGCCTCTTGGCCCGTTTGTCAATCGACTCAAGACCCGCCCGGTTGTCAGATATTTCGTGTTTCTAACTACCCGTAACGGCAAAGAAAAATAGTTCCCAAAAATGAATATGGTGAAATAATGGCGGGTATCCTTCCTACACACACATTGCTGCAGAATGGATCATCGTTGGGACTGCAAAAATCTAGAGTGGCGATCGCGAACCGGAAGACGCTGCACAGAAGGCCTTCTAGTAGATGGACCGATGACCTGGTTAGAGTTGCGGGAATCCGCTGAATTTGAGACGCATCACGCACGGGACCGGTCAATGCACTTGGGGGTGCTGATCAGCAGTGGACGTCTTTCGGCTGAAATGATGATGATGATGGCAAGTATCACTCTCTAAGGCTTGGAGAGTCTCTGATTGCATCATCCACGCTAATTACGCATTCACACATCAAGTCAATCTGTTCCTGTCTATAAAAGCCTCACAATGGGGATTTGTATCGCACTATTGAGCAATGACGTCTCCGCGCATCACGACGCCTTGTAGGCTATCATAATACTCGATTGTGTGGTTGATTGTTTATTAGATGACGGTCTGAAGTGGGTGGTATGGTAACATCGACCGGAGGTTCTCACTCTTCAGGATATGACAATATCTCTTATTGCAAGCTTTTTATTACCTTGCTGCTATTATTGTGTCCGACAGCTAGTAATCGTTATTCAAGCACTTTCACGCATCCGGTTAAGTTGAAACTTAGCGTACTTTTGTAACTTTGCCAACATTGAAATAATATGGTAATGGTACTATAGAGCTGGTCTCATGATGGAGCCGGAAGCCGCATAGTGGCCATAGCAACTCCTCAACCAGAGAAGATAGCACCATCGTGTTTAGGTTCATTGGATATGTATTGACAGACGATATTACATTTCCAACTTTTTCGTCCATTTAAAGTTTTGTAGAATGAATTCTAATTTAATTGTTTTTTTATTTTGCCTCGTTGGTCTAGTTAAAGCAATCGCAGAGCTTGAAATTTTGATTCCCGCTCCCAGACTGCCTAGTGCCTACCCTACCCTACCTATTTACCGATCCTATACCTACCAAATTTTTTTATGGCCATTATTTAACACCGCCATTCAGAAAACAACGTCTAATGCACAACGCCATATATATCAAATATGGAGTTCAACTGTCCGAGTATCTGAATTGCGTGTGTTGTGATATTTTACTTCTTGGTGACTTTAAATTCTTTAAACTTTTGATAGAGTGAACCCATTGCGATGCAACAAAATGTTACGCACATTTTTACCCTACGGAACGGAGACGGTATATGCGTTTGGGGTGAGAGGATGTTTATGCAAATCCATGTTGCCATTTTTCTGCAAAACTACTTGTCCGATTTTGATGCAGTTTTCAGTTATGGGTTCGGGTTTGATTGGTGCATGTTCTTAGATAGGTTTTACAACTCAACAGGGGGCGCTGCAGAAAACATTGTTTATGCAAATCCATGTTGCCATTTTTCTCCAAAACTAACTAAGAAGATGTTTTACCAACAAAAATTTCTCAGCCGTAGTCCGGGCATCTTTCCCCCTTTTTAAGCAATCCCATAGCCCGTTTGATATTCTCGATATGACTTGATATATTCTTGATATTCTCAGAGGCTCTAACTTCGGGGAATACCGTTGAAGACTTTTCCTTATGTGCTTAACTAAAAACAGTCCGAAATATATTTTCACACATAACATTTGCTTTAATTACCCCAAGGGCCTCTCTTAAAATAACATATCAAGAAGTTACATAAGCACAACATACGACCTTTCCTAAGCCTCTTGACTCCCGACCTTGCTCAGGTTTCGGCTTGATCGACTTTACGTAACAAACTGGTATCCAGTAAGAAGCCGTATTAACTCGATTAACTTTGAAATGTGTGTCAAAAGTATCCAATTGTTAGCTGCTTCTATATTTAATTAAAATACATAGGAGACTCCAGATTAATGGCTAAGCTAAGTCGTCGCTCCACCTAGAGGCAGGCCTTCCGACGTTGCGTCTTCCGGTACGCCGTCGCCACTCTAGAACTTTTCATCCCCAACGGCCATCTGTGCTGCGAGCAATGTGCCCTGTCCACTGCCACTTAAGTTTGGAAATTCTTCGGGCTATATCGGTAACCTTCGTTCTCTTGCGTATGTCTTCATTTCTGATTCGATCACGCAAGGAAACGCCGAGCATAGCCCTCTCCATGGACCTATTCACTCTTGTCTTAATGACCCCAAGGTTGTAGCTATCAGGAAACACAAACTCCGGCAGGGAATGCCACTCCTTAGCTGTACGCGCGATTAAAGTATTCCCAAAACGTTTTGTGTGTATGGGTGGGATGTCCACCATGTACCGATTGCGCTTCGCGGTGAGTCTTGTAGTCCGATAATAGAACAGGTTAGGCGGAATAAAATACTGGATTTTATTTTGTCATCCTGACTATTCTCAATTAGGGAGCCAGTCTTTTAACAGTAATGCATTTCGTAATTACGTAATCAAAATTAAGCTATTGATAAATGTAATAGTACGTTGCTTCATGATAAGATCAACATATTACTGACGATGACATCAATTATTTAATATCGCTTGGAAAATTCGAGGCAGTGATAAATGTTTACTGGAAGGCCACACCTTTCATTATTGTTACTTGTAAGTTATACAGTACAAATCTGTTCAACAGGATTTTTATCCAACTGCGGGAGGGTATTGTTTTTCGAGCGTATGTATGTATGTCCATTTCTATAGCACGCATTAGTCTAAACGGTTTGACGGATAATGACATGCGGTCTCGTTGGATTGTGGGCGTGAAATAGGACATCTCCCCAAAAAAGTAGATGAAACTTTTTTTTTTGTTTTCGTGACAATATTGGTATCAAATGAAAGCTACTAAATATACCATGCTGAATATATATATATATATCGTAACCCTTTTATGTTACTATTTTGGCACAAATTCATAGCGTAACGTTGATAGCAAAATAAATAATCTTTTACTACATAACAAACTAATAAGTATACAAGTAAAATTTCAAAATTTTTAAAATCCCCCGACATTTATCTTGCGAAAACATCCCGATTCAAACATTAAAACACCCATAACTTTTGAACGGCTGCACCGATTTTATTCAAACATAGCTAAGAACACTCTCGACGCAATCACCTTTCAAACAAAAAAAACTAAATAAAAATTGGTTCATCCGTTGAGGCGCTATGATGCCACAGACAGACATATAGATATACAGACACATAGATAAACAGCAACACACGTCAAATGTATAACACCCCTCTTTTTCCGTCGGGGGTTAAAAATAAAACAAATTATAATAAAAGAAAACACAAAACCCGACTGCTAAAAATAATTAATTAATTCTGAAAAGAGAATAACAAATACTAGGTATAATTTATATATACAATATTATGAGGTGCTGCATGCGGAGACAAACAAAAATTTGTGTGGTACTTTTTTCACAGAGAGATCCCAGCAGTGGGCACACCATAACCTGAGTATAATTTATAGTAAACAATGAGGTACACTACACAAGTGTGACCTTTTAGTACACAGCGCAATCTAAGCAATTATTTCCATGTCAAACGTGATTTCTCACACAACAAATAGCGGTATTTCATCAAAACTGTAAATATGTTTATTTTCAAAAAAGTGTGTCACATAAAAGAATATCGCAGAGAAACAAAAATCCCGATTTAGCAAAAGTAAATATTTATATATTCATTCATGCTTTGTACGAATATGCAACTGCAGCTTCATCTTTTGTATGTCAATTCAAAAGTATCTTTAAATGGTTTAATTGAAATAAATATTTTTGCCCAGCATTGGGACAGTACTGGTTGATTTAAAAAAAAAACCGGTCACGGGTGAGTCGAACTCGTGCGCCGAGAGTTCCGTACCTACATACTATACAGCCATAATAAAATTTGTATCATTTTTGATTCTAGGTCTACGCGAACTAACATAATTATAGGTTTTCGACCCGGTACTTCCGGTTGACCTAGAATTGTCAATTTTGGTTAAAAGCAAGGTCTTACAGAACAAGTAAAGGGAAAATTCCGAAAAATTAATAAAGTTGAAAATTAAGGTAAATTTTGGTACTTACAAGTTTTCGCGAAAATCTAAATTTGCCCATATCTTTTTATCGTGTTGTCTCAGGAACTTGATTTTTAAACACCTAATAGGGACCATAGACTTCAATATCTGGTATAAATCAACTTTCTAGGTACAACCGTTCCTGAATTTGAATTCGGTGGTGACACAAGGACAGACAGACGGACAAGAGAGTGATCTTATAAGGGTTCCTTTTTTACCTTTTGAGTTACGGAATCCTAACAACGATGGCTAAATTATTACCTGATGGTAATTGTAAGTAGTCATGGTTTGTCATCAATAAGCTAAGCTGAATTGTCTCTTGTGCTTATAATTACACCGGCACCCACATCACATCATCCGCCTATTAATTGTTCCCACTGCTGGGACACAGGCCTCCTCTCTGTGAGAGAGAATCGGCCGTAATCCACCACGCGGGCCCAGTGCGTGTTGGTGGATGTCACATGTCTTCGAACTTTTGGTTCTAGGAATGGGCCGTAATCCACCACGCGGGCCCAGTGCGTGTTGGTGGATGTCACATGTCTTCGAACTTTTGGTTCTAGGAATGGGCCGTAATCCACCACGCGGGCCCAGTGCGTGTTGGTGGATATCACATGTCTTCGAACTTTTGGTTCTAGGAATGGGCCGTAATCCACCACGCGGGCCCAGTGCGTGTTGGTGGATGTCACATGTCTTCGAACTTTTGGTTCTAGGAATGGGCCGTAATCCACCACGCGGGCCCAGTGCGTGTTGGTGGATGTCACATGTCTTCGAACTTTTGGTTCTAGGAATGGGCCGTAATCCACCACGCGGGCCCAGTGCGTGTTGGTGGATGTCACATGTCTTCGAACTTTTGGTTCTAGGAATGGCCCGTAATCCACCACGCGGGCCCAGTGCGTGTTGGTGGATATCACATGTCTTCGAACTTTTGGTTCTAGGAATGGGCCGTAATCCACCACGCGGGCCCAGTGCGTGTTGGTGGATGTCACATGTCTTCGAACTTTTGGTTCTAGGAATGGGCCGTAATCCACCACGCGGGCCCAGTGCGTGTTGGTGGATATCACATGTCTTCGAACTTTTGGTTCTAAGACATGCCGGTTTCCTCACGATGTTTTCCTTCACCGTTTTGAGTGCATCGGAATCAGAATCAGAATCAGAATCAGAATGCTTTATTTGTAAACATAGGTCAAATTACAACAGAGTGCGAGATGTTACAGATAGGTAGATCCTCTATGTTTTGCACAGAGGCGTACAAATATATTTTAATACAATCGATTTCAAATTAAATTTTATATAAATGTCAAATAGATTATTGTACAGTATGTCATATTAATGCTATTGTCAAACAAAATTCTAAATCAATCAGGGCGTACAGATATCTTTAATTAACATTGTCGAGTTTAAAATACAATCAATTTCAAATAAAATTATATATAGATGTCAAATAGATTACGTTACATGTCATATTAATGCTATTGTCAAACAAAATTCAAAATCAATCAAAGTGTACAAAAATATTTTAATTAACATTGTCGAGTTTAAGAATACAGTCAATTGCGAATAAAATTATATATAAATGTCAAATATATTACGTTACATGTCATATTAATGCTATTGTCAAACAAAATTCAAAATCGTCAAAATAGGTGAGGTGATGCACAATTGTCTGAAGCAGTAATTATAGAATTGTCGTCCAAATATTCCTGTAGTGAGTAATAACATTTATTTATCAAAATTCTCAATAGTTCTGTTTTGAAATTGTCCCGATTTAACGTTTTTATTCTTTCAGGTAGTTTGTTGAATATTTTTGTGGCCATACAGAAAGTACTTTTATTCATTAGTGCAGTTTTTCCATAAGTCACTTCAAGTTCTGACTTATTTTTATCGCGTAATTTTCTGTAGTTACTTTTAGTAGCAATTTTGTATAATGAAATGTTAGATTTGACAAACATACTTGTTTCGTATATGTAAAGCGATGGCAAGGTAAGAATCTTTAGACGTATAAAGAAAGGTTGACAACTGTCTGTGCTTTTAAGGCCACACATAGCTCTGACACATCTTTTTTGGGCTCTAAATACGAGTTGTCTATCTACTGAATTGCCCCAGTATATTACGCCATATCTAAGTGTTGATGCAACATAGCCGTGATAGGCTGTAAGTACGGATTCTAGGCTCACTATTTTTGATAGCTTATAGAGAGCATAGGCAAATTTATTAAGTTTTTTACATATTTCGTCTGTCTGGGGTCTCCATGTCAAATTGTTGTCTATATTAATACCAAGAAATTTAGTAGCAGTAGTTGATTCTATTTTTGTCCCTAAGTAGCTAATGTCAAGGATTTTATTTGGGATCCTTTGATAAAAATGCATGATTTTAGTCTTTTCCAAGTTAATAATTAGATTATTGTTGTCAAACCATGATATAATTCTATTTAATGTCATATTTATTTCATTTTCATAATTATTGGGATCATCACACTTAATGATTACGGTGCTATCATCGGCAAACAGTACCATGGGGTGGTTTATTTGCCTCGGAAGGTCATTTATGTAGAGCAAAAAAAAGGGGGGTCCTAGCACGCTACCCTGAGGGACGCCGTATTTAATCGGCACCCATACCCTTCAAAGCAGAACACAGAAAAGAGATTTAGCAGCAGAGCTATCTCGCTATACTACCCGAATGCTTCAGAAAGAGCACAATTGATGTCTCTTGAAATGAACACACACTCAACTCGAAGAACAGCTTGAGACCAAAATTTCAGTGGCCTTTTGAAGATTAGTATGTATGTACCTCGGCAAATTAAACAATAATAAAATTATACTTTTTTTTATAACAAGCTTTTTCCGTATTCTTCTCAACAAACCCTTTGATTTGATACCCATATCATGACAGTGCACAAAAATAACTAGTCCGCTATCTTGGGCCGTCCGCCATATTGGATTTAGAATGACGTCACGTCACTTAGCTAATCATGCATTGTCGTCCAAACTAAACGTGTATGCAAAATTTCATCTTAATCAGTGCAGGATAACTGCTTTCAAATTCAGTTCAGTTATTCAGCAAGATTTGACCCGAACATACTTATATACATACATTGCAACAAAATAAAAGCATGTAAAAATAATTCATCGTCTGCCTAGTCGTTTGCCCAACTTTCGTGTTGGAGTCGACTACAAGCATTTTACTTGGAACAAAAGTAGGTATATCTGACCTCCACAACACTGTTACTGGGTATCACGACAACTGGTGTACTTGTGTCATTCGGGACATCTGACTATCCTTCACGACTGCCAAAGGTCTATTTAAGGCAACCAGGACCAACGGAAACAAAACAAGTGCAGAGTGCGCTAGGAAAATCACGTCCCGTCACTATCAAAATGTTGTACTTACCTAATACAGTCACGCGTAATATCGCAGTGACGCTCATAGATAATGTTATCAACTAATTACTTTTATCTGTCAAAACCACAAACTGCAATATTGCCAATGCAGCGGATCAGGAAGCTGACAACTGCGTAGAAAGTAGAACTGATGAGAAAGAAAGAAGAATATTTTTTTTATGACTCGCACGCGCAGAAAATACAGACAAGAGAAAAAAATGCCAGCCAAGTACGAGTCGGACTCGCTCACGAAGGGTTCCGTACGATTGTCGCAAAAAACGGCAAAAAAATCACGTTTGTTGTATGAGTGCCTATATTTATTTTATTCTGTTTTTAGTATTTGTTGTTATAGCGGCAACAGAAATACATCATCTGTGAAAATTTCAACGGTCTAGCTATCACGGTTCATGGGATACAGCCTGGTGAAAGACAGACAGACGGACCGTGGTGTCTTAGTAATAGGATCCCGTTTTTACCCTTTTGGTACGGAACCCTAAAAATAACGCAACGCTGGTATAAAGACATCATGTTTCTAGTGTGAGAGAGAGACGGAGTTACATAGAAAGAATAGCACCATCCCTTTTTACCCGACTGCCTAAGGAGGGTAATATGTTTATCAGACTATGTATGTATGTTTGTTCCTATGTGGCGTTCTAGAGACCAAACGCGTTGGCCGATTTTGATGATTATTACGTCAATCGATTCGTCTTAACCCTGCGAGTGTCACAGGCTACATTAAAAATGGAAAATAAAAAATGGTGGATTTTGGGCGCCATAATTATTGTGGGGCACCAATTTTTTAATTTCCAAAACCCATCGTTTGGGATATCAAAATAATGTGTTTTAAGAGGTGATAAAAAAAAAAAATATAACACTTATATGTTTAAATGTACCTAATAAAAAAATAATAATTACATGTTATTAATAAAAAAGTCGGGTCGTCAGTCGGGTTTTTTTGTTTTTTTTTTAATTTACTATTTTTTCATAAAGGAATCATGATGGCATTAAGAGATCGTAAGAGAGCCGTCACCTTCTTCACCACCCAAAAAACAACAAAAATAAACGAATGGATAACCATGTTTTAGGTTTATCTTTTAAACAGGGCACTCGCGTTTATCTCAGTAAATATCTTGCACTAGTTTCTAATCTGAGATATTTGCATCCTCAACTCAACTGAATCAATATCTTACGAGAAAAGATCATGCCTTGGCGAAGATTACCAGCCGAGCGAGCACGGCCTACTGTGACAGGCTTTAGTCACATTTTTATCAGAGTTTGGGAGCAAAACCGTGATAAAATGCGTGACTCAATCATATCACAGAGGCCGTGCTCGCCCGGCAGGTCGGCAATGATGGTAGGGGATGTATACTGGACTTACAAAACACTTTTTTTTTTTATTATCGGTAGGCTCGCGTTTGACCCCTATCTCACCTGATGGTAAGCGATGATGTGGTCGACGGTGAAGCGCGGTTGTCTAGAAGTAACCTATTCGCTCTTGACTTAACGATCCCAAGAATGTAGCTACCAGGAATCAAAGATTCCGGCAGGGAATTCCACTCCTTAGCTGTGCGCACAATGAAAGTATTAGCAAAACGCTTTGTGCTTATGAGAGGGATGTCCACCATGAACCGATGGCGCATGGTCGTACGTCTTGTAGTCCGATGATGTAAAGGGCTAAGGCGGAATCAAATTGTGCAGTACCGTCGCACACTCCCCGAAATGTAACCGATAAAAAACGTCGATGTTCGAGGCTCTGGCGCTTTGACGCGGCCAGTGCATCGTTGCCAATAAGCCTCTTGGCCCGTCTGTCAATCGACTCAAGTGCATCAAGCTGATTCCTGGTTTGATAGTCTCGCTGCCTGTCGGCGCTGTCGCTCGGCTCAGCGCTGACGGCCACCAGATTCAACCAATGACGAGCTCGCGGCGACCTACAGCGCCGACGGGCAGCGTGACTCTAAAACCAGCCTAAGACAGCGCAGCGTTTAAGTAATGTAAACACAGCGTTTGAGCTACGTCAACGCGAATAAGCACACTCACTTCATAATACATTTTCCAACCCGAAATGGGTTTGCCCTAGGGCATACCTGCGAGCTACTTCCTCCCAAATGCGAAAGGATGCATGGATGTTTGTTTCTCAATCACGCCAGAACGGCTAAACGGATCTGGATGAAATTGGCACAGAGATAGATTATAGTCTGGAACAACAAATAGGCTACTTTTAACCTGATAAACAAACGCGGGCGAAGCCGCGTGCAGAAGCTAGTGTCTAATAAATGCGACCGACAGAACAGACTGACCTATAGGTACCTAGTAGCGTTCGATGGACATAGCCCTGGGAAAAGCCCGTCTAGTGTATTCCTCGCTTTAAGGCTTCCATCAAACAGACGCGCTTCAATAAAAACCGGGCAAGTGCGAGTCACACTCGCGCACGAAGGGTTTCGTACCATAATCGAAAGAATCAGCAAAAAAAACTTTTTTGCAAAAAAATACTACCGACTTCCAAATACAAAACTACAAAGTGAAAAATAACTTTATTTTTTGAAGTCGGTGCCTTACGTAGGTACCATTTTTTTGCGTTATGGACACCGACTTCAAAAAATAAAGTTATTTTTCACTTTGTAGTTTTGTATTTGGAAGTCGGTAGTATTTTTTTGCAAAAAAGTTTTTTTATTTTTCACTTTTTAGTTGTACCTACCTAATAGGCAAGTTAGTAAGGTAACTATAACGCGAAAATTGATTTCATGAAACTTGAACTTAACCGGTGAAATGAGAGATCTGCGTACCCCTTAAGAGCCTACTGGCGTGATGTTATGTTATGAAATGGTATAAACAATAAACAGACATGCAATTGCAGCAATCCCGAGAGATTTGCCGTTGTTTATTGAAGAGTTCTGTTGTATACCTCCAAAGCTCTTTATCAGATCTCCACCAAAAAAAAATGGGACCAATTTCGGAACATACGTTTTCAAACAAAAAAAGAATTTTCAAAATCGGTCCACAATTGACGGAGATATCGGTGAACATACACAAAAAATCGTAAAATCTAATCGTAAAATTATGTAAGTCTTCGGCATTCAATCAATGATAATTATGATAACGAAGTGAATTTTAAATAATCTAAGTAATTGAATAAACATTAGTTTATTTATCTATTTTTAGCTTAACTGGGTACTTATGACATATACATTCACCATCCCGTAAACATTGTATTGAAAAAAGAACTGGCCAAGTTCGAGTCAGACTCGCGCACGAAGGGTTCCGTACCGTTATCGCAATAAACGTCAAAAAAAAAACCCGTTTGTTGTATTGATGCCCTTTTATTCTGTTTTTAGTATTTGTTGTTATAGCGGCAACAGAAATACACCATCTGTGAAAATTTCAACTGTCCAGCTATCACGGTTCATGCGATACAGCCTGGTGACAGACAGACGAATCGTGGAGTCTTAGTAATAGGGTCCCGTTTTTACCCTTTGGGTATGGAACCCTAAAAACCATACCAACTTTGCTACAACAAAACGCAGCAATTAATATCGAAGTTTTATAACTATTATGGAAAATTAATTATGTATTTAGAAAAGAATCAATTAATTTTATATAATAAATAATGATGCACAACGCTTGGCAGGCAGATGGCATAACAACATAAAATCATTTAATTATGGAAGAGTCCAATACATAATTCAAAACTTTCTTTCATATTGAAACAGGTTTATTTAAGTAGTTTTCTAATTGGAAAGCAATCATCATGTTACATCTACACTTCTACACTAATATTATTAAGAGGAAACATTTGTTTGTAAGTATGTTTGAAATGGATAAACTCAAAAACCACTTAACCGATTTTGAAAATACTTTCACCAGTAGAAAGCTACATTATTCCTGAGTAACATAGCCACACATTATCCCGAAAAAGGATCCTGTGGGGTGCGCCACGGCAGCGAAGCCGCTGGGTAAAGCTAATAAAGCTAAGCTAAAACATAATCAGACAGCTAAAGAGAAAGTTAATATTACTTAATTGATTAACAACTTTAATTCAATCTGCTGAGCCATTTCCAATTTGTTGGTCTTCCAGTTGAACCTGTTCCGGCTGAGTACTAGTGTTTCACAAGGAGCAACTGCTTATCTGGTCTCCACAACCCAGTAACTGGGTAACACCAAACCCCTTGGCAAGACTGGTGTCAGATTTTTTGACTACTAATTACTGTAACAACTGTCAAAGAAGAGACAATAGCAGGCCACACCCTTTATAACAAACATTTATTCAACATAGGCGCCACGGACAGCCCACTTTGCAGGGGCTGTATAAACGCCGAAGAATCAGCCGCCCACGTAATCCTGGAATGCGAGGCCGTGGCATCTCAATGCAAAGTAATCCTCGGAACAGTGAGGTCGCTCCGTGAAGCTCCCAGGAAGCTTCTGTGCTTTTGGACGGAGCTAAGCTGGCTATGTTAGCCAGTACTCCCACGCACAACAGACCAAATGGGAGTCCAAGCGCAGAAAAGGGAGTCCCTACCACTACCAACTGTAAAAGATCTTGAAATGATAGTGGGGACCAATGGCTAAATGTGATTTCCGAGGCACGGATCAACCTCTGCAAGCGCTGCTAACATTGACGGTTAACCTGTGCGGCTGCAATTATTTAGTCAGAATCTCTTCGTAGATCACGTAATTGATTAAAAACTTTAATTATAAAACAATAAAAACTTAATAATACAAAATTAAGTGTGATTAACAGGTGAATTATGGATTTGTACCAAATGAGGATAATATATACAATTCATTTAACACTTGCAATTTTAAAGTATGCTGTATGTTCTAGTTACTTTACACACATTAATATGTAATTAGTTTTGGGTACATTTAACTACAACTAGTATACCAACTGACCAACACACAGTGCCTTATTATAAAAATGTCGAAGGTGTTTAGCAATTACTTAGCAGATTCTAAATTCATGCACACTTACAATAAAATCTTGAATCTCAAAAGATTTTAAATTTAAAATATGGAAAATTTGGGCAATGAAAAGATAGAAGGTGACAGTAAGTTTTAAATTAGGTAAGTATTTGTTGAAATACTTAGCTAATTTAAAACTTACTGCCACCCTTTATTTATAAAAATCTCGACAATGTTTAGTGATTGCTTACCTTTTCTTTGCCTAAAATATCACCATAAATAATAATACAACTCTCACTGCAGGGGAAAGGGAAAATTATATATAAATAAATAAAATGTATGAGCATTAACAACATTTTAAAAAAATCCTTCACCTTTTCAGTGATATCCGAGATAAACTTAGAAAGTAGATTGCTTATTTGCCTAGATTAGTGCCTGTAACCTCATGCATGGGTTGGCTCGCCAAAACTAGCTTTACTCACTGTTTTTATTACATTTAGAATTTTCCTATCCAATTCAATAACCATAGTTATCCAATATCCAAAATGAAATAGGGCTTTTACCTATTAATTAAATTTAATAAGGAAAAAAATATTAACAAATTTGTCATTCAATATGTGCATAAGGAAAATATTGGTGTCTACCAAATCAACACACATACAACACAAAACTGCAAGCTAGGGAATGTTTTTCATAATAGGTATAAGGATCAATAACATTTTTGTAGCTAGTGGGTCTAGATGAAATTAAACTAAAGTATTTATGTCATTAATTGCACAGGAGTCTGTAAGTTGTAAACCAAAAGCATAGTATTGTAAGGAGAAGAATTATTAAGAAACATTTGACAGATGATGTTGTATGTAATGGAAAACTAAATATTTGGTTGCAACTTATAATTTTTCAATCACATTTGAGAATGTGGTTTAGCTTCACAGAAAAGTTGACTCAAAGGACAGTATTCAACCCAAACAGAATTGTGAGTGGTCCGTATGTAAACTACCTCATTTTAGGGACCACAAAATCCTTGTACTTGACACTACCAGCCCCTTTGACATTTCAAAATGTCAATAGCAGTTCTTGAGAAACAAACAGAACTGACTGTGCAAAATTCACACTGTATTGTGACACAAAATAATACCTAGTTCTCAGAACACGAGATACCAAAATCTAATTAGAAACCAGTTCTCAATTCTCAGAGCCAAAAATTTTCCTATTCACGACTGCAAAGCAATGTCACGATCCAAAGCGAAATGTGATTCAGAAAGAAATAATCAAAAGTACGAAAACAATAAGAACATTACACAACATAGAATTAGTGAACTATACTTTCACCGGCACTAAAAGATGATTGTTATCTCCGAAATTGTAAATGTGATCACAAAAAAAATTGAGACATCAACTTCAACATTTTTCGTCAATTTTCTAACATAACTTTACGCTTACCTGAGTTAATTACGCGCGAACAGACGTCAGCAATACTATGAAATCACATAAACAGCCTGAATTACGATAAGGCTTTGATAAAAGTAAATATTGTAACAATCTTTGTTCTAAGGTTCCGCGCGTTCGTACACACAATATGGTCACCGCGACACAGTTGCTCATGTGATATTTACAGCTGATGTGTAAAAAATGAACAAACAAACACGCACGCGACACAATTTGAGCAATATCCACTACGAAATCGAATGTTCGATATAATAATGTTATTCGATCGGTTGGCAATCGTCACGAAATTCTTTTGAATTGATTGATTTGGTTGTCAATGGTTGTTTCATTCATATTGGAGTAGTTCGTTCAGGAATGTTATTGAATGAATGGTTGAATGAAAAGTTAAACACGTTTGGTTTATGGTTCAAAAAATTAAAATAGCCATAGGGAGCTACTTATTTATGGCAATGGGCTTATAGAAATAAAATGAAATTACGAAGAAGAACAAACTAACATCTATTTGAAAAAGAAAACTGTGTGTTTACCTACCCGACTACAGCGAAGCCAAAAGAAGGGTTATAATTTTGGTCGTTAATAAGCATAGTAGTCACAGCGGATCTTTGTGTCTCTGAAGTTGGCTCTGTAGGTACACCATACAATACTGTATAGAGTAAGCCAGATAGGACGATGCGACAAACGTGTGAAACGAGTGAAAGAGACAGTTATACAATGCTATCTTCAAATTCAACATTGACACAAAAATAGCTACTGTGCAGGGTCTTGCAGTTGCAGCCAATTTAGAGACACAAAGATCCGCTGTGAGTATTCTATGTATGTCTATCAATTCCATCATAACTTATAAACTTCTAGACGACTGGACCGGTCAATATCCAGCAGTGGACGTCTTAATTGATGACTAGCATTTCAAACTTGTTAAACTATAAAAAAACGTACCTAGTTTTTATTTTTTTACACCCTAAATCTTTTTCTAAAATGAAAGTAGTTACTCCTAATATCAGCTATCTGCCAGTGAACGTCCCGTTAAAATTGGTCCACGCGTTTCTGAGATTAGCCGGAACAAACAGACCTATTTTTGTTTTTCTACCCTAAAAACATATTTACAAAAAAACACTTACAAAGTGAAAAATAACCCCAGTTTATGTTTTCGTTTGTTTAAATTATTTTTTTGTAAAAATGGTTTTAGGTTTAATTGTACACATCTGCGTACCCCTTTAGAGCGTACTGGCGTGATGTTATGATACGAAATGGTATAAACAGACATGCGATTGCAGCAATCTCGAGAGATTTACCGTAATTTATTGAAGAGTTCTGTTGTATATCTCCGACGTTCTTCATCAGAATTTTCTAATTTCCATTATTCGAATTTAAATGAGACCATTTCGGCTCTTTCGAACAAAAGAAGAATTTTGGAAATCCGTGTAATATGACGAACATATATAAAAAAAAACTGTTATTTTAACATTACAAACAGATACTTTTTAACCCCCGACGGAAAAAGAGGGGTGTTATAAGTTTGAGGTGTGTTGCTGTGTATCTGTGTGTCTGTCTGTGGCATCATAGCGCCTCAACGGATGAACCGATTTTGATTTAATTTGTTTTGTTTGAAAGGTAATTTTGTCGAGATGTGTGATGTTCTTAGCTATGTTTGAATAAAATCGGTTCAGCCGTTCAAAAGTTATGGGCTTTTTACTGTTTGAATCGGGATGTTTTCGCAAGATAAATGTGTCGGGGGGTTTTTTAAATTTTGAAATTTTACTTGTTACTTAATTTATTTGTATATTGTATGTATATGTATATGTATATGTCATGAACTCATGACTCATGGTCCAAGTGATTAATCAAGGCACTAATGCCCGCGCAATATGAATCAAGTCAAGTCAAATCGGGCAATGTAATGAATACTGATCTAGACTTCATTAGTTATCACTTTGCCTGGTATTTATGAATATTTCTATGCTATGTTACTGTTGGGAAAATCGATAATTATCGTACATTAGTATGGTTTTTATTTTAAATATTCGGTCAGTAAGAAATATCTACGAAAAAATATTTTCAAGATTATAAGCGGTGGCGCTATTTTCAACAAATTAGTCCAAGAGCGAGCGAAGCTGGCTCGGGAGTTTCGGGCACACCGACAAGGTCAATTCGAAGGGGATTTTGGGACCTGAAGTGAGCGAGCAAAGCGGGCGAAGTTAGAAGTCTGGCACACAGATTACTGATATGTAGCTGTCTGGCAAACGAAAGTAGAGACTGAAAACGCGCGGCAAATTTAAAAAATATCAGCTTAGCAACCCCAAAACTAGTTTGAAACACCTGGAATAACCTAATTTGATACTTTACAATTATTTAATTTACTTCGTCTGAATAAAAATACTATAGTTAGGTACTTTAGGTAGGTAATACTTCAGTTATTATATATCAACGATAAATAGTGATTACGAATTAAAATAAAGTATCAACTTATTAGCGTCATACTAACTTATGAAATCTAACACCACACGTATGCAATCTTGTTATTGTTTGAATTCGACGTCTTTCTCCTGTTGTTTTTAGCTCCCACGTGGTTGCCCTCATGGCGGCGGTAGCATCTCGAGGTCTGTTTTCCAGCAGTTTTAACTGCACTGAAACCCATCCCACCAAGAGCCTGCGGCCCTCCCCGGCTATTTTTTGGGTCGCCGAGACGGGGCAGCTCACCGTAACAACTCGCATCCCTGTGACGTCATGACGTATGATGCCTGCCCTCAGTGCTCGGCAGTGCAACCCCCAGTCCTAGCAACGGCAGCCACCACGTCACAGATTCTTCCAGGTCCAGAATGCGCATGTCAGCTAACATGGTGTCACACACTTCGGGGAGCGGAACCTTCTTGTTTTTTTTTCGGGGCAACCAAAAGGCTTATCACCATCAGAAAGTAGAAGGGGCCCCGTAACCTCTTAAAAGACCGGGAGGGTTAAATGATCAAGATCCGATAATTAGTTTCGGAGAAATGCGTGGACAAACTTACATAGAATAGAATAGAAGAGGGACTCCCTTTTCCGAACTTAGACTCCCATTTGGTCCGTTGTGCGTGGCGTTTCTGGCTAAAGTAACCAGCCTAGCACCGTCCAAAAGCACAGGAGCTTCCTGGGGGCTTCACAGGCTTCACCAAGCGAGCTTCACCGTTCCGAGGATTTCTTCACGTTGGGAAAACCCGGCCTCCCAATCCAGGATGACGTGGGCAGCTGATTCCTCGGCGTTAAAACAGCCCCTGCAAAGTGGGCTGTCTGTGGCGCCTATGTTAAAAAGATGTTTGTTAAGAGGGCTATGACCCGAATTTGTCCCTATGATTATTCTGAGGTTATTTCTACGTAGGTTAAAACGTTTTTGGTTTAATCGCGGGTTTACATTCGGTAAGGCCGTTCTTGACTGTCTACAGTCTGTAGGCCGTGACCATCTGTTGTTATGCAGTTCGGTCGATCTTTGGCGGATCCATTCACGAATTTGTGATAAAGGCAGGGGGAGAAGTGGATACGAGCACTTTCATCTCAGAACCTCTCCTTGCAAGTTCTTCCGCGGCATCATTGCCTAAAGACCCACTATGTCCCTTAATCCACTGTAGAGTGATTCGATTGAATGTCGATATACTCTCCAGGGCAAGGTGGCATTCAAAGATTAGGTTGCTGTTGGTTTGTTTGTTTTGTAGGGCTTTGAGCACTGCCAGACTATCGGATAGGAATCTAATTCCATAGTTATTTTTTTTCGAATTTGTAATAGACTTTTTATTTTTTTCTCATTAATACCAGTGTTTATTTACATATGTACATTAATATTTACAAACTAATATTAAAACTTAAATAAGAATAAAAATATGTACAATTACGGGGCGTCAAAAAATTCGTCCACATCGCTGTCAACAGGAAAAGTGCCCAGAAGGCTGGCAGCATTGCCACGTTGGATGGCAATGCTGATTCTTTGGCCAAAAAAAAGGCCAGCCCTCTGGTCTCGTGAAGAGTCGACCAACCGCTTGGCGATATCCCGAAATATTAGGTGTGCACTCGGACCCCATGACCCTAGTGTTTCAACCCCAAACGGCTCAAACACATAATTACCAATTAAGTTGTTGTATTTGCGCCGTTTGAGGTTTTCAGCACCTGCAGCAGCCGCCCCAGCGCAGCCCACCGTGCTAGGAAGATGGGATGGTGCAAGGGTGTCGACACAAGTTGCATCCTACACCAAAGACCTACCCAACTTCCATGGCATTATGGTCATACCATCTGGTCTCTTCCCATCGACGCGTGCCAGGCCATTAGGTTCTAAGACAGCTGGCCAAGAGCACGACGGATGAGATCATTAATGCTAGCGTGCCGCGCAATCCGACCTGCACTCTTACTACCTACAAGAAAGGCCATGGTGTCCGAGGCAGTCAACTGCTTCACCGCATTGACAGCGATGTGGAGCCCCACAAGGAGCGCCCAAACGCAAGCATGTAGCGAGTCGGAAGGTTGTGTCACCTAGCATAGTGCCTATGTTAGGCGACGGTAGTGCCTGAAGCCAGAGGCCCGACTCCCACTCACCCACAGCCAGCAGGCGGGCACGCTCAGCAGTATTGGTAGACGTATTAATTAGGTTATTCCGTACCAACCTGCAGAGCGGCTCATCCCACTGTCTCTGGGAAAATGGGTTCTCGGGCCGATCCGTATCCGGGCAAGCCACTTTCCAGGCGTCCACTGCGTCCGTCAAGCACGGCACTTCCGAGTCAACCAGGGAAAGAGCTAAAATTTTCCTGGTCAGCTTTTCAGTGCTATGGACAGAAGACAGGAACGCTGGTAAGCTTACACTAGAAATTTTGCGGATATCTAAGTGCTTTACAGCAGTAGCGGCTTGTGTTAGGGTGAAACATTCACAGAAAGATTGAACTGTGTGTGCCTAGCGGTAAGTGAAAGTTAATGTTGAGCTCAAGGGAATGTACGCCAGCACCTGAACCGTTGTCTGTTTTTGAGCCATCTGTGTAAATGCGTACTTCATTGGCTCCAGACTGATCCCTATATTCCTCTACAGTTTGTATGCTATAGTTTTTGTTAAACATAGGTTGGCAGGATTTCAGCGTGTGTGCTGGTGAGATTCTTTGCCCATGTGCCCAGATGCAAAAGCTTGATGGCAGCTAGCGCTGCCTCCTGCTGTATGTGTAGGTCAAGAGGAGTTAACTGTAGGGCTATCTCCATGGCTGCTGACGGGGTGGTCCTTATGCAGCCGGTAATAGCTGAATAGGCCAGTCTCTGGAACCTTTGGAGTCTAGCAATGGTGGTAGACAGCTCCGTCCTTATCCACCAAACCAGTGCGCCATAAGCCAACATTGGCCTGATCACCGCCTTGTATAGCCAGAGCGTGATCTTCGGAGAGAGCCTCCATTTATAACCTCATTTTTGATGTGAAACATCTATAGGCGCACGTGAGACCGATTTCTGGCGTGGCGACGCGTCGCCACGCGCAATCGACTGTGCGTTTCTCTCTCACTCGATCCGGCGTTAAGCCATCTCTTTCGCTCCACTGAGCTCGGATACCTATAATGTATACTCTGTTTATTACAGTACTCATAACCTGTGTTTTTCTGGTAAATAAATCATTTTTCTGTTCTGATAATAAAATGTCTGACCGTGATAATTTAGAGAGTGGAAGTGATCAGCCTCCTGCAAAGAAAGCAAAATCACACTATGACACATTATCAAGTCATCAGTAAGTTAATTATATTTTTATAATTAAAGTATGCATTTATCTGTGCATTTAGCACGCGTATATTTGGTGTGTATTGAGCGCCAGTAAATGTAAAATCTACTCTCTAGGTAGATTAAAATTCACATAAATTTCATTGCATATCATGTTTTTAAATTAATTATTAATTTTAATTTCATTCTTATTGAAATTAATGCATTAAAACAATTGCTTAGAGAATAAATTTATTAAGACTGACAGAACTTTATTTTAAAATCAGCTGATGGCGTGCAGCGCACGAATCTTTTTCTTATTTGTTATTAATTTAAACTTTAAAAAATTAATTAATTTTTCTAATCATAATGGAGTTTATAGTGAAACATTCATTATTTATATTTATAATTTACGATCTTTAGTAGTATATTGAAATAACTAGCTAAGATTCTTGAGTTCACTAATATATTGAAGCCATTTAAAATTTTTTTCTGCATATTTTAATAATTTATTTTATTTTATTGACATTTTTAGTTCCTACCACAATCTGTTCTTTTCTGCATACTACTTTTACGAAATAACGTCGATGTTTCACATCTACCAGGCGTCCCGTGTTTTTTTACATGGTAAAGTGCGATTGTGCTTTTGTTAAGTTTGTAGTCAAGATGCTTGTTCCAGAGCAGTTTACTATCAAGAATCACCTCCCAGTACTTGACCTTGTCTTTAAGAGTTAGTTCTGTGTTGAAGAGTTTAGGGAGTCTATGGTTCCAAGGACTCTTTTGTTAGTAATAATTATTAGTACCGTTTTCGAGGGATAACCGATAGTTCATGCTTAGTGCACCAACCTTCGATTATTTTAAAGGCTCTTCACATATGGTCGCATAAGATGCCCTCAATTTCCCAGAGATTAGAATTGCAACGTCATCTGCGTATCCCACCGAGTACAGGCTGCTAGCGTTGAGTTCTGCAATGAGCTCATTCACAACTAAGTTCCACAGTAGTGGTGACAGCACCCCACCTTGTGGGCAGCCTCTACTCACGATACCGCGTGTGGTGGTGTTCACAGTAAATTTAATACCACAGTGTTTTAACATGTTATTTATCCATTCTATAAGCGTTGGCGCAAAACCGTGTGTGGCGAGTGCCTGCTCGATGCTGGTGAAACTTGTTTGTCACGTTTAGGCTATATCAATGAAAGCGCCAAGAATTGGGATTTTGGTTTTGAGCATTTCCTATTCGTGAGACTATGCAGTGGAGTGCAGATTCGGTTGATTTACCTGCGCAGTATGCGTGTTGATTAGGGTGTAGAGGAAACAGTTCCGAAATTTGATTTCTGATCTTCTTGGCCCCCAGTCTCTCCAGCGTTTACAAGAAGAACGAGGTGAGGCTTATGGGCCTAAAAGTTTTGGGCTGGGTGTAGTCACCCCTACCCGGTTTCGGAATGAAGATGATTTTTACTTCGCGCCAGTTCAAGGGGATTAGCGGTGCGCTAGACAGGTTCGAAAGACCTTGACGAGGTACTCCGCCAGAAAGTCATCGCTCCACCTAAGCAGAGCTGGGAAGATACCGTCTAACCCTGCTACCTTGAAAGGTAAGAAGGTGTTGATTGCCCATGTTAATTTATCTTTGTCGTTAACTTCTGAAGCTAGAGATACTTGTCCACCGTAAAAACCGGCGGGGATGAAGTTTATTCCTTGAGAGAGGCTATGGTGGAGCGTACAGATTTGACCTTAAGTCTTGTTTCCCGTTGGGGTGATGACAATCTGGAATCTGGTCTCTTTTAACGCCACCAAAACACAAGCATGTCTTTTTACCGCAAAAAGGACTCATTTCATCCAAACGCCTACTTTTCGGGGTGCATCTGTTCCTGTGACTGATCGTTTCGAGCTCCTTGGCATGGATTTGACATCCAGTCTCAACTTCGGCGCCTCCATCGAGTACAAAGCCCAAATTACGGCAAAGAAACTGGGCGTCCTAAACAGAGTGAAGCGATACTTTATGCTTGGACAGCTATTAACTCTTTACAAGGCGCAAGTCCGATCCTGCATGGAGTATTGCAGCCAACTCTGGGATGGCTCAGCTAAATATCAGCTTGCCGCACTTGACTCGGTGGAACGCAGAGCTAAGAGACTAATTGGCGACGTCAAACTGGTGGATGCCAAGCTTCACAGCTTCTTCTCATCGCCGTAAGGTTGCCTGCTTGTCGGTCTTCTACAGACTGTATTTTGGCGAGTGTGCTCATGAACTCCACGACCTCATCCCACCGGCCCCCTTCTACCATCGGACATCTAGACGCACTGCAAGTTACCATCCTCACTTAGTTACCATTCCACCAATTCGCACCAAGCGCTTCCAAACATCCTTCATAATGCGCACTGCAAAAGAGTGGAACTCACTACCTGCGTCTGTGTTTCCGAACACATACAACCCGAATCTCTTCAAAGTTAGAGTGAACAGGCTTCTTCTGGGTAAGCTCACACCATCGTCGACTTTTTCTTTGTCACCTCTGACCTAGACTAGAGTCAAGAGAAAACCCATCATAAATAAAAATAAAAAAAGCTACTTCCCAGTCTAAGCTACTCGTGTCCGTTTCCCACTTCACAGGAAGCAATCTGGCTTCCTGGGAAGTGGGTGGTCAGAAGCAGCTCACTGGTTTCCGCGTCGTTTGTGGTGTATGTGTTATCTGTTTTTTTCAGGCATCCTATTGAGTGTTCTGCCTCTTGACCAAGACAGGTTTTGACCCTAATCGCCTGGTTGTTGTTTTCAATGTTCGTGCAAAAACGCATCCAACTCGTTCTACCTCTGAGGCGTATTAGTTTTTAATAGTTTCTACGGATAGAAATGTAGCGGTTCCTCTTAGTTAGTCTTCTGGCGACCGTGTGTTCCTAGCTCTGTTGAACAGCCTTCTCAGCCTGTGATGGTGTCTTTCCAATTCTGGACACCACCAGGACTGCCCAACTCACTGCCTAGGTATGGTGAGGGGGCAAGACTGTTCATAGCTGGATAAAAGGATGGATTTGATGTTGTTTACAAGTTCGTCTTAGTTGGTTACAGGTATTTCAGCCGGTAAAGAGGGTAATTTGCCTAACTCGGCTTTGACAAACCTAAAGAACTTAGACTGGTCTGTGTTTCGAGGGGACCTTCTTGGCTGTGGTTTAGGTAGGTTAAGGTTGATGGTATACCGGATCCATCTGTGGTCTGAGCATGATATCTCGTTGTTGACCTGCCAGTCCTGGATGGAGTTAGCTATGCCTATGGTTGCTATTGTTAGGTCTATTATTGTTTGTGATCTTGCGTTGATGAAGGTAGGTTCTGAGCCTTTGATATGTAATACAACATTATACTTAAGAGTAAAGTCAAGCATTTCCTCACCTCGGTAATTGGTTTTGACATTACCCCAGAGCGTGTGATGCGCTTTGGAGTCTGTCGCGATGATTAGCTCCAGTTTCTCCTTTTCACAATACTCCACCAGTGAGGCGAGCTCAGGCAGAGGCACGTCCTCGTCGCCTGGCAGGTATGCCGAGGCTAGTACGATGTCCGGGAGTTGCTGGTCTGTTCTGGAAAGCCTTGTTGCTGTAAGGTCTCTTGAACAAAATTCGTTAGTAGGCTCGGTACATGTTTCGGAATAAATATGCAAGTTGTAAAAAAAAACATTTTACAAAAAAATTACCGACTTTAAAAGCAAAACACTAAAAAGTGCAAAATAACTTTCGTTTCGGAAGTGGGTGTCGAAAAATGATAAAAACAAGAGGTACCGGTTTTAAGATTTTGTTGCCCTCTTTTTGTTTTAGTACACCATCAGAAAAAATTAACAATATAGTACGGTACCTAAAGGATTGACAAAATATCCATAATAATTCAATTTACACATTCGTGCTGTTTGTCGCTAAGGAGTTCGGTTGTATGCACCATATGTTGAAAACTGCCGGACCGATTTTAATGAAACTTGCACTACGCCCTAAGTTGGAGATACTCAATCCAAAACAAAAAGAATGGTCACGATCCGATAAGTAGTTTCGGCGAAATGCGTGGACAAACATACATACATACAAAGAAACATACAAACATTAAAACATACATATAGTTATGAAATTTGGCACAAGTATTTATTGAAAGCCCACATAGAATAACATTTAAGCGAGATAGCTAGTGTGACGAGTTGTCATCACAACCATTATGTGCAGTTCCAACAATATTACATACATACGTGTCGAATTGATTACGCCCTTCTTTTTTTTTTGAAGTCAGTAACAAGCTAAATGTTTCTAGTGTTGAATGCCAAGAGTAAAAATGTTCTGTGGTTGAATGGGCACAAGTTATGTATTTTTTTTGGAAATCTGCAAGTGAACAATTGACCATAAGGCTCCTGTGATTATGTCTGATACTTTTCAAGATATATTTTTGGTGTTCTCTCAACTATCAACTTTTCTCGATGCTTGCTTATAAACCTTACCCCAATGATATTCAAATAAATAATAATTTAATAATAATAATAATTTGAAAACTAAAAACGAAAACTACGTCATGTTGACGAGAGCTGCCGCTGCAAGACGTGCACGCCCACCATCTCCGGCCTCGTCGCCCAGCTCCGCCTCGCCGCCGCCGGAAACCAGCCCCACCGTGAGTGCTGTGACACCGGCTGTGGCAGTTGCGTCGAGCTCGAGCGACGAGTACTTCTCTCCGCCGACGACACCACCACCTGCGCGTCGACGGGGAGGACGCCGGCCGCCGGACCGCTTAGGACCTCGAGGCTTACCGGTCTCTGATAGGGTCCCAGCACCCGGCGGAAGTGTGCAGCGCATGAGATGGACACAATCCATAAACGAAAATGTCATGCGCGCATACTTTGGGGCTACAGAGGGAGGAAACAACCTGACCGCGTACCGTGTCCGGATGCTCTCTTTGTTTCAGGTGCTTGAGCCAGCCGTCAACGTTTCGGCCCAACGACTTTCGGATCAGGTGCGGGTCATCCAGCGTAATCGTATGTTGGATGATACTGTACTTGATCGCCTCCGAACGGAAATGGGTAACCGTGTCACTGCCCCAACGTCGCAGGCTGTGGTGCTACCACAGTCCAACCACGCTGATGAGGAGAGTAGTGACAGGGTTACAAACGTAAGTACCCAGTGCAATGAGGAATTGAGGAGTGCTTTGGAGTGTGCTATTCGGGAGTATCGCAACATGCCACCCGAACTTAGGCCACGATTACCTCGTTTGCCCATGCATAACAAGAATAGGGCGCTGGTGGCTGTTCTGGATTCGCAGTTGTCAAACTATTTTGATGACTGCGAAGACCTCACTGATACACATTCGATTATGTACTGCGCGGCTGTAGCGGCATGTCGTGTAGCTCATGTCAAATTTGCAGATGACAGAGCTACACGACCGAAACCAGCCGTACCGGCTTGGCAGTGCAGGATCGAGCGTCGTATTGGTGGGGCCAGAGCAGTCATCGGCAAACTAATTTGTTTCAGGGAGGGCAATAGCCGCCCAAGAGTGATGCGCTTTGTGAGACGGGCGTTTTCGGGGACTGATGTCAGCCCCCGGGACTATATATCCCATGTCACAGAGCGCATCGACTTCCTGAAACAAAAAGTGTATGCATGGGCAAACCGTATTCGTAGGTACAGGCGGAGAGTGGAGCGATACACCCAGAATCGCACATTCCAAAGTAATGAAAGGTGGGTTTATCGGGCTTGGGAGCGACCCAACCAAGGTGTGACTGATACGCACCTGCCGGATGATGACGCTATGTCTTCATTCTGGCGCAGCATCTGGTCGGTGCCTGTCAGTCACACCGAAGGTGAATGGACTCGGGAGGTCGAACGAGCGTGTGATCCAATACAAGAAATGGGGGCTATCACGATCAGCCCCCAAGATGTAGCCCGTGCAGTCCGTCCGTTGCCGAACTGGAAATCTCCAGGACCGGACGGACTGCACAACTTTTGGATCAAGTGGCTACAAAGGTCACACGCTCGTTTGGCATCTCAGTACCAGGCAGCCTTAGAGTCTGGTTCGCTACCCAAGTTCCTTACGACAGGTATAACCCACCTGCTCCACAAGTCTGGTAGCACCGCGGAACCCAAAAATTATAGACCAATTACATGTTTACCAACGGTCTATAAGGTTCTTACATCCATTTTGAGAGTAAAAATTAATAAACATGTTGACAATAACTCCATCATGTCGGTCTCTCAGAATGGATGTAGGAACGGGTCCCGCGGTACTAAGGAGCTACTCCTTATTGATATGGCCATTAGCCAACAGGTTCGGCGTTCCCGAAAGGATCTGTCGACATGTTGGATAGATTATAAGAAGGCCTATGACTCGGTGCCGCATACATGGCTCATGAGGGTGCTAGAATTGTATAAAATAGATACAACTCTACGCACCTTCCTGATGTCGTGTATGAGGCAATGGAGCACAGTCCTTCGCTATCCAGGATGTCGAAATATCCAGAGGAATAGCGAACCTGTAAGGATCGAGCGAGGTATATTCCAGGGCGATAGTTTGAGTCCACTTTGGTTTTGCCTAGCCTTGAATCCTCTAAGCATGATGCTGGAGAATTCAGGGCTAGGCTATCGGTTGAAGAGAGGTGGTCAGGTTATATCTCACCTCCTTTACATGGATGACTTGAAGCTTTTTGCCCCCAGCAATCTTCAGCTGATGGAGCTACTAAAGGTAACTGAAACTTTTAGTAGCGCCATCAGGATGGAGTTTGGTGTGGACAAATGTGCGGTCATGCATGTAAAGCGAGGGGAGATTGTGGAATCCGTAGGAATTCAACTTGCGGATTCCATAAACCTGAGATCCCTCTCTCCAAACGAAACCTATAAGTATTTGGGTATGTCGGAAGCGTTAGGTATCAGTACTATAGACATGAAGCAATCGTTGAGGGAACGCTTCTTTGGCCGCCTGAAGAAGGTATTCAATAGCCTTCTTTCGGGCGGAAACAAGGTGCGCGCCTTCAACGGTTGGGTCATGCCGGTGCTGATGTACTCTTTCGGCATACTCAAATGGACTCAAACGGAACTTGACGCCCTGGATAGGCGGGTCCGTACACTGCTGACTGCATATCGAATGCATCACCCACGATCTTCAGTCATGAGATTGTATATCCCGCGGAAGTGTGGAGGCCGAGGCTTTTTAAATGCCAAAAATCTCCACAACCGCGAGATATGCAATCTCAGAGAATATTTTCTAAACACCGACGTGGGTATTCATCGAGATGTAGGTAGTAGCAGTGGACAAGGGACTCACCCCGATCTCCTTGGCGAATGAGAACTGGCGCAAGCCTGTAGTGCTTGACACTAACGACCGCAAAGAGGTATGGCAGAGTAAGGAGCTTCACGGACGCTTTTTCCGGGCCCTACATGGGTCCGAAGTAGATCAATCAGCGTCCGTAGCCTGGCTGCGATTCGGTGACCTCTTTGGGGAAACCGAAGGTTTCGTCTGTGCAATTATGGACGAAGTTATCATGACGAATAACTACCGGAGATTTATTGTAAAGAATGGCACGGTTGACATCTGTCGGGCATGTCACCGTCCGGGTGAATCGATCCGCCACATTATCTCTGGTTGTTCTCGTCTAGCTAACGAAGAGTACTTGCATAGGCACAACCTTGTAGCCAGGATTATCCATCAGCAACTTGCTCTGAAATACACTCTTGTGGCGTCGGAGGTGCCGTACTACAGGTATGTGCCCGACCCAGTTCTCGAGAATGGCAATATCACATTGTACTGGGATCGGTCCATCATCACTGACAGAACTATTATCGCTAATAAGCCTGATATAGTGGTGGTGGACCGAATCGAGAGGCGTGCAATGATTGTTGACATAACTGTCCCGCATGACGGGAACCTCGTGAAAGCCGAGAAAGATAAGCAAATCAAGTATCTTGACTTGGCTCGCGAGGTTGTCGACATGTGGGATGTGGACTCAGCGATCATTGTACCGATAGTCGTGTCAGCCCATGGCTTAATAGCCACGAGCCTCGACCAACACCTTAGGAGGCTCTCGTTAGGCGGCTGGGTCAAGGGCCTGATCCAGAAAGCAGTACTGCTGGACACGGCTCGTATTGTTAGGAGGTTCCTCTCTCTGGAGCCCTGACCGCCGGTAGCTTGGACCCTGTTCCCGATACCGGTGGGCCTCTATTTTTTATATTTTTAAATGTTTTTCTTTTTTGTGTGTTTTGTAAAAATATTTAAAAATGTAATAAATAAGAAAAAAGTTAAATAAAAGACATAATAATTTATTTGAATATCATTGCCTTACCCGCTCTTTGCTCTTCTTATCCTTTCGGCAGTGTTGACTGAAACCTAATAATAGGAAAAGCTATTTACAGTCTCCGAAATTTATCCCGTTTATAAATAAAACAGGAACAAAGTATAACGCTAAATACAATTTGAACGCATTAATTTCCATATTTTTGAATGATTTGACTAAACTTGAACGCATCACTATTCTAAATGTCATAGAAGTGAAGGCGTTCCAGTTCGATTAAAATTCGCATTAAAACATTTTAGTTCATTCTAAGTCTCTCTCTCTCTCTTTCTCTCTCCACCTCTATTCACTATGCTTGAAAAAGATGATAAATAGTTCAAGCTCAACATGTTGTTGTAATGTTGTTACATGCAATGCACTGCCATCGAAAAGAGTTTAGCTCTCTGAAATTGAGAAATTGTTTACGTTGTCATTAAAATAATAAAGTCACACAACACACATTAAAGAAGTAAAACTAACTTCACATATTTATTAGGCTGTTAACGCTACCGTGGCAACTAATAGTAGACAATTCGCAACAGAAATTTAAAATAACCTACAAGAATGGACGACCCAAGTGAAAAACCGAAACCGGAAGATAAAATCGAATTTAAGAAGCCTGTGCTGTTCGGGCGTATTGGAAAATTGCCGAAAAAGGTAAAGAGTGAGCCAGAAAATGCTTCAGAAGAAAAACAAGCATCCAAACCAGTGGAAAAGAGTTCAGAATCGACATCGAAAAGTTCTTTGCCGCCAGCGGTGCTCTTGAAGGAACTATCGACACCTATACCCTACAAAGAGCCGAAATGGTCCGGCATTTGTCCAGAAGGTGAGTGAGTTGGCAGTCACTCCACAGATACATTCTTTGTTTGACAAATTAATCACCTTATTTATAAAGACATTGTTTAGTGATTGCTTACACATTCTGTATTCAAAGGTCTATAGGTAGAGAATTAAAAAAACTGGCCAAGTGCGAGTCGGACTCGCGCACTAAGAGTTCCGTACCATTATCGCAAAAAACTGCAAAAATACCATGTTTTTTGTATGGGAGTCCCACTTAAATATTTATTTTATTCTGTTTTTAGTATTTGTTGTTATAGTGGCCACAGAAATACATCAATAGTGAAAATTTCAACTGTCTAGCTATCACGGTTCATGAGATACAGCCTGGTGACAGACGGACAGACAGATGGATCGTGGAATCTTACTAATAGGGTTCCATTTTTAACCTTTGGTTACGGAACCCTAAAAAAGAATCTTAACAGTTTAGACATTTTTATAAAATGATAAGTTAAAGCCATTTGTACGTTGGTTGGTTAATTTCTGTCAGTGGGTCATACTAACTTTATACAAACAATGCCATTGATCTGACTAAACAGTTGTCAGATTAAACATAAAAAAAAATGAATAGCCTCTGTTCATGAAAATAAAGACACTGAATCAAAAAAAAAGTGGCCTAGTGCAATTCGGAGTTGCTAACTACTACTACATTCACTAAAAGATAACATTACTGAATTTCTTAAATAATGAAAGCAGTAAACATTGCTCAAAGGAAAAGATAATCTACATACAGACTTATGGTTTTCGGACCTTTACTTGTGCTACACTGGCCTTCAAAACTTAGTACCTTAGTTAGGCTTTTGAAATTGCAATTTCTAATAAACTATAGAAGTCAGTATAGTTTTGTAATAAAAACATTTTTTTGTTTTTTCATAACTGGTATTGGCCTCCTCGCACTCTGTTCTAAAACTTCTTAAAGCAACTCTTTATTATTTGTTACCTACATAGGTTTTTGGTTTTTCAGCAAATAAGTTTGGAAGGCCAGTTTATAAGCAATTGTTTCTTGCCAAATTTCAACAGGAAGTACCCTGACTTTTCACTTCATTTTTCAGGTCCTGAATATGCCCTTGAGGTGCTGAAATCAGGCATGATCGTGGATAAGGTGGATTTGACCAACAAATCATACTATGTGTTCGGCAGGCTAGCCAACTGTGACGTTATCATGGCACATCCTACAATATCCAGGTAAGGTTTCAGGCGGTTCGATTACATATATACCTAAATTGCCACATTATACCCATAGGGTTAGGCAGAAACTACAGAACACCACCTGCTACCATCCCTACATACTCCATTTGCTTCATTTATTGTCATTCATTCGTATTATATCGCAGATAATGATCCTGATTTGATTTATTTATCCTAATATTATAAATGCGAAAAGTTACTCTTGTCCGTCTCAAGACATAGGATTGTATTTATCCTGGATATAGTCCTTATGGAGGTGTGTAGACGTTTGTATGGTAAACCAAAATAAGACAATTTACCACAGAGACAAAGTCGCGGGCAGAAGCTCTTTATTAGTACCTATTTTAATAATCACATTATTCTATTGAATTTCACACAATTTCCTACCATTCCAGGCACCACTGCGTGCTCCAATACAAAGCTTTTGCAGAGGAAGGCGAACCAACCTGCGGCTGGTACCTCTTCGACCTGGGCAGCACACACGGCACATTCCTCAATAAGGACCGGCTAAAAGCCAGCCACTACACGCGGGTCAGGGTCGGACATCAGATCAAGTTTGGTAACAGCACTCGGACTTATATTATGTTGGTGAGTTTAGTTTCAGTTCAAGTCATGTGTCTAAAATAATTTTAATTCTTCTTGATGGCTGGAGTATACCTTGCATAATATACTGCAGAGCAGTTTACCTACCAAACAAATGTCAACATTGTATGTCTTGAGATAAGGCAATAATTAATTATCTTAGCCATACACATAAAATATCTCCTTCCATTTTAATGCTCTCTTGGACTACGGGACAATTTTTAATTTTCTGTATAGATTTATTTCAATGCTTTTACGACCTCTGTTTTCCTTACGAAACAATTACAAAGTCGCTAACAAAAAAATCTAAGTGGATCTCAAATGGAATAAAAAAATGCAGTAAAAGGAAACGTGTGCTTCTGTGGCAATACAGAACAAAGCCCACTCTCAAGAACAAAAATGCGTTCAAAGTATATTTACATAGACGTAAGAGAATCGTATCTTTAACACAAAAATCTCAAAATAATTATTTTATCAAAACATCACAAAATAAGTCCTAAGCAGCTTGGACTGTAATTAACAAGAATAAAGCCTACTTTCCTAAAGAACCTATAAGTGAAATAAAAACTGACACAAAGATAATTACGAACCCTATAGAAATAGCAAACTCCTTCAATGAATATTATATTAACCAAGTGTCGAATTCAAATCATAGCATAACACAAGACATCCCCATTCATTCAAAACCAAATGACATTATTAATCAAATTAGGTCTCTTAGAGATACAAATAGTGTAGGTAGTGATGGAATATGCACTAAAGTTATAAAAGCGGTCTCTCAATACATAGCCCCACATCTAAGTTACATAATCAATTTATGTATTCAGAAAGGCATCTTCCCGGATCAGCTCAAAACCTCCATAGTTACTCCATTATACAAAAAACAAGACAAATGTCTCATGAAAAATTATAGACCTATTGCTTTGATACCTATATTTGCGAAAGTATTTAAGAGGGTCATATATGAAGCACTTTATACGTACCTAGAGAAATCAAACATTCTAGTTAATGAACAGAAAGGATTTCGTAAGAACAGAACAATTAACATGGCTATCCATGATTTGATACGCCCTATCCTATCGAATGTTGATAAAAGAAATCCCGTATGTGCTATATATATGGACCTTACGAAGGCTTTTGACTATGTAGACTATAAGATACTTTTAAATAAATTGGAGAAGTATGGTATAAGGGAAAATATTTTGAATATTATTGAGCCTTATTTACACAATAGAAAGCAGATTTTTGAAATAACACGAATATGGAAATACTACTCACACTGGAAATGAACGTAGATTCCGATCCAGTAGTAGCATAATTAAATACGGAGTCTCACAAGTCAGTGTGTTAGGACCTCCACTATTTTTAACATATATAAATGATCTAGCTAGGGAAATAAAGCATCCTATGGTACTATTTGCTGACGACAGCACGGTAGTAATAAAATGTGACGATCCTAATGCATACGAAGCAGAAATAAATTTGACATTAAATAAAATAATTACTTGGCTAAATAATAATAATCTAGTCATAAATCTAGAAAAAACTAAAATAATGCATTTTTATCAAAGAATTCCTAATATAAACGTTGACATTAACTATTTGGGGACTAGAATAGAGTCGGCCACGGTAACCAGATTCCTTGGTGTTATTATAGATAATAACTTGACCTGGAAACCGCAAACGAACGATATTTGTTAAAAAGTTAATAAATTTGCATATGCCCTCTATAAATTGGCTAAAATTGTAAACTTAGAATCTCTTTTAATGGCTTACCATGGCTATGTTGCATCCGCACTGAGATATGGCATAACATATTGGGGCAATTCAGTCAATAAAGAGTATGTTTTCAAAGCCCATAAAAGATGCATCAGAGCTATGTGTGGTTTGCAGAGTACTGACAGTTGTCAACCTCTATTTAAAAGCCTCAAGATCCTCACCTTGCACTCTCTGTATATATACGAAGTAAATGTATTTGTCAAAACAAACAACACTCTATATGAAATAGCTTTTAAAAGTCATTACAGGAAACTTCGTGATACAAATAAGTTAGAGCTTGAAGTACCTTGAGCAGGCACAGCCTTATTGAGTAAAAGCTTTTTCTGTATGGCCCAGAGAATATTTAATAAGTTGCCCTGCTCAATAAATAAAAAGTCTCAATGTAGTCAATTTCAAGCATCAATTACGTGATATATTATTACAGAAATGTTACTATAGTCTCAGTGACTATTTTGATGACAGTTCCTTGACATAATAATATTTGTATACCCATAGCATGCCCCATGCATAAAAATGTATAATGATGACTTTGAAATTCTGTGGACAATATCACTTTTAAACTTTTTCGTTAACAATAACTTATTTGTCATTATAACTATTTATTACTGACATAATCACATTTATAATTAATTATTGACATTACTTGACATATTAAATTACACAAATAATTGATATTGATTACGGAGTTATTATAAATTATCTTACCTAATTGGCAAAAGCCTCACATAAATGTATATTAGTACCCCACATGGCAAAACATATAGAAACTCGTATATATCCTCCCATCCCTCCACCTCCTATTATTGAACATCTTGCACACTGCTGTAACCTACATAAGTTTACAAATAAAGACTGATTGATTGATACGTTATATTAACCGTACCAAGATTGTTATTTGTTTGCTGGTGAAAACCGATTAGCGCATAGATCTTACTCTAATACCTACTGCTGATAAGAAAGACTTTTTTTTATAAAAACCTTTTCCCTCTCCGGGTATATCTCCTGTATTGTGGGTGTGTTTCATCATTTCAGCCGACAGACGTCCACTGCTGGATATAGGCCTCCCCCAGGCATCACATTGACCGATCCCGTGCGTCTCGCATCTATCGGATTCCTTAACCAGGTCATCGGTCCACCTAGTGGGAGGCCTTCAAACGCATCGTCTACCGGTTCGCGGTCGCCATTCGAGAACTCTTCAGCCCCATCGGCCATCCGTTCTGCGAGCAATGTGCCATGCCCATTGCCACTTAAGTTTCACACTTCTTCAAGCTATGTCGGTAACTTTGGTTCTCCTGCGGATATACTAATTTCTGATGCGATCACGCAAGGAAACTCCGAACATAACCCTCTCCAAGATACCGCGCAACTTCCCGTGGCTCCGGTTACAAAAACATTTACAAAAACAGCCACACCCGGAACAACTATTTGTAGGCCATAAAAATATTTGTTCCATGCGGGTATTTAACCCGCGACACGCAAAATAGCACCCAACCCAATAAATGTCATTTCATTTGTTTATAGGGCCCAGATTTCGACTGCGAAGGAGAATCAGAGCTTACAGTAACAGAAATCAAGAGGAGATCACAAGACATGAAGGTGGAGCGCGACAGGATGATCAAAGAAGCCGTGGAACAGAGGGACAGGGATAGAAAGGAAGAAGAGAAGAGACGAGAGGAGCAGGGAATTGATTGGGGGATGGGTGAGTTAACACAGATGTTCTTTGTATTGACCAACTTTAAATAAACATTGTTTTTTAAGGTGTTTTATCTATGTATAACACAGATAATATAATACTAGCATACATATGCCTCATCCCGTACAAAGACACCGTGCCGACGTAACTAGCGTTTTGCATCTGATTAAACTGATTATTTTTCTAAGAACATCGCTAACAATCTATATCCGTTCTACGGATATAGATTGTTAGCAGTGACTTGCAAGTAAAGGGGTTTGAAAATACTTTTTTTTTAATACATCGACGATTTGATTTATAGTAATTTTTTGCAGGTTTTTACAGTATCATTGTACCAAAATGTTTTACAAAACAAATTAAATAAAAATCGTGTGCCTCTGAAATTTAAAACCGCGCCGTCTATTGGAATCAATTTTAAATAATCCATTCAAATAATCTTTGAAATATGAATTAAGAGCCCAATATTACTTAATTTTGTGCTTAGGACAGTTAATTAAACAAGAACATACATTTTTTCATTATCGTCTCTGAAAATCTTAATATTTCACATAACTCAATAACAAATCGAAGCTTATCACGCCATCTAGTGCAATTTATTTGAACCAAATTTTCTTTCTTCGCGTTGGGTGCCGATGGTTATACTTATTCTTTACACACAAGTTCAACTTTGGTTCAGTGGTGTTTATAAATCATTCTTTAATTAAAACATACTATAATTTGCCAGCAGCGTTGACCGCGTATATGTCCAATATAATATTATCGTACCGGAACATATTGATGGGATCAAAGTATCCTATATCCTAATCTAGGTTACCTACTAAGGCCTGCCCATGTGTAGTGATGGTAAATTCCCGAGAATATTCTCCTTGCGAGAACTTTGCTGTTATGTTCTCGAAAAAAATCTTTTGGAAGAGAATTTACGAGAATTTAAAATTAGGATGATTTTATTGTATCGATTTATTTTTAGATTATTAGTTTCGAGTGCAATTGAACGTTTTAAGAAGTTGACGTCAAAATAATCTACTCCACAACTTAAATTCTCAGTAAATTCTCCTGAGCGAGA
Organism: Orthosia cruda; assembly: GCA_964057195.1. Lineage (NCBI taxonomy): Eukaryota > Metazoa > Arthropoda > Insecta > Lepidoptera > Noctuidae > Orthosia > Orthosia cruda. Next base: position 14,688,818 of record OZ059852.1, on the reverse strand, counting down.
ACATTCCCGAGAAAATTCTCATAAATTCTCTTCCAAAAGAATATTCTCGAGAACTTAACAGCAAAGTTCTCGCTAAAAGAACTCGCTCAGCTAAATTGTTAAATTAGGATTTCTCTTAATCTAATACCTTTAAACCAGCACTTCTTGTATATTTGTATGTATATACGAGTATATATATATAATCTGAATCTTGGTAACGGCTCCAACGATTTTTATGAAATTTAGCATGCAGGGGGTGATAAATCGATCTAGGCAGGTTTAGTTTTTAGAAAACGTGGTTTTCTCTTTTTTCACACGAGCAGAGCTCGGTCGCCCAGGTACTTCTTAGTTCCCCCCCGGTGGGTTCCCGCGTTGTCGAGGTGGGGGTCTCAGTAGCCGTGGCTTGGTCTACCACGGTGAAGCCAAGAGGAACCCGAGGAGGGGCCGCTCGTCAGGGCTGTTGCCGATAAAGCCGACGATGTAGCGGCCAACAAGTAGGTTGCGGTGCTGCTTGGTAGCAGAGGTGACATCGCAACTGAGGCGGGCCGCGTCGTCGTATGGAGCATCCCAGGTCCCATACGATATCGTGGCTGAGGGTTGGAGGCTGCGGCGGGAGAGGAATGCCGGTATTATGGTGCGCCGCTCTCCCTACCTTCCGCAGCCTGGACGGGGTCGCCACCGTCCGATGGCGGACACGGTGGGGCCGCAGGGGAGCTCCCTATCTCCTGAGGCCGAAAAGTGGTAGGTGGTGGGGCCACTGACCAGACCCGTCACATGGGGACCAAGGGTGCCATATACGGGGTCGTCTGGCACCCATGCGCTGGTTTGGTCCCGGGGCGGTCACGGCGTACAATGTGTTCTGGTGCGCCGGTGATGGGGGTACACCCCAGAGGAGGGTCCGGTGACGGAAAGCCGCGGCGGGTTCGCGGTGAGTGCTAACGCGTGCCCGTGTTCCCGCCATAAGCGGCATAGGAGGACACCGTGGAGTTTTGGTGGATTTGAGTCCCACATAACAGCGCTATCTCCCCGTGGTAGCGCAGTATGCATGAGCATTTCCCCAAGCTAAAAAAAAGGTACTTCTTAATTATTTATTGTACACTAAGATAATACATTTATAACTTAGTATTTCTGTATTAAAACAAACTTTATGAGTTACAATTAATCAGCTTTTCAAGCAGATTCCTCTTCGAGTTCGATGATCTTCTCGTTGGTCCGGAGTGTACGCGTGATGTATGTTGCCAAGTCCTACCGTAGTCGAGGGTAGACAGACTGCCGGGCACTAGGTGGCATTTTTTCGTTGTGCTTTTCATGGGGGTTTGCCATAATCGATCGAAGATCGCTGTATGGTTGATACATGCAGGTACTTTACGTTCGACACCATACGGTACAATGCAATTCAAGTCAATTTATCTGGACAAAAACGGACCAGTATGGTAGGTGTAACTTCGAGAGGAGAGGTCAACCGTCGAATCCGACTTGGCTGGGCAGCGTTCGGGAAGTTACGTAGTATCTAGACAAGAGTCTAAAGTACCACAGTGTCGCATGACCAATGTGTGTTGCCAGACCATCGGAACTGAAACGTGGTCGCTTACAATGGGCCTCAACAAAAGGCTTAAAGTCACCCAAAGGGCAATAGAGAGACTAAGCTCGAAGTTTCGCGAGAGTTTCAGAGAACTTTAGTTTCGAATATCTGTGCACTTGGGTATACTATGTATATACTTAGATATTTCTGGTTATTCTCTCATTTAGGGCCGATTTCACCAATTATTTTAATCGCGATTAGTTCAACTAAACTCAGATTACGCAAATATAGCGTTCTGATTGGTTGAGACCGATGATAAACTACCAATCAGAATGCTGTATTTGCGTAAACTTAGCCTGAGTTTGAATAAATTTAAAACATTTCGGTACCCCCTAAGGCAAGCAATATTTACATTGCTAAGCCGCGATCATGATTGGAAAGGTCTTCTCTGCCTGCCGAATTTATCTCACCATCTCAATCTTACCTTCCATGTCCACAGGCGAGGATGCTGAAGAGGAACCAGACCTGGCAGAGAACCCTTACGCTGTCACAGCTAACGAGGAGTTGTATCTTGAAGACCCGAAGAAGACCCTACGAGGCTACTTCGAGCGGGAGGGCCACGAGCTCACTTACAACTGTGATGAGAGAGGCGTGGGGCAGTTCATGTGCAGGTTAGGATCGGGTTTATCATGTATTAGCCTGTTTGTCTAATTTTTAGGGTTCCGTACCTCAAAAGGAAAAAACGGAACCCTTATAGGATCACTTTGTTGTCCGTCGATCCGTCTGTCTGTCAAGACCCTTTTTCTCAGGAACGCGGTGACCTGCTGTGAAAATCAAACTTCTAAGCCAACGCAATCAAAAAATTACAACCGTTTATGCCACAAATTTCCGCAAGTTTTCGACACTCCTTTCGATTCCCTTGCGGAATAAAAAACCTACAGGGAACTTCCCGTCAACTCAGAATCTTGAAATTTGGTACGAAGCAACGTCTTATAGCACAGATAAAGGAATAATTGCGAAAACCGTAAAATTTTAGTTACATCATATAATAAAAATATTTTTAATAATTTTAAACTTACTACCTCTTTCCTCATGAACGCGTAGAGGCACGGAACAGGAAAAACAGTGGCAATGCAAAGTAGGCGTGGCACGCGTGTCACAAATAAGCGCTTCCACGCAAGCATGCACCCAAGTTGATTCCAGTCGTATTCTAACATCGCGTCGAGTTGCTAGTCTCGCGACTAATTTATTTTTCTGTAACTATGCGTTTTATTCCATTTTGGAGTGCAAAAATGATAGTAGGAGAAAGAATCTTAAAAATGGAGGTGTTTCGTATCAACGATTTTATTTGTTTTCTAATAAAATCTTAGTAAATTTCAATTTACTAATAATTATAAAAAAACGTCTTTTTAAAATCAACCTTACGGGACTAAAATAATGTTTATTTTGGATTGGATGTTTTCACTATTTCGTTCTCGAAAGTTCTTCGCTACTCAATTAGGGATGTAGTCGGGTCGGGTATATTTTTTTATAGATAGATATCGATAAAATAAAATAGGAACCTATATTTTCTTTTATATTAGGTGGATTAAATATTTCCATAAAAATTGAAGTATGCTGTATTGCATGCATAATAATTATTACGATAATTGTTTGTGCCGCAATTTCTTGAAATCACTAAATGAAAAATCCTTCTGCTTTTAGATTTCCCAAAGACGCTAGTGTCAAAGATAAATTGATAGATGCAACGGGTAAAGTTAATTGGATGCCATCCAAATCAAGCACGATATGCTCTGAACATGTTTAGAATTTGATTATAAAACCGTTTTTGAGTTTTAGCGAGACTAACGAACAGTTATAGATTTTTATACATATATTTTGTTTAAATAATACTACGCCATTCATCCTACAGTTTTACTGAACTCCAAACAAGATTTATTTTTATGAATTAAGAAATCGGGTATCTATCGATATCGATGATGTAATTAAAAATTTAATGTTACTTCCATGGTCGAGTAGCAGTAGATATCGACTTATGACACGAATGTCAAACTTACATCAAACGCAATAAAGTTTATAATTGCAACCGCTGAGAATACCGCCATCTATGGTCGGGTAGCGGCATTTACTTGGCAATCGAATCTTTTTTTTTTTAATTTTTTTTAATTTTTTTTTTTTCCTGGGTGGAAAGTCCTCGATGGATATCCAACGCCCTGGGGGGGGCGGAGGGGTCTGTCAGACTCCTACTGACTAAAAACCACCCCGGTGTTCCATCTCACACCTACGCTGGGGGTCCCTGGAACAATTATACTTCCGCAACCCCCCCCCAGCTAGTGCCGGCCCGCGTCTTCGGGCCTCGATCTCGGGTTGGGGGGGAGTGAGGTGTTGGACTCCCCCCGCGACGTCTAAGAGGGGCGCGCGTGGAACACTACGCGCCGCCACCTCGGGTCCTGATGTGTGGGGAGCGACGGACGTCCCCGAGTCCGTCGCTCCTGGACCCTTTTAGGGGGGTTGGAAGAGGGCGTTGTCCGCCCTCCGCCGACGCCCGGGGCGTCTGCTGCGGATCGGGTGAGCGGATGATATCTCCCTCTCTCTCTCCGCAGCCTCCTTCTGCGAGACGACTGTTTCGCAGAAGGATACCACCGCATCCCAGGACTCTTCGCTGCCGACCATAGATTCGACTACGGCCGGCAGCGACAGGTCACTGCCTACTTCTGAGATGAGGGCGTGGCTCCTCCCAAGCGGCACACTCTGCCAGCGTGTGCCACGCCGTGTCCTCCCGGCAGTCGACGCAGTGGTGACACCGGGCGTCCGGCTCCCTGTTTATGCGACACAGGTACTTCCCGAAGCAACCATGCCCCGAGAGCACCTGCGTCACCCGAAACGACAGAGAGCCGTGCCTCCTCCCGAGCCAGCGCTCGAGCACTGGCGTGAAAGCCTGTTCCGCCATTCCACCACCAGGACCTCGCGAAGCTGAGACTGACGCAACTCCATATGTCGCTGCATCAGCCCTTCGCCCCGCGCCCGCGCTTCCTCGCGCCACCGATACAGTGACGCGAGTACCTTCGCCTCCAGGTCCCAGGGCGGGGATACGGCCAGTGCACAAGCCGCCTCGTAGGCAAAATAAATCTTATTTAAAAAGTGTGAAGATTTCTTTCCAGATGTAGGATATGTGACTTATGCATGTTTTGACTAAAATTAAAACGACAAATCAAACGATCGGCTTATTTGAAGTGCATTATATGATTATCAGTTTATTTGTGTGAGTTTGGCGACACCGGTTCCCATAGTAATTTTGCTGCATTGCCCTGCCACTGTTTTTTCTGTTCCGTGCGTAGAGGTATTAAATTGAAATTCATATCAAATACTCAGGTCTATAATATCTTTAAGCTGAGGTTTGTACGGAACCCTCGGTGCGCGAGTCCTACTCGCACTTGGCCGTTTTTTTTTCTATACTCGGACCTAACTAAACTAATATAATAAATACTTTTTAATATAAATTGAGAAAAGTTGGTACCCCAGATGTTTCTGAAAACGGGGGCTCTTGGATCTTAGACTACTAGATTTAGATCTATCTGTCAAAAAAAACAGTAATCCGTTGGACAGAATATACACACAACAAACGAAACAAAATTTGTGATATATCACTTGTGACAGGCCGCTCCCAATAATAACGCTTTGGGCCATAAACATTGTTAATGCAAGATGTAACCGCGACATACATGACTTTTGACGCGCTTATAGCGATTTTGATGTGATTTGTAACGCGGGGTGGGTCAAAGACCGCTTTTGTCAAGCTAAAACGCAAACAGTATAAGACTTTAATTCACAATTGTTTGTCCAGGGTGGAGTTACCAATAGACGACGCGCGGGGCAACCCCGTCATAGCAGAAGTGATCCACAGAGGGAAGAAGAAGGAAGCCGTCATCGCGTGCGCACTAGAGGCCTGCAGGATACTGGACAGGGCGGGGCTGTTGAGGCAGTCCCGACATGGTGAGTGCTAATATACCTAGCGCTGTAGCCCCGTCATAGCAGAAGTGATCCACAGAGGGAAGAAGAAGGAAGCCGTCATCGCGTGCGCACTAGAGGCCTGCAGGGTACTGGACAGGGCGGGGCTGTTGAGGCAGTCCCGACATGGTGAGTACTAATACACCTAGCGCTGTAGCCCCGTCATCGCAGAAGTACACAGAGGGAAGAAGAAGGAAGCCGACATCGCGTGAGCGCTAGAAGCCTACTGTATTGGCAATTGGCAAAAAAAAAACCATATAAAGTTGTCGTCCGCTGACTATTTGTATGGGAAATACTACTTATTTTTACGATTTGTAAAAAAAAATATATTTAAAGAAAAATAAAAATAAAATATGATCTCAACTTTCTGTCAAACCCTTTATATTAGAGTTTGGTTGGCAACTCAGACCACATCCTCCTTTATATAAGAGTTTGGTTGGCAACTCTGACCGCATCCTCCGTACTATTCTAGAGTCACGTCGACGGAAAGAGCGCGACTGGTCCGCGGACGACTTTTACGACTCCGACGACGACACGTTCCTGGACCGCACGGGCAGCGTGGAGCGCAAGCGCAAGATGCGCATGCAGAAACTGGGCGCCGCCGAGAGGGACAGCGACAAGCCCAGGACTTATGACGACTTGGTAAGATCGTAGCGCCATGCCACTAAATATGAATGACCTGACGTCACACTAAATCCTGCAGCGCGCAAGCAAAGTTTTCGGCGCGATTTTAACACATACAATAGTCTGAAATCAACCGTCGCCGTCGGGCAGTTGCCCGGACCAGAGACAACACCTGTCTGGTCGGAGGATCCTCCCATTTCAATAGAGGTCTCCGGGGCTTTACAGCCTGTTCCGCATACCTCCAAAATGTAGATTGACGTTTTAAACAATGCACCTGCCATGCTGTCTCTTCACCGTTGGTTGACTGGTAGAGAATGCCTAAGACATTGTACTTTTGTGCATTAAGTTTTAAACAAATAAATAGATACAAAAGAACTCTACCAAAAGGAGAGTTATCGTTTTAACTGGCTATGTAGTATCAGCCAATCTGCCAGTATTTTACATGGAGCCTATCTGACCTCTACAACCCAGTAAAGCGTAACACGGTATTTTGGCAGGAATGGTGTCAGATTTCAGTCTTTTCACTATCCGTAACTGTGAATGATCTTCAAATGACAGCCGGCACCAACGGCTTAAAGTGCTTGCCGAGGCACGGAAAAATCTCGTTATTTAAAGATGGGCACCCATCCACGGCCCGTCCTCGTCAAGCGTTGCTTAACCTTGAAGATCGACACGTGCGGCTGTTATTATTTACTGTAGGCTATGTAGTATGTATTTATATATTTCTAGCTATTGCCAGCGGAATCGCCCGCGTGCATGTCTGGAATAATCCCACGGTAACATACTACACGGGGTAAAGTAGCCTATGTGCTTTTCCAGTCTATAAACTATCTCTATTTCAAATTTCATCCAGATCCGTCCAACCGTTCTGGCTTGAATGGTTAACAAGCGTCCATCCATCCAAACTTTCGCATTTATAATATTAGTACAGATATAAGTAAGATTTATCTTGTATGTTACAGCTAAAAGAGATAACAGAAATCGAGGCCAAAATATCGAGTGAAGAGCTCTCGCTAGAGAAGTTGCGATCCTGTGCAGCCAAGAGCCAGCAGAGCAGCGAGGATGTAGACGAGCTGGACCAGTACATGAGCAGCCTCGGGAACCAGGGACAGAGCATGGCGCAGAAGGCTGAGATCTCCAAGACCAAGGTAACAATTTATTTTTTGTTATTGATAGGCTTGCGTTTGACCACTATCTCACCTGATGGTAAGCGATGATGTGGTTGACATTGTAGCAGATTTGTTTAGAAGCAAAAATAACAGTCTTGACTTAAAAACCCCCAGGTAAAGCCCCAGTAGGGGCCGAGTCACCCACGTCTGTAGGAGTATAGTACCCCATTTGATTCTCTACACGTGGTCCCTGGGTGGTGCTTATTAGGTGACACTAACTGGTAGTAGGCTTAGGCCGAAGGCTTGCGACCACCCACTGGGCAAAGACGTACCGCCAAGCGGCCTAGCGGCCGGTTTCCTCGGCCTCCATACATGCCCTGCACAGAGGACTGTCATTTTTTATCTTCATAAATTTTAGCCTATGTGTTATTCTGATATATAAGCTATATTACTGTAAAGCTTCATCAGAGTTCTGTAGTTTTTGCGTGAAAGAGTGACAAACATCCATCCTGACAAAGTTTGGATGGATGGAAATTTGTTGCTCAACATCGCCACAATGGCTCAACGGATCATGAAGAATCTTTACTGTAATATACTTTGTAGTCACAGAGATAGATTATAATCTGGAATAGCACATAGGTTAGGTTTAATCCCGATAAACTAGGCATAATAATTCCTTGAGATAACAAAACACTTTACGCGGGCAAAGCCGCGGGGAAGCTAGTATTAGGAATATTTAATTAAAATGTATTATTATTTTGAACAGATGAGCATTCAGAAACTGAAGATGGAGCTATCGAAGACTCAGCGCCTGGCCGAGCTAGCGCGACCGGCGCACCTCCCGCCGCTACTCAAGAAGGACGACAAGCTGCAAATCAAACAGACCAACTCCGTCGTGTATGGGAAGAGGTAGCTATCACACATAACATATTATCAATATTTATTTCTCTTCCACAAAGGTGTCTTACAAATTATTACATAAAAGTGCAACATTATTTGATAAATCCTTTGTATGACTGGTATCTGCACTAGGAAATCCTGTCACACAGATTACCAGGCCCTCCTCACAAAACTTCGATTATTAATCAATTTATTTACTAACCTTTGGTAAAGGACAAGAAAAAGGAAGAAATACAGTAACTAAAATGCTTATAAGAAAACAATTATTATTAAAATTATGATTAAATTATTACAAAGAAATATTATTAAATTATTATTACACAATCACTATTATTACAAGCTGTATATTCCTTACTTTCGTTTGTGTCCGGCAACTAGTTATCCAATGTTTAAGCACTTCCTGGCATACGATTAGACTTAAATTGTGGCGTACTTATGCAACTTTGGAAACATTAAATTAATATGGTGTTAAATACAGGTCTTCGGGTCCCAAGCCAGGAAATAAACACCGGGGCCCATAGCGGCTTTGGGACACCTGGACCCTGTCTGAACCTGTATCCCACGAAACTGCCGTAACGCAGCAGTGGAAAGCTAGGGGGTTCGTTCCTTATTGGGAGATATACTGGTTCCTACTACGGGTGTAAGATGTCACAAGGGTTGGCCGGTACTATTCTATTCACTTACCTGGGATTACTGCGGTAGGCTTACCTGGGGGTCGATCAATATCGTGCCGTGCCGGGAGATTAGGGATAGGAGAATATATATAATATTAGGACAATAAGGGATAGACTGACGGCTGTCTGGACCGAAGGCTCCGGCGTCCACCAGGCAAAACACGTTTCACGCAAAAGCACTTCCATGTGCGTGAAATATATTCAAAACCGACTTCGCGGGCGCCCCACAACGCCGATTGCGAAAGGCAGGCGCTATTAACAATTACAATGGGCGAAACACATCTCGATTAGATATGTTACCACAAAAACCCGAATTTCATGGTTGCTCGCTACAAATTTTCGTTTTCGACTCTTGTCAAATGTCAGCTGTCAATCAAAAGCTGTCAAATCGTTGACAGCCCACTGACATGGTGTTGGAATTAAATATCAAATAGTAAACGAAACGTTTGGTTCCAAACATATGGTATGGAACTGGTCTTATGATGGTGCTGGAAGGTGGCCATAGCAACACCTCAACCAGACAAGATAGCACTGCGGGCTCATTGGTTGTGTTTGACAAGAGATATTAAATGTGGTAGATGATAGATTAGATTAAGACGGGCTGGTGTCCGCAACTCCACGTCTAAGCGCGTATTTTGCGTACAAAAAATGTTGTATCTCTTAGTTCAAAAAGCTTGTTTTAAATTATATTTTTTAACGTAAAACTTATTTTTCAGAATAAGATTAAAAGAAGACGCAGAGAAAAGAACGAAAATACGGAAAGAAGTCAAACAAGAAGAGACAGAGTTTGTCGAGGAAATGGATTCAGACGACGATTCAACATCTACTGACACAAAGAAAGAATCCAGTCCGAAAGAAGTAAACAGAGAAGCAGAGAAGAGTCAAGAAGATGGCGGAAGAGAGACAGAGGAACCTGAAGTAAAGAAGATGTATGGCCCCATGCGACCGCCTGAAAACTATGTGATGCCTGAGGATTACTTTAATCAAGAGAGTGATAGAGATTTACCTGAAATTATGGAAAAAGAGTAGATTGGTAGTTTTTTAAGTTAAAATATAATTGTTAAAAAAAAATCTTTTATTCTTTTTATGCCTAGTCTTATACCTTTGCCCGACTATTTTGGGTTAAGATGAGAGCATTTTCACGAGTATTACAATGTAATGTAACGTTCTTACGAATGGAGCAAAACAGACAAATGCTCAGTTTCCTGAAGCATTTCCATATAATGTAACGTTATTGCAATTGTTCGACGTATTTTTCACGGCGAATGAGCAACATTTAACAACAACAACAACAACCTGTAACATTTTCTTTGTACCTTGTGTTCATTATTGACCTCACTCCACGTCACCCGCGGTCGTGCCTATGCTCGATACAATGGTAAACCAAAACGCTCGTTGATTATCAGATCCAGACCTGATGATGACCATAAGACCACCTGGGAAGTATATATACCCTTTGAAGCAAAATATGAATTTTCCAATCGGTACATACATTAAAAAAAAATCCGACGAATTGAGAACCTCCTCCTTTTTTTTAAGTCGGTTAAACATGCTGGGGGCAAGAAAAACAGCATACATTTTTTTTATTTCAATTGTTTAATGAACAATTGAAATAAAAAAATTGTATGTTAAAAAAAAAAAAATTGTTTATAATATTTGAAGAGTTCCCTCGATTTCTCCACGATCCCATCATCTGATGACCATGGGACCATTTGAAACAAAATCAATCAATGATCAATGGATGGATGATTTTGTTTAATGGGATCAATGTGATCTCTTAACAAAAACGATTTTTCCAAATCGGTCCAAGCCTCATTGAGTAATTGGGTAACAACGTGTAGGCCTTCTAGATTTCTGTTAACATTTGTTAACTTTTTATCTCGTTTTACTTTCTTTTTAACCGACTTCGCAAAAAAGGAGGAGGTTTTCAATTCGACTGTATTTTTTAAATTTTTTTTTGTGTGTTACCTCAGAACTTGTTACTGGGTGAACCGATATTGATTATTCTTTTTTTATTAGAAAGCTGATGCTTGTCATGTGGTCCCATTTAAATTTGATCAAGATCTGATGAAGATATTCGGAAATATCTAACTCTATCGAATCTACCTACTCTTCAATAAATGACGGCAAATCACTAGGGATAGCTGCTACCGGATGTCTGTTTATGTTTTGCATCATTTCATAACATAACATCATACTAGCACGCTCTATAAGGGTACGTAGGTTTGAACAGTTCACCCTGGTATACTCTAATTCCACCGTTTTTGTTTCATGTTTCTGGGTTAATCTATTCTGGCTTCACTTTGGAGAATTGGTCCGTTATGTACCCACAGCTAAAAACTGAAAAATAAATAAACTTTTTAACAAAAAAATACAACCGACTTCCAAATAAAAACACTACAAAGTGAAAAATAACTTCAATTTCGGAAGTCGGTATCAAAAAACGAAGATCCCAAAACAGGAACACCGACTTCCGAAATTGAAGTTATTTTTCACTTTGTAGTATTTTTATTTTGAAGTCGGTTGTATTTTTTTGTTAAAAAAAATATTTTGTTTATATAATATATAATCTTTTTTTTAGTTTCTTACGACTTATCGTCGGGCCTACTTGTACCCCAATATCTAGCTACTAATGCTGTAAATATGGAACTATTGTAAAACCAAACCAGTTTTTAAAAGAGTATCCGCGGAGTTTCTTGCCGGTTCTTCTCCAGAGGAAACGAACAACCCGAACCTTTTGTCGACGTTTTATAAGTGCCCATGTGAAATAAAAAAAAATGGTTGTGATTAATATTTTATTAAATATTATTATTTTAAACAAACATAAAAAAAATGTTATCGGTTAACAAAACATCGAACGTCATATTCGAAGTGTTGTTCAAGTAAATTTAAAAACAGCGATTGCTCGATGTTCTGATACAAGTAAATGCTCTATAGTGAAGTCTAGTGTATCTGTCTAACCGGATGCAGTTGAATTCGAGTATTTTACATGGAGCGGCAACCTATCTGATCAAAACCTGGTTACTTACAGCGAATAGGTGAAAATGACGACTACCCCGTGGCCCGTAGTGATCGAGCGGTACTGCTGAGCATGCGATCCTGGGTTCGATTCCCAGTTCTCGCTGAGTGTTATTGGGTCTAGATTTGTGATAATGACAATCGGCTCGCCTGGAGGTGGATCACTGTGTTGCACAATTTCTCACAGGACATGGTAACTTTCTGATGAGGCCCATTGTAAGCGACCACGTCTCAGAGCCATAGGTCATCACTGGCAACACACACTGGTCATAGACTTTCGTCTTGAGACACTGTGGTAAGTTAGACGAGAAGATACCGCGCAACTGCCCGAACGCTGCCCAGCCGAGTCGGATTCGACGGTTGACCTCTTTCTCGAAGTTGGCCCTACCCAACTGGATCGTTTGTCCCAGGTAGACATAGTCGCCCACAACTTCGAGTGTATAGTCTCCGACCTTAATAGGAGTGGGTGTAACATGGGTATTCATCATCACTTTGGTTTTGTCCATGTTCATCCTAAGACCCACTCTTTCGGAACCTCTACTGTCTCTAGGTCATCGAGCATTATATTGAGGTCCTCCATGGTCTCAGCCATAACCACTATATCGTCGGCAAACCGAAGGTGAGTGATGTACTCGCCATTGACGTTGATGCCTAGCCCTCTCCAGTCCAGAACCTTGAAGACGTCCTCCAGTGCAGCGGTGAACAGCTTCGGAGATATGACGTCTCCCTGTCTCACACCTCGCTGCAAATGTACGGGTTCCGAGGTCTGATCCTGAAGTCGAACTGACATGGTGGCGTTTTTGTATAAACACTTCAACACCTCGATGTACCGGTAGTCAAGGGCGGATTTAGGGGGGGGGGCACGGGGGCACGTGCCCCCCCCAGACGGTATTTTGTATACTGTGGCGATTCCAGTAGTAGTAGTAGGGACTCCCTTTTCCGCACTAAGGCTCCCATTCGGTCCGTTGTGCGTGGGGGTACTGGCTAACATAGCCAGCCTAGCTCCGTCCAAAAGCACAGAAGCTTCCTGCGAACTTCAAATGCTTCATGGAGCGACCTCACTGTTCCGAGGATTTCTTAGCGTTGAGATGCGACCTCCTCGCATTCCAGGATTACGTGGGTGGCTGATTCTTCGGCGTTAAATTAAAACAGCCCCTGCAAAGTGGGCTGTCCATGGCACATATGTTGAATAAATGTTTGTTAAGAAGGGTGTGGCCCGTTATTCTCCCTATAATTATTTTGGGGTTATTTCTACTCAGGCTGAGGAGTTTTTTTGTAAGACGCGGGTGTACGTTTGGCAAACCCATTTTTGACTGTCTACAGTCTGTTGCCCGTGACCATCTGTTATTGTGTAGTTCTGTTGATCTTTGACGAATCCAGCCCGAAATTGCGAGAAAGGCAAGGGGATAAGTGGGTACGGGCCTAGCACTAACATCTCGGAGCCCCTTCTAGCAAGTTCATCTTCGGCATCATTGCCTAGGGATCCACTATGCCCCTGATCCATTGGAGAGTGATTCGATTGGATTTCGATATACTCTCCAGGGCAAGATGGCACTCAAAGATAAGTTTGTTGTTAGTTAGTTTGTTTTCTAAAGCTTTGAGCACAGCCAGACTGTCAGATAGGAATCTGATACCGTAGTTCTGGATGCCTATACGATTTACGGTTTTTGCGGCTTGTGTTAAGGCAACACATTCAAATTGAAATATCGAACTGTGTGTGCCTAGTGGCATGTGAAAGTTAATGTTGAGGTCAAGGGAGTGTACGCCAGCAGCTGAACCGTTATTTGTTTTCGAGCCATTTGTGTAGATTCGTACTTCATTAGCTACTGACTGATCCCTTTCTTCCTCTATTGTTTGTATGTTATAGTTTTTGTTGAACATAGGTTGTTTTTGTATTTTGTCACACGGAGCAGCGATGAGAGGTTGATACTCAATCGCCCGGTCCAGGATTTTAGTGTGTGGACTGGTAAAGTTTTTGCCCCATATGCCTAGATGCATTAGCATGATGGCAGCTAGCGCCGCCTCTTGCTTTATGTACAGGTTCAGGGGAGTGATTTGTAGGGCTATCTCCAATGCTGCTGTTGGGGTGGTTCTCATGCAGCTTGTGATAGCTGAACAGGCCTGTTGCTGGAACCTTTGGAGTTGGGTGTTGGTGGTCGAGAGTTCTGTCCTCGTCCACCAAACCAGAGCGCCTTAAGCCAAAATTGGCCTGATCACCGCTGTGTATAGCCACAGAGTAATCTTTGGAGAGAGCCCCCATGTTTTTGCTAACATTTTTTTACACTGGTAGAGTGCGATCGTGCATTTGTTCAGTTTATAGTCAAGATGCTTGTTTCAAAGCAATTTGCTATCAAGGATGGTGTGACTTGGGGGGTGCCCCAAGTACTTGACCTCTGTGCAGATTCCATCATAGTACATACTAAGAAGCAAATCAAATTGTCAGAGAAAACAAAAATATACAGAAATAAACTATTCAATGCTGCACTGGAGGATGTCTTCAAGGTTCTGGACTGGAGAAGGGTTAGGCATCAACGTCAACGGCGAGCACATCACTCACCTTCGGTTCGCCGATGATAAAGCTGTCATGGAGACCATGGAGGACCCCAGTACAACGCTTGATGACCTCAGTAGAGCTTCCGAAAGAATGGGTCCAAAAATGAACATGGACAAACCAAGGTGATGTTGAACGCCCATGTCGCACCCACTCCTATCAAGGTCGGCGGCTCCGCAGCCGAAGCCGTGGACGACCATGTCTACCAGGGACAAACGGTCCAGTTAGGCAGGTCCAACCTCGAGAAAAAGGTCAACCGTCGAACCCTACTCGGTCGGGCAGCATTCGGGAAGCTGCGCGGTATCTTCTCGTCCAACTTACCACAGTTTCTCAAGACGAACCTATTGCTCTGAGACGTGGTCGCTCACAATGAGCCTCATCAGAAAGCTTACAGTCACCAAAGGGCAATAGAGAGGGCCAGGCTCGGAGTGTCCTTGCGTGATTGAATCAGAAATGTAGAGATCCGCAAGAGAACCAGGTTTACCGACATATCCCGAAAAATTGCCAAACTGACGTGCAGTGGGCAGGGAACATTGCCCGCAGAACAGATGGCCGATGCGGCAGAAACGTTTTGGAGTGGAGACCGCGAACTGGATAACTTTGCGTTGGAAGGCCTCCCACCAGATGGACCAATGACATGGTGAAGGTTGCGGGGATCCGCTGGATGCGGGACGCACAGAACTGATCAATGTGGTGACGCTTGGGGGAGGCCTAATTCCAGCAGTGAACGTCTTTCGGCTGATATGATGATGATGATGAACAGAAAGAACATGAGTGAAGCTCTTGTCTTTCATAAACCTTCCTATACATACTTGAACTTGTAGAAATAAATATAAAGTATGATACTTTTGATTTTTTTGCCTGTCCGCCCCTTGTGCCCCTCCCAGAAAAAAATCCTGGATCCGCTCTTGCCGGTAGTCAATTTGGCACCGTTGGAGAGACTGCAGTACAGCCCAAGTCTCGATCGAATCGAAGGCTTTCTCGTAGTCCACAAACGTCGCTTACAATGGGCCTCATCAGAAAGCTTACAGTCACCCAAAGGGCAATGGAGAGGGCTATGCTCGGAGTTTCCTTGCGTGATCGAATCAGAAATGTAGAGATCCGCAAGAGAACCAGGGTTACCGACATAGCCCGGCGAATTGCCAAACTTAAGTGGCAGTGGGCAGGGCACATTGCTCGCAGAACGGATGGCCGATGGGGCAGAAAAGTTCTGGAGTGACGACCGCGAACCGGAAGACGTTGCGTTGGAAGGCTTCCCACCAGGTGGACCGACGACCTGGTGAAGGTTGCAGGGATACGTTGGTTGCGAGACGTACGGGACCGGTCAAAGTGGCGACGCTTGGGGGAGGCCTATGTCCAGCAGTGGAAGTCTTTCGGCTGATATGATGATGATGATGATGGTAACTTTAAAAGAAAATTATTTTCCTTCAAGCTTGTTGCCTCGCCTTTATGTCTGTGTTCTACATCTGACTGCGAATATGTACAATCTTTACATCATATATTATGGGAGTGTATTACTTGGCAGAATGAACGCAATATTATGTTGAATAATGGATAGGCTGCATCAGGAGTTGTATACGGACCTTATGGAAACAAGAATAAATTTCCGTGCGTTCAAGCGTTTTTGCCATACCTATTATTGATCAAACGAACTTGCAAAAGTGAAGTTCGATCGATATTATATTAGTACGTTTCATTCGAAGATATAATAACAACACTGTAGTAATTTTTATCCTACTGGCAACTTCGCACTGGCAAAGAGTAATTTAGTTACTTTTTTTTTTTTTGTTCCTTCCTCCGTGCAGGCACTAAGTTGACTCGTCGGAGATATTTTTCAAAATTTTCATTTTTTGGGTATTGGGAGGGTGGGAGTATATATCTTCGAATAAAATGTACTCATATAATATCGATCGAACTTTACTTTTGCAAGTTCGTTTGATCATCTATACTAATATTATAAAGAGGTAAAGTTTGTGGGTTTGTGAGTTTGTGACGTTGTAAGGGGTAGGTAATCTCTGGATCTACTGAACCGATTTTGAAAATTCTTTCACCAGTATAAAGTTACATTATTCCCGAGTGTCATAGGCAATAATAAATTTTCAAAAAAATTAGAGATCCTTATGAAAATTGCAATAATGTAACCCAAGGTAGGAAAATGTTGCCTATAAAATTCATTCTTTGGCGTGCGCTGAGAAAACATTGATGATAGATAAAAATAGTAGGTAAGTAGGGTAGGCAGGGTAGGCAGGCTAGGCTGGCTAGGCAGGGTAAGCAGGGTAAGCAGGGTAGGCAGGGTAGGCGGTGTTGGCCGGGTAGGCAGGATAGGCATGGTTGGCAGGGTAGGTAGAGTAGGCAGAGTAGGCAGGGTTGGCAGGGTAGGCAGATTAGGCTGGATAGGCAAGTTAGTCAGGATAGGCAGGGAAGGCAGGGTAGGCGCGGCAGGCAGGGTAGGCAGAGTAGACAGGGTAGGCAGGGTAGGCAGGATAGATAGGGTAGGCAGGGTAGGCTGGGTAGGCAGGGTAAGCTGGGTAGGCAGGGTAGGCAGAGAAGGCAGGGTAGGCAGGTTAGACAGGGTTGGCAGGGTAGGCAGGGTAGGCAAGGTAGGCATAGTAGGCAGGGTAGGCAGGGAAGGCAGGGTTGGCAGGGTTAGCAGGATAGGCAGGGTTGGCAGGGCAGGCAGGGTAGGCAGGGTTGGCAGGGCAGGCAGGGTATGCATGGTAGGCATGGTTAGCAGGGTAGGCAGGGTTGGCAGGATAGGCAGGGAAGGCAGGGTAGGCACGGTAGGCAGACTAGGCAGGGTAGGCATGGCAGTCAGGGTTAGCAGAGTAGGCATGGTTGGCAGAGAAGGCAGGGAAGGCAGGGTAGGCAGGATAGGCAGGGTAGGCAGGGTAGGCATGGTAGGCAGGGTAGGCGAAGGGGCAGGGTATATATAGCCATTTGACGGGAGCGAAGCCCCGGGGGTCAGCTAGTATATTATATTTCGAGGTTTCATTCTTCAGATATAATAACAACACTGTAGATGTTCAGAGATGAAAATTTTGTGAAGTCTTTCCTCTTTATAATATTGGTATAGATAACAAAATTCTCTTCTTCCTTAATTAATTTTAACTAATAAAATCACAAAGTATTATTGTTTGTCTGTAATACTGACCGAGCAAAGTTATCTTTGTCCACTACTCGGCGGTGATAGAACTTTGCGAATGTTTGAGAAGTACTGGTCCAGCCAGCTGCTTTCCTTATGGCATCTAATGAGAGCCCAGAGGCGGACGCTGCGGACGTGGCTGCGTGCCGCGTGCTGTGCGCGCGGTCCATCTGCTTGATCCATCTGCTGATGGTTTGAGCAGTTGCTGGTTTGTGCGGACGCTTATAAGTTAATATAAGGCTGTTTGTTGCTTCAGATCGTATATTTTGTGTGGTGAATATATAATCTTCTATTATAGTGGCAGGGCAGATTGCCCTGTTCTCATTAAAGTACGGTAACATCAGTATAGGTTGTTTGCGTCCAGCCGCGGAAGTTTTGATGATATCAGAAATACCTATCTGAATACCAGATGGACCTACCACAATATTTTCTACTTTTATTAGAGAGAACGTCTGTACTCTGTGCGCTGTACATAATGCTAGGAGAACCACTAGCTTCTTGGTGATTTTTTCAATTGACAGTCCTCTGTTGGGTATCCATTCTGCGACAAAATTGAGAACTACTTTCGGATCCCAGGTACAAGTGTATTTACGAGTGGCAGGTCTTAATTTATAAACGCCTTTTAGAAGCCTTTTAACTTGGTCGTTAGAAGTTATGATAAGATAGTATTTATCTAAGAGCAAGGATAGAGCTGAGTGATGAGAATTCAAAGATCCGTAAGAGGCGCCTTTGTTAAACAGTCCAGTTAAAAATAACATAATATCTGATGGTGAACCAGTGTAAGGTTTAAGACTGTTTGCTTTACAGAACTGACACCATAGTTTATAGGAACTGTTGTACTGGGACAGTGTATTCAGGGATAGCGAAGCCATCATTAAGTCGAGCGCGGGGCTCGGTGTTCCTCTGGATTCGAAGGCAAACCTGAGAGCACTACACAAACGAGTTCTGAAACGGGACAAGGAAATATTTGAATCAGGCGATAAGTATAAAATGTTAGACTGACGTATTTTATTGTTTAATGGGAACCAAGGCTGTGCCGGCCAATAAGGGAAAATAATTATTCCTATTGCTTCGTCTTTAATAATTTTTTGTATGCATTTCAAAATCAAAGAGAAGGGTGGAAATGCGTAGAAATACCCTGCGTGTTTCTAATTTATTGTAAATGCTTCTACTGTCATGGCGTCAGGGTCTGGTTGCCATGAGACATACGTTTTGCATTTTGCGTTAGTGCGAAAAGTAAAGAGATCTATAACTGGTTCGCCAAAAGATGCCAATACCTTCTGATAATCCGAGTCAGAGAGGTTCCATTCGATATCGGGATTGATTTTTCTTGACTCTTGATCTGCCTCTATGTTGTCTTTGATATTTATGTACGACGCAAACAACCAGATAATCCGTTTCTCGCACCACTGCTAGATATTTTTGGTTAAGTCGGTTAAATGAGGGAATTGATGATGATGAATGGGGGATTTCCCATTTTATTTATGTAACTAATAGCACTGGTGTTGTCAACACGTAGCAAAATATTACAATCATTGTACTTTGGGGCTCGAGCGAAGCATTTTAGACCAAGAAAGACAGCAAGCAACTCTAAATAATTAATATGATAGTTGCGCTCGCTGTCTTTCCAACCACCGTTGACACTTTCGTTGTTACAAAACGCACCCCAACCATTGAGATATTGAGATAGTGCGTAGTACATTATTACCTCAATGACCCCAACCTGTTTTAGAAGCATCAGTAAAGATTTCTAAAACAATATTTTGAGATTCGAGAGGATTTGATGTGAAATTTATAGTTTTAATCCACCATTCTAAATCAGATAGGATTATAGCAGAAGGGCTAAATTTAGCTTCGTATGTTTGATATTTTTTAAGAGCTAAATATTTCTGTCTCTCTAGCTGTTTTGTATAGAGCCAGAGATATCTTACGGCTGGACATGCTGCGGTGAGAACCCCTAACAAGCGAGAAAATTCCCTAATAGTACAAAAAGGTAACTTTAAATATTTTTGCACAAATTGTAATATTTTGTGTCGCTTTTCTAACGGCAATGATATTGACATGTCTATAGGTTTGTACATAAATCCTAGAAATTTGCAAAATAATTGTTGTGGGTGTAGACTACTTTTATCAAAGTTTACTACAAAACCTAAGCAATTCAGTAATTTAAGAGTTTCAGTTACATTTTTATGACACTCGTCGTAGGTATCACCTAGGCATAATAAATCGTCAAGAAATATAACAGATTTAAATCCACGATGCCTTAAATAACCTACAACTTCTTTCATAATTGTTGCGACTGTCCGAGGTGCGGACGATAGTCCGTAAGGCATAGCGTTAAATTCATATGTGTACCTAATTGCGTAGTTTTTCGTCTTCAAATTGAAACCTTAAATACTTGCGATTCAGGACTAGTAAGTATGATTCTTTAAGATCTATGGTTGCCATGAAGCCATTTCTTGGTATCATTTTTGATGCAGTTCTATGGTCTTCCATCTTAAAATGCTCATTTGAAACGAACTTATTTAATTGTTTAAGATTTAGTATAAATCTATAGATATCATTCGATTTCGGTGTCAAAAAATTGTTAGATACATATTGATCAAATCTAGGTTTTCGTTCCGTAATCCAGCCCCGGATCTATGGGGGGGCAAACCGGGGCACTCGCTCAGGTGGCAGTTTCATGGGGGCGCCAAATCCTTGAGACAAGAATTCGAAAGATCGAACAAATGAAGCCTCTTTTCCTACAATCTCATAGGTTTCTATCAAGTAATCGAATCTTAATATATAGTTTCCCAATGTTAGTATAGCTATGCTAGTATTATATTATCTGTGGTATAGCTTTAAGAATTTATTGCACATTACCAACAACATCTGCAAGCTGTGAGCGAAGCTTCAGCAAACTGAAAATAATTAAAACTTATCTACGTTCTACAATGAGTCAGGATCGTCTATCTGGCCACGCGATCCTAGCCATTGAAAACAAAACTGCCTACGCGACGGACTTTGAGGAGCTAATAGATTCTTTCGCAGAAAATAAACCACGCCGTGTAAAGTTGTAGTCTTTGATTTATTATATATATATATAAATGAAAGTTATTAGATAATAAAAAGTATTTTATTAAAGGATTATTATTTTGACAAATGGTCACAAAAATGCTACTCATTGGCAGTTTTAACAGTTTTCTCAAACACTGAAGGGAGGGGGCGCCACTATCATGGTTTTGCCCCGGTTCGAAAAAATCGTAGAACCGGGGCTGCCGTAATCGCACCTAAATCTATTAAATTACGGATAGCTACTTGCATGTCCTGTTTTTCCTTGACGAAAAAGGAATTTCGGGGAACAGTACTCTGTACCACTTTACGCGAAAAAGGTATGTGGTAACCATGATAAATCCAACTCAGAATAACCGTATTCTTTGTAATGCCACGCCAACAATCATAGTAAAATTGTAGTCTACCAGCATGTACCTGAGTTATTGCCTCGTCGGGGCACGCTTGTTGGAGCTCGCGGCGGCACTCGCTCGCGCTGAAGTCGTCATCTGCGGCGCCGGTGGCGCCCAGCCGTAAGGTTGGTGTGTTGGTGCCCGGTACGAGGATGTCGGCCCCCCCCTTCTCGATGACGGGAAGCGAGGAGGCCCTGACCTGCAGTTTCCCTGGTTCTGTAAACGAGTACTCGACGTCGGAATGTTTGATGTTGACGGCTTCGGAATAGGTGCTTTTTTATTTGCAGTCCTTGTTTCTCGATCGCTTTTGAGGCCTTGATTTTTCCGGTAATTTACTTCTGAAGAGGGTTTCATCTCTATCTTGATCATATATTAAGGTTAAGAACGACTTGTCCAAACCTGGCGTCATAAGTTTTGTTCTTACTTGCGTCTCGGTAAAGTGGAGATCAGCAAGTATTCGGCAGCAGTCTGATAAAATTTTAACAGCTTGTACCTTGTCATCACCGGTAGCAGCAGGGTCATTGCCTTGTTGATCACTGTTTGGTTTGGAGCTTTTTATCTCGGTTTCTTACTAAATCAGTGACAGCAGCTGATATTTCGACGTTCAAAGTAGGTGCTTTGAGTAGCTTACAATTGTTAGGAATCGTATATTCTTTCAGAAGCGTTTCTTTGGCTTCGCTTTGTATACCTTTTTTAAGAATTGGTAACCAACGTTGAGCCAACTTGTCGTGTATGTCCGGGCCGTAGACTGGAATATCGACAACAGCATCGCCCAAAGCTTCTAGTAGCTCTGGTTCAAGTTCTGGCTCAGTGCTTACTACTTCCGAGGCTGGTGGCTGGTCATCGGGTGACTTGGAAGTTGATGGCACATCTAGTGGTGTTTCATCGACATCAATGTGTCCATATACGTTTTGCGTTCCGTTATCTGTAATATATATATATATTATTATTGAGGGTAGTTAACAAAAAAAAATATTAATAGAAATATTCGATGTTTGTTATAGGGATCGTTGCCCCAGGGTCCCCTATTTTTGTTACCCTAGTTTTGTTGTTTTTACAAGATCAAAGCCTTTGTGTTAACCCGCAGTTGAACCTCCAGGCTGATATTTTCTAGCGTCTGCTAACCCATCATGATAACCCGCAGTTGATCCTCCAGGGAAGCTTATAGACGCTGAACGCATGAATAGATTCCACTTACTATTTCATCACTTCACTTTGGAATGGCAAAAAAAACTCACCTTGTATTTCCTCGGAATCAGATGATGAAGAGTACACTATTAAGCGACTACGCCTTTATTCCTTGCCTTGCTTTTTCAACTTCTTTATTTTTGCATTATAATATTGTATTCTCTCGTCAGCACTTCGTTCAGGCATTTTATTTTAGTTTAAAAAACTTTTTTTTTGCCGGAGATTAGTGTGCTTAAAAAATAATGACGAGTCAACTAGTGCCTGCACGGAGGAAGGAACAAAAAAAAAAAAGTAACTAAATTACTCTTTACCAGTGCGAAGTTGCCAGTAGGATAAAAATTACTACAGTGTTGTTATTATATCTGAAGAATGAAACGTCGAAATATAATTAGAAAGAAACATAGCAGCTACAAAGTTAGGGCTTTTTTGTAATATAATAATAAGCTACTTTTCATCCCGGCCTAGTATAATGTTCCCTTGGGATAAAAACATTTCGCGCGGGCCAACTAATTTTAACTAATAGTAGTTAATAT
The DNA here is from genome assembly GCA_964057195.1 of Orthosia cruda. Classification (NCBI taxonomy): domain Eukaryota; kingdom Metazoa; phylum Arthropoda; class Insecta; order Lepidoptera; family Noctuidae; genus Orthosia; species Orthosia cruda. Next base: position 14,666,124 of record OZ059852.1, on the reverse strand, counting down.
TAGTTTGAGATCGCCGACCCGTTTGAGCAAGTCTGGTGGATGATCACTGCTCGTGTCTTCTCTGTGTGAGAAGAAGCCGTTGCCCTACAGTGGGACAGTAATAGGCTGATATTATTATATTATTGTATTGAAATACCTAATTGCTATTTTGCTGACGGGAAAACCCCGTTCCAAATGCCCTGCGTTCTCTGTTTGTTTTGTGTGGGTACTTCCTTAATAAGTCATAATTTTGTCATTAATGTGTAATAATACGTGCACTTATTATATCATTTAATTATAATTTATTTAACATTATAAATTATACCTGTTTACAAGAAACTATAAAAGAAGAAGAAGGAAAGAATAAACATGGCGTCGATCCCGCCTATCGATTCGGCCTATCACAAAGCAATGTGCAATTTTTCGAAACAAAAAGCTGATTACTAGCGCTGAGGCTATAATCTGTCTCGCACACGAGTCCCAGCATTATGCTGTACGATGACCGTTTTGCGTAGTTGTGACGCATAAGAAAAATAAATAAAAAGTTGTGACGCATACTTTGTAAATATAGTATTTAAGTTTTTTTTGTTCTTTTTATGGTATGCGTCGTGCCTGGCAAAAAAAATGTTTCTTTGATAATAAACTTAACTAAAATACTAAAAAATTTTAACGGATTGATTCAAACTTAATGACGGCTCTGAAGTTCGCTACTCGCTGCACCCCACCCTTCGCTACCGGTGTCATATGGAATTGCTCCTGCGCAGAGATTCGCGGTCTGTTCCAAGCCGCCATTAAGTTTGAATCAGACTGTACAAGTAATAAAACGACAAGATCTCTTTTTGTCTATGTGTTAGTCTGTTATAGAGACTCTAAGGACTAGCTGAGTTATCGATCTTATCAAATAATAATAAATCAAGGGTCAAGGGAAGGGTCAGAAAGCAGTCCTTCTGGACACAGCCCGTATTGTTAGAAGGTTTCTCTTTCTGGAGCCCTGACCACCGATTAAAAAAAAGGAATAATACGTCTTAAGTATATAGTTTACTAGCGGATGCCTCGCGGTTTCACGCACGTAGTTCTCGTGGGAATACAGGGATAAAAAGTCACCCGGGGATACACTATATTCCCAATGGAGAAATAATTTTTGATATCGGTCCAGTAGTTTTTAAGTTTATTCGTTACATAGATAAATACAAATCTTTCCTCTTTATAATATTAGTATAGACTAGCTATGCCCGCGGCTTCGCTCCCGTTAACTGCCTATCCTACCCTACTTACCTACCTACCTGTACTTACCCTACTTACCTACCTACATGTACTTACCCTACTTACATGACTGCCTGTGCCTACCCTACTTACCTAGACCTACCTATCTTACTTACCTTTCTACCTAACTAGATTGAGCATTCGCTGCACAGAATACTATTTACTCTAGGGAGAAGAATATCGACTTCATACAAAAAAAGTAAGGAAATATTTGCTGCGCGCCATCTAGTAGCACTCCAGAACACCACACCGAAACGAAAACATAAAGAAAAAGTGTTTTTAAAAAAATACTACCGACTTTTCAAATAAAAACATTACAAAGTTTTTTTATTTTTCACTTTTAGTGGTACCTGATAGGCAAGTTCTTTAGTAAATTACCTATAATGCTAGAATAGATTGCCCGAATATCATGAAACTTGAACATAACCAGTCAAATGAGGGTGTGACAAAGTGAATTGTATACATCTGCGTACTCCTTTAGAGCGTACTGGCGTGATGTTATGTTATGAAATGGTATAAACAATAAACAGACATGCGATTGCAGCAATCCCGAGAGATTTGCCGTCATTTATTGGAGAGTTATATTGTATATCTCCGAAGTTCTTCATCAGATCTTCACCAAATTAAAATGGGACCAATTTGGGAACAGAGTATGTTCAAACAAAAAAGAATTTTAGATCGGTCCACAATTGACGGAGAAATATAAAAGAAAAAAAAATACATAATTTTTACTCTAGCCACACTTGAAATAGCCCTTGAAGGTATATCGTTGAATTGACATAGAGAGTTGATCCCCCTGGTTCGTTGCGTCCCTACACGGGGTAGCGGCGGGCATGTTTTAGGGACCCTAAAAACCTACCATTTTTAGGGTTCCGCACCCACAGGGCAGGTCTTCTAATAACTGTTCCTAAGCAAGGTGATCTTAGCCAGTGCGATAACTGGAGAGGTATAACGTTGCTCTCGATTCCCTCTACGGTTTTTTGCAAGATCATTCTGGATAGACTGTCGAAGGCCGTGGACTCTCTTCTACGCAAGGAGCAGGCTGGTTTCCGCTCGCACCGCTCCTGTACGGACCAGATCAACACTCTCCGTATCATACTGAAACAGGTATCAGAATGGCAGAGGGAGATTTATCTAACCTTTGTAGACTTCGAAAAGGCCTTTGATACGCTGAAGTGGTCTAGTATCTGGTCCCGCCTGCTTGGCATTGGAGTGCCGCCGAAAATAGTCCGTCTGTTGCAGAGTATTTACAAGAATTACTGCTGTAAGGTTACTCATGACGGCCTCATATCGGATGACGTTGCAGTACACGCGGGTGTCCGCCAAGGCTGCCTCCTGTCGCCGCTCCTCTTCCTAGTCGTTCTTGACGGAATTATGCTTCGCATCTATGATAACAGGCGCCGCGGCATAGTGTGGGGATTATCCAACGTCTTGGAAGACTTGGATTACGCCGATGACCTATGCCTGCTGAGTCATACCCACGCAGATATGCAAGCAAAGCTGAACGATCTTCGTCAGGAGGCGGCATAAACGGGGCTCAAAATAAACCTACGGATCACCCAGGAAATGAGAACTGGTGTGAAGAACCACTCACCGTTGCTGATTGGCACAGAGGCAGTGGAACGCGTCCACAAATTCACTTACCTCGGGAGTGTCGTGTCAGAGACTGGGGGTAGTGAAGAGGACATCGCTTCACGGATCGCAAAAGCCCGAGCTACCTTCGCGCCGCTGAGACCTGTTTGGCAATCGCGGAAACTGACCAGAAGGATTAAACTTAAAATGTTCGGTTCTAATGTCAAATCCGTGCTGCTCTACGGGTGCGAAACGTGCAAGGTCACAAAGGACATCTCACGCCAAATACAAGTCTTCGTCAACTGCTGTCTCCGTCAAATTCTCGGTATTTACTGGCCCGAGACCATCTCCAACGTAGAGCTGTTGGAGAGATGCTACGAGAGCCCGATCGACCGCCAGATCAAGCGTCGCAAGTGGAGATGGATTGGCCACACGCTCCGAAGGGGTCCGATCACATACCCAAGCAAGCTTTGGACTGGAATCCCCAAGGGAAAATAAAGCGTGGCCGTCCCCGTCAAACCTGGCGTCGCACAGTTTTGGCAGAAGCGACGAGCATCGCAATGACATGAAGCGAGGTGAAACGTGAAGCTCAAGATCGATTGCGATGGAGGACATCTGCGGACGCCCTCTGCCCCATCTAGGGGTTATAGGACGTTAAGTCAAGTCAAGTCACCCATAGGGTAAAAACGAGACCTAAGACTCCGCGGTCCGTCTGTCTGTCTGTCACCAGGCTGTATCTCATGAACCGTGATAGCAAGACAGTTGAAATTTTCTCAAATGATGTATTTCTGTTGCCGCTATAACAACAAATACTAAAAACAAAATAAAATAAATATTCAACTGGGGCTCCCATACAACAACCGTGATTTCTTTGCCGTTTTTGCGATAAGTACGACTTGCGACACGCACTTGGCCGATTTTTTTTATATTAATTTTCCGCTGAAATTCTTAACACCACCATTCAGATAATGAAGCGAAATGCACAACGCCATCTATCGAATATGGAGTTTAACAATCCGACTATCGGCCGTACCCTGACCAAAACTCCGCCGTGAACATTCCTAGTGCCCTAGAGGCACACTGGTGGCGCATGAGTTACGCTCAGATTTTAGAATAAGTTCTTTTTAAAATCGAATTTTGGTCCTTTGAAAAAAAAAACTTACAAAATGTTCGTTATTTTATGGTCTATCCATTAGTGTTAGTACAAACATTAATTAATGAACACTACGAGGAGATACATGCTATCAATAATTATTTCTCATTTTATGGTTTTCTTGGAAGGAGATTAGTGAAACATATACTTCATTAAAAAAACAATGAAATCTACCATTTTGGAATCAATAATATGTAGAAATTTAATGTATTTTTGTTAGTTGATATTTCTTTTTAAATAACGAGTAGGTAGCTCCTAAAAACTGCACGAAGAACGGCTAGCGCGGCGTTTTGCTTGGGGTAGCGCCTTAATTGCGTTTGTTGCGATATTTTACTTCTTGAACACTTTAAATTCATGTAACTTTTGATAGAGTGAACCGATCGATGAAACAAAAACTAAGTAATACTTCAAGTTACGCACAATATTTATGTAGAAACGTTATCTACATTGGTTTCGTACATTTTACGTGATGCGTGCACAACTAAACAGACAAACATTCTAAAAAAGCTGAATATGGGTTCTGTTGGTTCTCCTTTATCACCCTGGCTATTTTTTTTTTATACTTTCGATGTACAAAAACGACTTTTCTACAGATTTATTATATGTATTGATATTGGTAATATAGATTTGAACGTTTTTTTCAAGTCAATCCGAAGTTATCACAATTCAAAGTGACTCGTATTTTCATCTAATATATTGCTCGCAGAGCGGATAGTCGATGGGGCTGAAAAGTACTGGAGTGGCGACCGCGTACCGGCAGACGTTGGTAGGCCTCCTTCCAAGTGGAGCGATGACCTGGTGAAGGCTGCGGGTATCCGGTGGATGGGAGACGCACAGGACCAGTCAATGTGCGACGCTTGGGGGAGACACTGGGGCTTATGTCCAGCAGTGGACATGTTTCGGCTCAAAAGATGATGATGACTGTGATGATTATTGCTCGTACAGAAAGGAGAACGTGAGAGAATTTTAAATTCACCAACTGGAAATTGTTGTCAATAAATTATTCATTAAAATATTTCTTTTAAACAAGCTTCTTTCATATTCTTCTGAGCAAACCCTTTCATTTGATACCCATATGGTAGTGCACAAAAAATAACTAGTCCGCCATCTTCGGTCGTCCGCCATATTGGATATAGAATGACATCACTTAGCTAACCATGCATTGTCATCCAAACTGAACTTGTATGCAAAATATCATCTTACGATTAAGATGATATTTTGCATACAAGAACCGATGTGAAGGATAACTACTTTAAAATTCAGTTGCTAGATTTAACCCGAACACACATACATACATGCATACATACATACATTGCAAGTTAAATAAAAGCTTGTAAAATAGAAACAATGAAAGGCTTTACGAACAATGTAAAATCCATGTGATGCACAAGGATTTTACTATACGCAGGAAAACCTTGTAACAGGATAATATATTAGGTCAATAAATAATAATTAATTATTTGGATCAATTAGTTTTTCCGTGCGTCTATACAGAGGACTCATTACAGTTCTAACGAATGTAAGAGTGCCTGTAAGTGTTAAGTAAATAAACAATTACTAAAACAAATAGTGTTTTTTCTCAAAATTAATATGAATTCTATTATGATTTGTATCTATGGATTATTTTTTGCCATCCTGGTAAATACTGTTTCTGGGACATGTGAAGACTGTAAGTTGTTTTTATTTATATAACAGTTAATGTATACACTTACTGACTTACAATAAAGAGACTAGAAGAATGATTCTGTGGAAAGAGAGTTGGAAAAACCGGCCATGTGCGTGATGAACTTCGCACATTTAGGTTTCCGTACCAAATCGCAAAGTTAAGTTTTTTTAAACGAGGCTTCTCTAAAACTGCATTGCATTGTTGTAGGTCACAATGCAGTGCATTTCACACACGTCTGTTTTACACTCTTCTTTTCGTGACGATGAAGTCAAATTTGACTGAACTATACTTAATTTCTGTCTGACCAGTATGTAGCCACCTGGACAGCTCGTATCATTTGCCACGTTCAGATCCTGAAAGGTGCAGGCGGCTGGGCACGAATGGTTGACAAGGAGGTGAGGTGGGGCATATCCTGCGATAAGGCCCCACACACTGTGTTTGAGATGGGTCTGTGAGACTCCAATTGGCCAGATTTTTTCTACAGTGACCAACCTGGACCCGCAATCGGTTATGGGATTTTCAGATTGGCCACTGCATTTAGTGTAAAAAAACATTTCACACAAATATTTGTTACAAAATAATATATTATTATGTCATTCCATTTATTATTTCTTCTGAGAGCAGTGGTGGCCCAGTAGTAACGGCCCTGACTTACGTTTCGTAGGTTGTGAGTTCGAACCCAGACAGGCGCTTTACTTTGTGTAAATTATTTCATCACCACTGCTCTTAAAACGGTGAAGGAAAACATCGTGAGGAATCCGGCATGTCTAAATTCGATGACATGTGACATCCACCAACACGCACTGGGCCCGCGTGGTGGATTAAGGTCCATTACCTCTCTCACAGAGAGGATACCTGTGTCCGAGCAGTGGGAACATTATAAGGCCGATTATGATTTATTATCTCTTAACAAGTGTGTTGAAAATCGTAGTTTGATTCGCATGAGCATTGGTCATTGTATTCCCTTTTTTGACTGTAAAGACAAACGGTTTTTAACTGGAAGTACTACTCGGTCATAATAAATGTGTACTTGGCGGTGACACATCACTCCGACGTTCGACTCTCGCTATTGGCGACTTGCAGTGCTGTCAACTTAGCGCTTTCAGCGCCAGATGCGCTTTTTTTGTTCAATAGCGCTTTCTAGCGCCTAGCGCTAAATCTAGTGCAGTTTGAAACTCTGTACTTTCTTTAAAAAATAGTAACTACGCAAACTATCAACTTCCGAACGAAGTGTTGAGGAAAATTTCATCCACAGATAAATATAAATTGAAGACCAAAACTGATCAAGACCAACCTTATTTCGGCGGCAGAAGCAATTGTAGTGGAATCAGACGATGATGAATTAATTTAATCTCTTTATTTTATAAAATAATTACATTAACACGTTGTTAATTTTTTATGATTATTACTAAACAAGTACAATAATTTATGTAACTCTTTTTTAAGTCATATTTAGATAAAAAATAAAATATGCGTTTATACATTTCTAGATTTCTAGTCTCAAATTATTGGACGTTTTGTTTGAATTTGGCGCCGAATTTGAGCGATTTTTTGTCAGCGACCATTTATCGCGTTCTAGCGCTTTTTTAAAGAGCTAACAGCGCGTTTTTGCTTAAACGAGTTGGCAGCACTGGCGACTTGGCGCGGGGCGCCACCGCGCGTGGAAGCGAGTGTAGGGTCGATGGGCAAAGTTATTTTCACCGTGTTGTAACTTGTAGTATATCACTTGTTTTCTTCCAGATCCTGCAACACACGGAACATTGGAGGCCCCGTTTACTTTCGCTTACATGCTAAGTGCCGAGTTTAATTTAATAGTTCGATTGAAGAATACATCTCCGAGAATTACCAGGATCGCAGTAACCATTTACACAGGTAACGCAAACAAACATGATGAATACAAATAATTTGTTTTTATTCAAATCTGTGTATGTAGGTACTACAGGTGTTACATCTAGTATTTGAAGCGCCCTGTTAAATAAGATTAACCTGCATTTATTTAATTTCTTCATATCAAGAAAAAGAAAAATTAGGTGCTTTTGCGTAATTTTGGTAAAAATAGTGTTCAAATAACACTTCACTTTCACTTTCACAAGCTTTTTGCCGCGGATTCAGATGTTTAGTATATTTTTTACAAGCGACGCTCCCCGGCTTCGCACGGGCAACAAAAAAAAAAGTAATTTACCACACAAGAAGTAAAATGCACAGAAAATAGGAGAAAAGTAAAAACAACATGCTAGCCAAATGGCAACTGTCATTTTTATAACCATTTACCGATGCTCAAGCAAGCAAAGCAAATTACAGTAATATAAGTTAGGATGAAAATATTATATAAAGCACGCCACGCTTTTACGACGCGAGTACGAGTCTTAATATTATTTGCTTTGGTTTTTCTGTCAGGGTTCTACTAAATTTTTAATATATTTTTTATTAAGTTCAATAAAGAACATAGGTAAAGATAAATTTAAAATAAAAAAAAACCACTGACTCAAAAACCTTTACAAGGTAAAAATAAGCCTCGTACTAGAGTCGGGAAACGGCTAAGTAAATAAAATAACCAATATGATTTAATAGTTAAGTATTTATTATATTTAACTTTGTTGGTCCCCCAACGCGAGATCGACGCTTATTTTTTAATTTTATATTTCATGATTTTTAAACAACAATTATGTAACTATTAGTAGACACACTGATTTTCATCAAACATAGCTTAGAACACTCGACAAAGTTATTTTACAAAAAAATACTGAATCAAAATCGGTTCATCCGTTTAGGAGCTATGATGCCACATACAGATACACACTTCAAACTTATAACAAAATGTCACAACTTGTAACACGTGTCAAAGTATTTTTGGTATATTTAATCCCTCTTACATACAATCAACAACATACTAGAACAATATGTAACAAACAGTAAATTTTACCTGTTTTAATATATATATATCTAACTATCTCAGAGAGAAATTTAAGGAGATTAATGTAATGACTGTGCCTTCTCAGTATAATTTTGAAAATCTTTTATATGCCCATAAAAATATAAAATTGTTTAAAAAATACAGTGATATCCTTATCATAAATACTAGGAACAAACACAAATTTGTAGTACCTACAACAAGGCTCAAGAAAATAGGTGGCTCGTTTAGATGTCAATGGGTACGCTTTTATATATGCTTCCAAGCCACGTACAAGATCTAAGTCTTAATAAATTCAAATCTTTAATTAAACGTAAGGTGTGCCAGAAAGCGTTTTATACAATTAGAGATTACCTTGAGGACAAAATGGCTAGGTATTGAGCTGGTCCAATTATTATTTTTTTATTATATATATAATTATAATTGTTTTTTTTTATTATATTTTGCACCGTGAATTTTGTTATTATATATATATTTTTTTGGTTCTTGCAATGACAAGAATATTTACTTTTTAAAGTATTTTATTTTAAATATTGTGAATGACTAAGTGGATCATTTTTTTTTTTTGTTTTTATTTAAATTTATCTTAGTTTTAATCATGGTCTGGCAGTTTGAGTAGTTTATGCGGCCTACCCGAATGTCCTTTCTTTGGTATTGTTCATCGAATCGTTGAGCTTCTTAAATTCTGAGTTGAGCTGCTCGGTTATTGACAAATGCGTGCACTGACTGGACAGGTCCACTCAATCTGGCTGGTTCATTCCTCAAAAGACCATTTCAGACATCAGTCTACATGGTCTTCACATGATCTAACCAAGATTTTGTCTGGACTTTAAAAGAGACTGTGACCTTTGAGTTTGTTTCGGCCTTTCTTCTCAGAGTAGTCAGATAGGAAACGCCAACCTCATCTAGTTTAAAAAAAATATGATCGACATGTAAAAGTGTTTCTACAAACCAACTTACAGAAATAAAATCATTTATCATTTATTTTCTTTGGATCTCAAGGCCTGTTTGTCTTAAACCTGTACTTTGCAGGTATAAAGCCTAATTAAGGCGCCTTCCTGACCAGGTCGGTGTGTATAGTCGTCACTACTTGCCAGAACTTCTGCTTTGTGACACGTTTATCATACAGTATGCTAACTTTATCATTTTCAGACGGCCAATTGAACTCTAAAAAAGAATGGGATCCTATAGGCGATGAATACAGAGTCTGCGGTGACGCATCATTGTACAACCGAGTTACCGTCGGCCTGGAGTTGTATTCACCGAACGGCCTGTGTGCCACAAGACTTGTCTCAGACGGAAAACATGTGAGGACTTTAGATATGGGGGTTGCTGATTCGACCTATAAATGTAAGAGAATTTTTTTATAACATTAATTTTTCGAGTGGGTCAGCTTAGTCGGAAAATGAAAATTGACTGCTGGACTCTTGTCTACCACTGCCTGCCACTGCCGCCTGCTTTGCCACTGTGTGGAGACCACAGACATATATCTAACTAGATAACGCAAATCTCTCTATCTGTATGAAAACCAAGCGTGCCACTTTTTCACAAACAATTTAAAACAAATTTACTTACCAATGAAAGAAAACATTGCCAATGCCTCGGCCAACTTTTTCTATACATTCTTTACAACTCAATATGGCATAAAAATGCATTTTCCAGATATCGGTGGCTTTCTGGTGCCGATAATGCTAAATGAAAGATTAAATTACGATCATTGATCGTAACTTTACTCCGTTTTTTGGCACGCGAAGTACATACAATCGCGTCATCTAGTTAGATTTATGTCTGTGGTGGAGACTCTTGTCTTCACACAGTGGGTTCCTGAAGATGGGAGGCGACGTTAAGGCCGGCCCAGATGGAGGTGGCGAGACGATGTCAACGCTTACATGGGCTGGTTCGAGAGGTTGTGGTAAAATAATGACCGGAAGGACATGGAGGAGGCTCTTGGGACAGCAATGGCTAGCAAAAATAAATTGATAAAGCCAGTGGCCTAATATTAACAGGGGTCGGGCAAAGAGACGGACCTGTTCTTTTATTCTCTGCATGAATTCACAAAGAGTGTATTGGGTAAAATTTGCGATACTTAAATGATGATGATGGTGATTTGATTTCGTTTTGAGTTTAGGTATTTTATTTTACAATCAGAATACTTATCGCATTGGGGGTCCTGTAATGGTAAATGTAATAAAGATGAAACAAATAACATAAATAAAAATCTTCAATTATATCATATATTCTTCAGTATTTTTGAATGATAGTGACCATCCATTGACAAATGCGTGCACTGACTGGACAGATCCACTCAATCTGGCTGGTTCTTTTCTCAAAAGACCATTTCAGACATCAGTCTACATGGTCTTCACATGATCTAACCAAGATTTTGTCTGGACTTTAAAAGAGACTGTGTCCTCTGAGTTTGTTTCGGTCTTTCTTCTCAGAGTAGTCTGATAGGAAACATCGACCTCTTCTAACTGCCCAACCGATTCTGAATGAACAAGAAAGTGAAGATAATAAACGTAAAAAAAATACCATTAAAACTCCTTTGCCAACACCTATTGTAGTAGACGGTATCCAGGACTACCAGAAATTCTTTGATTTTCTGTCTGAGAGCCAACCAGCTGACGCGTTCAGCATCAAAATGATGAAAGGCGATACTATCAAAGTAAATGCCAAAAACGATTATTCGTACAGAGCAATTACTAAGGCCATCTCACTGAACAATTGTCTTTGGCACTCGTATGAGAACAAACAAGAGAGACCAGTTAGAGTTATGGCAAAAAAAATGCATTTCACATGCATTCCGGAGAGAATTGTTGAAGACTTGCGTGGCAAAGGCAACAAAATTCTAGAAGCAGTCAACAAATTGAGTTGGAAAACCAAAGAGCCACTCAATATGTTCATGCTAACATTCTCAAACGATGAAGAAACTATCAAAATGTATAACATCAAAACTGTATTGGGATGTAATGTGGAAATACAACCGGTAAAATCCACAAAACTTGTACCTCAGTGCAAACGATGCCAGGCTTACGGCCATACGCAAAAGTGCTGCTCGAAAGAGCCGAAGTGTTTAAAGTGCACAGGCAAAAATCTAACGAAGGATTGCAGTAAATCGAAAGAGCAGAAGCCAAAGTGCGTCCACTATGGAGCACCACATCCAGCTAACTACAGGGGATGTATCGTAGCCAAAGAAATCCAGCAGGTTCTAAACAAAAAATCGAAAGCCAATAATACTCAAGAAAATTCACGTACTGGAAGAGTCGAAGTCCCCACCCAGTACAAACGAAGTCAAAGCACAATGCAAACTACGACAAAATCGTATCTTATGCCCAAGTAGCTACAAGAAGCATAGCCAAGGCGCCTTTGGTTGATATGAACAGTGAACAAAAAGTTGGATGAAATCTTAAAGTTAATTTCAACATGCGACGAGAGCGGACGGCAAACAGCCCACTTGTGCAAACTGCAAGGTAGCACACGGGACGGGCAGCAACCTGGCACACACAGCGTTCAGCGAAGACTGCCGGGAACGCTAAAAGTGGGACGGCATAGCCAGATCGCGCGTATCCTATTGCTAAGGGCAACGAAAGCACACCAACAAACCAACCAGTCACCCCCGAAATCGCCTCAAGACCGACAGCAAGATTGCGGTTCATCCAAGCAAATCTTCACCGCACCAAGCTGGCCACAGAAGAACTCCACATGGCGGCCCAGGCAAGGAGAATTTCAGTAGCACTTGTTCACGAGCCCTACGTAGGAAGAACAGGTGTGATGAAACAAAAACCCGGCACACAAGTCATCCAGTGCAGCCTCAACCGCAAAAAGCCAGTTAAGGCAGCGATTGTTGTTTTCGGTAACAACCTGGAGGTTATCCAAGACCCCCAGCTTGTGACCGAGAATGTTGCTGCTGTCTTGCTAAAGGCGGGTCAGCTCAGCTTTGGAGTACTGTCGGTCTATTTTGACGGTGACCAGGACATCGAACCTTACCTATCCGAAACACAATACAAGACACACAAATTGAACACAAACAACATCGTGGTGGGAGGAGACGTGAACGCCTGGAGCCATTGGTGGGGAAGTGTTTCCGAAAACCATCGCGGGGCGGCGTACAGTTCTTTCCTCAATGAGCGGGATCTCCACATCCTAAATACGGGCCAAACACCAACGTTCGAGACATACAGAAATGACAGGTGGTGCACAAGCATCGTTGACGTGACAGCTTGCAGTTCGTCGCTGCTAGGTAAGGTCGAGGAGTGGCAGGTAGAAAGAAGTCTAACAACTTCAGACCACAACGCTATAACCTTCTCGATGCGCCTAGAAAAGGCCCTGGAACTCTTACGGCCGATTTCGACGCGCATCTACAACACCAAGAAGGCCAAGTGGTCCGACTTCAACACCCACTTTAAGACTAGCCTAGCAGACAGTGACATCACCCAAGTCAGAGTCTCGAACGCATCGAACCCAGAAGATCTGGAGACAATCATTTCAAACTATACTCAGAACATCCACCGCTCATGCGAGGAAGCGATTCCAAAACTCGGGTCGCCCAAACACAACGCCAAACCCCCATGGTCCTTCTCTAGACCGTCTCAAAAAAGACGCCATGACGAAGAAGAGAAGGATCCGGAACGCAGCCGCAAGCCGGAGACACTTCACCATCCAAGAGTACGTGCTGGCCAAACAAACTTACACGACAGCAGCAACGGAAGCAGCTACAGCCAACTGGAAGGAGTTCTGCACGAAGCAGGACCGAGAGAGCATGTGGGACGGTATCTACAGAGTAATAAGGAAGACAGCCAGAAGAAAGGAAGACGCACTCCTGAGAAACAACGCAGGCGAGACGCTCAGTCCAGAGCAATCTGCGGATCTTCTGGCAAAAACCTTCTACCCCGACGACTCAACGGATGCCGAACAACCCTACCACACTGCGTTAAGGAGGCTAGCGGAGGAGAAAAACCCCCAAGGTCTGTCTGCAGACGATCCGCCCTTCACGACCACGGAGCTGGAAATGGTTCTCCAGAACCAAAATCCGAAAAAAGGCCCCGGACCCGACGGATTAACAGCAGACATCTGCATAGCGGCAATAAACTGCGATACGGAGGTGTTCTTAGCGATAGCAAATAAGTGTCTGTCGCTGTCACACTTCCCGAAGCAGTGGAAGGTCGCCCATGTGTGCATTCTCCGCAAGCCAGGAAAGGATGACTACACCAGCCCTAAGTCGTACAGGCCTATAGGTCTGCTCTCGGTCCTAGGAAAAATCGTCGAGAAACTACTAGTGGGCCGACTACAGTGGCACTTCCTCCCAACACTATACACAAACCAATACGGCTTCATGCCACAGCGCGGAACTGAGGACGCTCTCTATGCTCTAGTGGGCCACTTACGAGCCGAAATCAAAGCCAAAAAGATCGTGCTTTTGATATCACTGGACATAGAGGGAGCCTTTGACAACGCGTGGTGGCCCGCACTCAAGAAGCAGATGGTAGCCAAGAGTTGTCCAGCAAATATCTACACTCTCGTCGCCTCATACCTGGAAGACCGAAACGTCAGGGTCAACTACGCCAGAGCGACTAGCGAGAAGGGAACCACGAAAGGATGCGTCCAGGGTTCAATTGCCGGACCGACGTTTTGGAACCTTATCCTAGATCCAGTCCTACACAAAATGGCTAGTATGGGGGTATACTGCCAAGCCTTCGCGGACGACGTTGTCCTGGTTTTCTCTGACTTCACAGCCGGTCCCCTGCAGCAATCAGCCAACAGCACGTTAGCCAAAGTATCGGAATGGGGCGTCCAAAATAAGCTACGTTTCGCCGCGCACAAGACTAATGCGATGGTGTTAACGAGGAAGCGAAAGTACGACGTTCCGGTACTTCATATGTCGGGCACGCGGCTAAACCTGGTTGAGGAAGTGAAACTGTTGGGTCTCACGATAGACTCCAAACTCACCTTCAATGCGCACGTGTCTGCGACCTGTAGAAAGGCCGCAGACATCTATAAGCAGTTGGCATGTGCGGCGAGGGTGACTTGGGGTCTGAACAGAGAAATAATCAGGACAATATACGTGTCGGTGATATTGCCCATCGTGATGTATGCAGCGAGTGCGTGGGCCCCCGCAGCTGAGAAACTGATGACAAGGAAAAAGTTTGACTCACTGCAGAGGGGCTTCGCGCAGAAAATCTGCAAAGCGTACCGCACGGTGTCTCTGACATCGGCACTTATCCTGTTAGGCCAACTCCCCCTAGACCTCCGGGTAATCGAGGCGGCAACCCTTTTCAAGATCAAAAAGGGACATTCCCAAGAGTTTATACCGCTGGGCCGCGTGCTGGAGTGCAACGTGCACCACTCCAAAAACCCCCACCCGGCGCAACTCACAACAACCGAGTATGAATGCCTAGAGAATTTGACTCCCGAAACCCTGGCAACCCACCAAGTAATCGGCCCCCAAATATACACCGATGGCAGCAAGATAGAGGGGAAAGTCGGAGCTGCCCTAACTTGGTGGGAAAACGGGACGGAGTCAAGGTTCAGCACCTTTGGCTTGGAGCCTCACAACACAGTCTTCCAATCGGAAATGTACGCTCTCTTCAGAGCTGTCAGTATGGCAAGAGAATCCAAGGCGGCCTCCGTAAGCATCTTAAGTGACTCAAGATCGTCACTTGACCTGCTGAGGAGACCGTCTGTCACTCACCACCTGGCACTCCAAATCAAGAGAAGCGTCCGTGAAATCAGAGAGGAGGGCAGAGAAGTGAGGCTCTTTTGGCTCAAGGCCCATGTGGGAACTGCCGGGAATGAGAGGGCGGATGAGCTGGCCAAGGAGGCAGCCCTAACAAAACTCACATCAGAATACAGCAAGGTCCCCGTTTTGTTCGTGAGGAAGAAGATTCGGGAGGGGACTATAAGGAAGTGGCAAGCGCGGTACGAGTCTTCGAGTACAGGATCGGTCACGAAAGCGTTCTTTCCAGACGTCCTAGCGGCGAAAAGGACACTCAGAGACGCAGTGCTCACACCGGTCCACGTACAAGTCCTTACAGGAAACGGCGGATTCTCAGCGTATCTCCACCGCTTCCATCTCAAAGATAGTCCCTCGTGCGTCTGTGACCCGAGTTGTGAAGAGACAGTCTGGCATCTGCTGTTGGAATGCCCAAGGTTCAGCCAAGACAGAATGGAGCTCGAGGTAAAATTCGAAACCCAGCTTAGCCAGTCCACACTCCACACCATCATGGGGAGACCGGCTACTAGGATTCCATTCTTGGCATTCGCGAGCAAAGTCGCCACAATCGCAGCAAAGGCCAACAAAACGAACGTAACCTTGCGAAGTCGACCACACAATCGAACACAAACAACCACAACAGCAACCACAACCACACAAACAACAACCACAACTACACAAACAACAACAAGTACACCATTGACTGATACACAAATTACACACACACAATCTAACCAACGGCCATTACCAACGGTAGCAGCAGCGGTAGCAGCAACAGCCAGCCTACAACCAGCCCCTAGCATGACTACCACACAATTCCTGGCAAGCGGAGAAGACGGAGTCCCTGGCATCAGACTGCGAGGCGTCGCTCTGTTCATGAACAGGTAACAGGAGAAGTTAGGCATAGGCTTCTGCATAGGTTCAAGTCAAGCTGCGGCCCGAATAGACCTTTCACCGGGCCTTGCCGCCCTGATTAACGGAAGCACCACCAAAACGAGCATAACAGGCAGCAAGTATGCTGCACTACCTCAAATGGAAGTGGCCACTCACCGATGCCGTCTAAAGCGATTTAAAGGGAAAACAATCGCATTACTCGAGTGGGGAGAGGTTACTCCATTTGCTCAGGCAAGCTCATTGCTTCAGAAGATTAGGGAGGCAGGAGACTACACGTCAGCCACGGCCCGAACCATAAGTGTGGACGCAATGGTGGTGGGAGGAGAGAGAGGAGACGTCGCAGACCGCTTTGGCTGTTTAAAGGCCTCAGAACATCATGAGGTTGTTGTCTACGAGGACAGAGGGGAAACCCTGAGTTTCCTCAAAGCCCCCAGACAACCAATAGCCAGCACAATGAGCCCCAAAACAAGCCCCCACCACTCAAAGCGGATCGGAGAGGGCCCAGCAGAAGGCAGCCGGCTGCTTTAGCCGCAAAGGTGCAGTGTAACACCATAAACCCGGAGGACCGGGCCCGGTCGAGGAGTCGCCTGAAAGCGTTTGACACTTTCCTCAGTGCACTGCTCCCAAGCACCAGCTACGCATCACCATCTCACAAGCAGGAGACAGCACTGGAGAGGTTCTTCAGAAAAACACCAAAGGAACCAACCCAGCAAAAGCCTAAGCCAACACGAGCCGACAAAGGGCAAGTCAGCCCGCCGACCCTCGCAGTAAAGTCGGGTATCACGGACCACGTAAGGAGCGCGTTCCTCGAGTACGTAGCAATCGTAAAAGCGACCAGAGAGGTCAATCTTACGACATGCAGGAAGATCCTGCAGACCTTCCAGAGAGACACAGAGGGTCTGTTAAGGGTACTGCTCGAGGAAGCAGGGGCAGCGGTGTATGACAACGTCACATCCCAAGTCATCAAAGGGGAAATGACGGGGTCATATATGGCAGCCTACAGCGCGAGGAGTGGCTTTGTGGCCCTGGACAAGGAGGAGACGGAGCGCTCAGGCAAACTCAAGTTCAGTGTGCCAAATGACTACCCGATAGTGGTTACCGCCAAATGTACCAAAATCATGCCGGACGATAAGATCCTGGAAATGGCACACTCCATTTCGGGGACCTCCGGTATCCCGGCATCACGGGAAAGTTGGACAGTACCCAATATCAGGTGGATTAACGGAGTTCCGGGTTGCGGTAAGACAACCTGGCTGGTAAAGCACTTCGAAGAGGACCTAAAACATAATTGTACACTATTTGCTGATGACACTACTCTCACAATAAAATCTTCAAATAGAAATGACCTAGAAACTGACACTAACAATGAAATACTAAAAGCAATTAAATGGCTGGAATCTAATAATTTACGTGTAAATATTGAAAAAACAAAGTTAGTACAATTTCAAACATACAATTCTTTAGTAAAACCACCTCAAATACATTACAATAATTCAATTTTGGAACCTGTACCTTCAACCTTATTCTTGGGAATAGTTATTGATGGAAAATTAAATTGGAAAGAACATGTAAAAAAAGTCTGCACTCTTCTCGACAAATTTGTGTTTGCGCTTCGAAAACTCAGAAGAATAGCCAGTAAAGAAACAGCCCTAAGTGCTTATCATGGCTATGTTGCATCAGTGCTGCGTTACGGCCTTGTGATATGGGGTAATTCAGTAGATGTGAACAATGCATTCATTGCACAAAAAAATGTGTCAGAGCTGTGTATGGAGCTGAATATTTAGATCATTGTAAGCCATTATTTAAAGCACTAAAAATTCTTCCACTTCCTTGCCTATATATTTTTGAGATTTGTATTTTTATTAAAAAGTATTTGCATATGTTCCCATTGTATGAACACATTTCTAAAAGAGTGAAAAGCAGACGCCCAAACCAATTACTAGTAACTAGCCAGAGACTACAATTGTATATAAGCAGGAATTCCAATTGCATGGCAATCAAAATATTTAACAATTTACCCCCACGCATCAGAGTGTTGCCCACTAATAAATTTAGGAAAACAATATATGCCTGGCTTTTAGACAATTGAATCAATTAATGAAATTTTTAATTATAAATTTTGACATTTCATTTTATTAATATTTATTTACACTTGTTAACTTGAATTGACTATTTTTTTTTTTTAAGCATTTGACATTATATAATTATTAAATTTTGACATTTCATTCATAATTATCTTGTATAAAAGTTATCTATTTTTTAACTAAACTAATTTATAATATTGTACGCCTCAAACGTCGCGCGCACGCCATGTATGCGTAAGCTATTGTGGTTTCTATTGTGTCTGCTTATTGATGCGCAATGGGGGAATATAGCCTCTTCTTAGCGTTCGATGACAAACTACTTCCTATATTTCTACACCGGCAACGGTAGTGTATGTGAAACTGTTTATTATTAAGATCTTAATGTACCATATACTCAGAAATAAATATATCTTATCTTATCTTATCTTAAAAAGGCCGATTACCCAAATCCCACCTAACAAATGTGAAAATGGACAATGGGCAGTAACTAACGAGCAAAAAGCGAAGATATTTGCAGAACACCTTGAAAATATCTTCCAACCAAACGACGGGGTAATTATTGAAGATCACACTTTGTTTAACATGGTGACATTGGAAAATGAAGTAACCATAAAACTAGTAACACCGAGAGAAGTCGCACGAGAAATAAAATACAATATAAGCACACGAAAATCACCAGGGTACGATTTAATAACAGTAGAAGTTCTTTATAACCTACCAAGAAAGCGTCTGGTTAAATTAACGAAACTTATCAATGCCGCACTAAGGCTTAAATATGTACCAGACTTGTGGAAGGTGGCTGAAGTAATAATGATAGCTAAGCCAGGTAAACTGGCTCACGAAACATCATCATATAGGCCTATTTCCTTGCTACCAATAATGTCCAAGCTATTAGAAAAGCTGTTACTCAGTCGATTAAAACCTATCTTAGATAGCAACAACATAATAGCACCAATTTGGATTTCGATAAAAACACTCTACTATCAAGTGCATAGGATCACAAATGTCATAGACAACGCTCTTGAAGACAAGAAAGTATATTCTACTATATTCCTAGACGTGGCGCAAGCGTTTGACAAAGTATGTCATGAAGGCCTTATACATAAACTGAAGAGCTTGTTACCGAAGCAATTTGCTGATATATTAGAGTCCTGGATTCTAAACAGGGTCTTTAGAATAAGACAAGAAGATGCCTACTCAGAACATAAACAAATAAAAGCTGGCGTACCGCAAGGAAGTGTGTTAGGTCCGGTCCTGTACCTACTATACACTAGTAATATTCTTTAATTAGAGCAAAACACGATTGGGACCTTTGCTGATGATACAGCCATAATGGATGTAGGAAACAGCCACGGAGAAGCAGTAGAAAAGGTTCCAATGGCTGTTAATCAAGTTTATGACTGGACCAAAAAATGGAGGATTCAACTAAATGAATCCAAATCTATTCACATAGATTTTACCAACAAAAACATCAGTATTCTCCAGTTTACATTAATAATAAACAAGTTCCATACGAGAATACAGCCAAAGATCTCGGTATGACCCTTGACGCAAAGTTACGATGGAAAGCCCACGTCAAGAAGAAAAAAGAAGAACTCGACTTCCGATATAAAAGAATGTATTGGCTGCTTGGAAGAAACTTCATGCTGTCTGTGCAAAACAAATTATTGCTATACAAACAAGTCCTGATGCTAGTTTGGACTTATGGTATTCAGCTATAGGGCTGCACCAAACAGAGCAATATATTAATTATACAACGATTCCAGAACAAAGAGCTAAGAGCAATAGTAAATGCACCTTGGTACATAGGAAATGATGACCTCCATCGGGACCTAAAAGTTGAGTTCATCGAAAAAGTGATCCAGTAATTTGCAAAAACTCACGAAAAGAGACTTCATCAGCATGTGAACGTCGAGGCAATCCAGCTTCTCGACCACACGAACATAGTGAGAAGACTAAAAAGAACAAAACCGTTCGAGTTAGTGTTTAGTGTTAGTGTAACGTACGAAAGAGCTACCAAATAAACACAAGAACGAAGTGTATTCGCCTTAATAGAGACAATAAGATAAGTGCTATTGGACACATTCTTAGTAAAGACAATTTAATAGTTTAGGTCATAATTAAATTACTTATTAGTCTATTTATAAGGCTAGATTGTAATAAGATTAGGGTCCATCCCGGGGTCCCATCTAGGGTTATCTAGGGATGAACCCTAGAAAAGGAAAAAAAAAGCTAGTTTAAAAAAATATTATTGACATGTAAAAGTGTTTGGGTAAACATACTTACAGAAATAAAATCATTTATCATCATTTATAATTACAAACCGATGCCCCTACGTAACTCTACACTACTCTAAACACTGTCTTTGCTTTTCAGCAATCAATTTTTGTTTAAACTTCTCAAGTGCCTGTGCTATTGAGATGGATTTGCGTCATGACTGTATAGGTAAGCATTTTGATACTCGTTGTAGCTTTAAGTCTAGTAGTTTAAATTTTGAGGTCGTGTAGTTTTTTTTTTTTGCTTTCTCAAAGTTGTCTCAGATGTCTTACGTGTCTGCGTCGCAAATTATTGAAGGTTAAAGGGTCAAAAAAACGGCAAGTCATGATTTAACTGCAATTTGTGCTGAGAGCAAGTTTATTCCTTGTTCAATTGTGCACAAAAAGTCCTACATAAGATTCACTAAAGTTTAGTAGTTTTCGAGATATGAGCCAAAATAAATTGTTTAGAGCCGACTTTCCAAAAAGAAGGAAGTTCTATGTTCGACATTGTGTTTTTTTTTGTGTATGTCACCGATTACTCCGTCAATTATCAACCGATTTTGAAATATTTTTTTTTGTTTGAAAGGGTATACTATCAAGGTGTTCCCGTTGTCACGTTAGGACTGTGATGAAGCAAATTTAAATAAATGGTTCTAATGAAAATGGTACATACAGCTTCAGAGAAACCTCACCAACTAGAAATGTATAAAAAGCGACATCTATGGTCAGGACGATATACTCTGATGTTTATGTGCGTGCCATGTGAAATCAATGAAACTGCTAAGATATTCTAACTAGAAATAAAATACTGACGGCGCTCATGCAAGCGACCGCTAGTTAATATCAATTGCATCCTACCTATTGATATTTTTAACTTTCAAACGTGTTCCACAAACATTATCCTTTCTGCAAATTTCTAAAAACTCAAAACAGAATTTAAAAAAAATACTAAACTCATTAGGCCGAAGCACAGATAATATAATACTAGCATACAGATGCCTTATCCCATACAAAGAAACCGTAGCGACGTAACTAGCGTTTTTCGTCTGATTATCTTATTATTTTTTTGTACATCAATCGTGTTCGGTTCCGTTCCATGGCGAGAGATAGATGGTGGAAAACCGCGCCATCTTTTGGCATCAATTTTAAATGACCCGTTGAAATAATCTTTGAAATGTGAATTAAGATATATTCCATAATTTGATTTGTGAATATTCCATAATTTTCTCCTTAGGAGAGTAGAATAAACAAGACCATACAATTTTTATGTTCAATTCCAGTAAATTTTAAAATTACAAACAATTCAATAACAAATCGTTACACATCGCGTTATCTAGTGAGATTTATTTGAACCAAATTTTATTTCTTAGCGCTGGGACCCCGTGGCCGAAGTAAGAACCGAACGGACCCTATAACTCACGACTTTCTCAAGCTGTTATACCGCTGCGCCAAACTGTTACTTAACATAGTAACTATGTGAAATACATCGACATGTTTATAAATCACATCCCCAGATCCATCACATCATTCATGTAGTCGTGTCGTTTATATTATAAAATAGATAATGAAGAAGATTGAGGGTAAGTTTATAATTTTGTTAAGTAAAACATGGCATCGCATCAAAGCATAATAACTCGTCTGCTTGTGCTGTTCGAATAACGACTTATAATTATAAAAAAAAAACATGCCCAAATTGAGTAACTTTTTAAAAGTGTAAATAATCATCCTTTGGGAACAAACTCAAAGAGTATTGCTCTAGAATTAAATGTCCATGTAACGTAAGTGTAATCTAAAATAAAATCCGTTTAATTTTTATTACTATACATTGTTTTATTACGGAGTTCTGGTGCCTAGCTTCCGGTTTCATGACAATTTATTTAAATTTGCTTCATCACAATCATTTAACTATTCGAGATGTCTGATTCCTATATGTCGACGTCGATGTTTTCAAAACTATTATTTCAAAATTAAAAAGGACTCCTTGTAATTTCTTATTTGATAACGTTAACTAATTAATTAAAACTCACGCTCTTTGAGTCACATTATAACCGACTTCAAAAAGGGAAGCGGTTCTTGATTCGGTTGTATTTTCGTTTTTTTTTAACTTATTCTGTTTTTACTGAACTCCCTGTCTACCTTCTCACAAATTTGAAATGTTTGTTTATAAACTATCTTCTATGTGTGAAAACTTTTAATTGGCCTTATTTTTGTTATATTGTTTAGCTATAAAACAAAAAAGTCGAATATCATCCTCCTAATTTTTGGAATGTTGGTTATTTTTTTTTTATTAACTCTTTATTTCGAAAATTAATGAACATTAGTGAATCTTATGTAGGACTTTTTGTGCAATTTTTTATTTTTAATTTTGATGGGTTTGCTCTTGACTCTAGTCTAGGTCAGATCAAGTAATAATGCTCTCAGCACAAATTGCTGTAAAATCATAACTTTTGGGCCCTGTGACATTGAATAACTTACGACACAGACACGAGATTTTATAAGACTTTTGAAATAACTTTAGCAACGTTAATTTTATTGACAAAAATTACTTCAAGATGAAAATCCACGTTGGTGGTATTGAAAAACAAAAAAAAACTTACAAAATGAAGAACAGAATTCAATTGCATGATGCACGGAAACAAATAATTAGCCGCGCGTCATACTGCGAATCAGCTGACAACGTCGCTCATTGTTGTGCAACGTTGTCGCCCATGTGAGCATCACATGTTGCGCACCAAATGTTGCCTAGTGGATACGAGGCTTTAGTGCACCATCTCCAAATGTAACGCAGGTGAAGTAAGCAGACTCTTTTGCTGAGCAAAACCTGCTACTCAGTGTATGTATGAACCTGTCTAAAATATATTTTGTTTGTTTTATTTTTCAGAAATACCAACAGATCCAAATGCAAGCCGTAAAAAAAGTTATGTTACACCAAAAATGACACAGAATATCCCTGATACTACGAGTCGTACTCCGATTACTCCAAAACGTAAAATCACATATACTCCACAACCAACAAACAAACACTCAGATAATACGAGACATTCCCCAATTACTCCAAAACCAAATAATACAAGACGTACCCCGATTACTTACACACGTAAAATCACAGAAACTCAAAAGTCAAGTAACGAACGCCCAGGTATTACAAGGTATACCCCGAATACTCCAAAACAAAATAATACAAGACATACCCCGATTACTCCAAAACAAAATAATACAAGACATACCCCAATTACTCCAAAACGAAATAATACAAGACATACCCCGAGTACTCTAAATATAAATAATACAAGACATACCCCGATTACTCCAAAATCAAATAATTATCCCCAAAATAAAACAAGACATACCCCGACTACTCCAAAACGTACAATCCCAGATACTCTAAATATAAGTAACGAGCACACAGATAATAAGATACATACCCCAATTACTCTAAAACCTACAATCTATAATACTCCATATATTCCTGATAATGATCGAAACACTTCGCGAACTCCAAAGCATAAAATCTCAGGTACTCCAAAACCAAATATCGAACACTCAGAAATAAGAAGACATACCCCGATTACTCCAAAACCAATCATCTATAATACTCCGATAGCAACATGGAAAATCACCGATACTACAACCTCGATTACTCCAAAAGCAAAAATCCTTTATACTCCGATAGCAACACAAAATATTTCTGATACTCTAAAACCAACACACAATATCTCAGACGGTCTTAACAAGAGTATTATGTCGGGAACTCCGAAAGCAACACAGAAGATTTCGGATACACAACAGGCTGCACAGAATAAATGGGATAATCCAAATGGAACCCAGTTGACGTCAAACTCTTCAAAAACACTGGACTTAAGAAATGATGGTTTGTATTCTTGTATGTATTCAGTATGCTTTCGTTCGATTATTTTAAACTTCATGCCACAAAGGTTCAAATACATAGAGCCTTAGGCATAACATATTCTCTATCACGCAACCCAAGGCGGCGGAGAAATAATATGCTTTAAAATAAGTGTAATATTAACTAGCTAGGTAAGCCAACGCAAAATTCCAACGCTAGAGGGTTCAGCATCATGTATTGAATCCATAGTATTCCTTTTCACGTCGGTGTTGCAGAAACCCTGTATAACTGTCTACAATGATAGAAGGCTTGAAAAT
This sequence comes from Orthosia cruda, assembly GCA_964057195.1. Taxonomy (NCBI): domain Eukaryota; kingdom Metazoa; phylum Arthropoda; class Insecta; order Lepidoptera; family Noctuidae; genus Orthosia; species Orthosia cruda. Next base: position 14,641,471 of record OZ059852.1, on the reverse strand, counting down.
ATCTAAGTGCCAATTTTATAATTTCTAGATGACATGTATTAAAATTTTAAAAGACTGTTCTAAAACCCCGCAACAATTGTCTGATTTCTAAACAAATTATTTTTACAAGATATGTAATGATGGAAACGGAAGGTGACCCAGCCACTATTCAATCACACAAGATAACACCCGTGTTTGGGCTGATTGGATATGTATTGACAAGCAATATTACATTTCGGACGTTTTAGTCCATTAAAAGCTTGGTTTGAGAAGATTTTTAATTTTAATTGTTTTTTTTTGCAGATGCAGACGTTAAAAAGTATATTACTATCACTATAATATCGGGAGTGTCCCTAATGGTGTTGATCGTGATAGTTGTTATAGTAAGGAAATGTTGCTGTATTAAATACAATCCCTCGGGCTCATCCCAGTTACTGACAAATGATGTAAGTACTATACAATATCTTCCTCTTCGTTACCATGGCTTATCTCACAGGAACCATGCTTAAGGGCTCTTTCAATTTAGACGTTTGGTGCGGCACTGCTGCGGGCGGCGGCGCAACGGTGTTTGTCCTACTGCGCACGATCGATTTTTCCATCCAATTTATACACACACAAAATTTTCCTGCTGCCGTGCGTGCACCGCGCTCTTGGTGTATAAATTGAAATAATTCGGTTTTAACTTTCTAACAGCGAAATAATTGTCGTGTTCGGATTAAGTCTTTACGAGCGGTTGGACTAATATTTTTTATTTATTATTCATAGGCTCACTTGACCACTATCTCACCTGATGATCGCTTGACCAGAATTCCAGTCCATTCTCGAACTACACGACGCGACGTACGGTGTTGTGCCATCGGTGGCTTTGTGAACTTAGCACCCGACTTTGGCAAAATGATATTTTTTTTTGGTTTGATCGAAATATATCAATTAGTACTGGATTGTACTTAGTGACATTAACTTCGTTAGTAGGAGTGGCAAAAAAAATACAGACTGCAAAAAAAAAATCTCCCCAAATAGTAAAACATGACATATGCCGAATGCTTCAGATAGGTCTAAGACGTTATTAAAGGGTTGTAGTGTTTTTTTTTCGTTTGAAGATAATAAAAAAAAAAAAGTTTTTTGTTCCAAAACGATAAATTCATGGGATGATATTTTTTTTTGTTATCCGTATTTTATTTCTGCACTTACTACTAAGGGAGTTAATGTCATTACTATCTAGTACTTATCGATATCTTTCGACCAAACCAAAAAAAAAAAAAAAAACTTAGGTCGGGTGCTGCGATCGCACCTTCCCCGAAATGTTACCAACAACTCGGCGACGATGTTTAAGGCTCCAGATAATAAAATAACCTTCATTTTTTCAGATTGGTAGCCCCTTCTACCTGAACATGCTATTCAGAAAAGAGTGTGACCAGGAAATTGAGCGGATAGAGCAACATCACTATGAGGAGATTCGTCCAGACCGAGTTTCGGCCACTGCAGCCAATGTTAACGGAGACTAGCGTCAGAGCCGTAGATATTATAGAGCACAAGTGCGTTCGTAAACACAAGTGCACTGTCTGTCCCCTCACTATCATAGTACACAGGGACGATAATTTGACATGGCCGACGATAATTTGTGTCGAAGAATAGAGAGACCGGTACAGCAGACGAATCCTGGAGCGAAGACCATGTAACGTCACCCAGTTCTTCATTGTTCAACACACCACACATTAACAGTTCCAAAGGTTTGGTAACAACCAAACCGTTACCCATTTGCTAATTTGTTTTGTTTTTTTTATTAATGTTTATTTTCTAAAAAGCCCCGGCTTTCCATCACCAACCATCTGGAATAATGTATCTTTCAAACGGTGAATGATTTTTCAAATAGGTTTAGTGGTTCCTGAAATTATCCTGCACGTGTGAACAAACCTACAAAATTCGAGTTCTCTCTTTATAATGATCATTAAAAGTTTGCTTATTTATTTATTTAGGTTCTCCAACGAAAGATGTACACATAATTAAAATTATTCATAAAAATCTTTTTTTAATCAAGCATTTTTCGTATTCTTCTCAGCAAACCCTTTCATTTGATACCTATATCTTGGCAGTGCATAAAAATAACTTGTCCGTCTTGAGGTTGTTTGTGCCTGGTGGTACGCAAACAAAAATTTAGACCGCGAAGCAATTGGCTTTTGGCCGTACCTTCGGCACGTACGGTGTCCCGAGCTAACTCGGCTCTAGTTCGGGCGCTCCAGAGTCACGATGCTAAAAATGCCCTTCTGACATCAGCACCGGAGTGTGACCTGTTTGCTGGGAGATACATAGATGTGTGCCGTGAATGTTTAAGGTAAAGATAGAATAGCTAACATACATAATTATAATATATTATTTGTAATTATTTTTTTTTCATTGTTTTGTTATATCGTATTTTTCTTTAATTAGTTTGTATTTAGATATGTCTTATTATGCATTATTTTTGTTAGTTTCGTTTTAGTTTTTTTTTTATAGAACGCGTTAGGTGTGATCTGTAAAGTTATACATGTATACTTAAATAAATAAATCTTGGACCGTCCGCCATATTGCATTTAGAATGACGTCACTTAGCTAACCATGCATTGTCATCCAAACTAAACGTGTATGCAAAATGTCATCTTAATAGGTGGCGAATAACTGCTTTAAAATTCAGTTACAAGATTTGACCCGAACACACTTACATACATACATACATTGTAAGTTAAATAAAAGCTTGTAAAATATAATGTCTTATTCGGCGGTAGGTGTAGAAAAAGATAAGACGTGAATTTTTAAAGAGTTTTTTTTATAATTCAATTAATAGTATAATTAAGTATTTGTTTATAATTTTGCCCTTGAAAACAACGAAAGGGTCTAGTTAAGCAGCGGTACTTGTGTTAGTAAACCAGTACATGTAACTAAGTACTCAAAACTGTACCACCTACCAGCTATCACCGGCACTGCATAAATCTCTTGTCCAACACAAGTACCTACTCAAAATATGTCTCAACTGGATGATATCCAATCGGCCCAGAGAAGCTTGAAGGAGTGCTTCCATAAAAAGATGGGTGAGCTGGAGGCTCAAATACAGTGTGCAGGACCCGCCAAAGACACCGTTGCTAAGGTCAGAGAGGAGTTCCGAATGTTCCGGGAGCTTGTGTACGGCATGCTGGGTCTTCTCCGGAAGCAGATCTCCGAGTGCTCCAGAGTGGTCGACGGACTGGAGACACGCTCACGTCGGAAGGCTCTCATCTTGACGGGGTTTGCTGAAGCGGACAACGAGGATTGCAGGGCTCTTGTGTTGGACACAATAAACAACAAGCTGGCCCTGCCCAACATCACTGCATCTTCCGTCAAGGTTTGCCATAGATTGGGGGCAGCAGGCAAGGGACCTACACGCAGCCGGCCAATACTGGTAAGATTCTCGAGCACTGACCATAAAACTGCTGTCTGGAAGGCATTGTCAGGTTTGAAGGGTTCCTCGGTTACGATGAAAGAGTTCTTAACCAGGGCTAGGCAGGCTGTATTTGTCAAGGCGCGTATACACTTCGGGATGTCGGCGTGCTGGACACAGGACGGGGTTATAGTCATCAGAACCCCGAACGGTACACGACAGAAAGTTACAACTTTGGATGAACTTAATCCACTGTTGACAAAGTACCCTAAGAAGGCTGTGGAATCGTCTGAAGCAATGGGAAGTAATAGTGGAGTGCGTAAAAACTAAGTGTCTTGTGTTGTTATGTGCTTGGGCGTCATAATAGGTCGTTCTCGCTATTGGTTTCGCGAATTTTGCCGTACCTACACGTCGGTCTGTTTGCTTTGTGGACGCATATATGATAAATACTATATTTTGTTCGTTTATGTTCATTGTTTGTGCTTGTAATTTAATTGTTGTGTTTCGTCACCTTTCTTTGTAAATAATACTTACTGTTACCTGTCAGTAATGTAATGTCTATGTGGTGTTTGTCACTATGCCAAATTAGTTTATTCTTATACCCTGCATTTAATTATTTATTGTTATATGTACCCTACAAATTGTAAATGTTAGTCTTAAATTGACGTCCAATACCACTCTGTTCCACGTTTTTGTTTTGTGTAGTGAATTGCGTTCGGTTTTTGCTCATGTGCTTTGTTGTTGTGTTGTATCATTCTTACCTTGCTTTTATTGTTATCATGTTTGTATTAACTTTATTTTGTTATTTAAATCATTTTGTACTGGTTCTGCTGGTGGGTGGTGCAAAGATAGTGGTGTTGCACAGTAAGGCATTTTTTTTTGCCATAGTTTAGTTTTATAGTTATTTATTTTATATTATTTTTAATCGTATTCTATGTTACCTGCTGCTGACTCTTTTAACTCTGCCGTTGGATCTCTTAACTCTTCCGCTACTACACGTTTTGACTCACTGACCGATACCCTAGGTGACTTTGTGCGTCAGAGCTTTAGGCAACCGAAACGTAACTTTTTTAACGTATGTCACATAAATGCTCAGAGTTTGGCAAGTCATTACTGTACGGATGAGTGATATTAGGAGTAAGTGATACAACGAATGCTGTTGCTATACTGCCCTTTATTATAAAAGAACACAAGTTTATATGGTTACATTGACATCTCCCTCTCATCTCCTCCCTAAAACTAAAATAAAATAAAAGTTTACTTTTATTTTATTGCATGGATACAATATAAGCACAAATTAAACATTGATACTCTTAGGCTAACACGTATAAAATATAGTTATAACATAATCGTAGTACATATGTTCGTTATGTTTGGTATACAAAGTTATACAATAATAAGTAGTTACATACTTATAATAACAATCAATCCCTGAGTACCTATGAGCGCACAGCTGGCGCTTATTATTCGTCTCCGTTTTCTGCTGACCTGTATAATAGCTATTGTTAAGTGCTTATAGCATTGGTAATTAATTGCCTTATTGTTTTTATCTTAAACATGATACGGTTTCGTTCTGTTTTTGTGAATAATGTCGGGTTTTCCCTTATAATTGACCTCAACATTTGGTGACAAATCTCTAATCACCTTGTAAGGTCCAGAATATAATTGTTGAAGTTTATTGCCAGTTTCATTTTTAATTAAAACTTGATCGTTTGGCTTGTAGCGTATTGGATTTACATGCTGGTCGTATCTACTTTTTCTGCCTATTTTATTGGCTATCAAATTTTCCCGCGCTTCGGTTTGAGAAACCTGTAGGCGGTACTTAAGTTCAAGCGGGTAACTGTCGTAATTATATAGAGGCTCTACACACTTTTCCAAATTATTGGGCAAGTTACACTTTCTACCGTATACGAGTTCGAATGGTGTAAATTTTGTTGACGAGTGAACTGTCGTATTATAAGCAAAGCACCAGAATGGTAACCAAGTACTCCATAATTCGGGTTTTCCTTCTGCTTGGATTCGCAAAAATGCACCTAGATTTTTATGCGAGTTCTCTAGCGCTCCGATGCTTTGGTGATGATACGCAGTTGAGTTTAACTTTTTAATATGTAGTAATTCACAAACCTGTGTCACGGTCTCGGACATGAACTCTGTGCCTCTGTCGGTAGCTATGTCCCTCGGGATGCCATGTTGAAGTATGAAGTTATCCACGAAGGTGCGTGCTACTTCTGTAGAGGTTTTAGTGACGAGGGGATACGCACATACATACTTGGACAGCTCGCATTGCAATGTCAATATATAAGAAAAATTGTTGCTGTCTTTGTCTAATGGTCCTACCAAGTCTAAGAAGATTTTATCGAAAGCCGAATGAGCAGTTGTGGTGATTGCCATTGGCTCTTTCACCTGAACTGTATACTTATGCTTCTGACATTGAACACATTTTTTGACATAATTTTTGACATCACTTTCTAAGCCTGGCCAAAAATAGTATTTTTTTATATTAGTCAGCATTCTTCTCATGCCCGCGTGCCCACTAGTGGGCAAAAGATGAAAGTCGTTGAGTATCACTTTCCTATCATCTTTGTCCTCTATTCTTTCGACATCTTTTAATATACATAATCTGGGCCCTTTCCAGTTGCTTTGTTTTCTTATCTCACTAGTTAATTTCTCTACAAAAATTTTATTATTCGAATTTTTAATGAAGTATACTTCTTCTATATTTAGCTTGTTACATAGATCACTCAGCTCTCTCGCAAACTCGGCTCGCGTAGTTTGTGATTGAGATGCCGAGTTTATGAATATAGTTTTCATTTGGGCATTATACAATAATATTATGTGTGTTTGTAACACTACTGAGCTATCGCTCTTTAACTTCTTAAGACTGCTACTGGGTGCAAATCTTAACTCTACTGCGCCTCTTGGTTTGATATGAGTTTCCACTACATGTGGTTGAACTGGCAAGTTGTCGGTGGGCAACTCATCTGCCGGGGCGACAGCATCTAATTTTCGTTTTTGAGCGCGAGTCATTACTGCACACAGACACTCATTCATTTCTTTAAGTTCTTTTGACGTAATTTTTATTCTAGATAATGCGTCTGCAACGCAGTTCTCACTCCCTTTTACGTATTCTATTTCGTAATTGTATTCTTCTAGAGCTAGTCTAAATTAAAAGAGCCTGCTAGATGGGTCTTTTAAATTAAATAAGTATACAAGGGGTTTGTGGTCGGTTAGTATTTTAAATGTACGACCGTATAAATAGGGTCTGAAATATTTGACAGCCCAAACTACAGCTAAGAGTTCTTTCTCTATAGTGGGATAGTTCTTTTCCGCTTTGTTAAGGCTCCTACTAGCGTAAGCTATTGGTCTGCCATTTGAATTTGATAGTACTGCCCCAATTGCGTACCCAGATGCATCGGTTTGTACTATGAATTGATTTAGTTCTGAGAAATCTGGGTACTGTAGGATTGGCGGTGACATCATACTCTGTTTTAGAGTTTCAAATGACGTTTGACAGTTGCTATCCCAGTTGAATTTAGTGTTTTTCTTACTTAAAAGGTTTAAATGATAGGCTTTGTCGGCAAAGTGGTCTATAAATTTTCTATAGTAGTTTGCAAAAGCAACGAAGCGTTTCACTTCGTCCGTACTTTTAGGAACTGGATACTCTTTAATTATTTTAATCTTATCTGGGTCCGGCAATATACCATTGCCTGTCACCACGTGGCCTAAATAAAGCATCTCTTTCTTAAGGAAATCGCATTTAGTGGGATTTAATTTTAAGTTGGCACTGCGCAACTTTTCGAATACTTCTATTAAATTTTTGTTATGGTCAGTTAAGTTCCGTCCCATACAAATAAGATCGTCTAGGTACACTAAGCACTTGTCGTAGGATAGCCCGGTCATTGCCATGGTCATCATACGCGAAAATGAGCTGGGACTAGTTTTGAGTCCCATAGGCATTCTTGTCATTTGATACTGACCACCGTCTGCACTAAATGAAGTATATTTCCTACTGTGTTTGTTTAACGCTACGTTAAAAAATCCTTGGTTTAAATCTAAATGTGTGAAATAAATACATCCACACAAGGAATCTAGTATATCCGTGATGTTTGGCAGTGGAAACTTATCATCCTGAATACAAGTGTTGAGCTTACGGTAATCTATAACTAACCGCCATTTTTTTTCCCCGTTTGCGTCTGATTTTTTAGGCACTAGGAGTACTGGGCTGGACCACTCACTGGAACAAGGTTCAATAATTTCTTGTTCCAATAAGTTGTCCACTTGTTTTTTTAATTCGGCTTTCTGTGAATGCGGCATTCTGTAGGGCTTAACGTACACTGGTGCCACGTTTGGTTTCAATGTTATTGAGTGTTCATATAATTTAGTTGTTCCTAATTTATCACCCGGTAGGAAGAAAATATCTGCATATTTTGCGCAAATGGACTCTATGGACAATTGCTCCTCTTTATTTAAATGTTTCAGCGATAGCGAAGCGAATACCTTTCTGACACGATCAGCATTATTATTGGTTTCTTGAAATGAACATACATCATACTCGCTTGCTTTGTAAAGTGTTGGACTAATTGTTGTCAAGACTAAATCTGTCTCCGTGGTGTTTAAAATCCTAATTGGTATTTTCCCATTCGTGGGCTTAACTAAAGTATTTGCAACAAAGATCCCCTTTCGCAGTTCTGTTCCATTAACTACACATTCTTCTATCTCACATGTTCGAATAAAGTGAATAGACTCTGATCTTGCCGGTATATTAAAATGATTGTTTGTCATTATTAATGGTAATGATACCTTTGAGTTGTTATTCCATAGTAACAAAGTTTGGTTACCGTAATTTAATACTGATTTATACTTGCTTAAAAAGTCTTGTCCCAGTATGCCACTACCTTTACAAGGCAATGTTTTAAAAACATAGAACTTATGTTGTAGGGTCTGATTTCCAATAACTAGGCGCAAATAAGCATATCCTATAGCCTGTACTTTGCCCCCGATGCCGTTTACAAGTGTCTTCTCGATATGGATTGGAATGTTTTGGTCGAGAATTTGTTTATACTTTATGACAGATATGGATGCACCGGTGTCTACTAATAATTGGTATGAATAATGGTTATGCGATTTTATATTTACGTAGCCTACGTTATTGCATGATAAAATTATATTTTTAGTCCCGAAAAAACTGGTCCTCATTCCGCTGTTCTGTTTCTGTATTTTCCTGCGTTTCTGAGTCATCCAATGTATGTATGTGTTGATCCCTGGAGGTGCTATAATTGGACCTACCTCTGTTTCCATGAAATGGTCGGGTGGACCGGCGCCAGCTTGCCTGCGATCCTCTCCGAACCTGATCCTGCTGTTCGTCTTGGTTTTGGATAACCTGTTGATTGCCACGTGCGCGTCCTCTACCTGCGTATGAGAAGCGGCCTCTCCGCTGTGACCAGTTATAAGACGATCTCCCTCTATAATTCATCGTTAAAATATCGGAAGATGTTGATGGACTTGTTATATCTTCATCGATGGCCGCCTGTACTGCATCTTTCAATGATGTAAAATTTCTGGCTGAAATTATTGTACTAAGTCGTCGATTTCTCAATCCATCTGAGAAACATTTGATAGCTTGCTTCTCATTAATTGGCTTTAAAACTTTCAAACTGGCCTCGTTGGCCCCCGATTGAGAGATCGTCAAATCAACAAACAATTCCGTAATTTTTTTGCCGAAATCATCGATTGATAAATCGTTTTGCCTAAGACTTTGCAGCTTTCGTTGAATTGCTGTAGCCGATTTTTTAGGCAATAACTGAATCTTCAAGTCAGCTATAAAGTCGTCAATATTGACATATGAAGTCGCTAATTTCAATTTTGCGGTCTGTGAGAGTCTATTTTTTAATACGAAATTTAACAGTTTTCCTTGTGAATTTTCGTCTAACTCTGTTTTGTAATACTCTATGCCATCTATAAGTTGCTTTACGCTAGCCTCATCGTCTGTACAAACTGGTAATAAACTTAAAGCAACTTTTAAATCAAATTTACAAGTAGTTGCCATTTTATCTGCCGTACTAGGTTTCTGTGAGCACAATTCTAATATTTGTTCATATAAATGATCAAAATTTGCGCAAAGCTCGTGAATATGCGAACATTCACTCTCACATACGGTGCTTTTCGATTTTGAATAATATTCTAAAAATAAGTTGTACTCTTTTACTAAGTTGTCTGCCTCTGCTAATTTTACGACTATAATGTTACCTTTTCTTCTATCTGGACCTATCTTTATCAAATATTTTCTGATTTCAATTAACTTGTCGTACAATGTTTTTAAGTTTTCTGCCATTTAACATAAATACTTATTTCTATTTTCTTAGTAGGTACTGAATTACATACCATTATTTTATACTGCATACACTCCAGCGTTCATTTTTTTTTCATTTGTCACTTATTTTAGTCCACTAAAATAATGTCATGTATATTTTATGCTATTACACGTTTACTACTAATAGAGAATAGACAACACCTTATATATAACCACGCACTGACACATAACGAATACAACTTTCGCGCACTTTTCTTCGTAAACCCTGGGTTTTTAACTCTTCAGATGACGTCCTCAGTGTCCTTCTTGTAGCCTCTGGCATTCGTCCGCATTTCCTCTGCGTCAGCTCTACGTCTCCATATAGAACATCGTAATCTGTCCTTCCTGATCTCATTACCCATCCATTTCTGATGGCAATTCTTGTAGATTCTGAAGATACCATACAAAAACGCCAACGATGCTATAAGAAGTAACACGATTAAAATGATGTTTGTTGTGCTGGCATGTATCGTCAGCTGCGTGATGTCAGCGCTGTTACTTCCACCTGCTGCGTTTTGTGGAACTATAACTTCTTCCTTCGTATTAGTTGTACCCATTTTGTGATTGTCGTGGTAAATATTCACAAAATAGAATAGTGACCACGCTAAGTCCCAGTACGAGATTGGTCTCGTTACAATACATTGCGACACCCGTTTTGGTCAAAGAAATGTAAACATACGCTGCTAGCGTTTACGCTGTCACGGTCGCCATGTACGGATGAGTGATATTAGGAGTAAGTGATACAACGAATGCTGTTGCTATACTGCCCTTTATTATAAAAGAACACAAGTTTATATGGTTACATTGACATCTCCCTCTCAACACTGATCTCTACGACACTTTTTCTGACGCCAATGTCCAAGCCGTTCTGATTTCTGAGAGTTGGCTTAAGCCTCATCTTCTTTCTACGACCTACCCTCTGCCCGGTTTCATTCTTATCCGTAATGATAGGATTGGTAAGGGAGGGGGTGGTGTTGCTATTTATCTTCGCGATTTTCCCTACAAAATCGTTGCATCATCTCCTTCATTATACAGTGCTTCTGTTGAGTACCTCTTTTTGGAGATCTTCATCAAAGGGGTCAAAACCCTGCTTGGTGTTGTGTACTGTCCGTCCGCCGTTGACTATTTCCTCAACCTGGAATTAGCCCTAGAGTCTGTAGGATCAGAGTACGCACATTGCGTCATCATGGGCGATTTCAATACAGACCTTTCCCATCCAACTCCTCGTTCCCGTAAACTTCTCCACATCATTGAGTCCGTTAGTCTCCACGTTCTTCCTTTGAAACCCACACATTTCAATATCACAGGGGATGACACGTGGCTCGACCTAATCCTAACGTCCACTCCCTCCCTTGTATCCTCTCATGGTCAGTGTCCAGCACCTGGCTTTTCCCACCATGACCTAATTTTCCTCTCATATGTCCTAAAACCACCTAAACCTCTTCCTAAAGTTCTGCACATTCGTTGTTTTGCGCGTCTGGATGTAGAGAAGCTCCGTCAGGATGCGGCGGAACTCGACTGGAGTCACCTTGCTGCGGCAAAACCTATAGACGAAAAACTGCGTATCTTTAATCGGACGGTCCTTGCTCTCTACGACAAACACGCCCCGGTCAAGATGGTTAAACTCAGGCGTCCACCTGCTCCTTGGATGACAGCAGGGGTTCGTATGGCGATGAGACGCAGGGACCGAGCCTTTCGGAAATTTAAAAAAGATCGCAGTGAGGAAAATAGGAACATTTTCAAAGCTGCTAGAAATCGATGTAATCGGGTGATACGCAACGCCAAACGCCGCCATATTCTAGAAAACATTTCTTCTTTTTCTCCTGCCGATATTTGGAAATTCCTTGGAACTCTCGGTATCGGTAGGCCTCGTCATGTGGATTTCCCCAAGACGATTGGCCTAGAAGAAATCAACCGTCACTTTACAACCACTTGCCATTTGGATTCCCAAATGTTGTCTCAGACGGTCGATTCCATTACTAGCCTACCCAGTCCTATTATAGAACCATTCCGATTTTTTCCAGCTACCGAGGATGAAATTAAAAAGATGATCCTTTCTATAAAATCCAAGGCTGTGGGCCATGATGATATTAGTCGCCAAATGGTCACCTTGATCCTTGAATTTCTTTTTCCTCCGATAACCCATATAATAAACTTTTCCCTAGATTCCGGTCAGTTCCCATCCCTGTGGCGAATGGCCTATGGCATATTTCAAATCCCTCCCTACCTAATCATTTTCGACCTATTTCCATACTCCCGTTTCTGTCAAAAGTCCTCGAGGCCTGTGTCCACAAGCAGTTTTCGGGGTTCGTTCACCGTAACAACCTTGTCAGCTCATTTCAGTCTGGGTTCAGGCCTGGGCACAGTACTGCATCCGCTCTCCTCAAAGTGACTGGTGACATCAGAGAGGCAATGGAGGATACCAAGGTTACCGTTTTGGTACTTATTGATTTCTCCAATGCCTTTAACGCCGTCAGTCACGATGTTCTTCTGTCTATCCTCTCACATCTAATGGTTTCTTCTGAGGTGCTGGAATGGTTCTCTTCTTATCTTCGGGGACGTCAGCAGTCGGTTTGCGTCGACGAGAATTCGTCGAGTTGGCGTGATCTAGGTGCTGGTGTTCCAAAAGGCGGTATTCTTTCTCCATTGTTATTCTCTATCTTCATTAATTTTATTACCTTCTGTCTTCGGTGTTCGTATCATCTTTATGCCGATGATCTTCAACTGTATGCAGCTGCGCGGGTGGAAGGTTTATCGGACGCTATAGAAGATGTAAACCGAGACTTGCAAGCCATTAAAATCTGGTCTGATAGATTTGGGGTGGCTGTAAACCCCTCGAAGTGTCAGGCCATTGTAATAGGAAGCTCGCGCATGGTGGGTAGAGTGGCGGTTAGCTCTCTTCCTTCTCTTATTTTCGATGGTACCGTTATTCCTATTAGCCCTAGCGTAAAAGGTCTCGGTTTACATCTTGATTCAACGCTTGGCTGGCATAGTCAGGTTACTAGTGTCAGTCAAAGAGTCAACGGCACTTTGCGATACCTGTATCGTCTGAGCCCGCAAAGACGAAGACTATGCTTGTGCAGGCCTTAATTCCCATAATCGACTATGGTGACGTGTGCTACTTCGACTTGAGTGCGGTTCTGCTGGATAAGCTTGATAGGCTCCTCAATAACTGCATTCGGTTCATATTTAATTTGAGGAAATATGACCATGTGTCGAGCTTCAGGTCTGAGCTCAAATGGATGCCCATTCGCCAGAGAAGGTGTTTTCGCGCTCTAACTACGATTTTCTCCCTACTCAACTCTCCCACTCCACCTTCTTATCTTATGTCTCACTTTCAATATTTAAGTTCTTCTCACTCTAGGAATCTGCGGTCTTCCAACAATCTGCTCTTACTCTGTCCTTCTCATACTACTGATTTTGTTCATTCTTCCTTTCATATTCAGTCTATTCTTCTTTGGAACGCGCTTCCTCTCGAAATCAGGGCGGCAACCAGTCGTTATGCTTTCAAGCGGAAATTGCAGTATTATTATCAGCGGGGGTTGGGTCATCTCGGTAACTTATTTTCATTACTTTATTAAATATATATATATTTATTTAGGTATGTATCATATAATATATGTATGTATATGTATTTTAAGCAATTAAAATTTTTATTTTGTTGTTAAATTGTTGATTCAAACAATGCACCTGCCATGTTTTCTCTTCACCACCCTTGGTTGACTGGTAGAGAATGCCTAAGGCATTAAGTCCGCCATTGTACCTTTGTGCATGAAGTTTAAATAAATAATAAATAAATAAATGTCTTGTGAAATAAAGTTTCGAATAGTGCACTCCTTCAATTATAGGAGGTCACGGCATGATTCTAAAAATTAATCAACTATGTTAAAATTAAAATTAGAATGTAAACTCTACAAAAAATATAAAACACAATTCCTAATTCATAATAATTTATTTGCTAATATGTATAGTTACAATATGACTTAGGGAACAACTTATTGTTGTTGCTGACCAGAGACAAAATCTATTTTTGTTACAAATTAGAAAATCTGACACTTGAAAATAACTACTTACATAAGAATATTATATAAATGCGAACAAAAAATTACTTATAAAACAGCAGACAAAGATTTTTTGAGTTTAGGTAAAGACTCATAAATATTGATGTCATGAATTTTAGACAGCGCATTATATTGTCTACATAGTCTGAGCACAGCGGCGTAGCAAATACCTTAAATTAAGAAGTATAAGACCTTTGCGGCGTAGTGACCGCGATTGATTCTGGAATATCAATCAATCTGCTTAGCCTTTCCCCAAATATATTGGGGTCGGCTTCCAGTCTAACCGGATTCAGCTGTGTACCAGTGTTTTACATGGAGCGACTGCCTATCTGACCACCACAAACCAGTAACTGGGTAACACGGTACCCCTTGGCTAGACTGGTGTCAGATCTCAAGCTTCTGACTAATCGTAACGACTGCCACAGATCTTCAAATGTCAGCCGGGTTAACGTGCTTTCCGAGGTACGGAGGAAACTCGGTATGTTGAAATGGTCACCCATCCACGGACCGACCTCGTCAAGCGTTGCTTAACCTTGAGTATCGACCCGTGCGGCTGTTATTATTTAGCCACGAGCTCCTCAAGATTGATTCTGGAATATGATATGCTTAAAATTAAAGTTACAAATCATTTTCGGCTATACTTTTTTCAGTACAACTACAATATCACACAATTACACTAACAATTACACTAGTCTCTACCCTGGTAACCAACACCCTAGTCTAAGACTCACTGACTGTATTGTATGGTGCTCACCGACCATAATACGTATCTAATCTAGCTCTAAGAAATATTAAGCTAATTTCGTCGTATCGATGATTCCAAAAGTAAATACCTTTGACCAGAATTCAAACACGTTAACAGCGTTTTCATTTGGCTAACAAACGGTCCTTCAGTGTGCAGGTGTTGTTGTACAGAGAGCACGACAGGAGGTGAGGCATTGTTTGGGACGTAGCTCAGCAATCGCATTGTGGGTCATTGGAGTGCGATTGCGGATCTATGTCGTGCTCTCTATATTAAGGTACTCTGACATTTCACTCACTTTTATCATCATTAATTTGTCTGTTACTGTTCTCTAATCTGTGACTGATTATATATAATGTAGGAATCGGGTGTGACGAGAGAAACACTTCTTGAAGATACTTCGTATGTTTTGGCTCGTTATACACAAATTACAAAATGTTTACCTCTCGTTACGTCTTAATTTAGTTTCTATACTCCCGCCATTTTCTCCAAATCTCTGTCTTATGCTCTCTCATTCCCTCACCGCTGCGATCATATCCTAACTAATATTATAAATCCGAAAGTAACTTTGAGTTTGAGACCCTGGGCAGGACATACTATAGTTTTATCCGGGCAATCATCCTTAAGGGGATGGAAAGGGGGTGGAAGTTTGTATGGTGAACTAATAATTTCCCAAGTAAGGCGACCCACACACCTAAAATATTATTGCGAGATATAAAAAAAATCTAATGCTATGAATGAATGAAATGCTGATACCTGCATTCCTTTTATTCAAAACATAATAATATTTATAGTTTATTCGTAGTTTATTTTAAATATCTTACTGTATTTTTTTTTTGTTTTTATACCTATTTTTACATGCACTACCTTGGTATCCGTACGTCACGTCCTAGGCGACCACTGAAAAACAGCGCCGTGTTGTGGGTCCCCCACGGCACAGCATTATGCTGAGTGGAAGCCTTCTTGCCACAATCACGACATGCATCTGCTTTTATTTACACTCGCATTTATTTTTTTTGTCTTTTATTTTACATTTCTAACATAATTTAAGAACTACTAACACTATTGTTAACCACTATTCTCGTTCTTGAAATGTAATATTTGTATGTCGTTTTGTGGCAATTAAATATTTTTTCTTTCTTTCTTTTCTTTCTATGCAGATGAAGTCGCGAGCAATAGCTAGTTTCCAATAACATCTTAAAATTATGCGTTCTGAATTAACATCTTACATCTAATCTATCTAATACCTTTAAACGAGCCATTCTTGTATATGAGGCTCCAACGATTTTCATGAAATTTAGTATGCAGGGCGATAAATCGATATAGCTAGGTTTCATTTTTAGAAAACGTCGGTTTTCTCTATTATCACCCGAGCAGAGCTCGGTCGCCCAGATACTGTAAATAAAAACGAAGTAAATTCCTTTCATTTATTACGGAATCAAAAGGAATATTTCAATTTTTTTCCAACTAAGTTAGGTTCACCGCCCAGTCCAACCAGTTGCGGCTGACTGTCAGTATCAGTATCGCACTCAGAGCGAATGCTTAGCGCTGTCTGACTTAGCGACCGACTACTGGCGAATACAGCCACCCTAGCCAAGTTACAAACGTGTCGTATAGAATCTCTCTCTACAATCGTTAACGCCTTTATTTGTATGGCCTGACCACGTGACTTAACGTTCAGATGAGTCATTCCCATACATTGATTCGTTTTCTAATAGCGTTCTCGATTGTAGATTGTCGACTTGGCTACAGGTGCAGATGTCCTGTCCAATCCATTCTTATAATAGCATAGAGTGAGCTACACCGCAGTTCTGCGTGCTACGCCGTAGTTTTGCGTGCTACGCCGTGGTTCTGCGTGCTACGCTGTAGTTCTGTATGCTTTGCCGTAGTACTGCGTGCTACGCCGTAGTTCAGCGAGCTACGCCGTATGGTTATGTATGTATATGTCTTACGTTTTAACTAGGAACTGGTTTCATTACCCCAATTATTTGTGCATATGGCGATTCATCACCGTTTGGTGGTTGACTGTTTCCATTCACCAAGCTGAGATCTGCATACATTACTTCGTTTGCGGTGGCCTGGAAGACATTGAAATATCATTAATTATATTTGTTTTAATAAATCCTTTATTGTTGTAATCCTTGCGTGTAATTTCCACATGAATAGTTATTCACTCAATTACCCAATGGATACCGCTAGGTCGGTATAATAGGTATGTATAAATAGTATCAAGGGCTCAGAATGCCTACTCAGCTTCATTTTGTCGGCGTATGTTCCATAAAAGTATTTTTTCTTTTTGTCAGTGTTAGTCCCATAGTAAGAGACTATTCAAAATGGACTGAAGTTACTCCGACAATTTATGTAGAAAAGTTAAAATAAAAATCTTTTTCACATAAAAATAAACCGACTACAAAGCAATTCCCATTTCTCATGTTCAAAGCCAAGTCCAATAAAAAAAGAATGATTACAATCCGATAAGTAGTTTCGGAGAAATGCGTGGACAAAGGTACATCCATACATACAAACAAACATACATACACTTATGAAATTTATAGTACACGTTTTTAGAAGCCCATACAGAGTAACATATGTGAATATTGTGCAATGCCAACAATATAACATATCTACATACGTGTCGAATTGATTACCTCCGTTTTTTGCAGTCTTATTTGATTAGAAATTTTATTTGAAATCATTGAAACACAAAAGGTGCAGAAGGTCAACAATTAATAAGAGAGTACAGAATGTAAGAGCGAGCGAATCGAGCTCGAAATGCAAGAGCGAGCGATTCGAGCTCAAACAAACTGCCTCGAGTTGGTTCGCTTTTCATTCGATTTCACTAGCCAAACTATTTCGACAGCTTGAATGATTTGGAGAGCATAGTCTGCAGGGACCCCATCAGACTTGGTGCCGGTTGTATACCGGGCACATGCAATTTTCAAAGGCTTACTACTAGTTTAATGTAGAGCTTACATAAGTATTCAACTCCATTGCTCCTTCGCCTGCTGGCTGCGAATTTCGATGATAGTATTTTTTGACACATATGTAAATCACCAATATTATGACACATGTCACTATCACGGATGGTATCACGTATATCAACTCGTTGTTTTGAGATGACGGCGACGGTTTGTTATTTTCTAAAAAAAAAATTTTTGTGTTAAAAAAATTTTTTTTGTTAAGCACAAATTATCTCAATAAAGGCGTCTACTGTGTTAAGCTCGCCTTTGTACATAAGTTGTCCTTCTGTATTTGTATCAACAGTGGGCCCTATCGGAATATCAGCGCAGCGTTATTTCTTTTCTTTTTTTTTTTTTTATATGAGATGGATTTGCTCTTGACTCTTCATTTTATCTTTTTTGGATATCACATGCTGAGATAGGAGCCTTTTTGGTCTCGCACGGGGTATTTATTTTTATTATTGTTAAATTTTTTGCTTATTTCTCGTGTCTCCTGTGCCTGTCACAAATAAATATATTTTTTATTTCTTTCTTCATTCTATACGTTTGTTTTGTGTACAATAAAGAATATGAATATAAGGCGAAGGGCTTGACCGAATTTTACGGCACGGTTGGCGCATGTAACTCAGTTTCTGGTCTATCCATATGCCGAGTTTCATCT
This sequence comes from Orthosia cruda, assembly GCA_964057195.1. Lineage (NCBI taxonomy): Eukaryota > Metazoa > Arthropoda > Insecta > Lepidoptera > Noctuidae > Orthosia > Orthosia cruda. The sequence continues at coordinate 14,623,328 of OZ059852.1, read as the reverse complement.
AAATCCGTTGGGTCGTTAAGACGTGAAGAGGTAACCGACAGAGTTACTTTCGCATTTTCAATATTATAGTAGGTATGGATAAAGGTTTAGCACTTACCGTTGCTAGGAGTTTTGGGGACATTTGGAGTACTTGTTTTGAAAATCGTTGTTTGTTTATCTTTAGCAGGCTGTTTCAAATATGTTTCTTCGTTAAATGGACGACGGTGGTGTGGCTCGACTATTAAAGAAAAAATATTTTATTTTTTGCTTACGTCAGAGTGACGTCATGACGTCACTGACGTTCGGCGGGAAGGTTAGTCATCGGCAAACTTTCGCGCCCGGCTTGAAATATAAAAACAATACTTTTTCACTTGCTATTAAAGTACATTACACAACACAAACACATACATTATGCACAACTATTCCAAATTTTAAATGCGGGCAAATACAATGACGTGATTGTTTCAATTCGTAGATAATATGTATGTAGCGGCACCTACGCCGCCATTTATGAACTAATGACATGACGTCACAAAAATCCTGCATCGCGCAAGCATAGTTTTCGGCGCGATTTGAACACATAAAACAGTCCGACAATAATCGTCGGGCAGTAGCCCGGACCAGGGGTCTACACTCTATCTTCGTCGACGAAGTTACGAGCCGTCCGAAAGTATTCTGGTTTGCCATAATCACCACGCTTGGCAGGCGGGTTGTCGATCGCAGTTTGTTATGAAGTGCACAGAGAACGCTGCTGCCCATTCTCTGGTGTGTCCCTTAGTCGCCTCTTACGACACCCACGGGCAGATATGGGATGGCGAGATTCTTAACGTCCGACACCATACGGAACAACATGAAAATGGTCCTGATGAAAATGGTACCACCGAACTGATCTGATGATGAAGCCATAGGCACTGGAACTCCGAAATAAAACAATGTACTTTAGTCATGTTTGGACTTATCGAAATCGTCATGAGATGTACTTTGGCTATAAATGATATTCATGGTAATTTTGGGTACCCAAAACTAAAAAGAGAAAAATTAAAACCTTTTTAACATTGATGACACGGTTTGCGTTCTGGTTGAGCGATAAGTTGCTGCGCTGCGTGTCGCGGGTTCGATTCTCGCACGGCACAAATATTTGTATGGCCTACAGGTACTTGTTCCGGATCTGGGTGTCTTGTGTATTTGAGTTTAAATGTTTGTGAACGCTCACACCGATACAGGAAGAAATTCATAGTGTGGCGCAAAGCTACATAAAGAAACAAGGAATATGCAAAGTGGTACAGTAGGTACCAAAGACACCGACTTCGGATAAGAAAGTTATTTTTCACTTTGTGTTTTGTTTTGGAAGTCGGTTTATTTTTTTTGTTCAAAAGTTTTTTTTCATATTTATTTTTTTAGTTATCTAGTACACTATGACGAGGATATCGACAGACCTTGTTTATTATTTTTTATAGTGTCGCATTTGACCACTATCTCACCTTATGGTAAGCGATGATGTGGTCTGCGGTGAAGCACGTTTGCCTAGAAGTAATCTATTCTCACTTTACTTAAATACCTCCAGGTTGTAGCTATCTGGAAATAAAGACTCCGGAGGGAATTCCACTCCATAGCTGTACGCACAATGAAAGTATTCCCAAAACGTTAAGTGCTTAAGGGTTTTATGTCCACCATGTACCGAAGGCGCATCGCTGTATGTCCCGTAGTCCGATGATGGACTTACCTGATACGTTATTTGATAAGTCCACTTCAACTACGCAGGGATCATCTTTTAAACAAACGTCGTTATCTGCAAAAATGTTATAACATTAAATTAACTTACTTCTTATTCAAAACAATATCTATGTATGTAAACATATAAATAAATATCTATTGCCGAATGTATACTGTAAGCGCATCAATGTATGTTTAAAATATCCGTCAAAATAAGGTTACTAGAAAAACAAATATTGAAAACAATCGGTACAAACTGAAAGTGCTTTTTGTTTGAATTTGGATAGGGAAACGTCATTCCGGTTTTTTCTAAATGCCCACGGGATAAAGGTCGTAGCTCATTTACACGATCCCGTTCCAAAACCGCTAACGCACAACACCGCCTTAAACGGAGATGACTGCTCGCTATCCACGCGCCGACAGCTATCAGGCAACCAGCACGTGCTTACAGCTAGCAGCTAACTAGCTGTCCACTTTCACCTTTCCTTTTTCGACAAGCTAGTAGCGAGCTGCTAGCTTCAAGCGAGCAGTCTGCGTGCATACACCGCGCAGGCCTCTGGGCCCGCTTGAAGCACTCGGTAAGCATGCGGTAAGAAAAACGTCAGCTGTCAAGTGGTAAGCTCGCGTACAGCGAGCAGTCTGCTAATTTGTGTTGTCAATGTAAAGTATGTCTACAGAGGACACCCTGAAGCTGATATTTCAATGAACATTATTTTGTCAGGTGGGAGCGGTGTCGCATAAGGCGGCTACGACCTTTATACTAGCTAGCAGCTAGCCTGCTAAGCTGTCGGCGCGTGGATAGCGAGCAGTCATCTCCGTTTAAAAGGCGGTGTTGTGCGAGAGCTGTGTAGGAGCGGGGTCGAGTAAGTGAACCTTTAGTCGGCTACCACCTCTAGGCGGATGAAGTGGCCTAGTGATCCCATAATATCATGTTATATAGAAATAGGGAGCGAGCTTATTGTCATAATTAATCTTTAAATTTTCTGTTAAAAAAGTTCAATAAGTAATTAACTGCGCTCGATCCCGGGATTAAACCTAGTACTAAAGCTTTTATATATCATTGAATAGAGCTCTGCAGTCGCGCTTGCGACCACTAAACCAGTAAGGCTGGAGATCATCATATTTTTCTCTACCTACGTTCTTTGCCAGTAGTCGTCTGTTTTGCTTCAACAATTAATTTTCTGTCACAAATGCCAGTTTTTGTCGATAGTTCAAGTTCAATTGTTACTTCGGAGGACGTCAAAACAGTAGAAATATTCATAAAATAATTATCTCCGTCATTTGACTTAAATTTGATCCTCTTATCTGGAACATACATCTAAAATAATTAAATTGCCAAAACACGTGAGAAAAATCCGAGAACGTTTTTGAACAATCATATCCATTCGGGAGAGACGGTATAGCTGTAAACGAACATGTTCTGCATTTCTCCCGTACGTTGTCTGTACATTGCCAGAAACACAGGCTTACCTATTGTAGGTAGATTTTTTAAAATAATCTCAACGGAAATATTCTTGGGTTTGTTCTTTAACAATATATCCATTTTTAACATATCTCTTGAGTGGTAGCCAAATTCGTACGGATGTGTCAGTGTACACTCTTGACATAGTTTTTTATCATCTAAAAATAAACAATTGTTAAACAAAAAATAATTGAAATATGCGATGATTCTACACAGACTAGACTAGCCTTCCTTTCTGATACACCGATATTTGTATGAACCCACCATAACGGAAATTAGACCAGAGAAATGTAATTAATTTTAACTAAACTTATTAATGTTAGCTAAATGGGTGCTGAAATTATTATAACCAATCGTCAATCTGGTGTATAACGTTGAAACAGGAAAAAGTAGATATTTGAATACTAATAATGATTTACTGTTGCAGTTTTGCAGAACACAAAAATTACAACCGACTTCCAAACAAAAACACTACAAAGTGAAAAATTACTTAAATTTCGGAAGTCGGTGTTCCTGTTTTCGTTTCTTCGTTTTTTGACACCGACTTCTTCGGAAGTCATTCGGAAGTCATAACTTAAATTTCTTCGAAATTGAAGTTATTTTTCTCTTTGTATTGTTTTTGTTTGGAAGTCGGTTTTAATTTTTGAAAAAAGCTTTCACTTTTTTGCTGTGGTGCATAATGGACCAGTTTTAAAGGCTGACTACTTATAATGCCCAAAGTGAAGCCAGAATAGATTTTTTAATAATATGAAACTTAAACAAAACTGTGGAATAGAGTATACCAGGGTGAACTGTTCACACCTGCGTACCCCTTTAGAGCGTACCAGTGTGATGTTATGTTATGAAATGGTGTAAACAATAAACAGACATGCGATTGCCGAGTAAATTGCCGTCATTTATTGAAGAGTTCTGATGTATATCTCCGAAGTTCTTCATTAGATCTCGATGAAATGGGACCACCTGACAAGCACCAGCGTTCAAATACAAAAAGAATCATCAAAATCGGTTCACCCAATAACAAGTTCTGTGGTAAAACACACATAAAAAAAAATACAGGCGAATTGATAACCTCCTCCTTTTTTGCGAAGTCGGTTAAAATACAGTTTTTTTCCCAAGTGTTTCCTGTGAGCAATGTCCGTCTGTCCTTCTGTTTCTATCGCAGAAAGACTGACCTAAAGCGTGGGGTCACTTGCCAGACGGGCTTGCCCACTTCAAGATGCCTCAAGATTTGTGACATTTTAACGACTTCACGCTGCCTGGGACAATGTTATACACCCGAGAACAATGAGTCACCAACAACCATTAACTCCTCGGAAACTTAGAATTAGGCTCACTAGCACGAAAAATTTAACTCTTGCTTGTACACGAAAGACAGTTTGTCATTTAATATTGTCATTTAAACCTCGTGTTACCAGCTAACTTTGAGTTAAGTTTTTCGTGCAAGTGGGCCAGAACGCTGTATTTGCATAAACTGAGTTTAGTTGAACTAATCGCGATTAGTTTCATTGGTGAAATCGGCCCTAAGTATTTCTCCTTTTGCATGCTTACGGATGTATTTTTAGCATCCATGCTGGCGCTGGGCCTATGTAGGCCAAATGAGTTGCTAATGATACTTACAGTTATGATGGTTGTAATAAACGTATATGCCACCATCTTCTGCTACACTAACAGCAAGTGTTAAAAATAAACAAACGATCGTTAGCATATTTACGACATAAAGCACTCTTCTGAATAAAAAAAATAAAAGTTAAGTTAAGTTTAACTAAATAGATTTTTGTTTTGTTTAGTTTAAATCACTGAGTAACACTTCAAATATGATTTATTTATATACGTGTTGTAAATGCAAATCTTTCAGATTTAACTGAATTGGTTCGTGGTTACTGTTGGTAATTTCCTCCTAATTTATGTGTGACCGCAGTGAATAGTGACGATAGCAAAGTACAGGGAAAACACAGTGGTAATATAAGTTCGGGCTCGTGACTCAGCATAGTTCTCTTCTTCAAGGTTTAGCAATGGTTGCCGGGGTCGGACTGCAGATAGGTGACCATTCATTAGATACTATGTACGTAGGTACAATCAACAACATTGAAACCTGACCCACCATAAGCTAATTCTTGTACAGACATCAAAAATTCTAATACAATTCGATCGAATTGTAATTCAACTTGTCAGACATCGTATTAATAAGACAGTGACGATTAGTTTAACTGACGAAAAAACACGATATTGTTTATAAAGGATCCATTTCCCAAGAAAATAAATGGTTTTCGCTTATGGTACCTACTGGTTACTAAGCAAATACATTAATTATTATTTAAAATGAATTGGTATTTTGGCTGTGGTACATTAATTGCACTCACATTATTATTTTATCCTCATAACATGTTGTGATCGAATTCAAAATTAATCATAAACCATTAATTTTATTACATGGGTACCTAATGAGATTATGAGTAATTATAATTTAATATACTCGGTATAGGCAATAAAATATAAAAGTACTCGGGTGACAATGTGGTACAATCAACAACGCATTAATTTCGCTTAGGGTTAAACCAAATTGACACAGAGTCGAAGGAAAACGCTAAAAATGTACATAGCATCATCATCATCATCATCAGCCTAGTAATGTTCCCACTGCTGGGACACAGGCTTCCTTTCTGTGAGAGGGAATGGGCCGTAATCCACCACGCGGCCTCAGAGCGGGTGCGGGGCAGTGATGATGAAATAATTTACGCAAAATAAAGCACCTGCCTTGGTTCGAACCCACGACCCACAACTTGTAAGTCGCGGCCGATACCGCTGGGCCACCACTGCTCGTGCATAGCATATAGATTCTTATCTCCACAACGTAATTTTTTTCAGCCTGAATTGTCCCACTGCAGGGCAAAGATCTCCCTTACTTCCTTCCATTTCGCTCAGTTTTGGTCTAGTGTAGACCAGTCCTTTCTGTAGGCGTCAAGACGTCGACGATGTCGCCGTACATTTTCTGGGTTCCACATTGTGGTAGCCAATGAGACGTTCCACATGCGGCAATCGTGCCGCGGCAACCCATTTCAGTTTCGCTGCTCTTATCTTAAAGCTTTGGGTAAATGAGCTTTACCCAAAGCTTTCTGATAAGGCCCATTGTGAGCGAACACGTCTCGGTCCCATAGGCGATCACTGGCAACACACACTGGTCATAGACTTTTGTCTTGAGACATTGCGGTAAACTGGACGGGAATATACCACGCAACTTCCCGAACATCACCCAGCCGAGTCGGATTCGACGGTTGACCTCTTTCTCGAACTTGGACCTACCCAACTGGACCGTTTGTCCCAGGTAGACATAATCGTCTACAACTTCGAGTGTAAAGTCTCCGATCTTGATAGGAGTGGGTGTTACATGGACATTCAACATGACCTTGGTTTTGTCGATGTTCATTTTAAGACCCATTCTTTCGGAAGCTCTACTGAGGTCATCGAGCATTTTACTGAGGCTGTCCATGGTCTCAGCCAATATGTCGTCGGCAAACCGAAGGTGAATATGTACTCGCCATTAACTTTGATGCCCAGCCCCCTCCAGTCCAGAACCTTTAAGACATCCTCCAGAAAAACATATGTAACTTGAAGTATTAAATGATAAATGATTTTATTTCTGTAACTTGGTTTGTACAAACTCAACATGTCGATCATATTTTTTAAAACTAGATGAGGTTGGCGTTTCCTATCTTAGTCTGAGAAGAAAGGCCGAAACAAACTCAGAAGTCACAGTCTCTTTTAAAGTCCAGACAAAGATCTTGGTTAGATCATGTGAAGACCATGCAGACTGATGTCTGAAATGTTACACTGACAGGGATAGCCTACTTTACTTAATAGAAACGAATAACTTTTATAAGGATATGGTTAATAATACATCGGAATTTGATACCAGTAATTTTGCTGAGGATAATCCATACGGAATACCTAAAATTAATGAAAAAGTACCAGGCTTGTTTAAAGATGAACTCCGAGGCTCAGTAATTTATGAATTCAGACCGAAGCGCATGATATGGCTCTCTCTCTCTGATGCACGAGATAGGCGAGCATAGCGCAGAAATCCCTCCCGCGTGTCTGATCGCACCTAAGTTCTTTTATATTTTCTAGGGATCTGAGTACAGGAAGCGTTTTAATTATAAGGTCTTGATACTAACCCGGAAATAATATCCCAATCCAGAACCATCGCAACTCTTAATAGCGGATGGTTTAAGCAAAATTTTTATTTTTAAGGATTACTTGCATGTCGTCAGATAAGCAAGTGGTCAAATACGCATTTCGCCAGAAAACGCATGTTGACAGAAACGCATCTCGTTAGATTTGCACGACGTCAAAGACGCAACTTGACGATGCGCATCTCGACAAACACGCAACTTGACAGATGCGCGTCTCCACAAATACGCAACTTGACAGATGTGCGTCTCGACAGCTAAGCAATTCGACAGTCAAACAATAAATAGGATTTAAACGCTCGTAGTCTTAAACATACTCAATTATTCAAACAAACTAATCTACTATTTCGTATTTTATCATTAATATTAAATATGATTGAGGAAACATTGCCTCTAGTAAATATTACTTGTCCACAGTTAATTTAATTTAATTTATCCATATTCCTTGTTGCTTCGGGCACAACACTACTGTTATCATAATTTTTTATAGTAGTAGAACTACTTACTGCAGTGCTAGCGCCATCTATCTCCGTGATTAAGTGACCTACTCAACCTCGTGACCTATTGAAATGTGGGTACTTGGACATTAAAAAAACGGCATAGTTTTAATATGTATCTATTTGGTTGTTTCGGTTCGCTTGCTGTTGTGTTTTCATTATTAAAATGGATAATAAAACAATACAATTCATATCCAGTCAACGACGCAGAGACGTGTTATTGTGCAATCGTTTCCAATATAAGCGCAACAAGAAAATTCAGTAATAGCGTTTAATGAAAAGGTGGTTGCGTCGGGGGATGGAGTACTATATTCCATTTTCTGACGTAGCAATGTCTAACGTCGACCGACAATGGTTTGGGGCCGAGTGTAACCACGCCAACGCGGTTAAACACAAGGCCTACCAGGCATGGGTCGACGCTCAAACGGGCAAGGCAAATGACGTGAGTCAGAAGAAGAGCGCCTTCAACACAGCTGCCAAGTCCTGCAAAAAGGTGATGCGGTTTGACCACATTAGCAGAATCGGGAACAACCTTGCTTCTTACACAGCGGGTAGCAAAGCGTTTTGGTCCCTGGCTAAGTCGGTCGAATCAAACTTCTGTCGCCCCTCACTACCACTGCTGAAACCTGACGGGTCACTGGTCCCCTCAGCTGAGGAGAAGGCAAACTTGTTTGCCTCCCTTTTTGCGGAATCTTCGCATCTGAATTCTGATGGCGCGCAGCCTCCTCCTTCTTCTGATGGATGTGTGACAAGTATGTCGGATATTCGCATCCATCAAAAGGGTCGTCCGTAGGGTCCTGCGTTGCCTTGATGTGAACAAAGCGAGTGGCCCCGACGGGATACAAGCAATTGTACTTAAAACCTGTGCGCCTGAATTGTCTCCGATCTTGACACGCCTATATCGCCTTTCGATAGAGACTGGAAAAGTGCCGAAGACTTGTAAGCAAGCCAACGTACAGCCCGTGCCCTAGAAGGGCAGTCAAGCTGACCCGGACAACTACAGACCCATATCTGTAACGTCCATATACAGATATGGGTCTGTAGTTGGCCGGGTAAGAGTATGGAACGTGTGCCCAACGGTAAGCTCCTGGCATACCTAGAAACGAACGACATCCTCAGTGACCGCCAATACGGCTTCCGCCGAAATCGGTCCACTCGATCGAGAGACACGGGGAAGCGCTAGCCGTCTCCCTCGACATCTCGATGGCTTTCGACATCAGTCTGGCACGAAAGCCTCATTGTAAGCTTCCTTCCTTCGGTCTGCCTAGTGGTCTGTGTGATTGGATTGCGATTGGATTGGACTTCCTGAAGGGTCGATCCATCGGAGTGGTTATCGCCGGCTGCTCATCCGGTCAGTTAGATATCAATGCCGGAGTGCCTTAGGGGTCAGTGCTCTTGGCAACATTTTTCTTGCTGCACATTAATGATCTGCTAAAACCCGGAACCTTTGGGTATGCAGACGACAGCACTGTTACTGAGAGATACGTGTCCAGCGCACGGGCTACTGAGCGTCAGATTCGGTCTCTCCGGGAGGACATGGTTGAAAGCTTGAATCTGTCCATGAAAGCGGTCTCCGAATGGGGTGATGCCAATCTGGTCAGTTTCAATGCTGCTAAGACCCAGGCGTGTCTTTTTCCCGCTAAAAAGAGCCAATTCCACTCGGCTCCATCTTTCCGTGGTGTAACCGTGCCCTTAACGGACCATCTCAAACTTTTTGGGTGTTGACATAAACCTTTCGGTTCGTTTATTGAGACGAAAGCTCAGTTAGCTGCAAACAAGTCGGGGATTCTTGCAAAGGTGAGACGGTAATTCACGCCTAAACAGCTGCTCAACTTGTATAAAGCGCAAGTTCGGTCATGCATGGAGTACTGCTCGACGCCGAGTTGCCAGCATGTTGGTTTTTTATCGGTTACATTTCGGGGAGTGTGCGACGGAACTGCACAATTTGATTCCATCTAGCCCTTTCCATCATTGGACTACAATACGTACGGCCATGCGCCATCGGTACATGGTAGACATCCCTCTCATACGCACAAAGCGTTTTGCTAATACTTTCATTGTGCGCACAGCTAAGGAGTGGAAATCCCTTCCGGAGTCTTTGTTCCCTGATAGCTACAACCTTGGGGTCTTTAAGTCAAGAGTGAATAGGTTTCTTCTAGGCAAGCGTGCTTCACCTTAGACCACATCATCGCTTAACATCAGGCGAGATAGTGGTCAAACGCGAACCTATAGATAATAAAAAATGTAATGTTGAATAAAAATTAGATAACTGCAATTCAATTTTTAAACAAGTTCATTTATTTTAATATAGAAAAATATAACTTAAAATAAATAAACTAAGTATGTTTAGCTCTTTTTAGTTTTACTAAGTTTTAACAATTACAAATTATTTAATAACTAACAATTTGATTCTCATCCTGACGGAAAATAAATAAGGACATTTAAATTATATTTTGATGTTACTAGCGATTTTAAATTAAGATCATAAAAACAATTGACATTGGATAAGGATATTTTTTATATTCTTTATTGTAGACCATAAAAAAATATATACATACAGAACAAACATTTTCAAGCACAGTATACAATGGGCGGTCTTATCGCACAGGGCAATCTCTTACAGACAACCTTTGGATGGACTGAACGATAGGAGAAGAATTAAGGGCTGTCAGTGTACAATAGGTGATAAATAATATAACACACTTAATACATAATAACATAATAGCTATTTATGCAACTGTTACGTTATGGAAGGTCTTTTAATCATTTCATCATCATCATTTCAGCCGAAAGACGTCCACTGCTGGACATAGGCCTCCCCCAGGCGTCGCCACATTGACCGATCCCGTGCGTCTCGCATCCAGCGCCTTCCCACAACCTTAACCAGGTCATCAGTCCACCTAGTGGGAGGCCTTCCAGCGTATCGTCTTCCGGTTCGCGGTCGCCATTCCAGAACTATTCGGCCCCATCGGCCATCCGTTTTGCGAGCAATGTGCCCTGCCCACTGCCACTTAAGTTTGGCAATTCTTCAATTTTGGTTCTCCTGCGGATATTATCATTTCTGACGTGATCACGCAAGGAAATTCCGAGCATAGCCCTCTCCATTGCCCTTTGGGTGCTTTGAGCTTTCTGATAAGGCCCATTGTGAGCGACCACGTCTCGGTTCCATAGGTGATCACTGGCAACACACACTGGTCATAGACTTTTGTCTTGAGACACTGCGGTAAATTGGACGATTGCCATTGGTCTTTTAATACGAGTGAGTTAAGGAACCCCAATCCCCCAATATTAGCTTCATCAGCCAATAATTATATTATATTAGAATAACAGCTATATGTCAGCATATAATATCTAGGACATGCGTCATTAGCAGAGATGATTGGTTAGCAATAAGATTAGTATATAAGATCAACATTTTGTAGAATTAAGTAATTACTGTCTTGCTGTAACTGGGATCAAATAAAGTTTATTTTTAAACTCTTCCGTTGTCGCTTACTTAATTGGCGCAGCCGGTAGGATCTCTGTAGTCAGTCTGTCACGTATCCACATCTACGGGAAGCAGCCGACGTCCGTTTCAACGGTTCAGCAGAGATCACCGAACAAACAAATACATTAAGAAGCCACATCAAGCCAGGAGAGGACCAGGAGCCAAGCAGTAATTCAGGGATCATGAAGATAGCTGCGGAATTGTGAGTAAATCTTTTCACCTTCCTCTCAGCTCTTCCATTTGCATCCCAACCTTGTATTAATCTATGTTGTGTGTATTATTAGGGATTGGACAACGCCGTAATAATATTTTATAGATTGTTAGTTGTTAGGGATAATTTATTAATTTTTGTGCTTACTTTTTGTGAAGCTTCGTTATTTCACTTCATAATGGAAGGTATAAACCGTGTTCCGCAAGAGATGGTAAACATAATTCCAGTATTTAATGGCGATGTTAGAGCGTTACCCTTATTTATTAAAAAATGTGAATACATTTTAACAACATTCCAAGGGAGCGTTGTACAAAACAATTATTTATTTCATGTAGTAACAAGTAGATTAACAGGCGAAGCAGCTAGTTTGGTAGGCGAAAGGGACTCTATAAATACGTGGGATGAGCTAAAAATGCTGTTAAATCAACACTTTGGCGACCCACGTACTGAAGATTGTCTAGCAATGGAGTTAGAATCCTGTAAAATTAACAAAGGTGAAAGTTACTTAGATTTGTGTCATAGGATACAGCATATGAGAAGCATTTTATTTTCCAAAATATCAGAGACTATTGCTGATGACTCTTTACGGAAGGCTAAGCAGATAATCTACAGTAATAGGGCGATGAATGTTTTTCTATTCAATTTACCGCCATTCCTAGTTAGGCTAGTTCGTTTACGCGACGTTTCGACATTGGAAGACGCGTTGAAAATTGTTTTAGAAGAACAGAACTTTCAATCAGTCTATAATTCTAAAACAAACGATCACCGCAATTATAATAGATCTAATAAAAATATTTTTTCCGATTTCAATAGTGCGAAGTATAATTCGCAGAGCCTATCCAGTGCAGTTGCACCGAATAACGCCACGAGTAGTTCAATTACGATGAACAATTCGCAGCAGTTTAGGAATTATAGGCAACATTATAATCAAAATAATTTCAATCGGACAAATAATAATGATCATAACAATAGGACAAGTAGGTCACAGTTTCCGATGGCGCAACAAAGCCAACAGTCCACGGCATATGCACCGCGAACGTCACCTTTTGCAGCGCAAGCATCTCCGCCGGGTTCAAAGTCGAACACTGACGTTACTATGCGCACTGCAAGTTCACGCCGTGTTAATTACACTAATAATCATAGCTATAACGAACCAAGTTTTGACAACTCAAATAATGAGTTCCAGGAAATTCCTGAAGATCCCAGACAGGGAAATTTTTGTATAACCGCCTCTACCCTAGAGAGCGAATAAAAATTAATTGCAATAAACGTCTTAACTTACCACACATAGTTGTACCAGAATTAAATGCAGTGTTTATGATAGATACAGGCAGTGTTAGGTCTATCATAAGCCCACACATTGCAAACAAGTACTTTAGGGATCGGTTGCAATATGAACCCTTCGAAGTTGTTAGTACTCACGCATCGAGTGTTCATAGCGAAACGGCATTTATTCCTTTAC